>CM061349.1:30745084-31399726 GCA_030867105.1 Liasis olivaceus | reverse complement strand
GACAAACCTGCAAGTAAGTTCATATTTCTTCCATCTCAGTTTTGCTTTATTAGATATTTGTGGAAAACTCAAAAGAAGAAATTGCTCGAACAAGAAGACAAACTGAAATAATGGCTGGAAAAAGATAATATAAAATTAATTTGTAAAAAAAAAATGGTTTTGAATACTGAAAAACAGTTCTTCAAAATAGTAGGTCAGTATTGTGTGAGCAAGTAATTCCTTATAAATGCCTGATTTTGACAGTAGCATAAAGAGTCCCTTGGCAATGGGATTAGTATTTCTGGGAATAAATAAAATAATCCAGGGCCATTCAGAAAGGTCCAACTCGTGGCCCCTACTTTGTGGGGTGCCTCAGGGTTCGGTGCTCTCGCCGGTCCTACATCTACATGAAACCACTGGGTGAGATCATTTGGCGCCATGGGATGAGGTATCATCAGCAAATACTCAACTATTTATCTCCATCCCTGGTGACCTAAGTGATGCTGTGGCTACCCTTTCACAGTGTCTGGAGGCTGTAGGGGCCTGGATGGGGGACAACAGGCTTCAACGGAACCCTGGTAAGACAGAGTGGCTGTGGGTATGGGGAGCCTCGAGATCTAGGAGTTTATCATCTTTGGTTCTTGATGGAGTTGCATTAACCCAGACAGACCAGGTGCATAATCTGGGGGTCCTCCTAGACTCATAATTCCTGCTCGAAGAGCAGGTGGCAGTCGTGGCTAGGAGGACCTTTGCACAACTATGTTGTGCATCAGTTACGCCCCTTCCTGGATCAGGAGGCTGTCCGCACAGTCACTCATGCCCTGGTCACCTCCCAGTTGGATTACGGCAATGCGCTCTACGTGAGTCTACCCTTGAAGAGTATCCGGAAGCTACAGCTGGCGCAGAGTGCAGCGGCGTGGACAGTTCCAAATGTCTCCAGGGGAGCCCATATAACACCTCTGTTACACGAGCTGCATTGATTGCCGGTTTGCTTCTGGGTCCAATTCAAGGTGTTGGTTATTACCTTTAAAGCCCTTCGTGGCACAGGACCAGGTTATCTGAGGAGCCATCTCGCCCCCATTATATCATCCCACCCCACTCGGTCCAGGAGAAGGGGCATGTTGCAGATCTCACCAGTCAAGGAATTTCAACTGGTGGGGTCTAGGAAGAGGGCCTTTTCTGCTGTGGCCCCCGCTCTGTGGAACAACTTACCACCCGAGGTGCGATGTGCCCCCACTCTCATGGCCTTAAGGAAGAGTGTGAAATTTTGGCTATGCCAGATGGCCTGGGAACCGGATGGGGGTTCGCACCATTGGAATTGGCTTGTGGAGTGATTGATTCTATCCCCCCCGCCACCCTGTCATCTTGAATGTTTTTAGTCTTTTTAGGTATATGGTCTTTTTATATAGTTTGACTTTTTAACTAAATTAATGGGGATATTTATATTTTTAACTGCTTTCAGGTTTTACTTTAATTGTGAGGCACCCAGAGTCACCCTCTGGGGGAGATGGGCAGCATATAAATTTAATAAATAAATAAATAAATATTTGCAAGATCAGAAGCTGCAACTTAGCCTCATAGACTTCTAGAAAGCTGGAGGAGACGTTCTAGTCTAAACTAAACGCCTCCTGCTTCGTTACATATCTTTATTTTCCTAGAGAGGGAGAAGCAAAAACATGCCATTGAAATTGCCAATTCAATAACCTTAGTCTTGAATTGCCTGGAATAATCTAAACACAACATGAACATTTTATTTTATTTTTTTTCTTTATTCTAAATCTCAGCATCCATCGGACAGGCCATACATCGCTTGCTTTTGATCCAAGCTTTCCGCCCTGATCGTTTATTGGCAATGGCACATCAGTTTGTTTCCACAAATCTTGGAGAAAATTTTATGTCCATTATGGAGCAGCCCTTGGATCTGGCTCACATTGTAGATACTGAGGCAAGTAAACATGTAAATTACACCCTGCCTTGGTCCCCAGAATCTCAGATGGAATAAGTGCAGGTGGTGCTTTAGAGTCTGCTGTTAAAGTAAAAACTGCATTGGATCCTGATTATTTTTATCATTAGTTAAATGGCTTTTTGTAGTGATACAACGTGCAGAGATCTCTTTTTATGAGGCGTACAAAAGTGGCTGGGATGGTTCTAGCTTTGTGAAATTGAAATAGTGGTCCTCTCTGCCACTTTTGACATTTCAGAGTTTTTTAGAAGCTGTTTGGAATATGCTGTTCAATAAAAATCCCAAATTACTGTAGCTCAACTCAATTAGCTTTTTCAGTCTCAACTTAACCCTGGAAAACAGTAATTTAATGTAAACCTGAGTGTAGATTTTAAATACTTCGTAGCTCTGAAACGTTTTTTTTTTAGATTTTTTATCCCACCTTTATTATTTTCTTTAAATAACTCCAGGTGGCAAACATACCTAATACTCCTTCCTCCTCCTATGTTCCCCACAACAACAATCCTTTGAGGTGAGTTGGGCTGAGAAAGAGTGTCTGGCCCAAAGTCACCCAGCCTACTTTCATGCCTAAGGTGGGACTAGAACTCATGGTCTCCTGGTTTCTAGCCTGGTGCCTTAACCACTAGACCAAACTGGCTCTCTTTTTTAGAAACATGTAAAAAAAAAAGTTTTTTACAAACATGTAAAAAAAGGTCTTTTGCGAATTTACAAAATGCATTATCTCTCCTTTATCATTTGAAGTTAAAATCCATCCATTAACATTTAGGATTAAAAGGGAGGTTTCCTTGAGATTTTCTCAGCACTGGAAAAACTGCAAACTTTGGGGCAGAGAGGACTGCTTCTTCCTGTGAAACAAACCTACTTGATTTTCCCCTTTCTTTCTCTCCCACTCCTGGATTTTAGGTGAAGCCTAACACACCTGTGTTGATGTGCTCTGTACCTGGCTATGATGCTAGTGGACATGTTGAAGACCTTGCTGCAGAGCAAAACACACAGATCACCTCTATTGCTATTGGTAATATTTTCATATGTTTTGTCACCTCAAATGCTGTGGAAGACAGATACAAATTTCTAACATGGTAATGTTGTGCTTTTAGGTTCTGCTGAAGGATTTAACCAAGCTGATAAAGCAATCAATACAGCAGTGAAGTCAGGCAGGTGGGTTCTTCCCGACAGTATGATTCGCATTGCATCCGTTTTGGTTCTATATGATATAGACTTTTAAAGTATTATTCTCTGGATTTTTTTAATATATATTTTAGGTGGGTCATGTTGAAGAATGTCCACTTGGCACCTGGATGGCTAATGCAACTGGAAAAGAAGCTGCATTCCCTTCAGCCTCATGCATGCTTTAGACTGTTCCTTACAATGGAGATTAATCCAAAAGTAAGCAACTCAGAATAAAAAAATCAACCATGACTTTTTTTTAAAATCCTATCATAAAGAAGAGGTTTACCCTCATCCTGTGAGGTTTCTGACCTGTTGTGCTTAATTCATTTTCTCTCTATTAAAGCAAGAGAAATTAGTACTTCTTTGGGTGTTCAAAAATGTCAAGTGATTTTAATAAGGAACCAATCCCAAAATGCTGCGTTCACCTTTTTAGATTTGTTGTTGTCCATTCCTTTATTTGATCTTTACGCACCATCAAGTTATATTTTTGTTTACTATTGGTTCTAATTGAAAACAATTACTTCATGCTAACATGATAAATTAAAGTTCAGCATATCTTTGTACAATCAGTTTCTCCAGCAGTACAGCAGGAAAAAAGAGCATTTCTCACTGTACACTTGGATAATGTATTCTGTGCTCAGGTGCCAGTAAACTTGTTACGTGCTGGAAGAATTTTTGTGTTTGAACCACCACCTGGTGTAAAGGCCAATATGTTGAGAACCTTTAGCAGCATCCCTGTGTCTAGAATGTGCAAGGTAAGTTTTTAAACTAATTACTCAAAATTGCAATAATAAATATGGTGTTACTAAAAAGTACTAGTAAATGAATCCATTAAGCAGCTTTACTGACACAGGGTGGCCGTTGCTGATCTTGCAACAACATCCACTTAGTTCATGGAGTACAGATGCCTCAGCCATTTTATGTTCATCAAAATAAATACCTTCTCAGACCTTCTGAAGCTGTATAAATTAGCAGAGGCCAGACTGTTTTAAGCTTGGGAAATAACAAAAGTAAATCCAATTTGTTTAGAAAATAAGAAATCATGATTTGGCTTTTGTATTGTACCCTATTCTAGAAGCTCTTTCTTCATCTGAATGGATTTATACATCCAGTACCTTAAAATAAAGGAAAAGGGTTTATTCTTTCAACTGAGATAAAAGATGCAAGGATGGAAAATATACTAAATCTCAAGCAAGGTGTTAATTGTGTTCTGTTGAATAGATTGTTTTTTTTTTTTTGCATTGAAGCCAAAATAAAAACCCATTGGTTTTTCTCCTCCCTAGTCACCAAACGAGCGTGCACGTCTCTATTTCCTTCTTGCATGGTTCCATGCTATTATTCAAGAACGTCTGCGATATGCTCCTCTTGGCTGGTCAAAAAAATATGAATTTGGAGAATCTGATTTAAGATCTGCATGTGATACCGTGGATACATGGCTTGATGATACAGCAAAGGTAATTCCCATTTTATTCCTTTGTGTAAAATGGCTGGATTCTACTTCGTAAAAAGGACACCCCAATAATTATAAGCCAAATGATATGAACAGTTTTGACTATATCTTACGTTTCTTTCAAGAAGCAGAAGGGAGTATATATCATGCCCATATTGGACTTAACATCACCCATGTCCATTGGACTAGATTGAAACTGATAGCCAGGGGCTTTTGTTTATATAATTATATATAGGCCACCCACTCCGACAAAATACTTAAGGGTCAAGCAAAATAACAGCAAACCAGTAAGAACAATTAATTACCATGACCAAGCTAAGGCTGCCCTAATGCCATTAACATCCAAATGTTCTGCAGATGTTAGAGCATTCCTTGTTTCAGGAGGCAAAATCTTCTAGTCCTGGGTCAGCACTAACTATTTTATTAAACTTGCTCTTGTTAATAACATTGTCCTTGTAGACTTTAAAATGGGTTAGCTATTCCTTTTTTCACAAAGATGTCTCCAATGTCAGGGTCGTCAGAATATCTCACCTGACAAGATTCCATGGTCTGCCCTGAAGACTCTGATGGCTCAGTCAATTTACGGCGGCCGCATTGATAACGAGTTTGACCAACGGTTATTGAACACTTTCCTGGAGCGACTCTTCACCACACTAAGCTTTGACAGTGAATTCAAATTGGCTTCCAAAGTGGATGGGCATAAAGACATACAGATGCCAGATGGAATCCGGTATTAACATTTTCTTTCTAAAATTAAGTGTGGGATAAGATGAGTTATCTCATGTATTCCTTGTAGTTATGGATATCTTGGTCATTATCTGGCATTGTTGATTTGGCAGACGTGAAGAATTTGTACAATGGGTTGAATTGCTGCCAGATACACAAACTCCCTCCTGGCTTGGATTACCAAATAATGCTGAGAAAGTTCTTCTCACCACACAAGGTAAACATCTTGCTTCATCTTGATAAGTTGATTATATAAACTTAGGTATATAAAGCAATTGTCTACATGTCAGAATAACAGAATAAAAAGCATTCTGGCATTTTTAAGTGGTGTGCATTTTGTAAGCCACTTCAATTTGGTACATTTATTGAAAATTTGGGACGTAAATAGGTAGTGAGAAAGGTGCAGAGAAAACCAAGATATAACACATTTGATGATTTCAGCTCGAGTTTAAACCTGCAAATCTCAATAGAAGTTATGTGGGTGAATACAGATAGTATATAGTAAAACAACTGAAGGGTTTTCCAGTTTGGATTAAAAAGACTAACTGAATTATGCATTAATTAAAGTAATAACTACATATATGTTAACCATTCTCTAGAATTTTGAAGCATTTCAGTGTGGCAAAGTTATTACTTTATGTCTTCTTCCTGTCAGGTATTGATATGATCAGTAAAATGCTGAAAATGCAGATGCTAGAAGATGAAGATGATTTAGCCTATGCAGAGACAGAGAAGAAGGCACGAACAGATTCTACATCCGATGGTCGCCCCGCTTGGATGCGAACACTGCACACTACTGCTTCCAACTGGCTGCATCTCATCCCACAAACTCTCAATCACCTAAAACGAACTGTGGAAAACATTAAGGTGAGAGTTCATTATTTATTTTATTTCAACATTATTCTTTGGAGGGTTGTACAAAAGTTTCATTTTGAGAACTTCACAAGACGTCCCATTTGGAAGACAAAACTGTTACTTTGAGCATGAAATGGATTATTTTAAGCTTGAGCCTTTCAGAGCAAAATTTTTTGCACATCCATACTCTAAAAGAACCAGAAGCAAAATACAGAATAAATCTAAAAATATACAGTATATCTTGGAAGTGCAGGGTGATTCTCCATTCAGGAAGGCTTTAATTTGCATATTCCCACCTATTTAAGCAAATAAGAGGAGTTATTTATCTACAGATATTCTCTTCCACTGCAAGAAAGCAGAGGAGTGAGAGATTATAGTGCTGCATTCTTTTAAAATGGAACTCTTACTTCTTTCTGTTTCTTTCTGTTCTTCCAAAACAGTCTTACAATTAGAGAAGCAAATACATCTCATCATATTTGCCAAGTTTCTCTCAACAATATAAAATCATCTTTTTAAAATTATGTTAAAAGAATACTTCATCTAAACTACACAATAACAAAATTAAACTAAACAATTCAAAAAAATGTTAAAAAACCAAAATGAAAAAAGAGCAGCCAAAAAAATTATCTTATATATTAAACTTACAGTCACTGGTTTACAAAAACTACCATATAATACTGTATTATAATCAGATACAAATATTATTGTAAAATATAAAGTGTATGACAAACAAGAACATATTACTTCATCCTTTGATTAGTAGAAAATACTGCCTTTTCCAGGACAGATAAGGTACACATTTCCAAAAGCCAATAATAAATGGAATTATATCACTTTTCCAATTTCTCAACATTATTCTTTTAGCCACCTCCCATACATGGTACAATCATCATTTCTCATAGACGGCCAGCTTCCAGGACTTCGGTATATAACTAGACAATCCTGTGACCAGTTGGGTCATCTTTTGAGAGAGAGGTAGTGCAGTCTGATGTGATCAAAATAAATATAAAATTTTAGGCTGACCATATTTTTTTTTAGCCCAATGCTGGTCAGTCCAGTGATCATCTAAGAGTGTATACCATAAATAGAAAAATAATTGTGATGGCAAAGAAACTTCAATAATAAGTCAGTATTTACTTATCTAAACAGATTAACAGAATGACCACAGGCAGGCAAAAAAAGCAGAGGGAGCAGGAGCAACTTCTGACTTCCTGCCACCTTCCCCATTGACTTTGCTTGTGGGAAGTTAGCAGGGAGCATCAGAAATCGTGACACTAGGGACGTCGCAACGGCCACCACTTTGCAAATAAAACTGGTCTGAATATCGTGGAAATGTCAATTCCACAGGTGTAATGGTCCCGGATTTCTTTCAGATTCTTTAAGTTAGCAGTTTTTAAGTACAGATAGTCCCCTACTTACGAACAGGTTACATTCCAAGAGGCTGTTCATAAGTCCGTTTTGTTCATAAGTCCAACAAGCAAAAAAAAAAAAAAAGGGCAGGAGGCAGGACCAGTGGGGTGCAGCGCGCTCCATTACTGGGCAAGGCAGGAGACCTCCACCCTCCTCTCCTGTCCTCTGCCACCGCTCCCTCTCCTGCCTCACCCGGCAATGGAGTGCACCGCATAAAGTAACCTTTTCTGGGAACTCCAACTTTAATGCAAACCTCAAATGCAAACGGAATGCTGGAGAAGGTGGGAAAGAGTTAGTTTGCAGTGCGCTGCAAACTAACCCTTTCCTACCTTCTCCCGAGTTCCGGTTCCAACTTCTGGCCCGACTTCTGGTTCTGACTTCTGGGTCCATCCTGTTTGTATTGGTGAAAGTTCGCATGTATGGGACTGTCTGTACCTTGATTCAAAAATTGTTGCGGTATAATGTACTGTTTGGGCTAACTTGAGAGTATAAACAGACAAACAGTTAAACACAGTGAGAGTTTTAGTAGTATGTAGATTTAGCATCACGTTAACATCTCTAACATACAAATATTTCCTCATATATCTACTTAATACATTGAAATACTATTCCAGAAAAATGGCAAGAATACACAGGAACATATGAACTCTCAAATGTTTTACATCTCCAACACAGAAAATCTGATGTCATCCTTTCAGATACATTCTTTGGGGAGTCCAATAAACTCTAGATACTATTTTTTGATGAATCAGCTTATTCTCAAATCTGTCAATACCATCTTAACATTTTTAACAACATGATACCATTGATAGGGCATTTTTGGACATTCCAGTTCTTTGGCCCGTGTTTGATATATTCCAGTAATGTCCACTTTAAAAATATTATTGAACTTTTGATAAAAATATTTTGTGGGTTTCTCATGGATTCTATCAAATGGGAGAATATCTCAGGTGCCTTTGAAGTACAACACATCTGACCAGTATTGAGCCAATAAAACATGCTTAAATTGAAAATAAAGTCTCTTGTAAACTAGGAAGGCCAAATTCAATTTGAAATTGGGAAAAGTCCTTAAAATAATAATTACACAATTAAAGTCACTATCCCAGTCTTCACCTATACTTTCCAATAAAACATTTTAGCACCTATTTTTAAAGTATTTTTTCCAAAGAGTTAAATATTAATGAGTCTTATTATCAAACATAAAATAATTTTAAAAATATATAAAATCTTATTTTTCTTCCTGAAACCAAGGATCCATTGTTCAGATTCTTTGAAAGAGAAGTGAAAATGGGAGCAAAACTCCTTCAGGATGTCCGCCAAGATCTTGCAGATGTAGTTCAAGTGTGTGAAGGAAAGAAGAAGCAAACCAATTATCTGCGGATGCTTATTAATGAATTGGTAAAAGGTAGGCTTTTCCATATTTATTAAGTTAAGAAAGTCCTGCTAGTTATGAAAGGTCTATTAAAGCTTATTACTGAGGAGTGGATTAACCCAAATTATTGGGTTTTTTAAATTATGTAACTAAACAGCAACAAAAAAAGTATATATTGTGATATGATATCAACATTTAAAGAAAAAGGGAAAAGGCCTGAAAATTATACACACAGCTCCAACTAAGGTGACCAAATTGTTCAAAAGTCTTCTTCCTTACTCCTTTATCAACATTTCACTTTATGTATTACATCTTTACAAATAACGTGATGGTAATCCAGCGTATACTCCTTCTTTCTATGTTGTATAGTAATTGTTTTGGCCATCACCCTAAATTTTGATAGCTTTGAAATATGGAGGTATAGCTGAGAATATATGCAACCTTGATATACAGGTGAAACTCGAAAAATTAGAATATTGTGCAAATGTTCATTTATGTCAGTATGGCAACTCAAAAGGTGAAACCAATATGTGAGATAGACGCATTACATGCAAAGCGACATATGTCAAGCCTTACTTTGGTATAATTGTGATGATTATGGCGTACAGCTTATGAAAACCCCAAATTCACAATCTCAGAAAATTAGAATAGTGTGAAAAGGTTCAATATTCTAGGCTCAAAGTGTCCCACTCTAATCAGCTAATGAATCCATAACACCTGCAAAGGGTTCCTGAGCCTTTAAATGGTCTCTCAGGCTGGTTCAGTAGGAATCACAAGCATGGGAAAGACTGCTGACCTGACAGTTGTGCAGAAAACCATCATTGATACCCTCCATAAGGAGGGAAAGCCCCACAAGGTAATTGCAAAAGAAGTTGGATGTTCCCAAAGTGCTGTATCAAAGCACATCAATAGAAGGTTATGTGGAAGGGAAAAGTGTGGTAGAAAAAGGTGCACAAGCAGCAGGGATGACCGCAGCCTGGAGAGGATTGTCAGGAAAAGGCCATTCAAAAGTGTTGGGGACTTTCAGAAGGAGTGTACTGAGGCTGGAGTTAGTGCATCAAGAGCCACCACACACAGACGGATCCTGGACATGGGCTTCAAATGTCGTATTCCTCTTGTCAAGCCGCTCCTGAACAACAAACAACGTCAGAAGCGTCTTACCTGGGCTACAGAAAAAAAAAAAAGAACTGGTCTGTTGCCCAGTGGTCCAAAGTCCTCTTTTCTGATGAGAGCAACTTTTGCATCTCATTTGGGAACCAAGGACCCAGAGTCTGGAGGAAGAATGGAGAGGCACACAATGCACGATGCTTGAAGTCCAGTGTGAAGTTTCCACAGTCTGTGTTGATTTGGGGAGCCATGTCATCTGCTGGTGTTGGTCCACTGTGCTTCATTAAGTCCAGGGTCAACGCAGCCGTCTACCAGGAGATTTTGGAGCACTTCATGCTTCCTTCCACAGACGAGCTTTATGGGGATGCTGACTTCATTTTCCAGCAGGACTTGGCACCTGCCCACACTGCCAAAAGTACCAAAACCTGGTTCAATGACCATGGGATTACTGTGCTTGATTGGCCAGCAAACTCGCCTGACCTGAACCCCATAGAGAATCTATGGGGCATTGCCAAGAGAAAGATGAGGGACATGAGACCGAACAATGCAGCGGAGCTGAAGGCCGCTATTGAAGCATCCTGGTCTTCCATAACACCTCAGCAGTGCCACAGGCTGATAGCATCCATGCCACGCTGCATTGCGGCAGTCATTGCTGCAAAAGGGGCCCAAACCAAGTACTGAGTACATATGCATGCTTATACTTTGCAGAGGTCCCATATTGTTCTATTTCCAAACCTTGTGTTATTGATGTCATGTAATATTCTAATTTTCTGAGATTGTGAATTTGGGGTTTTCATAAGCTGTACGCCATAATCATCACAATTATACCAAAGTAAGACTTGACATATCTCGCTTTGCATGTAATGCCTCTATCTCATATATTGGTTTCACTTTTTGAGTTGCCATACTGACATAAATGAACATTTGCACGATATTCTAATTTTTCGAGTTTCACCTGTGTAACAATTAGTCTAACCTTATGCTAATAATACAATGGCTTTCAGCCAAAAATGTGGCAATAATAGAACAAGTCCAAGCAGATGAGTAATTCCTTAATTGTAACTCTCACAGCAAGGCATTTGTAATCAACCTCCTTCAAAGAAACTAATTCCACATTTTTAAAGCAACTTTACACTACTTTATAGGAATTCAGGTTCATTATTCAAAGGTTATGTAAATAATATCAAATTCCATCAGCTCATCATAAAACTTATATGCCACAATTAATTATTCTAAGATGTCTAATGAATCTGAAATTTTGGCATCAGGTCCATTGTTCTGATTTTTTAGCAGTTGTTTTTAAAGCAGGATTATCCCATAAAGTGATCTTCTCTTGGGTCAGAATTATTTCTGTAATCTAGCGTTTCCTGCACCATTAATAATTCCCCCAACAAACAACAATACCAATACTTGCTAGGGTTTCGGTTGGACCAAACAGTAGATTTCAAATTAAGTTGAAAGAGGAGCTGAATTCTGAGATCTGAAAAGGAAGTTTGCTATTCCTGTACTAAAAAAAAACAAAAATAAGGATGTAACTGTAACAGTAACTCAAACCAGACCATTGAATTATCATAAAGGACACCTTTTCAATCTGTATGTCCTTTTTACTGAGGCTCAAATACAAAGTGTAGGGTACCTGCCTATGAATTTGAAATTGCAGCTTTCTGTTTACAAAAAGTTAGAAACACTCTATATTTTTTCTGTTAGGTATATTGCCTCATAGCTGGTCTCACTATACTGTACCCGCTGGCATGACAGTCATACAGTGGGTGTCTGACTTCAGCGAACGAATTAAACAGCTGCAGAATATCTCCCAGGCCGCTGCTTCAGGTGGTGCAAAGGAACTAAAGGTAGGTTAGAATGTGATTTTCTGTTAAATGCAGTATCATTCACCCCAAAATACAAAGGAGTAGCATTTCAATTTGGATGTAGTTTTGCTATTGGAATGGGTACATTTAGTCCTTGGTAGAAAGCCTTAATGAAAGACAGGAAATAAAAATTTAAGAAACCTTAGAAACATGCTACTATAAAGACTATGACAAGAGACCTCCTGATTCTGGCTTCAGTTATTGAAATATATCCTAGAGGAACAGGGCAAGCAATTGGACTTAAGCAAAATGGCCTAGAGTACGGAAGGACAGCCCATCAATTGCATGTGTCCCCAAAACCACTTTTTTTTTTTATTTTGCAGTCCTAAAACAGTTCTGATCACACTGTCAAAACACTGTTTTTATAAATTGTGCTGTTTAAATTTAGAATAGGCTTACCATATTTCATTTAAAAAATTCCCAGCAAATCTTGATTATGGCCTAGGATTCCTGTGAATGGGATAAGAATGCTCTGAAGAAATGAGACCAAAGGAGAAAGAAATTGGGATGTGTGAAAAATATGAGAAAGTTTCAGATTCTGATTTAAAATTGCCTATCAGTATTGATTTCATGCGACATCCATCAAATTAACTCAGTTACACATTTGTTCCACAGAACATTCATGTCTGCCTGGGAGGCCTGTTTGTACCCGAGGCCTACATTACTGCTACAAGGCAATATGTAGCTCAAGCTAACAGCTGGTCCCTGGAAGAACTCTGCCTAGAAGTCAATGTTACCACCACTCAGAATGCAGTATTGGATGCCTGCAGTTTTGGAGTAACCGGTTAGTTGCCCCTCGCTTTTTTTTTTTTTTATGGGGGGAAGGAAATTCTTCAGCTAGGAAAAGGTAAAGAGTCAGGTTTAACTATATCTGCTTTATGTTGGTGACTGGTTTCAAGGAATATTGAAAGGGGAAAACAATCTTAATCCAAGTGGTCGCTAAGAGGTTTCCCTTTGGGCTACTTGCTCAGGAGGCTGCTAAACTAATGGAGTGCTGTTGTACATACAGGTAGTTCTCGCTTAACAACCACAATTGGGACTGGAATTTCCATTGCTAAGCGATGCGGTCGTAAAGCAAGATGTCATTGACCGCTTTGCTTAGCAACCACAATCCCGGCACTCCCAGTTGCTGTCATTAACCAAGCGGGGGGAGTCCCGGGTAAGGAGTGTGGGAGTGCCACAGGTGGGTGGGGAGGCCCAGCATAGGCCACACACAAGTTGGGGAAATGCTGCAGTGTGGTGCAAAGCTGCAGCCACCCTGGAAGCCTCAGCTGCCCCAGCCCGGCCCAGCAGCACTTATGACTGCAGAGATGCTGCAACTCACTCCACCTGCCTATCTCCCCCACATCTGTGCCATCTCGGCCCTCTACTGCTCCGTGTTCCACCGCCCCAGTTGACCTTTGCCATCTTCTTGCTCCAAAATGCCTCTTTGTAAAAAGCCCCTGGGCTGGGCTGGGCTTTTGCTTCACCCTGCAAAAAAAAATAAAGCCCCACCCTGCCTAGGAGCTTTTTGCAAAGAGACCTTTTGGCACATTGCTGCTCAGGTGCTGCTTTTGGCTTTTGTTTTTTTGATAGCACACCAAAAAGCTTTAGCCCCAAGAGCTAAGGCTGGCCCAGTCCACATGGCTGCCGAAGGCAGGACCTGTCTTCCCGAGGAGGAGGACAGGTGCACCTACAGAAAACAGAAGGGAGAGGGTCGAAGGGGGCCGCAAGGGCCCAGTCTACTGCCTATTGCAGCCAGAGGACTCTGAAGTTCCCAGAAGTGGGCCAGTCTACCTGTGGGGGAAGAAAAAAAAAAAAGGAAGGGAAAAGTGGGATTTTTTTTTCGCAGTGCAAAGCAAAAGCCCAGCCCAGCCCCACCCTGCCCCAGAGCTTTTTGCAAAGGAGCGTTTTTATGCAGTGCACTCCAGGAGCTTTTTGCAAAGGGGCTTCTTAAAGCAAGATGATGTTGAAGGTCAGCTGGGGCGGTGGAGCGCAGGGCAGCAGGGGGCCAAAAGGGCATAGATGGGGGGGAGATGGGTGGGGGAGTTGAAGCACCCCTGTGGTCGTAAGTGCAGGCGGGCTGCCAAGTGCCCAAATTTTGATCATGTGACCACAGAGGCGCTGCAGTGGCCATAACTTCAGGCACGGGTTGTAAATCCATTTTTTCAGTACTGTCATAATTTTGAACGGTTGCTGAACGAGTGGTTGTTAAGCGAGGACTACCTGTACCTGAAAGGATTAACTGCCAACCACAGATATTTTTATTAGGTATAATTCCAGAAAACAAAAGTTAAAAATATCACAATTTACTGAAATATGGAAAAGAGAAACCTTGCTGAGGATATTTGATTTGGAAACTAAAATTGGAGAGTATGCTGCCATGGCAAAATTGGTAGTACATATCCATAATAGAAGTTTAACCAAATTAAAACAGGAATGGATATAGAACACATTGCACAACAAGGTAAAGTTAGACACTTGGAATATGGTTTCTAGGACTTAAACAGAAACCAGTGACAATCTTTACCATTTTGTGTGAAGTATAGATACGGCCAGTGGTTGGGGACACAAAGGGAAGAGAAGGGGAGAATGTGTTACCAAAAAGTCTTCATAATGCTTTTAATCTATATTCAGTAGCCATTCTTTTGTTCCATCTTCTTTTCTTTCTTTTTCTTGTTTATATTTCAGTATTTCAATAATAAATTTAAAAAAGAAAAGAAAAAGGATTAATCACCATAGATTCTGGCATAGAGCCCTTATGCATTTAAAAATGTTGCAGCTATTATAAGCTAAGAATCTGAATCTGTATGTCCTAATAGTCAAAGTACCAACTAACTGATGGAGAACCAAATTAGCCGTGAGACTCACTGGGTGACTGTGGGCCACTCACCATTGCTTGGTCTAAAGCTTGCTGACTGGGGAATTCTGAGAGTTGAAGTCCACACATCTTAAAGTTGCTAAGGTTGAGAAACCCTGGTCTAAAATACCTTACAAGATGATTATTAGTGTAAAATACGAGAGGAGTTAGTGAACAGTGTGCTTTGAGCTCATTGGAAGAAGTGGATAAATATATTAAAACTCTGCACACTATTTTAATCAATACATTTCAGCCACTTTGAATTGGACAAGATGAAACTGAACTGAAAATTGGTGTCAGAAAGTGTTCTGATGAAAGGCACCTAATGTCACTCTTTGATGATGGGTTAGTTCCTTTTGTTTGCTGAAATGAAAATGTATCTTATATATTAACCAGATACTGTCATAGATGAAATAGTAAATTTGAACATACATTTCAAATAGCGCTCTCCCACTTACTTTGTAGGGCTAAAACTTCAAGGAGCCACGTGTAATAACAACAAGCTGTCACTTTCCAACGCTATTTCAACAGTACTGCCCATAACTCAACTTCGCTGGATCAAACAGACAAATGCTGATAAAAAGTCTAATGTGGTAAGAGAAGGGGCCTTTTCACTCACGCTTTTCAGCTATGCATGCTGTGTTTGTTCTCCTTGTATATTTCCATCCTCCTAAGCAACTTCTGAATTTATTTTACAGGTGACCCTGCCTGTTTATCTGAACTTTACTCGGGCTGATCTGATCTTCACTGTTGACTTTGAAATTGCTACCAAGGAAGATCCTCGTAGCTTCTATGAACGTGGTGTGGCTGTCCTGTGCACTGAGTAAATGGTTCTATATTGGTACATTAATATTGAATTAATAATTAAATACAGCTTTACAGCATTATTTCTAGTTTGTACTTTTTTTGTATTTGTTCACCTGTCGAACAGATCTGTTGTAAATGAAGAGCTAAGATATTAATAAATAATGATGTTCTGTAATGCAAGAAGACATCCAAACCTGGGGTGATTTCCTGTACTATTCAGAAAGGAAGAAATCACATAACAGAACCCTTCCCTCAGTTCTCTTTCTTGCCTTCACCTAGGTTGAGCCTCAGAAAAAAATCTTGCACATCTTTTAGATTCTGTGTATTAGATTTCTTCATTACATTTATAATGTATAATAATATTATGAATAATATTCATTCATTACTACTTGTTGCTGATATTCTAGTAGGAGCTTTACCTTCATGTAATAATGTGTGTCTGCCATACGATTTGAGCAAATATTAGGAGTAACAAGGCAAATTTAAGACTTGGAACTTAACTTTCTCCATTGGTTCATCTAATTTTTTTCCTCCAATACTAGCCAGCATTGTATTACAGGCTAAATCATTCAATGTTTACTTGATGCTGAGGCTACTTAGAAATGAGTTGCTTATAATCATAAAAGCTCCTTTTGACTAATAATGGCTGAATGGATTTATGTACTTTCCACCAGATTGCAAGGAAGGTCTTTTCTACAATCTTACAATCCGTCCCTTGCCAACTACTTCCTTTTCTCTCATAATCTCATATCCATTCTGTTCTTTACAACAGTGACATGGGTCCTATTCACTATAGGTGCCATACAAAGAATGTATATCAGTCTTTAAGGTGGTGGTTGTTTCCCCTGATTTTTCCTACCTAGCTTAAGCAGCAAGACAAAATATGTAATGGTCCAGTATTTGGAGGCACCATTGTCCTGTGTATAGAAATAGCACCTGGCCAGGTGGCTGGCCAGCCTATTCTTAAAACCCTCTGGAGATGGAGAACTCAAAATCTCCATTGGTAGACTATTACTGTCTGGATATTTTTCCTTATATTTAATGAAATCTAGTTAGTTGCAATTTACAACCATTATTTTTTTAAAAATTGCATGTTGAGCTTGGTATAACCAGCCAACCTTTTTGTTCAACCTTCTTCTTTCATCTCTTACCTAAGAACTCTGTGACTAAGAGATGAATTTGGAACATCTCCATTCTGTCAAGCACTTTCCTTACTCGTGGTGATCTGCACATGTCTGACTCAGGAAACAGATCAGTCCTCCAAGAAAACAAGGAGTAAGGATGAACAGGCTTGCATCAAGAAGGAAGAGCACACAAAGGATCAGGTCCCCCTTGATGCATTCACAGTAATCTAAAGGTTCCTTTTCCTCAGCCTCAAAATACGAATGAGATAAGAAACATTTACTTCTCATACTGACTTGCTTGGAAGGTATTCTTTCGGAAGAGTGGCTTACTTGAAGGTTAAAAAATACTTGCACATTTAAGTCTCCACCTTATTTATTGTGCCGCTTGTGGGCCCTTTGCAATGGAAATACTCAGCAGCATAAAGTACCTGTTCACCCCTAGCCAATTCCACATTCAGTTATACTAAATGAGTCCATTGACAGGTTAAATCACCCGCAATCTTTTTCTTAATTTTTCTCCACATTCTAGAGCAGATCGCCTTTGCTTTTTGTTGATATTTAGATCTTCATAGAATTTGTAGTCACAGTCAGTCAACATGGGCTGTAACACATCTTCAGAGGTTGCAATTTCAGAATTTGGACCTGCAAACCAGGATGGTTCTGGTTCTGAAGTCTGCAACGGTTCAGATTCATTCTTTGAGGTAACTATTTTGGGTGGTGATATGGAAAGGGTCACCTGTTTTTCTGGAGGATTGTCTTCTCTTGCCTGTACCTCTGTGATAGGATGACTAAGATAAACCAGTGCTGTGTCAGCAAAATCCAAACCACAGTCTGAGTTGCCTGAGATTTCTTCATAGTCTCCATCATAAGGGTCCACAAACTAAAGCAACAAACATTGTTACATACTTTTCAGTTTATAGCAAGCACATTAAGTTCTACATGAGCAGGATACAGTGGAACCTCGGTTCACGAACGCATCTGTTCACGAACAATTCGGGTCACGACCAGCTCCGGCTGCAAAAATTTACCTCCGGTCGCGAACGCCAGATCGGGTGACGAACAGGAACCGTGGCCATTTTCCCTCCCGTGTCACATGGTCGCGACTTCCTGTAGGGAGGGGACTCTCCCTCCAAGCAGGAACCGTGGCCATTTTCCCTCCCGTGTCACGTGGTCACGACTTCCTGTAGGGAGGGGACTCTCCCTCCAAGCAGGAAGCACGGCCATTTTCCCTCCCGAGCAAGGTTAGCTTTCTCTCTCTTCGTACTGTACTTTGTGTCATATTTTTGCGGTTTTTTTAAAAAAAAACATGGCTGAGAACGGATTAACCGTATTTACATTGAACCTTATGGGGAAATTTGACTCGGGTCGTGACCAGAAATCGGTTGGCGACCAAATTTGGGGTCGGAATGGATTAACTGTATTTACATTGAACCTTATGGGAAAATTTGATTCCGGTCGCGACCATTTCGGGTCGCGACCAGAGTCGCGGAACGAATTAAATTCGTGAACCGAGGTTCCACTGTATATTATAAACATATAACTCATATGCCAATAGTATGAAAAACAAGACCAAGAACCTTTTTTTTTTCCCTTTCAATTTTATCATCAAATGGAAGACTACTTTTACGCCCAATGCAAATAGTGATTGGAAGACCTACTAAGCCATTATAGTAAGCCATGATTAAACATGGTTCCAAGTTTACTTCCTGCAAATAGGGAATAAAAGCTGCTCCAGACCCGCACGACACGTTGACTTCATTTCATCTGAAGAGCCAGGTAGGACCAGGTGGAATGGCAGTGGATATTCACCCTGTAACCTAAAATCTGGCTCAGCACGTTTCACTTTCCCCCACGCTTTCTTAAGATTATCTTTTACCTGCAGTATTGCAGGCAGCTTTAAGTCAGGCATGGAGTCATGCCTCAGAAAATCTTTTTCTAGAATATGGTAGTAGTTAGATTTGTAGTGAATCTCCTGTTGAAAGCTATCACAAATTGTGGTGGTGTTTTACCCCCAATTGCACATCAGTATGACAGTTTTCTACTAATAACAATATTAAAAGAAAAAAATGGATTGTGAACCCAACAAAGCATTAATCCTCTACTGCATTTTAACTTCCTGTGAAGTAATTGCATCAATGGAATGTACCAAATGCTAGAAAGGTGTTCTGATTTGCACTACAAGGAAATTTAACTCAGCAGGCGGGCCAGTTGGCCATCCCTTATTTATTTATACAAAAAGACAATTTATAAGCTACCCAACTTGCAGTGACTCTGGGTGGCTTACAATTAAAAGTAAGAAAAAATATAAAAATAAAAAATAGCCATTCATTTATGCAAATTAGACATTTGACATCAGAGTGGTGCAGCCTCATCTCTCCAAGCATACTGGAACTACAACTCACAAAATTCCATCTGAGAAACAGCAATAAATAATCATTTTGAGTGTGTGCATAATTCTTCATAACTTTTTGATGGAGGAGCAGAAGAACCAGAACAGTTTCCATTAACTAGATGTTTTGGTTTATCCAAGCTCAAACAATAATCTGCAGCTGGCCTAGTACACCCTGTCTTACTCTGAGGCACTAACCCCTACAGGCAGTCCTCATTTAGCAACCGCAACTGGGACCAGCAGCTCTGTCATTAAGCAGTCACTAAGTGGGAAATCATGTGACTGTGACTCTGCTTTCCTTTTCCCCACTCCCCTGCCCTGTGGAATGCTGAGCCCAGTGCTGGGATGATTAGCAAGAAGGGAAATGATGTTTTATTTACATTCATTGGAGAGGAAGGGATTACAAAAGAGTAAACAGGCACACAATAGGGAACACACATCAAAAGGAATGTGGTGGCGCCAGCAGCCCCGAGCACACTAAGGAAAGTGTATTCCACATTGTGTGCCTGCTTACTCTCTTGTAAATCTCTTCCTCTCCAATTTCTCTGGGAAAAAAGAAAGTCTATAATGGTGATCACGTAACTGGGGGACTGCAAAGGTCGTAAATGCAGGCATTGGTCATAAATTTATTTTTTTCAGCACCATTGTAACTTTGAATAGTCACTGAATGAGGCAGTCGCTAAGCAAGGACTGCCTGTACTTTAATTGTTCAGATAAAATGGGAATTATAATGTTCAAACCATATAAAGCATTTGAAAGGAGTTCTGCCCATAGAGAAAGACGACATTTCTTGGGACCACAACCAATGTGAAGCAACTGTGCCCAGCACCACAGATAACTGGAGAAGGCCTGCAGTGAACTTTCTACTGGGTGCAGCTATTTTAATGCTTCACAATGTGCTGCACCCAGTGCTGGCATGAGTAAGCTATCCCTTTTGAATGTTTTGCATAGCCTTAATAATTAGCAAAAAAAAACTTCTGGTTTGTTTATTTGCCATACACCTCATACGTTCTGTGCTTAGGCCAGAAAAAGGAAAGAACTACAGTTGCTAATTTCATCTTTTATGTATCTTTTTGATCCCAAATCTAACGTGTTCTTCAAGAGTGGCATGATCCAACCAACTGGACAACCTTAAATACTAGCTTTATTTCTAATATTCCAAGGTTCCGGGTAAAATAAATGGATATTGGAGCAGAAAACTACAAAGCAAAAAAATAGTTCTGGGATCTGGAATTCAAGATTCTTACTAGTTACTCTTTTACTTTGTTCTCAGAAGTTTGCCTTGAGGAAAATAGATACTTTGTTGCTAGCCATGTCTGTTGTGGCAGCCATTTTATGAAAGTGCTTTTAAGGTGGTGTCAAAATTCCTGTTTGCCCACTGGCCTCCAAATTCAGGGACTGTTCCTCAATGTCATCCAATTAGGCATCATCTTTCCTAACAGAATAGTGAAAGCAAGAGTTCACCATCACATTAACAGGACTTACAATTCTACAAGAGCCCATCTATATGTAAGCAAAGTAAAACACCCACGGGCAAATGAGGTGGCAATAGGCTGGTGAGAAACCTGTTTGCAGAACTACAAACTCTCTTATGGGAGGAAAACACAAGTAGAGAAGGAGAATGGAAGATTCAGGCTTGAGAATCTTGACTGAATGCTGACCAGCTGCTGCGCAGTACAAGAAACAAATGTTGGGTAGGATGGAAAGTAGAGCAGAGCATCCCAGAAAAGTGCCTGCCCAGCCATCACCACATGCAATGTTTGGTACCAGGCTTATACATACATCTCTAATAAATTAACATTCTGCAAATGCATACACCTACAAGAGGAATTGTACCAAAATCTACTTACATGCAGCTGTGTGTGGCTTTTCCTGTCCAGGGGTCCTTCAGTGAACATGCTGACGGACAGAACCTGTTTTAGGCAAGGTACTTTCAGATATTTGTACAGCCCAAGTTAGAGCAGCCTGTGCACGTCCGCAGCAGGAGTGCTGTAGACTGCCTGCCTGAACCCTTTTAATTTTGAGAAATACTTTCACAGGGTTACCAACTATGCTCCAAAAGCAGCAAAGCCAGTTGTGGCACCTTAAAGGCAAATAATTTTATTGCAGCACAGGCATCAGGGATGTCCACAGGGTATAGTGAAAAAAGTGTGAGAGTCAGAACGAGAGGGGTTAAGAACGTACTATCATCACCAAACAACGAGGAAGAGATAAGAGGATGAGACTGGCCCCTCCCTAAAGAATGCAAGGGAGGTTGGGAGGGTGACCCTGGAAATTACTCTCACTCTGAGAAGATTGATGTCAGGATTAGCCCAGGAAACTCCAGGAGACAGTACAGATTCAATCCAGCAAGGTTTATTGGCTTCAGTCCCGTTACAGAAATCTTCTCAGAGAGAGAGTAATTTCCAGGGTCACCCTCCCAACCTCCCTTGCGTTCTTTAGGGAGGGGCCAGTCTCATCCTCTTATCTCTTCCTCGTTGTTCGGATGATGATAGTACGTTCTTAACCCCTCTCGTTCTGACTCTCACAAAAAGTCAAGATGGTGGCCATGACGGCGTGTTGGAACCTCTGCCGCTTTTATGTATGGCAAGTGTGGCCACCATCTTGACTTTTTTTTACCATATCCTACAGATGTCCCTGATAAGCATGCAGGGAGTACAAGCCACTTCAAACAAATGTTATACTGATAATTAGTTTCGCTGCTCTAAGCCAGGCTGATCCAATCATCTTCCTTGATTAGCCCCAGGTAAAGTAATTCATACATACCTATCTTCCCTTTTGATGTAAGTAAGGTTATGTACAGGGCAAAACTGGAGTGAGAAACAGTAAGCCAAAGAAATTGAGAGAGAGAGAGAGGGGAGGGAGGGAGGGAAAGGGGGGGGGAAGGAAGGAAGGAAGGAAGGAAGGAAGGAAGGAAGGAAGGAAGGAAGGAAGGAAGGAAGGAAGTTAGTTAGTTTACATTCACTTCCACACCTTGCTTCCCCCACATCCACACACCATTTCATACACTGCTTTTTGTTCTTTAAACTTCCTCCTTCTCTTTCAGGATCTTAGCAACTCCATCTAACCAAGACTTCTTTTTCTCTTCCTCTCAGCCCATTCACTCTTGCACATATTGTTTTGCAGTTTAATCTTCATTTATTATTTCTCTATAAACCAAACTATCTCCAAGTACATCTTTAATACTGATCATTCGCTTTTGTAATCAGTCCGCATTCGTTCAACCCCCACTTATTTTTCACACATTTCTTCAGTACCTCCTTCCCGCTGCATTCAACTGACTTCTATGGTTCTCTTCACCTACCCAACTCTCCCTACCATACGATAGCTGTTTTCATTTCATTTGCAGTCATTCACTCCATTTTTATATCAACCATGCTACCTTAGTCCTTCATATATTAATTTGCATATCCAGATTCCTCACTGTATCGTTCATATAATTTAGCTAAAATTTACTGTCAACATTCAGGTTCTCTGCCACCAACCCAGCATCACCCGTACCCAAACGTACATGTACATTCACATCCCCCACCAATACACCTCTGACATCACCACAAGCGTTCTTCAGAGATTTATTATGTGAAACGACTAGCCGCCTTACTCCTTGCTCTTGCACCCCATTTATTCTCATGCAACATTTACTTCCATCATATACTGCTCTTAGCATATTCGGTAACCAACCTTACTCTCTGTATTTGTGCAAAACAGTTTTATTATTTGTCAAATTTATATGGCCACCCATCTCACCTGAAGGGACTTTGAGCAGCATAAAGTAATTCAAGCCCATTCACTTTATCCTAAGCTTTCTGCTATTTGGATATATTATAGAGATGTCTTTTGGAAGGTTTAAAATAATAGGGCTGTAAAAAATTGAATAATAATAATTAGTGCCCCTGCTACTTGTTCTTGTCTTAAGAACAAATCTTAGAACTGGAGCTTCCTGGCAAGTCTATTTATAGCGTAGATGTGTATGCAACAGGGGTGTCCATAGAATATCTTCAAAAAGGTCAAGATGGCAGCTGCAATGGTGTGATTGAAACTCCGTCATACACACAAAAAGGAGAAAGTCTGATTGCACTGTTGGCACTGCCATCGACTACTTTGACCAGACCCTGTAGACACTCCTGGAATGCAGTATTTCTTCTTTGGGAGTGGAAGGGTGGGTGGGTATGGAACAAATGGTAAATTCTATAGGTGGCTATGTTTATAATTAACATTCCACATTTTTAAATGTTAATAATTTCCAGTAATTTATTCTACACATTATAATAAAGCAACAATATTTAACTATCATCTCTAAATTTCTTGGAACA
Source organism: Liasis olivaceus (assembly GCA_030867105.1). Classification (NCBI taxonomy): domain Eukaryota; kingdom Metazoa; phylum Chordata; class Lepidosauria; order Squamata; family Pythonidae; genus Liasis; species Liasis olivaceus. Next base: position 31,376,354 of record CM061349.1, on the reverse strand, counting down.
TCTGTTTGAGTTCATTATTAGCCAAATTTGCAAAGGTGGGGTCACAAGATTATTGCCATTTAGTTGACCCCATTCTTCCAGATAACCAGGCTACGTAAAAGCACAGCTTGCATAGTTTTTACACCAGGACAATATACAATGTCTGGAAATAATATAAATAAAATAAATAATAAAAATATAAGAAAATAATAAAAATGTCCATGGATTTTAAAGCAGCTATGAAATACAGCCCTAGAGACTTTATTTTGAATATATCCAAGCTACAAGCTAAATGTGGCATGTGGTGAAATAATGGACTATATAAATTCTGGACTGCAAGTATGGAAAACCATGATTGAATGTCCAACCCAAAGGGGGATTTAACCTTGATCAAGAAAACAAATACATTGGTGGAAACACTTTTCACCCATTGATTTTCATACAGCGGTGATATTATGCTTTGGTTACTGGATGGGAGATATATACCCTTTCAGTCCTACAGGGTGATATGCTGCAGCCAACTCACCCTAACCATCAGCTGGACATCTTACCTCTACGTTAGCATCAGATTCAGAGTCAGTGCTGGACTCAACAGAACACTTCTGCTGTGAAAGGGAGAGGCAAAGGGAAGTCAGGCAAAGGGGAAATTTTATTTGCTTCAAAGACTTGAATCTCATTTCCTAATCAGTTCTTACTGCAAAGGGTGATAACAGTATTTCTAAAGATCCTGATTCAACGTTCTAACATAGTCATTTTGACTAGATTTAAACAACAGGAAATAGTACCATTTGGAAATTCCTGTTTGATGTCACACAGCCATTGCTGAAATCCCAAAGCACATTAAAATTTGCTTAAACATAGTTCACTGAACAAAAAACATATTTGGGTGGGTTCATATGGTGCACAAAACCATCACTTACCAACTACGCTGGTTAGATTCACATACTAGGAACCCATGTTCTAGCTTAGCATTTGTTTGAATTCAGGCAGTATTTCAGACTATGTGACTATTACTTTGAAAAATTACTTCGTCAAAGCACTTTCCTAACAGCTTTACCAGCAAACAAAAGAATGGGGAGAGGACATCCATGTTTATTTATTCAAAAAATAAATGGTGCACCATTCACATCTAAAGAAATGGTGGGAGGTCAAACATGTATAATGTTGCTCAAATTAAACTTTCAGGAGGGATATTTTAGGGATATCCAAGTCAAGCTTGATTCCTAAGGACTTTGTGGACATCTCCATATAATCTCCCTGGCCATAAGAAGAAAAAGGGATTTTCCCCCAGTTTTTCAACTTCATAGAGGTCTCCCATCCATGTATTAACCAGGTCCAGCCTTGCTTACCTTCTGTAGATCATTCAAGGTCAGCTGGGGAGGCCACTGAATTGGCCTTGAAGGGTAAGAGTTTATTAACTCTTGGAGGCAGGTCAACATCAGCATATTATAAAAGTAGCAACAGAGCTTGATATTGCACAGATAACTTAGGGGGCTGGTCTTACCTGCCCTCCTCTACATTTGCAGATGGCCCCATGACAGCTGCTTCATTCAAGCCACAGGCTTGTGGACCTGTAGAATTTTTACCAATTCACTTAAAGCTAAGAATAAACCAGGTAGGATAAGTCAATTTTTAGTTCAGTTTGTTTTTTAAACCAGCATTTTAAAATGACTTTACCATGTATCTGTAAGCTAGTCGTTCTATGTCAGCAGATTTTTTCTCTGCACTCACTAAATCACACGAATCTATTGAAAAAGAATAGAAAATAATTTGGTTAGAAAAATAAGCACCTCAGACTAATGGCTTGTTTTCCTCTTGTTATTCTGTAGTCCCAGTTATGACTGATGTGCAACCAAGCTAGGAAATAGAGTTTTCTATGCTGCCATCTAATGATGATCTGGATGTCTGCAGCCCACATGTATACCCATATACATGTATGTATGCATATAGCATATAGCATATACATATATATTATACAGCTACACACATATATATACATAGCTTTCTACTACTTAACCCAAAGCCTGAAACAACGCACTCAATTGGAAGGCAGAAGATACACAAGCTTAATTTCATGTAATAGTCAAACTCTGACTAATGTTTTTATTTCATTTCTATCTTAAAATATTTACATATTGCCTATCATGTAAAAAAAATTTAAGACAGTATACAACTTTAAAAACAATTATAAAAAGCAGCAAAATACAACACATAAATTGTTATAACCAAAACTGTAGCAATATATTAAATCAGCCTAAATTAGCCCCAAACACATCTTTTGAAGAACAAACAAAAGAAATATAGTTTCAAAAGAATTGACTCGCTCCTACATAAACACATGATAGATTTTGCAGCCTTAACATTAGAATAATTTTGTATTACTTGTAATTATCAGCCCATAGAAAAACAATCTTTAGGCCAAGGAAAGATTAAACTCCTTTGAAACATGCCAAGACCAAAACGGCCATATACCAAGTTTACTCATGGCTCCACTTAACTTTGCCTTCCTGGACTGGGGACCTCAGCATTGCAAGTCAAATGCCTGGCCCTTGTCCAGGCAGGCTGGGCGCTGCAGCCCCCAAATTTGTGGAAGAAACCAGCCCAAAGGCCGGAACACCCCAAGCAGGTGCAACCACTCTCCAGAGGTTCAGTCACAGAGGGTGGTCTTGGATATATATAAAGGAAGCAGTCTGGCACCAAGCACTTACCTTCCACAAGTTTCCTACTTTGTGTCTTTCTTCTTCTTCGCTTCCTTTGCTGTAAGGTTGCCATCTTTCTTTCTTTCTCCCTTCCTTTCTTTTTCTTTCTTCCTGCAGTTGTTGTTTCTTTCCAGTCTCACTAGCCTTCCTGCCTTATTATCTTAAGTGCCTGCACCTGTGCTTCCCTTTGGAAAGCTCTAGAGTTCAAAATGGGCACATGTAAAGGGAAAGAGGACTTCTTGGCACCTTACAGTGAACTTCAGCTGGTACTGCTGTTCATCTCTTTCATGGGAAGCTGAAAAAAGACACTAGCTCTACCCTGAAAGGTACAGGAGCCTTCTAGCCTTCACCTGAATCCAGATAATTTAATTCCCACCTCTATCGCTATGGAACCTATTCAGGAGGGAGGAGACAGGTACCCTTCCTATCATGCTTCCCTCCACTCCATGACCTCTTTGAAGACCCATGCTTTTGTTTTTCTTCTTCTCTTTCCTTCATGATCCCTTTTCATTTTATGTCATGCCTTTAAGAAGACAAATAACATCATTATAAAGGGTATCCTTTGGATGAATACATTAACCAAATACCTGTAGCAATTTTTCATGGGCCCTTGCAGATTATGATTCCCATTTCTAATTGACAACAGTTACATTGGACTGATAATGTCTCAGTCTGATTTTTAATAGTTATTATTTCGTGTAGTCCAGAATCCTATCAATAAAGGCATGAAAATGTTCCTCCACCCTCTTTTCTCCCTCAACTTACTTCTGATGTTAATTGAAAAATTCTCTTGACAATTAAATAATTTATCTGCCTAACTTCAAATTGGCTGCAGTTCCCAGGCAAAGGTCTTCATTGAAAGAAGGACTAAATCTTTTCCCCATGTGGTACATTTTCTATCTTTAACTGTAATTGCAAGAAGGAATATTGGCAGATACAAATTATCATTTGGAATGAAGTGATATGCAAGGACCTCTGCTACAAAAAAAGCAAAAGTCCACCTACCTTAGCCAGCCAGATGCTTCCAAGACACCCCCAGGCAGGGCATGGAGCAAATTGTAGTTCAGCACATCTGGACAGCATCAGATTGTGGAAAGGGGGTAAAGACTCCATTCCTGCAGGCTACTGCAAACTTTTCTCAGAAGGCTCCTGGACTGGTGTTATTTAACTATCATTATAAGTTATTCAAGGAACTGCAAATGATCTGTTCTTGGTGAATTATGCCTTGTTGAGGTCCAGCAGCCATGTGGGAAGTCCAGTTTCCCAAAGCACTGTGCCCCAATGTGAATCACAATAGAAGTTCTTTCTTTCCCTGATCTTTCTCCTCCAGCATTCTGCTGCTTCCAATTGCATGTCCCCATACTCCCTTCTGCCATAGTACACTCGTAGGCAACCTTGAGGACACTGCAATGTGGCTAAACCCATAGCAGAATATCTCCCTAACTCCCTTTTATCTTATATTAAGTTCATTCTCTGACTTCTGCTTCAGATGCCTCTCCCATAAAACCAGGTGGGTGGCAATCACACACAAAAAGAACTTTCTTAGTGATGGTGTCTCCAAATGCTCTCTGGCACAGGGGATCTTCTACCCTTGTGTTAGAAAAAACTCTTTTAATAGTACTCTGTAGTTTTATTCTACTGTACTGTTACTAGTATTGTGTTCTTTTTAGTTTAGTTTTACTGTTTAATTCACTGACTTTTAAATTGCAATCCTACCCAGCTGAATATAGTAAAACATATATCCAAAGAGATCTGCATTAGATTGTATTGTTAATCTGTTTTTAAGCGATGCTCTGTGTAAGTGGAACTGAAAGGTGAGGTATTTGTCTAAAAAAATACATTGTCCAAATTATATCAAACATAGCCTTGAATCAGTGTAGAATACCCAAACTTAAAATGATCAGTCTGTTTAATCTCATTTTCACATACATACACAAAAACTCAGCTAAAACATTTCTTCTTCCCCAACTTACGTTTTATTTTACTGAAGCTATTTTAAAACGTGTCTATTTGTGAAGCTGTGAAAATCCATTTATGCTCATCAAAGCATTAACAGACAGTAGAAAAGACTCCAAAGGAGCCATGTGATTCATTTCAGCATCACTGCAAAAATGAAAAGCAAGACAATAAGCCATTTTCAGTAGCACATTGCTACAAAATTAAAAGCATTAGTAATATGCAGAGCTTTGGTGCTTCCTAACAGTAAAACTGCACTCAAGAAGAAAAGTCATAGAAAAAGAACGGATGGAGAAAATTCTCTGTACTCGGCATGTTCAACATAAATACAGGTGAAACTCGAAAAATTAGAATATCGTGCAAATGTTCATTTATGTCAGTATGGCAACTCAAAAGGTGAAACCAATATATGAGATAGGCACATTACATGCAAAGCGAGATATGTCAAGCCTTACTTTGGTATAATTGTGATGATTATGATGTACAGCTTATGAAAACCCCAAATTCACAATCTCAGAAAATTAGAATGTTACATGACATCAATAACACAAGGATTGGAAATAGAACAATATGGGACCTCTGCAAAGTATAAGCATGCATATGTACTCAGTACTTGGTTTGGGCCCCTTTTGCAGCAATGACTGCCGCAATGCGGCGTGGCATGGATGCTATCAGCCTGTGGCACTGCTGAGGTGTTATGGGAGACCAGGATGCTTCAATAGCGGCCTTCAGCTCCGCTGCACTGTTCGGTCTCATGTCCCTCATCTTTCTCTTGGCAATGCCCCATAGATTCTCTATGGGGTTCAGGTCAGGCGAGTTTGCTGGCCAATCAAGCACAGTAATCCCATGGTCATTGAACCAGGTTTTGGTACTTTTGGCAGTGTGGGCAGGTGCCAAGTCCTGCTGGAAAATGAAGTCAGCATCCCCATAAAGCTCGTCTGTGGAAGGAAGCATGAAGTGCTCCAAAATCTCCTGGTAGACGGCTGCGTTGACCCTGGACTTAATGAAGCACAGTGGACCAACACCAGCAGATGACATGGCTCCCCAAATCAACACAGACTGTGGAAACTTCACACTGGACTTCAAGCATCGTGCATTGTGTGCCTCTCCATTCTTCCTCCAGACTCTGGGTCCTTGGTTCCCAAATGAGATGCAAAAGTTGCTCTCATCAGAAAAGAGGACTTTGGACCACTGGGCAACAGACCAGTTCTTTTTTTTTTTTCTGTAGCCCAGGTAAGACGCTTCTGACGTTGTTTGTTGTTCAGGAGCGGCTTGACAAGAGGAATACGACATTTGAAGCCCATGTCCAGGATCCGTCTGTGTGTGGTGGCTCTTGATGCACTAACTCCAGCCTCAGTCCACTCCTTCTGAAAGTCCCCAACACTTTTGAATGGCCTTTTCCTGACAATCCTCTCCAGGCTGCGGTCATCCCTGCTGCTTGTGCACCTTTTTCTACCACACTTTCCCCTTCCACATAACCTTCTATTGATGTGCTTTGATACAGCACTTTGGGAACATCCAATTTCTTTTGCAATTCCCTTTTGGGGCTTTCCCTCCTTATGGAGGGTGTCAATGATGGTTTTCTGCACAACTGTCAGGTCAGCAGTCTTTCCCATGCTTGTGATTCCTACTGAACCAGCCTGAGAGACCATTTAAAGGCTCAGGAACCCTTTGCAGGTGTTATGGATTCGTTAGCTGATTAGAGGGGGACACTTTGAGCCTAGAATGTTGAACCTTTTCACACTATTCTAATTTTCTGAGATTGTGAATTTGGGGTTTTCATAAGCTGTACGCCATAATCATCACAACTATACCAAAGTAAGGCTTGACATATCTTGCTTTGCATGTAATGCGTCTATCTCATATATTGGTTTCACCTTTTGAGTTGCCATACTGACATAAATGAACATTTGCACAATATTCTAATTTTTCGAGTTTCACCTGTACTCATACCATCTTCATGTCACCCAAAGTTTGCTATCAGAGTTTGGGTTAAAGAATCCAAGAATGCATCATTTTGAGTTTGCATGCCACAGTAAGTCTGAAACCTTGGATCAAATATGTGCTCGGAGGAGTGTGGGTTAAAAATGGAGATGTGCACATTTTTGTTACCACAGGAGTTTTCCCTCTGAGGATGCAAACATAGTCTGGGTCCAATTTAGTATAAATCACAGGTAAGAGACCTCTAATTGTTATGCCAGACTTCATTAAAAACAAAAACATGATCATTCCTATCAGTCAGAATCTCAACCATTGTTGCAGCCATCAGTTGCTAACACTTGGTGTTTCCTCCCATACGTTTTGGGAAAAATGGGTTCTAATAACAACTGCACATGTACGGATGGTAGAAGGCTCAGCCATGTTTAAAAATTATACTTACGATGGTCCATCTTAACCACAATTTAGCTAACAATTCAGCTTCATAATTTGGCTTCACTTGAAGCCAAATTATGTCATGACTAAGCAGGTTGTGAAACCCAATTGCTAAGTCAGTTTACCAATTCATGTGGCTGAGTATTTTTTTCAACATTCCCCAACCTACTGTTGTTCAATTATGTGGGATTAAAACTCCCATCATCCCCAGGCATGACTAGAAGTATTATCCAAGACAGTTGGAACAGTCTGTAGCTAGTTCAGAAGTCTCAGGGTGTGGCAGCCAAAGAATTGGGAAAGGGGGCTGCTTTCTGCTTTCTGTCATCCAGAAAAATTTGGATGGGGACTGAAGGAAATGTAGGGGTCTCCCCAGCTACACGCCTGCTGTGAAACGCAAAAGATTGGACAAGATTGCTACTTACAAAGGGACATAGAAAAGAGATGTAAGCAAGAAGAAAAGGAAGGAGCTAAAGCTAGACAAATATTTTCTTTCTTCCATTGCTCTACCCACCACATATCATCATTGTTCTTCTATTACATATAATATTAACAAATATCCATTTTCTACCTCAAGCCTGGGTGGCACGCAGCTTTTTTTGCCGTAGTGTTTCCCCAACCCGTTCTAGAATTGGCATCCCTTTTGACTTCCTGATCATTGTTTCATCATGCATCACAATGTCACCATCAGATCCTGCTAGCAGAGGCTGGGGCAAAGGAGTCACCACAGGATTTGATGACAGTCCTGTAGATTCTGAAAACTCAACATCCATGAGCAAGGAGTGATCAGATATCAGCCCTGCTGCATCAGTAAAAGTTCCCAACCCTTTGGAAAGTTCTGAGGTCCTTGAATATCTTTGAGGCAGGTCCATCATCATCTCTGTATGAAAACTTTCATTTGCTGTTTGGAGATCATTGGTGGGTTCCATATCAATGTCATTGTGACTTTCTGTTGATGGAAGCCATGCTGTAGGCAGTGGGAGGGAATTTAGGTCCTCTATTTTCAGTTCCTCTATCAGATCAGTGACAGAAAAATTAGCACTTTGATGCCCCAAGTACTTAGAAAAGTTTGTGCTATGATCAAGATTAATTGAAAGCTCTTCCCAGAATCTGCCACCAGAATCTGAAAACTATTAGAACAAAGCAGCATTAGGTATTATCATATGAATATTTCAACCAAAAGATGAAGGGAGGGGAGAGAGAGGAATCTAAAACATTCAAATAATCAGAGGTTCAAATAAAGAGAATGTAGTTCCACAATATTTTCTGATATGTATTTAGGAGTGGGAGGAACAGCTCAACAGATTTCCTTTACTCGACCAGCGTTCCTACTCAAGGATTGTGACTTTCTGCTGCCATTAACGACATATTCTCCACCAGCCAGTGAATGCCTAGTAAATCAACTAGTGGGAAAAGCTAGTGACGTCACTTGCAATTCTGCATGTTGCATTTTTAATCAAAACTAAAATAGGGCCACAAGTTGTCTATTACTCATTTAGGGCTTGATCAGAAGATGAATATCTATTTGCATGCTAGACTAATCATATTTAGTAGTTGCTGTGCATTTTATGTTATTCAAAGTCATCCATCTACATGCTCCAAGAAACAATGACAGATGACAAAGGAGAAGACAAAGGGTTACATGACTCAGTTGATCCTGCTTCTGCTCTCAGTGCCCCTTTAATCTTGGTATCCTCCTGGACTCCAGCTGGATAACAGCTAATTTAGGTCTGTCATAGTGTCTGTATGTAGTGATGGGCTGGATGGTAGCAATAAATGGAGGTGGAAGTGCAATAAAATTGAAGCCTTATAGGCAGATAATTCCCAATTAACAAAAAAACAGGAATTTGCCTGTTCTAAATGGAACTGCACTCCCTCAGAAAGTACAAGTACAGTGGTACCTCAAGATACGAATTTAATCTGTTCCGTGACTCTGATCGCAAGTCGAATTGGTCGCATCCTGAAGCACGTTTTCCCATAGGGTTCAATGTAAATACGGTTAATCCGTTCCACCCTCTGAATTTGGTCACATCCTGAAGCAAATTTCCCCATAAGGTTCAATGTAAATACGGCTAATCCGCCCTCCGAATTTGGTCGCATCATGAAGCACATGTCCCCATAAGGTTCAATGTGTCAGCCGGCGTTGCACGGCTAGGAAATTCCCCAGGCGCGCTTTAGTCAGCCCTAGCGCAGAAAAAGGAAGTGCTAATGAAATCTGAGAAAGGCTCCCGCGCGCATAGCCGGGAGCGGGAGCTTCCCCCCCACCCCCCGCGCTGATTCCTCTTAATTCCGCGCTCTTTCCATTGTGCATAACCCTTGGCGCGTGCGACAAAAGCACAGTGAAAGCAATGGGGGGGAAGGCTTATGTAGCGCGCACAGCGGAGCGGGAGATTCCCCCCCCCACTGATTCCTCCGCGCTGTTTCCTTTCTCCATAGCGACAAAAGCACAGTGAAAGCAATATCAGTGCGCTGGGGGGAAAGGCTTATGTTGCACACGCGCACAGCCGGGAGCAGGAGCTTCCCCCCCACCCCGCACGCTCAGATTTCATTAGCACTTCCTCTTTCTGCATTGCTTTCCTTGGGCTTTTGTCCTCGCGCTCAGATTTCATTAGCACTTCCTCTTGGAAGCCGCGACCACGTGGCAGCAGGGCAAATGGCCGCGGATCCGGTTCGTAGCTTGAGGCGGAGTTCGCATGTTGAGGTAAATTTTTGTGGCCGGAGCTGGTCGCATCTCGAAATTTTCGTAAGGTGGGGCGTTCGTATCTTGAGGTACCACTGTATATAGTTTGGGAATGTTCATATAGTCATCACTGTCACTGGAGACCTAAGTGACCTCTGTGACAAGAAGCACCTATTAGCAGCTTCAGCTGGTATATCAGCAGCATGTTTTAGTGGACAAGGAAAGCTTTGCTATTGTTTATGCACCTGTAACCTCACATTTAGAAGTTACTCATGCTTTCTGTGAGGCTGAAATAGCACATGTTACTCTGTAAGTAGCTTGGCTTGTGCAGAAATTGACCCAGGCTACTAAACGTGTACTTGTCTTTGCACATCTTGCACAAGTGTTGAAGCAACTGCATTGACTGCTTACTAGCTATGGAGTCAGGCTCCAGGTTCTCCATTTGGCATATAGGGATTAAACCTAGAATAAGATAAGTACCAAATAGTCTTCCATTATAAACCTGGACGATTCAGACACTTAGCAAAACATTCTTGTGCCATCACTTACAGACTGGCATCTTGCAGTTATTCTCAAATGGGCCTTTCCCTGTGGTGACCCCTGTCCTCTGGAATGCTGTCTCCCCGGATAGTCAAGAGGCCCCAATTACTATTTTTGTGTTTTAAAAGTGGGTATGAGGTTCCATGTTTTCATAGAGGAAGTGATATAAAAGTATACTAAACAGATTATAATAAACCTGTTATATGAACCAGCATTATTATTTTTCCATATTGCAGCAGGGCTGAGGCCATAGATGACTAGTACAAGCCATGCTTTTCAACTTGATCCTATCCTGTAGATGCCCACCAGGAGACTGAGAGGCAACGTTGGATCTAAAGATGTCTCCTCCAACCTTGTGCCACTGAGATGTGTTTGTTCATCTCCCATAATTCTGAGACAACACAATCAAGTACTTCAGCTACACATCTGGAGGATACCACATTGGGGAAGTTCTTATACAGCTCCAAGTTTGAATTCATTGTTTTAATGATACACTGATTTTGATTATAAATATGTGGCTTTTACTTCTATGTTTTATATTTTGTATTTTTAATTGTTGTAATTTATCCTTGAGTATTTATACAAGTGGACAGACAAGGTATAAATTTAATAAATAACTACGTATAGATACTAAACCATTCTGTTCTAATGTTGAACAGATTTATAGCAGAAAATTCCAATCTAACAACATCTGAATTTTTCTAGTATAACCAGCCTTATACCCTTTTCCCTCTCACCCCACAAGAGAATACCCTCAAGGCACCTTGTGGGTCAAGTTTGTCCTTTTTTGCAGTTTCATGGATCCAGTTGTGGCAATGACATTGAATGCTCCCCTGGTGCAGTTTCTTCTCTTCCACTGTTGATCTGCAAAGAAACAGAAGGGAAATGTCTTGGTCATCATATTGTTATGGTTGTGCAAAGAGATTGCCTTTGTCTTTAGCCTAGGAAGTTTTTTAAGCACTGAGGTAAGAAGTTAATGGCCAATGGCTGTGGGTTTGTTTTTTTAAGTACAACTAGCTGCTACTTTTTGGACTAGAGAAGGTGCTTCAAAGCTAGCCATATCTTCTAGAATTGCCATTTCGTTCACTTGCTTTTGACAGAGCATCCAGGAAAGCATGGACTCCTGCAGAGAGGGGGCTTCATGCTCTGATATGCACAAGATTTTGTCTGATACAGCTGCACATGCAATGGAGTCTCTCTCCATTGACCGGGCTGTTATCTAGAGGCGCTGAGCAATGTGCATAGTATTGGTGGACGGATCTACCTGACACAGCCTTGCTCCCATTTTTTCCAGCAAACTTCTTTAAACGGGGCCTGAGTAGAATAGTGTTAATATTTCTAAAGTTTTCTCCATGTTGTATTTTTTTCATCCTGATTTGGACTCAGTTGGGAGGTGCTGTTAAGGCTGTTCAGACTTTTGAATGTGCTTTGACTTTGTTTTACTGTTTTCCCTTGATCTGTCAAGAGAAGAGTTAGTAATTTCCCCTTCAATAATGGTAGATGTTTCTTTTCTTGCAAAGGATGGGATGGGGATTTCCTCTCATTCTTTTTCTTTTTTCCTTTTTTAAACTGAGATAGCTTTTATAATAAAAAAAGAGAGAGGAAGAGCAAACATGGGGAGAATTTAGTTTCCATTCTATAGATATGCATTTTACACACTCATCCCATTTTATAGGCGGCCAAGTAGACCCATGAACATCGAACATCATGATATACTGTATATTGCAGACCTCCTCAACCTAATGCTCTTGAGTTACAACTTCCAGAATTCCACTCCACATACAGTACAAAAGCTGTAGCCCTACTACATCTGTAGCGTATCAAGACAGAAACATTTGATAACACATTTGGCCCTGGTTCTAACAAGCTACCTAGTACTGGAAGTGCTGAAACACCCTCAGCTCAGAGGGGATAGAGCCATGCAAGAGCAGTCCCTTTTCTTTGACAGGCTACTGGAGTGGGCAGGAATCTGGCCTGCTGCCTTTGCCACTTCATCAGCATCTGTTCTGGGTACCAGCAATGGACTAAGGAACTTGTGTTACAAACCTACCTCCAAATTTGGAAACCTGCTTCCACACTGCATTTCTCATGCTTGGAATTGTCTCTTGTGGTACCTCCTTTTTACTGATTTCCTGTTTTGACACTATGCAAATATCTTTCTCTGAAAAGTAACTCACTCAATTTAAGCCCAATATACTTTGATTTTGGTTACCTTTCACTACAAAGCTAAAGGTCCAAACTGGCATCTTGTTTTCAGTACTTTCTTGTGTTAAACTAAACTACCACATTCTCAATGAAGTCAAATTTTTCTACCAGTAATTCTGACAAAATGCAACCACACTGTCAAAAGTGGCCATTTTTAGAACAGCAGCTCCAGCCACTTTCTCCAAGGGAGGGTCTGGTATCCCATGAGCCCTTGTGCCAGGAGAATACTGTCAAGGCTTTGTTACCTCACTTGCCACTTCCTCATTGTCTAGGCAGGGAGCAATGGGCATGGGCTAGCCATTACAACCAATCTGTGTGAGGGAGAAGGTGTTGGCAGTGAGTTCAGTCCATGGAGAAGCTTGCTGTTTCAGTTGGTTTTCCTCTCCTACTTTTCTTGGAGGATTAGTAATTGGTACACTGTGTTAACTAATTGGATGTAGATGTTTCTAAACTGATGGAGTTAATTCAACCCTGTGCATAAGTAGGGCTCAGTATAACTCCAGGATATAGATCAATTGCCATTTTTGGTGATCCTACAACAAAATGAGCCTCCCATAGATCCAGTAAAGCATTTGTAGAAACAAGGACACAGAACAGCAGTAAATGAACTTGCATTGGAGAAAAGCTCTGTTAAAAAATTGGGGAGCTGGAAGAATTAATGGTACAGCATCCTTTTCAAAGCCATTGCATTATGACACACGCACATATCTGAATCCCAGTCAATGTGCAATATATTTCATTTTCAAATTTTACAGCCCATTTGTTTATAGTGGGTAAGTGACCTTGCAGAAGCATCAAGCATTACAGTAGGTAGAAGGACAGGGTTGGAGAAGGAGGATTATAAAGGAAGTTTAATATAACTCAGGAGACTGCAGGATTAACAGTCCAGGGGTGAATCAGGCTTTGTGTCTATAGACCAGACTCATTCTTGACAAGTCACAGTTTGTTCAGACTGAGGCTTTATAACAGAGATGCTTAGGTTTTTTTCTGATTCAAGAGCCATACTTGGCCTTTAAATGGTATGTCAGAGGGTGGCCTCTCATGAATGAAATTAGGACAAATCCTAAATTTACTTAATTTTGTTTACAGTGAAGGACAGGAAGGCCTCACATGATATGGTTCATGGGGTCACAAAGAGTCGGACACGACTTAATGACTGAACAACAAAAACAAAAAGAATAAAATTAAATTTAGTTAATGTAATTACTTTCCAGGCATATATTTAATATTTTTTCCTTTTGCCACATTAAAAATTACAATTTGCTAAGACATTTTATAGATCTCTGGAGCCCAGCCATTTAGATGTTGACTTGGGACCTCAGTTTGTGCACCACTTTTGCCAGTAAAAATAAAAGCTATTCAGATTGTGAGTTTCAGAACTGAAAAATGTTTTCTTGCCTCTGCTGCCAAGCAATTATGGTGATGCAGAGAATAAGCTGCCTACAATTAGCTGCCAGCATTCTTGGTGTGAAATCCTCAGAAAGTATGCACGATCCATCTACATTCCTCAGCAGGCACACTTTGCCAATTTAATCCTACAGCTTTGGTCCTACTTAGAGAATCCCTTCTAACCAATTTAGCCACCACAAGATATTCTCCTGTTGTGTTGTAACTACAGCTCCAAGAATTGGAACCTATGCTGAAGAGGAATTCTAGGAGCTATAGTCTTAGTTGTACTAAGACTGTATAGTCTTAGTATAACTGGAGAAGAAAAGTTGGGGAAAGCTTCAACTGGTAAATAATAACACAAAATTATTATATGAATATATCCAAATCCCAGCTTTGTCCAAACTGTTCATATTAAGAAGGACTAGGTCATGGTTACCTATCAACACATCCCATGTATTGTTTCAAACACATCCTAGGATCATATAACAAGGCTCCAAGCTCCATTCAGGTCTTGGCCCAACACTAGAGGTACGTATATTGTGGCAAAATAAAGCTTTGCATATTTCTACCTGATAGTATTTTAGCATGTTTTATGGCTAGGTTTACAAACAACATCCCAATGTGTAGAATTGACAATGACTGAAATATTATATAATAAAGGTGAAAAATATACAAACCTACTTGATGTAGCACATGACCTGTTTTTTTCTTGGGGTCCATCTGGAGGCATATGGAGCATATCCTGTTCCAGAAATAATTAGATCATAAAAACTCACAAGAATATCTTACAGTTAAAAAAAAAAAAAAAACTGATCTGTTCCTGTCTAAAATTACTCTGGAACCTTGCGACTATGTACTGTACATGAATTGCTTGAAACTACTGAGTTGAAATGGACCTATTATTTCTATATTTTTCCAAAAGACTACACATCCTATCAAGACAGAACTAATGATATATACAAAATTAACTGCCTGGATTGCAACCAGCACTACACAGGACAGAGTGCTAGCTGCATCTAAGAATTAAGGAACACAAACTGCAATAAAGAACCAGGATTGCAAATACCTAACAGCCAGCACACCTTCACCCAAACAGCAGGAGAACCAGAGAATCCCTGGAAGCCTGGCATTCAAATAAAAGGCTAATAACAGATCAGTGGAGCTGGCTACAACCTACCACTATCCTAACTATGAAAGCCAGAGTTCTGGGATCAGGAGGAACTGGTGCCCCTGGGGGGTTTAGGGGGGGTTACACCATTCAGGTGGTGGCAAGATGTTATGACAGGAGTTAGAAGGCAGGCCACTCTTGGGGAAGATACCCCCAGTATTTATTACCAGTGGTGTGTTCTGACCTTCTGGACTCAGGCTCAGGTCCTGGACAGCAGACGCACGGAGGCCCTGGCTTTCGGCTGCTGCTTCTTAACGCCAGGTCAGTTCGCAACAAGGCCCCCTTATATGGGACCTGATCACTGAGGAGCAGGCTGACCTGGCATGTATCACTGAGACCTGGCTGGGCCCTGAAGGGGGCGTGCCCCTTTTGGAAATGTGTCTAGCCACGTTCATGGTTTGGCACCAGCCAAGACCCCAGGGCAGGGGAGGAGGGGTAGCAGTTGTCATCCGGGAATCTCTGTTGGCCTTCAGGGGTGCTGCTCCACAAGTGGTCAGTTGTGAGACCCTGTTCCTGAAGTTGGACTTGCAAGAACAGTTGGGATTGTTGTTGCCGTAACAGCCTCCCTGATGCATAGCAACCTCCCTGCCTGAGCTGCTGGAGGCTGTTGAGGGGCTGGTGGTGGAGTTTCCCAGATTTATAGTCCTGGGGGACTTCAACCTGCCATCCCTCAGAGGCAGCTTGGGAGTTCATGGCCACCATGGTGGCCAAGGGCCTGTCCTAGATTATTCGTGATCCAACTCGGGACAGTGGTCTCACAGCGGACTTGGTTTTCTTGTCAGAGCAGTGGCAATGTGATCTGAAGGAGGCATTACATCCGTCCCCCTTGTCATGGTCAGATCATGCCCTGATGGCGCTGAGGTTCTCCTATGCTAACTCCCTCTGCAGCGAGGCAGGACCTATTCAACTGGTCTGCCCATGGCGACTGATGGACCCAACTGGGTTCCAAGGGGAGCTGGGGATTATACCCGAGGGTCTGCTGCATGGTCCAATGGAGTCCTGGAATAGGGAAGCAGCTGAGGCCTTGGACAAGATTGCGCCCATGTGACCTCTCCTAACCCATCGAGCCCAACACTCCCCATGGTTCATGGAGGAGCTAAGGGTCTTGAAAAGGATTAAGAGACATCTAGAGCGCCATTGGAGGAAAACAAGGACCGAACACAACCGAACACAAGCTATAGCTGTGATTAAGGCCTACCTTGTGGCTGTAAGAGCAGCAAAATGCCAACATTTCTCCACTCTTATTGCACTCGCAGAATGCCGCCCAATGGCCCTGTTTAAGATCATCTGATCCCTTTTGGGAAAGGGGGGCCCAGTGGCCCATTTACAGTGCCACGCAGAGGAGTTTTCTGGGCATCTAGAGGATAAAGTCACTTGCATCTGGTCCCAGTTGGATACCAAACATGCAGCATGGTCTATAGAGATGTCCAAGGTATGGACTTACCTTGTTATCTGGGAACAGTTTGAACCTGAGGAAGTGGACAGGGTCCTCCGAATGGTCAATGCCACCACTTGCCAACTAGATCCATGTCCCTCTTGGCTGGTTAAGGCTGCTATGGAGGTGACATGTGGGTGGGACCAGGCGATGGTGAATTCATCCTTGAGGGAGGGAGTGTTTCCAGCTGCCTTTAAAGAGGCACTGGTGCATCCTCTCCTCAAGAAGCCATCACTTGATCCCACCATACTGGTCAATTTTCATCCAGTCTCCCACCTCCCCTTTTTAGGGAAGGTGGTTGAGAAGGTGGTGGCATTGCAACTCTAGAGGATCCTGGAGGAAACAGATTATCTGGACCCCTTTCACTCAGGTTTCAGGCCTGGATTAGGGACAGAAACAGCATTGGTTACACTCATGGATTATCTCTGGTGGGAGCAGGATGGGGGTAGTCCATCCCATCCTTGCTCTTCTTAACCTCTCTGCAGCTTTCAATACCATCTACCATGGTATCCTTTTGGGTCGACTTAGGGAGTTGGGAGTTGGCGATGTAGTTTTGTGCTGATTCTCTTCCTTCCTCCAAGGTTGATGCCGATCAGTGTTGAGAGTAAGAGATCCAGCCCATGGCCCCTCCATTGTGAGGTGCCGCAGGGTTCGGTATTTTCTCTGCTCCTTTTTAACATCTACATGAAACCACTGGGTGAGATCATCTGCCACTAATGTGCTGATGATACCCAGTTATACATCTCCATCCCAGATGACTTGGGTGACACTGTAACCACCCTTTTGTGGTGCCTGGAGGCTGTGGGGGTCTGGATGGGGAACAAGAGGCTTCAGCTGAACCATGGTAAGATGGAGTGGCTGTGGACTGGAGGCCCCTCTGTATCTGAGAATTTACCATCTTTGGCTTTGGATGGGGTGACACTGCCCCAGACAGACCCGGTGCGTAATCTGGGGGTCCTTCTGGACTCACAACTCCTGCTCAAGGAGCAGGTGGCAGTCGCGGCCAGGAGGGCCTTTGCCCACCTTTGCGTAGTGCACCAATTACACTCCTTCTTAGATCAGGAGGCTCTCTGGTCAGTCACTCACACCCTGATCATCTCTTGGTTAGACTATTGCAATGTGCTGTACATGGGGCTACCCTTGAAGAGCATCCCGAAGGTACAGCTAGTTCAAAATGCAGCCGCGCAGATGATATTAGGTGCCCCTAGGATGGCACATGTAACACCTTTGCTGCAGGAGTTGCATTGGGTTCCAGTTTGCTTCCGGGTCCAATTCAAGGTGTTGGTTATCACCTTTAAAGCCCTACATGGCATGGGTCCAGGTTACCTGAGGGACCGTCTCATCCCTATTACATCAACTTCTCCCACCCAGTCAGGCAGTGGAGGTATGTTACAGATACTGTCTATGAAAGAATGTCAATTGGCGGGGCCCAGGAGGAGAGCCTTCTCTGCCGTTGCCCCCACCCTTTGGAATATTCTCCCCCCAGAGGTGCAGTGGGCCCCTACCCTCCTGGCTTTTTGAAGAGGATTAAAGACCTGGCCCTGCCAATGTGCACGGAGCGATACAGGCTCTAACTGTCCTTGGAGGTGGTTAGCACCCTGACAACGCTCCCTTGAATTATTTGCCAACTCTCCATCTTTCTTGGAAGTTATTTATTATTAGGACTGTTTTATATTGTATTGTAATGAATTTTGTCTCTGCTATAAACTGCCCACAGTCATTTCAACGAGATGGGCAGTGACAAATTTGATTAAAAATAAAATAAATAAATAAATGCCACCCAGTCAAGTGCCTCATCCAAATGCAATAAGCAGACAAGGTGGATCAATAAAGTTGGCTCCATTCCCAGTCATCAATTGATTGACACCCCTAGGAAATCTCCAATCACCAATCAACTCCCAGGAGTTCAAATCTTACACAGATCAGAATTACTGCACCCCCATTTCTGATCCGTTATGCTGAGAAAGCCTCCCCGGGATGTTGAGTGAGCCATCTGCAAAAAAACTTGATCAATACCAAGGCTGGGAACCCAACCACAAAGTATGCACTCTTGTATGTATCTAGACTTCTATTAATTGGCTTATCCTAATAAAATAAAATAAAATAAATGTTTAAGAAGTGCTATTTAAAGGGGCTATTTAAAGCCTGTGATTTGATCTGTTTATACTGTTTGATGATTCATTTAGTTCTGGCCTCTGCATGAATGCAGCACGCCACAACCTCTTCACATAATGTATTCTCTGTCAAACTGTTCCCCTGTCAAACCACTCACATGGTTAAGAATGTTTTCCTAACATTGGGCTGGAATCTGCCTTAATAAAGATTAGCATGACGCATCTCTGTTGTATGTGTATTGGGTCAGAAGTATTCTCTGATGTATGAGAGAAGAGGGCATATGCCCTTTGTGTATAAAATTGTACAGAAAGGCTTTATGGTATTTTGTGTTACAAATACCATAATGCTTATCAGACAAATATCTAGCTGAGTGCCTTTTCTTTTTTCATTAAAATAAAATATGAAATAAAACTTGCACAAAAACTTATCACTTTTTCAAACAGTATGAACATTAAAGCAATTTTAACCAATTAAGCCATGTCGTTCTTGTTATAAAAGAATGTCAAGAAATTGTCACCATAATTTTTAGCTTTCCAGTTTTGTACCATCTGCATCGCAGACACTGAACCTTACTCCCTCTAACTCTAATAAGCAAATATTAGGTGTAGTTGAAAATGTCACTGCAGAACTTTCAGAGAAAGTCTTCAATCGCAGGACTTTCCCTCGGGTTCCTCTAACCTTCAGGCCACCAAGAAGAGTTGCAGATAGCAGGAGAAACAGCATTCCTTACCTTAAGGTTGGCATCGGAGTTTGATCTTGTCCTAGATTCCATTGTGCATTTCTACTTTGGAGAAAAGAACCGACAACCTGGTTAATGGCTAATCACGAACAAGCTTTTCTAAGACTGAAGTGTTGCCAAACTACTGTAGACCATCTTTTTAAAATATCATTTGACTGTTTTTCGTTCTTTTTAGAAAAGA
Source organism: Liasis olivaceus (assembly GCA_030867105.1). Taxonomy (NCBI): domain Eukaryota; kingdom Metazoa; phylum Chordata; class Lepidosauria; order Squamata; family Pythonidae; genus Liasis; species Liasis olivaceus. The sequence goes on along the minus strand of CM061349.1, from coordinate 31,356,898 downwards.
GTTTTGTTACAGTAACAAACAGTGCAAAACTATTGTTACTTTTTATTTAAAGAAGGTAACAGATTTTTTTTTAATATTTCCACAATTTGGTATTCAGCAGGGTGCTCCCTCAGAACACAAATTATTTGTAAATACCATGGAGGTTGACAGAGTTCTCTTCCATCAATTTTTATACTCCATTTTAAAGGCATTATGACACAACACCCCTTCATGGATCACTGCCTTGTCGTGGCGAAGGGGCTTGTGTAACTCAGTGAAGCCATGAGCTATACCGTGCAGGGCCACCCAAGACGGACAGGTCATGACAGAGAGTTCTGACAAAATGTGGTCCACTGGAGAAGGAAATGGCAACCCACTCCAGTATCCTTGCCAAGAAAACCCCATGGACAATGTTAAAAGGCTAAAAGATATGACGCCGGAAGATGAGCCCCTCAGGTCGGAAGGTGTCCAATATGCTACTGGGGAAGAGCGGAGGGCAATTCCAAGTAGCTCCAGAAAGAGTGAAGCGGCTGGGCCAAAGCCGAAAGGACGTTCAGCTGTGGATGTATCTGGAAGCGAAAAGAAGGTCCGATGCTGTAAAGAACAATATTGTATAGGTACGTGGAATGTAAGATCCATGAACCAAGGCAAGCTGGATGTGGTCAAACATGAGATGACAAGATTGAACGTCGACATCTTGGGAATCAGCGAATTGAAATGGACGGGAATGGGTGAATTTAATTCAGGTGACCATTATATCTACTACTGTGGGCAAGAAACCCTTAGAAGAAATGGAGTTGCACTCATAGTCAATAAGAGAGTGGGAAAGGCAGTAATGGGGTACAACCTCAAAAACGACAGAATGATCTCAGTGCGTATCCAAGGAAAACCATTCAACATCACGGTAATCCAAGTCTATGCCCCAACCACTGATGCCGAAGAAGCTGAAGTTGACTGGTTCTATGAAGACCTACAAGACCTTCTAGAACTAGCACCAAAAAAAGATGTCCTTTTCATCATAGGGGATTGGAATGCTAAAGTAGGAAGTCAAGGAGTAATCGGAATAACAGGCAAGTTTGGCCTTGGAGTACAAAATGAAGCAGGGCAAAGGCTAATAGAGTTCTGTCAAGAGAACAAGCTAGTCATAGCAAACACCCTTTTCCAACAACACAAGAGACGACTCTACACATGGACATCACCAAATGGTCAATACCGAAACCAGATTGATTACATACTTTGCAGCCAAAGATGGAGAAGCTCTATACAGACGGCAAAAACAAGACCAGGAGCTGACTGTGGCTCAGATCATGAGCTTCTTACTGCAAAATTTAGGCTTAAATTGAAGAATGTAGGGAAAACCACTAGACCACTCAGGTATGACTTAGATCATATTCCATGTGAGTACACAGTGAAGGTGATGAATAGATTTAGAGGATTAGATTTGGTAGACAGAGTGCCTGAAGAACTATGGACGGAGGTCTGTAACATTGTACAAGAGGCAGCGACTAAAACCATCCCAAAGAAAAAGAAATGCAAGAAAGCAAAATGGCTGTCTGATGAGGCTTTACAAATAGCTGTGGAAAGAAGGAATGCGAAAAGCAAGGGTGAAAGGGAAAGATATAAGCAACTGAATGCAGATTTCCAGAGAATAGCAAGGAGAGATAAGAAGGCCTTCTTAAATGAACAATGCAAAGAAATTGAAGAAAACAATAGAATGGGGAAGACTAGAGATCTCTTCAAGAAAATTGGAGATATCAAAGGAACGTTTAGGGCAAAGATGGGCATGATAAAGGACAAAAAAGGCAGGGACCTAACAGAAGCAGAAGAGATTAAGAAGAGGTGGCAAGAATACACAGAAGAACTATACAAGAAAGATCTTAATGTCCCTGATGTCCATGCTGGTGTGGTCACTGACCCTGAGCCAGACATCCTAGAGAGTGAAGTCAAGTGGGCCTTAGGAAGCATTGCTAACAACAAAGCTAGTGGAGATGACAGTATTCCAGCTGAGTTATTTAAAATACTAAAAGACGATGCTGTTAAAGTGCTGCACTCAATATGCCAGCAAGTTTGGAAAACGCAACAGTGGCCACGGGATTGGAAAAGGTCAGTTTACGTTCCAATTCCAAAGAAGGGCAATGCCAAAGAATGCTCAAACTATCGCACAATTGCACTCATTTCACATGCTAGCAAGGTTATGCTCAAAATCCTACAAGCTAGGCTTCAGCAGTACGTGAACCGAGAACTACCGGATGTACAAGCTGGGTTTCAAAGAGGCAGAGGAACTAGAGATCAAATTGCCAACATTCGCTGGATCATGGAGAAAGCAAGAGAGTTCCAGAAAAGCATCTACTTCTGCTTCATTGACTATGCAAAAGCCTTTGATTGTGTGGATCACAACAAACTGTGGCAAATTCTTAAAGAGATGGGGATACCAGACCACCTTACCTGTCTCCTGAGAAATCTGTATGCGGGCCAAGAAGCAACAGTTAGAACCGGTCATGGAACAACCGATTGGTTCAAAATAGGGAAAGGAGTACGACAAGGCTGTATACTGTCACCCTGCTTATTTAACCTATATGCAGAGTACATCATGAGAAATGCCAGGCTGGAAGAATCACAAGCCGGAATTAAGATTGCAGGGAGAAACATCAATAACCTCAGATATGCAGACGATACCACCCTAATGGCAGAAAGTGAAGAAGAACTAAAGAGCCTCTTGATGAGGGTGAAAGAGGAGAGTGCGAAAGCTGGCTTGAAACTCAACATTAAAAAAACGAAGATCATGGCATCTGGACCCATCAATCCCTGGCAAATAGAAGGGGTAGAAATGGAAGCAGTAACAGACTTCATTTATTTGGGTTCCAAGATCACTGCAGACGGAGACTGCAGCCATGAAATTAAAAGACGCTTGCTCCTTGGGAGGAAAGCTATGGCAAACCTAGATAGCATATTAAAAAGCAGAGACGTCACCTTGCCGACAAAGATCCGCATAGTCAAAGCTATGGTTTTTCCAGTAGTAATGTATGGCTGTGAGAGCTGGACCATAAAGAAGGCTGAACGCCGAAGAATTGATGCCTTTGAACTGTGGTGCTGGAGAAGGCTCTTAAGAGTCCCCTGGACTGCTAGGAGGTCAAACCAGTCAATCTTAAAGGAAATCAACTCTGATTGCTCATTGGAAGGATTGATAATGAAGCTCAAGCTCAGATACTTTGGTCACCTAATGCGAAGAGAGGACTCTTTGGAAAAGACCCTGATGCTGGGAAAGATGGAAGGCCAAAGGAGAAGAGGACAGCAGAGGATTAGATGGCTGGATAGCATCACTGAAGCAATGAGCATGAAATTGAGCAAACTCAGGGAGGCAGTGAAAGATAGGAAGGCCTGGCGCAATATGGTTCATGGGGTCACGAAGAGTCGGACACGACTTAACGACTAAACAACAATGACACAACAACTGTAAATGTTGCATACATTATCCATGTTTTTTATCCTAATTCAGGAGACACCCATCACATGCTATTGGAGCCCAACTCGCATCAACCTCAGACACCATAACCCATGGTCAGGATGATAAAAGCTGGGCAGCTACAGGCTGTTCACTATTTCTGCCCTATAAATCTGGACAATGACATATACTTGCTATAGCTGGTGGTAGTCAGTTCTACACATTAATTGGCCATGAAATGAAGAAATCTCCTCTTTTGCCTGTCCCATATCTCTTCTATGGTTGACACAGACTAAATTGGATCGCATGGCAATTTTGTGAACACATTGCAAGTATGCCCGCCTTCAGCCACGGGCCAAAGGAAAAGAAGCCTCTTTCTCAGAGAAGCTACCATTCATCATCTCAAGAGAGAGGTTGTTTATTCCCAAGTTGATCAGCATCTTAAGAGGTGGGATTTTTCTTGGGAAGTGAATTTAACTCCTGATGCACCTGTCTCTGTTTTTACCCACAGCGGCTTTCCAGGATTTTAAGGAATACTTTCCCAGGAGAGTCTAGAACTGCCTACACTGCATACAAAGCAGGTGTGTTACCACCAAGCTGTGTTCCCGCCTTTCTGTAGAGAAGGTGTGGGACAGTTATGGGTAGACATAATTGTTTGTCTGGAAATAATACAGAGAAGTCTTAATATCAAACGAGACTAGCTTTTCATTGCCCCAGTTGCTCCTGCAGGAGCATAAAGGATAAAGGAGGCTTAGGATCCATCATATGTTGTTGAGCTCCTCCCATCTGCTGCTTCCAGCCCACCCTCTTTTGGGGGAAGATAGAAGAAAAGATTCAGCACTGGATTTCTCTCTCCCAGATCAGAACCCTAATAAATACCCCCCACTTTGTTTTTGTTCCTTTTTCGAAAGCTATTCATTGAGATCTGAACTTTCCAGATAATTTTATGAGGGTGTGAGCTTTCAAGTCAGTGTTGGCTCCTGACAACTGCCTGGACAAGTCCCTGCAGCTTTCTCAGCACATTGCCTCCTTCCCAGGGCTGAGAGAGAGTGACTGGCCCAAGGTCACCCAGCTGGCTTCGTGCCTAGGCAGAACTAGAACTCACAGCCTCCCCGTTTCTAGTCTGATGCCTTAACCACTACGCCAAACTGGCTGTCATCCCAGGTAATACTGTATATTAATATAAATAATAATAATTGATAACAACAGTAAGCTACATTTGTTTTATGAATTTTGCAACAAAAGTCTTTCTTCTACAGTCTGGAACATATAGAGTGAAAAAACTTAATACTTAGGGGGGAAATTTAAGGACAGGAAAATAAGCTGTTTACCATGAATCTGTCTCCGAGTCCCTCCATGCAGTCTGGAAACTTGGCAAAATCCATCAGAGTTGAAGTCTAAAACAAAGTTAGTAGAAGAAAGCCTTGCTGAAGGAAGACCTTCTACCAGATTCCTATATCCAAAGTGGTGGTGATTTCTATAGCCTTGGCATGTTCTCATCCACTATTGTACATATTTAGAAGCGGCGAACCACTGAAATGAGTGGCCTTGTGGTCTGCTTGTGCCCTTCTTACCCCAAGGAGGGGTTTGGAGAAGCCAAATGCCTGAGAGGGTTTTTAATGCTGATGTTACTCTCACCTATTGTGACGCAGTACAGAGCCTGCCCCGAAAGAGCTGGTAGGCCCTGAGCTGGTCATGTTTCCCACTTGTGCAGAGGAGGCAAAAGCAGAAAAGCTCTTCCTTTCCAGTTTTCATGGAGCCCGATTATACTCAGGAAAGAAAAAAAACTGGCAACAGGTGGAGATGTGAGAGTGACAAGAAAAGCAAGTCGGAGCAGAGTAGCAGCAGATGGGGCAAAGATAAGCACCTCCCTGCTGTGGCTTCTAGACTTCACTTTATGCCCTCCCAAAACTTTTTTGGGTGTGTGAGAAAGGAGGTTGGCTATCAAGAGTAATGCTTAGTTTGCACTAACTGTTTTGCAGAAAATAAAGCAAAATCACCTCCTAGACTATGAGTTAGTCAGGCTCACATCTACCTACTAAACTGTGAGCAGTAGGCTAACATATTTACATCAGAGTTATTACAACTAGAAAGAGCCTACCTTTCAGTTAACTTTATTACCCTCAAAATGCAAGCCAATGCAAGACAATCAGGTATCTAAATGCAAACAAGGCTTGTTACTATAGCAGCATATGTTGTGGAATGTTCTCTATTATGACATCACTGTCTTATCAATATGAGGCTACCTTCCTAGGAGTATCAGTAATAGATTTTGTTACAAAACCATCTGAAATATGCTAACAAAAATATGGAATATGGATCAGTGCAAGGAGTTACAACTATGCCCTCTGAATATTTCCCATTTCCCTCATCTACCCAACCAAGCCCTCACAAAAGAAATGTCAAGGCAATACAAATCATACTATATATCCTTGAGCTAAGCCAAACCCTTAGCATTCTGATAAGGATGCATTTGTAATTTTCGGTATTATGCCTACACCTCAACCATTTTAGAGGACACTCCAGGTCCCCAAAGATTATGTCTACATGAAGCATGAGGGGTTGAACTGATTTTACAATGCAAGTTTTATTCTGTTTTAGAGATGATTAATTCAACTCTCAGTAATTTCTGCCATCTAGCAATGAAGCCTTGTGGGAACACAATCTTCATTAGGACCTTGATGAAGCATGTTAACAGTTAAAATTACTATTTTATTACCGATTGCATTCCAATCTAAGACTTTAATAATGATTCCTGGTCAGGAGTTGGGTTGGTTAAAATGTATGGATAGGAATGATCAACCCTTCCAAATTCAGTTGGCTTCTGTTTCCTGTCACATAGTCCCAGGGCATGACTAATTTAGAAAACAGACTGGAAATTTTAACTACTGGAAATGTGGAATGCACAGGACATTTCACCATGCATGGTGGACTTGTGAAAAAGTGAAAAAATATTGGATAAAAATATGTACGTTGCAGAGAATTTTAAAAATTAAAATTCAGATGAAACCAGTATTTTTTTATACTAGGACTTATGTATACCCAATTAGAAAAGATGCGTCAGATTGGCTTTATGTACCGCAGCAAAGCTACTGTATGTGCAAATACAGAGAAGTACAGAACTACCCACCTTGGAGGGTTAACTCTGAAGATGACCGACCTAGCAAAAATGGCAAAATTGGCCTGCTTGATAGGGATAAAGTACTTTCTTAGAAGATTGGAAACCCTTTATGAACTTCTTGCTGAAAATGACTTCTGTATTTGTTCACTGAAAAATGGGAAAAAGTGAACACTCCACCTTGATGGAAGAGTGACAAATATGTTTGTAACCCTCTAAGGTAGATTGGAAGTTGCTTAAATTTTATCTACTGTACTTTATCTTCTCAATTTCATTTTCTATATATTTTTTCACGCTCATCTTGTTTAAAAAAATTCTGATAAAAAAAATAGAATGCTGCCACAGTGCATAGCCAGCAGTTGCCCTAGTGCTACCAGCTTTCAGGTAATATACCAGAAAGGGATTCAAGTCCCCTTACTCTGTCAGTAACCAGTTTTTACCATTGTGAAGTTCTAACTGTTGGCTTCTCTGCTGAAGTTCCAAGTTGTACAAGAGGGACTACAGGAAGCACATTTTAGAAGAGCCATATTAGTCTATGATGGCAAAAAATCAGGAGTCTGGCAGCACCTTTTCCAACTAACAAATTTTATTTGGAAAGTAAAAGGAAGCACAGCAACTTGTTCTCTCACACCAGTTGCTGTGAGGTTAAATATCTGACTTCAGGTTAAAAAAAAAAAAAGTGGGGGGGAACCAGGTTTGTTCTCTATTCCCATTGTTCGTTACAATTAAGCATTTTGAACCACCCACTCCAAAACATCTTCCATGGTGATCAAATCCTCACCTCTGCCCTTTAGATTATGTAATAGGTATCCCTTATACAAAAACCTTTTCTTATATGGGTCAATGAAGAAAAACTGAACCAAGCAAGCACCAACATGGACTTACTGTACTGCCTGTGTCTGTTCTGAGATGCTTGAAGTATACAGTATTTAGAAGTATACAGTATTTAGAATATTTTCCGGACTTATTTTCTGAGAAGCAAAAAATTCTCGTCTTGTCCAAGTACAAGTTATGTATCTACACTTTTAAAATGTAACTCAACTGAGGTGCAGCTAGTTAGCTCTAATAAAAGGGCTAATTTATATTCAGTTCATTTGTTATTTAATACATATACAGTAAATTTGTCTCACAAGTTCATTCCGAACACTTTTATTTCTAGATAGTTCCAGAGCAGAACTGTACATGCAAAACTGCATTAGTCACAATAGATTTACAGTAGATTCTATTCTATGTTAAGAGTGGAATTTAGAATCCTTTTTACAGTATAAAAAAACTAAACATCAACAGGTTGGAATTATGATGTTAAATATTCCAATATTCTGTTCCAATACCTAGTTACTAGGTACTGTATGATACAGGTGTTCAATTGTAATAACTTCAGAGATTTAACCACACTTACAGAACTGGATTTCCCACTTACTCCCTTTTTCTGTCCACCAGCATAAAATCCTGCCATTAACTACCCAAATAATACTTCGTACTTGCCAATGTACAGGGTTATACATCAAGAAAGGACACTCCCTCAATGGCATCCCACATTACCTAAAAAAGCAAATGTAACAAAAATAAAAGAATAACATCTTCAAAAATAAATATAAAGAGGGAATGCAGACAAGTGTCATGAGTTTTTCAGCAGGTTAACATTCATAATATACAAAACATAACTTATTCAAAGCCAAGGACAAAGGGAATATCCACATTTCTTTCAAATAATTGGGCATTTAATCAACTTCTTCCATTCGTGAAGTGTCATCATCTCCTTCCAGTGGTGGCATCTCTTCGGTAACTGCTGGGCTTGTTTCTTCTGTAGCAGCATCGTCTTCATCTATGCCTGTATAAAGTTAACACAATTAACTATTACTTTCCCCGTGGAAGTATCTCCCGGCAGACTCTTGTGTGAAAAAGACACATTTCACTTTTATTAAGATTCACTTACCCAGACCAAGTTTTATCATTCTATAGATACGGTTGGCATGTGTCTGAGGATCCTCTAGGCTGAAGCCGGAAGACAAAAGTGCAGTCTCATACAGAAGAATGACCAGATCCTTCACTGATTTGTCGTTCTTGTCTGCTTCTGCCTTCTGTCTCAGTGTTTCAATGATAGAGTGGTCAGGATTTATCTCCAAATGTTTCTTTGCAGCCATATAACCCATTGTGGAGTTGTCCCTGAGTGCCTGTGCCTTCATGATTCTCTCCATGTTTGCAGTCCAGCCGTATGTACTGGTTACAATACAGCATGGAGAAGTAACCAATCGGTTGGAAACTACAACCTGCAAGAATTACAGAATATTTAAACAGAGAAAAACCACCACCAGAGATCATGCAGCATATTGCAATCATAGTCACCTTAATACAAAGCTGTCCCAGTAAATGATTCATGATGAGACATCCTAGGAAAGCTTTTTAGCAGATACACTATCAAGAAAGCGAAAACTAGGCAATCTAGCCAGAAATACATGCCACGTCTACAGTAATACTGTAAAAGCTGCATACAATATAGTAAGAAAATACTGAAGTATAGCAGTTAATCTATCTGTTGCATTCCTGAAGGATCATCCCCATCTCCTTTTAAAAGGATGCTTTGTTCCAACTTTGAAAAACTCAGTTGCTACTTGATTAAACTGCATAGCACGCTGAACTTAAGACAGCATGTTATTTTATAAACAGGCCATCAACAAAAATGTCTACTACTTTACAGCAGGGGCTTAATTACACAAAGGTTGTTTACCTTTTCTACTTTCTTTTCAAGTATATCTTTCATAATCTTGCAGAGACTTTCAAACTTGGCTTTCTTCTCCTCCTGTTTCTTTTTCTCTTCTTCATCTTCGGGAAGCTCCAGACCCTCTTTTGTTACTGACACCAAAGTCTTCCCCTCAAATTCTTTCAACTGCTGCACACAATATTCATCAATAGGTTCAATCATATAGATTACTTCCAAGCCATGTTTACGAAGTCGCTCCACAAATGCAGAATTAGCCACCTGATCTTTTGTTTCACCTAGAAGAAAAATCTACCTTCAGCAAAGTTTAACAGAACAAATTTATTGTTATCAACTTTAATTGGAAGCTGCTACTAACTCATGAACATGCCTGACAACCAAGATCAAGATAACACAAGCGTAGATGCTTACAGTCAAGAATAAACTTCTATGATACAGGTAGTCTTCCTTCAGCACCACAACTGGGACCAGCAACTTGGTCATTAAGCAAAGCAATTGGCAAGTGAAATGGTAACTGTGCTTACCATTTTACTTCAGTTTTCCTTTGCTTTACAGACCCGTGAAGGCTGTAAATGTGAGCAATGGTCATAGTCCTAACTACGAATGGCTGCTAAACAAGGACTACTTGTAAACCATTCATTCCAATTTAAGTAGAAACCAGATAATTTGAAGTTATACTCACCAGTAATGTAGTAGACATGTTTCTGATTTTCCTTCATTCGAGTGCAGTAATCCTTTAGTGACACCATCTCATCCCCAGATGCAGAAGTGTAGTATCTTAACAACTCGGATAACTTCTTGCGGTTTTGGGAATCTTCATGAATGCCAAGCTGAAAGAAAGTTCTATTTTTGTAAGCTGTACGCCAACATTATGACAAAATTAAAATAAATATTTCAAACCAACAAACCTTAATATTCTTGGAAAACTGCTCATAGAACTTCTTGTAGTTCTCTTTATCTTCTGCCAGCTCAGTAAAGAGTTCTAAACATTTCTTGACCAAGTTCTTTCGAATCACTTTCAGGATTTTGCTCTGCTGAAGCATTTCACGTGAGATATTTAGAGGCAAGTCTTCTGAATCAACAACACCTCTCATGAAGTCTGTGAATAAGATTATTATAAACATTTTTCTCACAGTAGCCTAGAATACCTCTTAAGATAGACAGGATATAAAGTAAATTTAAAAAGCTTGCTTATGAGCTTAATGTAGGTCAAGTTACTCTAAAGCAATAATAAAATGGAATCTTCTGTTTCAGAAAGTTTCCTGCCCTCATTCCACTTACATCTTCCCAATAGTATCATGCTTCCCCCTTCTAAAGAGAGAGTACTGGCTCAATTTAAGAAGGGCTTTATTTGTGTGATTTTTCAAATTGCAGCATTTACATAGAGTAACTATGACTTAACAGGCCCTTTATCTAAGTACAAAGAGTAACTTCTTTTCAATCTTGTAGCAACTTGCAAACTTTTAGCATGTGAAGAGCTACTTACTCAAATATTCAGGGATTAACTCTTCACAATTGTCCATAATAAACACTCTGCGCACATATAACTTGATGTTATTCTTTTTCTTTCTGTTTTCAAATAAATCAAATGGTGCACGCCTTGGAACAAACAAGAGTGCTCTGAATTCAAGCTGCCCTTCCACAGAAAAGTGCTGCAAAAATAAGGAGATGGATTAGCAAAACATACTTGGAATGGAATGACACTACCAGACAGCGTATAGAAACTCACACCTAAGGACTCAATTATTTGAAACTTTAAAGTAACAGTATCAAGATAGGAATCCTTCCTGTGCATTTATTTTTAAACCATGAGGACCATTTGCCAACTGATTGTTATTTTTAAGTGCTTGTTTAAATTATGAGTTATTTAAATTTAAATTATGCATTAACACAAGCCACTTTATATTTTAAAATACCACCACTTTGTCAGTTTGAGTTTCACATGAAGAACAAATGGCCCATTCCCGAAAGTAGTATAAATAATCTTACTTTGACTGCTAAGTGATCTTCCCAGTCATTAGTCAGGCTCTTGTAGAATTCACCATATTCCTCATTAGTAATATCATCTGGATTTCTGGTCCAAATTGGTTTGGTCTTGTTCAGCTCTTCTTGGTCAATGTACTTCTCCTTGATCTTCTTCTTTTTTTTCTTGTCACCATCCTTCTTTTCTTCTTCCTCATCAGAACCAACATCTTCAATCTCTGGTTTATCTTCAGCCTTTTCTTCTTTTTCTTCTTTTTCTTCCTCTTTTTCTTCTGCCTCATCATCACTCACCTCTTTGTCACGCTCCTTTTCTACCTGTTTAAGTAGACGAAAATAAAAAAAGGTTAGAATTCTATGACCCCAATACAGAGCAAATTGAAGAGTCTTCTGAAAGATAATCCACTGATAAATACAAGCAAGGCAAGCTTACGCAAAAACTTCAGGACAATCCTTTGTTCACATTAAACTCTTGCTACATCACGCTATGAATTTAATTTGCTTCTAGTATTGCCCTGAGCTAATCCTAACCTGAAAGTAGCACAATTATCAAATTGCTCAAATAAGTATATGGCCTGTGTACTAACACAGTTAGTTTGAAATTATTATCACTTAGACAAAGACAGAGTTCAGATACTATTTTGTTGAGAACAAGTTACTTACAAATAGTGTTATCGGATATCCAATGAACTGAGAATGCTTCTTAACTATTTCCTTAATTCGTCTTTCTTCCAAGTACTCAGTCTGGTCTTCTTTCAGATGCAGAATAACCTTTGTACCACGACCTAGAGGCTCACCTGTAAAATAAATTACAGACTTAATTGCTGTTGCTCTAAAAGTTCCATGAATCACTGTTTTAATATTTTAAAAACATTTTAAACATTAGTGATTCAGGACAGATGCTAATCTAGGCTATAGCAATAGCAAAAATACCTAGTCTTTACTACATTATTCATAGTACTATTCTTTTGATGTATGCAATAAATAGGTTTTCTATTACATTTGAAAGATCAAGCAATTATTGCAGAGTATTTCATTTCCCCATTATTTCTTATAACACTTTCAAACCTGACTTAACAGCTGTGGTTCTGATTCTTCCCTTAATGTTAATTCTCAATTAGAATTAGTCATTTATGAAAAGTTGGACTCTTACCATTATCCAATCTGACAGTGAATGATCCACCAGCTGAAGACTCCCATGCATACTGTTCATCATCATTGTGCTTGGTGATCACTGTCACTTTCTCAGCTACCAAGTATGCAGAATAGAAGCCAACACCAAATTGACCAATCATAGAAATATCTGCCCCAGCCTGCAAGGCCTCCATAAAAGCCTTCGTGCCAGACTTGGCAATGGTTCCAAGGTTATTAACTAGGTCAGCTTTGGTCATCCCAATGCCAGTATCCACAATGGTTAGGGTACGATCATGTTTGTTAGGAATAAGGTTTATCTTCAACTCCTTCCCAGAATCCAATTTGCTTGGGTCTGTCAAACTTTCATACCTGATTTTGTCAAGAGCCTGCAAAACATAAGATAGCTTTTTCAATACAAAAAACAAAATTGTAAAATAAGCACTATTCTAGATCCTTAGAAGATGTACTTACATCAGAGGAATTAGAGATCAGCTCCCTGAGAAAGATTTCCTTGTTGGAATAAAAGGTATTGATAATCAGAGACATCAATTGAGCGATTTCTGCCTGGAAGGCAAAGGTCTCCACCTCCTCCTCCATTGGTTGATCCTGTGTCTGTACTTCCTCGGGCATCTGTCAGAAGGAAAAAAAAATTAAATAGAAATAACTAAAAATAACCACAGATTAACAAACAAGCAACTTAAAAGTCCCTGGGCAAACTCAAGTAATTACCAAAACTGAATTCCTAACACTCTGAGAACAACATCTTGCACTGTGCAAAACAGAACTACTAAAAGCTCAGAATATTTCTCATATAAATTTAAAAGCAAGTAAATTGGTTTCAAGAGTCTGAAAAATCTAGTTTCAGCACCTGCTTTGATAAAATAAAGTGCATGTGTTAAGCATACATTTAAGATTATGCCTACTGAACTCAAGCATTTGAGTAGGCAAGACATGCAGTGAGCTTGGAGTTCCATTTTACACATTATTGACAAGGTAAGAGTACTTATCTACGTTGGAAATGGCACAAAAATGGAGTGAAAAGTGACAGTTACAGGTCAGTCAGCATGGGAAATGTCCGGTGGCTTGGTTAACCCGCCCGCAAAGTAAGCCGAACTCAGGAGCGAGAACCCTCGACGACTCTACAGCCGATCTCTGCGCCACCTGCTGGCGGCCGAGGCGAACAAGCAAGCATTCTAGAAACTGCTAGAGTCTTCCTGCTCCCACACATCCGTTTGCCCCCCCTTAGCTCCCTCCCCTCCACCCATGCGCCCAGGAGCCAATCCTCTCGCCGCCGCGGAGGCTAATCGGGCGCGCGCCGCCGAAACTCGGAGAGCGGCTCGCCTCCCTCGCGCCTGCCTTCTTCTTCTTCTTCTTCCCCGCCCCGCGCGAGGGCCGCTTTCCCGGCCTCCTCTCTCCCGCCTCCTTTACCGGCCGAGAACATTCGTCTCCCTCCAGGCGGCCATGCGACCTCTTCCATTCATTCTTCTGTCGCGTATTGTTTCTCCTTACTAATCCGACCAAAGGAGAAAACGCCTTCGCTTCTTTGTTAAGCAAATCTTGTGGGAAAAGGGGCACGGCCGCCCCTCATACCCGTTTCCGTTTTTTTCCAAGGAACTCGTCTAAACCTTTCCTAGTCCACGACCGCCTCTTTCCTCCAATCCTCCCCACCCGCATCGCCGCTTCGTGAGGCGTGTGACCGATCTTATGCCACGCAAACCAGCTGCTCCGTCCCTCCCCGCAGATCTCACTCTTCGGTTTCCGATCAGCTGTTAAGGCCCAAAGTAAATCGGGCGTCCTTGGGCTTTCGCCGTCCCGCTCTCCCCCCCGCCCTCTTGAGGAAAGACAGCTCCACTTCACGAGGGAAAAACCTGGGCTCAGCATCCATCTCCGTCGCAAGCGGCCGCGTCCTCACCTTGACGGCGTGAAATCACCAGCTGCGCGACCGTTCACGAAATAACCCACACTTCTCCAACCGCTCACGAGCTGCACTGCGCGGCGCCCCCGCCTCCCGCTCGCTTTATATACCCGCGCCGCCGCCTCTTTCCAGAACCATCGGGAACCTTCACTGACAGAGAAGGGAGGGGGGCGGAGAGAAGGCGGAGATTCTTCCGAACTTTCTCCACCGAGAGAGGGGGGAGGAGCCAAACCGGAGAAGGGGAAAATGAGAATGGAGGTGGGGTGTTGGTGACATCGTACGCATGCGCCAGTTCAATTTCTTAGTCCCTTGCGCTCCTTTTCTCCCCGTACTGGAGAGTCAGGGTCTCGAGCTCGCTCCTTTTAACGAGTTCGTGTGCATCGGTCGACCGCGAGATCTGGCGTGCGAGTGCTTGCTTCCTCATCGCCGTTCGCAGGTGCTTGGAAAGACGGCGCATGCGTGAATGCTAACCGCTTGTGCGCTCTCGTCTAGGCCGGCGCCCTTGTCATTGGCGCCTATTCAAGGCGGGAGGCTCGGGGAAAGGAAACTCGGCAACCTGACATGATGACATCATCACTACTGCTCAGAACAGGCGCGGGCGGGGCAGAGCCCTGGCTGGCCCTGCCCGCGTCCCCGAAGCTTGGCGAGGGGAGGAGTTCGGTGGGCGCGGGGGAGGGACGGGCTTCTTTCCACGCCGGGCTTCCCTGCGGTACTTTCGAGTTGTTCTAGAAGTGGCGGGAAAGCGCCGGCGTTTCTCTTCTTTCCCACCCCCTCTTAAGATCCGTCTAGAAGCAACGTGAAGCAACGGTGGCGTTTTCTAGCAATGCATTGCAACATTGAATGCAACTTGAAAACTAGCCGTTTCTTTAGGCGTGCGATTTCTGTGCAGCTTTCTCCAGCCAAATAGGTTGCCCTAAACTTCCCATTGAACTAGGGAAGGGTGTCTCCATACTTTGTCCAAACCGTATGGAGAGACGGACTGGGAGAGGCTAGTCCAGGGAGTTTTTTTCACCTGACCTGGTGGGAGTCGCTTGGCGAAGAACTGAAGCACCTCCCTGCTCCAGCCATTACTGCTGATCAGAGGACGCCTCACGTCCGTCGTCGTGCTCATCCCCTGGGCAGCGCAGAAGACGATCGATGATGCGCCGTCGAGGCGGTGTGGACTCTCGGCGATTTAATCGATAGATTTTCTCGAGGATGATCCTCAGCCTGGTCCTTGGGTCTTCTAACAGAAATCTATAGTGGCATGAAATGTGTCGTCCAGCTTCGACTGCTTGCGTTCTGACTCACTACCACCTGGCAGTGTTCTGACTTTGCCAGTGTAAGCAAAGCGATTGGTTGATTCCTTCTCCCTGTGGCTAATTGTGGTGCACAGCAGGTGAGACAGGTCTGGCTGGAGGACTGTCCATCTCCAGGCTCCTTCCAGTGTCGTCCTTACACTATTCTTTTGCAGCCCAAACTGAATAAAGGAGGAAAAAAATGACTGGAATCATAAAGGGAGCTGAATCACAAGCAGATTTATATAGGATTTCTCCTTTCTTTAAATAGGCAACAAATACCAACTATTGCAGCCTTCTAAACTGATTTAAAGCACATGCTGCTGGCTGGGCAGCCTTTTTGCTGAATTCTGAATTATCAGCACATGCTGCCCTGTCCAGCTCACTCTAAAATGGCCACTAAATGCTGCTCTGATGCCATTCACTATGCATCATTTGATTTCACCTTTTGACATAATGGGAGATGAGTGTTCCACCTTTCACATCCTTTGCTGTTGAATATTGTTGGCTAACACAGGAAAGCTATTCCAATAGTGATACAGCTAAGGACAACTTAGGTCTACTGCACTCATAGACTGGAAACAAAATGGAGTTAATGGCACATGGACACAGCAGAATGAATACTTTGATAGGGCATGTTTGAGCCCCCAGTGAGATGCTAATGGGGAAAACTTCAAAGTCTCCTTCAAGTCAAGCTCAGCTGCTGCCAGAGAGAAACAAATAGCAATCCTCTAAATCGCTTGGCTTTTCTCCCAACAATAAGGACTGTAGTTTATTTAACCTTCATTTTCTCAACCTAATTTTCTCCACGAACTCCACAAACATGAGCTGGGTTTGCATAACATTCTAGGCTAAAACAAGGTTGGTTGTATTGTTGATTGTTGTTGAAACATGGTCATTGACTCTCCTACCTAATTTGCCTTTCCTTTTTGAGGTTGCATCCTTCGTCAAGCTCTTACATCTTCCAGGGCAACATAAAACTGTTCTAAAGGAGGCTACATCAAATCATATTCACCGTAACTTCTTAGTTATGATTGCAATCATACTTGAAAACTCAATTTCTTATATTTGTACAATACGCTGAACTTAAACTAATCACACACACACTGGGCTCAAACTAGACTAGTATGTGGTTGGCCAGTTTACAGTTCAGTGTGTTGTTGAACACAGCTCTTGGAGACCTGGGTTCAAGAGGACCAAAACCAGAAAGCTAATCAGCGAGTGAATGGATGATGCAGCTACTCCTTTCAACACCCTGCTGCTGCACTGCATGAAGAGTGCAAGTAAGTAGTGAGAGACCTGTTTAC
Source organism: Liasis olivaceus (assembly GCA_030867105.1). Taxonomy (NCBI): domain Eukaryota; kingdom Metazoa; phylum Chordata; class Lepidosauria; order Squamata; family Pythonidae; genus Liasis; species Liasis olivaceus. The sequence continues at coordinate 31,340,027 of CM061349.1, read as the reverse complement.
AATTTCTAAGCAGCATGATGGGCTCACTTTTGGTCACCAGAGAGGATAATCAGGAGAGGAGCATCTGTTGCTTGCATGCTTTCTCTCATCACTCCTCAGGGAAGGGGCTAAGATGATAAGAAGCTGTGGAATGGGAATTCCAAGGGGCTTCCTGGCTGGAAAGGGGTATTTCCTTCATATTGTTCAAACATTTATTGCAAAATAAGGGGCTGAAGGAGAGACTACTATTTACTGTTTGATGATACACTAGACAAAAACTCCTGGAACAGAACATGCCACTGTATTACTACAATAAATACATACCAAATAGAAAATTATACTCAAGGAGAGACAGCATTTCCCCCCCTAAAGTATAGTACAATCCTGTTGTTCTCATTCAGAAACAAGTCCTGTTGAATTCAAGATGGTTTATTTCCCTGGCAAAGAAATATAGGTTTGTAGGCTTACCACTCTACTTGCTCTACCAAAAATGTGGTTTTACCATAAGAAACCAGCAGTTATCCCAAAGGATTGTTCATTTTTTACCCTTTTTAATTGAATGCTGAATTTATGAGGGTACTAATAAGCTGTCTTATAGGGATTTAGAATTTTGGTTCATCTACAATGACTAGTAGTAGCTGTTCAGGATTCCATAAAGAGGAATTTCCCCCCAGTTCTAGCTGAAGATGCCAAGAATTGCATATGAGATTATTTGTATGCAATGCTCTACCTTTGAGTGACTGCCTTTGCACTCTTAGGGATTCCCACCCTAACAAGAGAAGGGGACTTGATGTGAAATTATATCAGCACAATTGTGTTTGCTTTTCCTAATAATTTACATCCCTAATCCTCATATGTACATTATAAGACATCTGCACCTGGATTTCAAGAACAATTCACTGTATCTAGAATTTCAAGCATATCACATGTGAATCTGTTTTATTCCATGAATGTATCATGGGAACCAGTAATCTGTTAAACTTGATGCATGAATAAGGATGAGTGCATGTTTGGAACAGATCCTGTGTGCGTACACTGCTCTGCAGAGATACTATATAAAACCCGTCTTGTATAAATCAGCCCACGAAGAGTCATACAACAGAAAAGGAACTGAAAAAACATGTCCTTGAAATCTCTGCACTGCTTTGAAATTCATTCAGACTCAGCATTATTTGCTATATACCTAAAGCTGCCAGACAGTAACATCAGAAATAATGAGATGTGTGGAGCCAAAGTGTCTGGAACAATAAATAACTATATAAAAAAACCTACAACATTTTGTAATATACTAAATATTTTCCTGGGTAGGCAATGAGGGCAATGATAAAACCTGAAACCCCTTTTAGCTAATGTGATATGTTAGGGGAGAATTAGATGGGATGCAGAACTGCCACTGATAACAAGCTCAGTATCAAAGTCTGCTTCCTACCTTTCCTATAACGTATAAATAAATAATATTTATGCCTTATCTCAATTATTATTATTAAACCAGTTTACCACAGGCGACTCTGGGTGGCATACAACAAAGCTAAAAACAATACATAAAAAATATAAAAATCAAAATAGAACAAAGTATAAAAGGATGTTAAAAATAAGGGAGCCACCTCACTAATTCCCCTGTTCCCTGGGTTCCCCAGGACTACTGGCATAACCAGGTCTTGAGGGACCTCTGGAAACTCAATAATGGTGAGGCCAACCTCATCTCGGGGGGGGGGGGGGAGATTCCACAGCATGGGCACCACAGCAGAAACAGCCTACCACCTAGGGCCCACCAAATGTAGTTCTCTAGGCGACAGAAGCCGTAACATGCCCTCTCTGCTGGATCTGGTAGGATGAGCAGATGAAATCGGGGAGAGGAGGTCCTCTGATAATCTGGCCCCATGCCATGAAGGGCTTTAAAGGTCAACATCAGCACCTTGAATTGGACTCGGAAACAAAGTGGTAACCAGTGCAACTCGCAAAGCAGAGGTGTAATGTGTGTTCAATTGCTGCCACTGGCAGAGTAATGTTGCAAAAAGTATTAAAAAGTAACAGGGAAGTAAAGCCAAAGTTGGTATAGAGTGGTTATTTTCAGGGGTGCCCAATTTTGGATATAGTGTGGTCGGTTAGACAATACCAACTCAAGCCACTATAGTGTAGGGGTGAAGGTGTTGGACTAGGACTGGGGAGATCCAGGTCCAAGTCTGTTCTTAGCCATGGAAATGTACTGGGTTATTTGGGTCAGTCACTTTTTTCTCAGCCTGAGCCACCCTCCCAGCATTTGTGTTGTGGGGATCTAGAAGCCCTCATACTATGCAACTTTGTTCTAAAGGAGACTTGTATAGCTGCACAATTGCAAGCCTTTAAATGGTCACTTAAGACATACATTTTCTTGGTAAATATATGCTGATGGTATCAACTGATCTAGTGTTGAATTATTTCATTAGTTGAAATTATACTGTACTATTGGAAATTGCTACGTTGTCTTGTGCTGCTGCTATACTGCTATTGTTTTGCTCTTTTAATACTGTTTTATGGTGGTTTTGTATTTATTGTGATTTTATATTTATACAGCAGTATTGTGAGTCTTGAACCATAAATCTGTAATATAACCTTTTTGAAGAAGTAGATCTGGACTAGTCTCTGCACAGTCCTTTGATAATTGCACAAATGGGCAAGGCTGGTGGTGTGGGGCCCAGAAAATACATGCACATTCTAACTCATATACTTTCCTTTTTTCAATCCAAAATAGCCATGTTATCATGCTTTCACATTATTACTCACTCTCCCACACATAGTTCTGATATTCTCAGATTCTCACTCATATAAAAAAAATACTGTCTCACCTCATTCCACCAGTGCGCTGATCAATATGGCTGTTTCCCACTGCTAATAATAGGGAGAAAACAGCAATCTCTCCTGAAGATATCTTAGAATCATAAAATGTAAAGGCTGCAAAATATCTTGGGTATCATTTCATCCAATACCTTGTGCAATGTAGGGATCTGATGCTACACAATCTGGATAGATAGCCATCTGGTTACTGTCTAAACATCTCCAGCAAAGGAGAGTCTACTAGTTCCCTTCTAGATCTCCAGCTGAAATCTGTTTCCTTGTATTTTAAATCCATTATTTCTCTTCTGGAACAACTCTGGCCTGTCTTCCACATGACAACCCTTTGGTGACATGAACTACATACAGCATTCTAGGTACAGTCTGACTAATGCAGAATAAAGAAGAACAATGGTTCTCTTGAATTTGACACTACTTCTCTTGATGCAGTCTAGGGTTGCATTTACTTTTTTTGCAGATGCATCACACTGTTAACTTATGTTTAGCTTTGTGATCCACAAAGACACCCAGATATCCTTTCCATGTATACAGGTGCCCAGTACTGCCCCCGTGCCATCCTATAATCATCCTGTTGATTTTTCCTGAAGAAGTGTAGAACATTTAGCTGTGCTGAAATTCATCTTGCTGGTTTCTGCCTATTGTTTCAGTATATTACAATCCTCCTGAATCTTGATACTGTCCTCTAAGATGTTGACTCTTCTCCCTATCTTTGGGTTACCTGCAAATATCTAATCATATTTTCTAAGCCCTTATCTAAGTCATTTAAAAATAATTTAAAAATTTTTGAACTGCATGAGGTCTACAACATCACACAACATACACATGTGGGTATGATTAGTCATTCACCTCTGTATTCATCTAATGGTATTGATGTACAGTCCATATTTTGCCTATTTCTCTATAGGATCTCATGGGAGATTTTGTCAAATGCTGAAATCAAGGTACACCATATCCACAGCATTTCCTGGTCAACCAAATTTGTCCCTCTATACAAAAAGAAGATCAGGCTGGTTTGACATTATTTACTTTTCGTAACCCCATGCTGCTTCTTGCCAGCAATGCATTATTTTCCAAATGCTTACAACTCTTAATAAATTGTTCTTGGATTTTGCCTGAGTTGACATCAGGCTGACAGGTCTGTGGTAATCAGGATTTACTTTTTCCTCTTTTTGAAGATTGGGACATTTGTCTTTTAATCATCTGGTACTATTGTCTACCCTCCATGATTTCTCAATAATCACAGAAAGGGTATCCAAGTTGATATCCACAAGCTCCTTCAAGTCTCTTGGATGTAATCGGTCTGATCCTGGGCAATAAACTCTCATGGTAGCCACAAGTTCCTTAACTATCTCTTTAATTAGCTTGGGTTTTCTCTTCTCCTTTTTTCCAGTTGTTCTGCTTAACTGCATTTGAACACTCTTCCCCACTTCGGAGAGAAGACTGAAGCAAACTAGAAGCTGAGGAACTACAGGGTCTCCTGATCCAGAAACAGGTACATAAGATGGAGTTGTGCAAATACCCTCTTGCCCACAGCTGCCACCCGTGCTTTAAGCCATTAAAAACTTAAAATACATAATACCACACATTAGTTAGGCACAATTTATAATTTATTAGTGAAATAAGACTTAGAACCTGAACAGGTTAAAGACTGCATGGTTAAAAGGATGCACAATTTGAATAGTTATAGAGTTGGAACAGTGGGAATTTCAAAGGAACAAGTACATGAAATTCATCTTAGATATTATACTCAGAAAGAACTGGTAGATATTGTATTACTGGTACACCACTACAGTCTTGATTGCTAAACCGAATAATTATTTTTCTGAAAAATGCTTGAAAAGTAATGAACAACTAGGATACTTTTTCCAAATATGGTGGCAATGCTGTAAAGCTCAATACTATAAGATTAGAAAACAATCCATTGTAGAATGGAATAAATTCTGAAAGCCATAATACAATATTTTTATTAAATTTCACTAAACCATACATTCCTTCAAAAATACTGAATTGGCATTGTATATGTTAATAGCTGAAAGGATTTTATATGCTTACCATTAGAAAAAAAATGTTTGATTCCGTCTATGGAAGAATGGCTAATCATATTGTGGGAATAGGCTTCAATGTCTAGAATAACTTCATATTTAAAAAGTAAATCTGATGTAAAATTCAGTTCTATTTGGAAACCGTTTTAAACTACAATTTTATACATGGAATAGTGCCACATCCACAATTTAGATTTTGGAGTTTTATTTTAATTTGATACATAATCTACATATAATTTAGAGTGCTGACTTAATGTGTTTTATCACCTATACTTTCTCCTTTTCTCCTCCCCTTTTTAATTGACTTCAATTGTGTTAACCAAGTACCTTTAACATTTGATAGAGAAATGTTTGATTAGAAAATGGATACGAAATGTCCCATAGTGTTATAAGCTTTTAATGATGTACAAGAATTTGTTAGTCATAGGATATTTTAGATTTGTTGGCTATCTGCCTATATTTTATTATTTACCTATTTTTATATTTTTTAAAAAATGTGTTTATGTTTTCTGCACTCCTTTATACAACATTAATTGACAGATGCCTTGAATATGCTTCACAGCAGCCCTGCAGATGTTCTTCAGACCCTTACCTAGGTCACCTTGAGCAGGGCCACTGGCCAACTACTTCTAGACAAATAAGAGCAGAAAATTATCTTTCAATGCTCTTATCACCATGAGGTAATCCTTAATAAAGGCTCTTACCCTTGCTTTATTATTTTTTCTCTCTGTTGTCTTCCAACAATGCTCTAGTAATCTTTTCTGCCACTTCATCTCCTGCACCACCTCTGAGAACCAGAGAGTTTTCTAGGATCTACAAGCAGAGTGAATCTACACAGGGACAATTCACAGGATAGGGAGGAGGGAAGAAGAAAGCTTTTCCCTTCTCCCACAATCCTGATGTAGGAAAGATTGTTAGTAGGCAAGATCATAAAAGTAGTTTTCCTACTTTTGGGAGTAATGTGAAAAAGTGATATATTGCCTGATAAGCCAGCTGATGCTTTATCAGTTGAACCGTGGGGTGAGTATGGCTTTGCAGGCTGCATAAAAGATCTGCCAAGGGCATAGCCCACAAGATATGCCCTAAAATATTGTAAACTAATGAAGAACAGTTCTAGCCAGATTTCATTTAGTACCTAGTGGCAGAGAGACAAAAGGAGGAGGCAGAGAGAGGGAAGGAAAAGGAAAGAGGGCAGGCTGTTTTAACCTGCTCTTAGGTCTCTCTACCTTTGGCTCTGCTCCCAATTGCCTTTTCTTGAGGATGATCAGCCCATCAGAAAAAAAAGATTCCTTACCTGTGCCAAAAGTCAAAATCTTCAATAAAATGAAATATTCATTATGATACATCCCGACGAGAAGCAAACGCACATTAGAAAAGAGGTAGAAAAGAATCTCACTGAACTGAATACTGAACAATCGAACTGTAGAATTCAAAGCAGAGCAATCAAATAAGGGAACATTTGAATGTTAGTTTGTTCATTTCTTCTTGGTTTGATTTGGTCTTTTTGCTGCCTGTCAACTCAAATCCGCCAAGGCTGATCTGCAAACCCTCTTCCAAGAACTTAATCTAAAAATAAGTGCTTCATTTTGCCTAAAGCAGCAAGCTGGTGCCTTTTTTCCAGTTCTGTGAATGTCCTTGAGCTGTCTGAAAGGAGCCCCGGCGGGGGCGTCCCTAGGGTATAGTCAAAAAGGTTCAGACGCTGGCCATGATGAGCTCTGCCCATTTTTTTATGTGCACATAAGAGAAGTGAATCTTCGATCTTCACTGACTTTAGCAGCCCAACTTTAAAGAGGGGAGAGCCTGCTTACAGCTATTTGCAGATGAGTAATAGGCTTCTTGAATGGGGCTTCTCTCTCATAGGTAAGCTGATCCTATTTTATGAATCATTTACACAGTCTTTACTATTTTAATGTTGCTCTTGCTTCAGTTGTGGTTACAGCAAGAAGACCAACATTATTCAAGGCTTTGCTATCTAATCTGTGCCGCTGCCTTTACTGGAAATAAATATTAAAAAATAATACAAATTAAAATGAAGACAACAAAATCAAATATAAAATTTTCCTCATGCTTCTTAATTTTATTTTGAATATTTTGTTTTTTTCTAAAATACTTTTTATTAAAGAGCTTAACAATGCTAAAAGATAATACAAATTGAAATCAGAGAAAAAAAGAAAACAAAGAAAAGAAATATGAAGTACAAAAAGAAAAAGAAAAGACAAAAAGAAAAGAAAAGAAAAAGAAAAGATATAGAAAAAAGAATATTTAAAGAAGTGACTCCTGATCTTCCTTGCAACAAGTACAGGCAAATTTAATATTTCTCCACCTTCTATTACATACATATTTCACTTCTTCCCATAACCCCCCCTTATCCATTCACAATTCCAAAAATCATTGTAACTTCTGTCCACGTGTTGGCAAAAAGTCCATAAAGGGTTTCCAGAATTTTATAGAAATATTTCTTATTTTAATTCTGATCAAACAAGTCAACTTTATATTCCTTTCTTTTGCTTCTAACAAACTTGGCCTTTAATTCATCAAGTTGCTATCGTAGGATTGAATCTCCATTCTTTCTTTCTCCCATCTCAAAGATTTCTTCAAGGCTTTAGAAACTCTGTTTTGTAAATCCAGTAATAAGTCCATGCCTAGGTCATTTTTCATCTCTTGGCTTATCATTTGTATTATTTTATTTTGAATATTTGTGAGGTATGAACATGCCTAATCATGGTTTGTTGAATAAACCATTTAAGCTGGATTTGTATAACTCATGAATTCAACATACTTCCACAAATCATGGATTAACACAAAAACTAAACAAATCACTTGATTTATGCATTAGCTGATAGGTGTGCTGCACTTGAGAATGGAGATTTTCTCTTTGCTGATCTACTGGTTCTTCACAATGCCCATAGATTACCTCTACTTTGCAATGCTACATATGCCATTATCACTAGACACATCTTTGTCTTGCCCATTATATGACATTGGCAATAACTGTGCATGTAGCAAGCTCCTAAAAATTCTGCTTCTTGCAGAAGATTTTTTCCTCTCCCTTCACTTTTGCTATGGGTGAAATTAATGTGGTTAACCTGTATTTGTGGATAGATTGCTGTCTGTGCCTCCCACTTCTGCACACCATTTCACTTAACTCACCTTGGAGAAAGACCTGGATTGTAGCTTTCCTAAGTTGTTAAACTATTAGAATTTTTTTTTTTTAATGTATCTTTACGTTTCATGGGGTGCTGGAATTTTGCCCAGATAGGGGATGTGGAATAAACTCAGTGACAGGCAAGCTTGAAGTATAGTTAGTGGGTGCTGATAGGGTGGTGTTCATGGACTTCAGCTATTAGTTGGTTTGCTCAGAGTGATGATTGAACTTACCGGGAACACTTTCAGCCAACACCATGCTTCACACACTGGGGAAATCACAGGTTAATTTAAATTGTCACCAATGTGGTTTGTTAATGGAGCAGATGGTGTGGAAGAGCTCAGTGGCTGTTAATGGAGCACATGCAAGCACCATTTTACTGGTGGAATGCAACTCTTTAACCCAATTTAGCTATCATTTTTAATTTTATAGAACCCAGGACTTAAAACACTAAGTAAAAATAGTAGACAGAACAAGAAAGCTATGGTAGACATCAATTTTAACCTTGATATGTTTTTGGAATCCAAAATGACTGGAGAGTAGATGACACAGTAAGTCATAAAAGAACTATGTTCTATGAAGATAAAATAATAGGATGTATATGCTTGTTAATCAAGCTTTTAGCCTTAGCATTTTGTGAAAGCATGGCTGTTCTTTACATGTGCTTGTTTTGGTAAAGCTAGAATATGAACTATATGTTATATTTCCAGTACTCTCCTATCCAAAAATCATAGTGCTGTTTGAAAGAGCTACAAAGAAGTATACAAGAGAACATTAGCTTGAGACATATCATGATTGGCTCAAGTCCATCCATTGATTATATGGCCTAGATCCAATCCAGTATTACCCAGTCAAAGTCCAAGGCTATCAACTACGCTAAACCTGCTCTCAGCTCTACAGCATCAGAAGTTACAAGCTCAGATAACAATTTCTGAGGTAGCTGATACTTATCTGCAAATATCTGCAATTAGAAATCAGTAGATCCTGCAGTGAATTCAGTTTCAGGCCAGAGGCACAAGTTCAGGATTATATGTCCACTTGCAAGTCAGATGATGTAGAAGTTCTTTGAAGAAGTTGACAAAATGTACTGCTGACACAATGAAAAATGACAAGCAGACCAAGGCAGATGTCAATGGCAATCATTTTTTTTTTAAAGCATAAGCAAATATACCCATATAGCATTGTAGGAAGACAGCCACTTCCTTGATGCCCTTGTAAAACTATATAGGGGACACTTAAACACCATGTTATGCAGTAAACCTACAGATTGTCATGCATGCCTACATTTTCCAGCTTCCACCCAGAACATATCACCAAATCTATTTTCTATAGCCATGCTCTACACCACAACCACATTTGTTCTGACCCACTTGAGAGAGCTGCTCAACTGATAGAATTAAACCAGGCATTCAGGAGACAGAACAACCCACCCAACAAGATCAATACATCAATAGTGCTAGATCAATTCTCAAGGAGAACTGATTGAAAGAGAGACCACAGATATAAAACAACAGAATATCACTGGTTGTCACCTACAGCTGGGTATCTATGAGACCGTTTTTCTCAGAAAGATTCTGCCTGCCCAGTTTGAGTGAATGAGAATATCTGCTGAAGGTTTCTACCTACTAAGAGGCATCATAGTAGGGGTCTGAAAGTGGCTGCATTCTTTGTGGGGGCTTTCATCTTTGGAACAGTTCCCCCCCACTGGTAAGGGTGGCTTCCATTCTCATGGCCTTCCAGAAGCTTGTAAACACTTAATTGTTGCACAGGTCTTAGGGATGTGATTGAAGTGGAGCTGCCAAAACCAGATATGTAATAATTAAATAATATAATGAAATGGTTTGGTTTAGTTTGGTTTTTATTGTATTTATTGTTCACATTGGCTTATATTGCTGTTCCTCTTTTGGGAACTGCTTAGAGTCCTCTAAGTTTAAGGCAGTCTAAAAATTTCATAAGTAAAATTTTATTAGTGGTATTAAACAAATATAGCACAGAGGAGAGAACAAAGAAATAACCCCACAACAAAACTAATAAAGGCATGGGAGTAGCAGGCAGACTTTGCCTAGTGTCTAAAGCAATGTTTCTCAAACTTGGCAACTTTAAGATGTATGGACTCTGGGAGTTGAAGTCTACACATCTTAAAGTTGCCAAGTTTGAGAAACACTGGTCTAAAGGATAGTAATTATGGAACTAGTTGGACATTCCTAGAGAGGAGCTCCATAATCTTGAGGGTCACTGCTGACAGTCAGAAGTGTTGTTGTTTAAGTGGCATAAAAATATATTAATTAAATCATTATTCCAGCTTTGCACTGACAATTCTATAAGAAAGGAGGACATCCTTCCCCCTTCCCCTAAGTTTTATATAGGTGCCATCTAGAAAATTGAGGCAATACTTTAGAAAAACTCTTGCATTCTAGGACATTTTTGTTCAAGCTGTCTCTGCCAGTTCTGTGATGCTTCAAGAAGTCTCCTTTGGCATTTCCGAAGCAAATCTGGGAAGAATTCCTGTCTGAAAGCAGCTCTCCAGAGTTTCAATCAGTCTCAGCAATACTGAACTAGATGGATCAATAATCTGGCTCAAACCACATGAAAGACCTGGTTTATGATTAGCCACAATTGCATGCATGGCTGCAAATCATCTACTTGTAATTTGCAGACATAATGAATCCTGCTATTAAAGGTTTCATTGCAGATTACAGCTCTTTTTTCTGATTACACAACTTCAGAATAGCTATATTAATTGTTATATACAATTAATTAATTGTCCTCGACTTACAACCATTCGTTTAATGACCGTTTGAAGTTACAACAGCTCTAAAAAAGCAACTTACGACTGCTCCTCACACTTACGACTGTCGCAGCATCCCCATGATCAGTGATCAGAATTCGGGTGCTTGGCAATCAGCATGTATTTACAAAGGTTGCAGCATCCTGGGGTCACATGATCACCATTTGCGACCTTCCCAGGGGGCTTCCAACAAGCAAAGTCAATGGGGGAAGCTGGATTCACTTAACGACTGCATGATTTGCTTAATGACTATGGTGATTTGCTTAATGACTGCAGCAAAAATGGTAATAAAATTGGGTATGATTCACTGAATGACCGCATTGCTTAGCGATGGAAGTTCCAGTTCCAAATGTGGTTGTAAGTCAAGGGCTACCTGTAACGATGCAAAGACTTTTCTCATTGTTACAAAATACAAAAGCACTAAATATTTGCACGGTGTGGCAGAGTTACATGTTACATGTCCTCCTTTTTGTCCTCATGTCCTCCATCCATAAGGCATAGCCTTAAAATCAAATATTGTCTGGCTTTTTGAGTATCCAATAAGCTATCTCTTCCTGAGCAGCTTTTCTCCCTGGGCCAGTGCTTTCCTAATAACTGCTAACCACAAATTAACAAGCTCAGCTCTGTGACCTTAATTAGCTGATTAGTATCCTCCTCTGCTTGCACTGCTGCCTGAAAGTGACAAGAGCTTAATCAGTTACATGCTGAAGACTTTTGCCTCCTAACTGGCTCTAGCACATTCCTGTGATTGGAAAACCAGCCTTTCTGATGCTGGAAAAAGTAATTTCATGTACAAGTAGACCTAAGTACTTTTTTTCTCCTAAGTGATTAATGGAGAAACCAAATTCTACTTCATAAGAAGCCACTAAAAGTTTCCAGTGCCAACAAATATGAAGTTGGGAGCAATGGGAAATGAAATAACCTCCTAAACAAGAAGCAGAAAATCTTCAATCTTGTAATACTGAGGCAAAATGAAAGGCAGTTTACTGAGGTTACCCCATCCAAGTCAGAACTTCATGAAATGCTCTGCCAATTTCAATCCAATGCTTCTTATTGTGGTAACCGCTCTTTAAGGGGGCTTTTTGGTGGAGCAGTAATCAATTTCTACAGTCCACTTGTCTGCATAAAGGTCATGCTGTGCCTGGCAGTAGTCCCCATTGCCCTTCAGAAACTCCATAAATGTGTGACTGAGAACACCACAGAATATGGTTACTCACTGAAGACTGTAGCCTGATCATACAGCCTCGGTGCTGAGGGTGCCACCGCTGGGGACAGGAGGAGCTAAGCCAGAGGGAACTAGAGAAGGAGGTGGTGGTGGAAGTGGTGCTGGAGCAGGGTGGCAGCAATGGACCATATAGGGCGCAGAGCAGCCAGAGAGAGAGAGCAAGACGGGGACACCAGGAGAAGGCGAAAGAGGAGGAGCTCAGGCCACTGGCAACGGGGCTGTTCTTTCTTTTTTTCCTATTTTTCTGTGATGGAATGGAATTATGAAGGCCAGCCTCAGGGAGATAAACATTTTCTTAGCTCGCCAGAAGAGCGTGGGAGGAACAAGAGGATGAGACTGGCACCTCCCTGAGGAATTCACACTGTTGTGTCTGGCTGACTTTGGGAGCTGGGGTTTCAGTCTGGGAAGATTCTTGCTAGAGGTTGTAGCTAATAAACATAGCTGGACTGAATTTGCATTGTCTCTTGGAGTTCCTTGGGCTAGGCCTGACATTTTCACAGTAATTTTTGTGTGGATGTCAAGAAAGTTAGTTGGCATGTCCTCCTTCCCCCCGCATTTATTCTCCTTTCCTATTGTCCGCATCCTCCTTTGCCTATTCAGATATCTGGTAACCCTAGGTGTGGGCGACATGGAGATTTTGAAGTACACTGTCATACTAACCTGAGCCTTAGGTGCACAGTAGCTTACCTTTAAATTGTTCTCGAAACAAAGAATGTATTCTCTTTTTGCTAAATGCAAACATACATGCACTTTGTATTTGTATCACAAAATTAGATCAGTAGCACAATATGGTATAGCATTCATATATTTCTACAGCACATTAAGGCCATTATTTACCAGTCTATCTGAGAAAGCCATCAAGAGGGAAATGGTATTCCATCCAGGAGCAAAATGCCTTTTTCAACTCTCCATATTTACAGTTTTCCAAATTAACTTAATATCTAATGTTTGTCATGTCTGGACAGGTATCTTCCTTCCCAAATTAGAAAGGACTCTTTCATTTCACAGCAGTGATGCGTACACCACTGGAAGACCTGAAGGACCAGGTTGAGGACAGATCATCATGGGAAGATCTTTCTGTAGTTGTTAAAAGTTGATAATGACCTGATGGCACATATCAAATCAAATAAATCTTTCATTAAGCAAACTATATATGTATATTTGTATGTATGTATGTCTCTATACAGAAAGTCCGAGAAATGTTAATGAAGTAGAATTATGCTTGCTTACCCCAAACATTATCTTATAATCAATCTGTTATCAACCTTGTGACTAAATTCTTTTTATAACTGCAGCAGGTAGTTCTTGACCTACGAGCATTTGGTCAGCGACCATGCCAAGTTACTGCATCACTTAGTGACAGAAATTCCAGTCCCATTTGCTGCCATAAGTCAAGTACTACCTGTAATTATTTCAGTGCATACTGCCTAAAAGACTACAAAATCCTACATTTATGATTCTCCAAAGACACCAAATTCCACTATTGCTTTAACTTTGGGTTCTCTCATGACTTCTTTTATTTTTAATTAATTTTTATTGAATAAAATTTTTACAAAGTAAAAAATTTAAAGAAAAAAGAAAGTAAAGAAAAGTAGCAGGAACATGATAAGTAAATAGAAAAACAATGAAAGAAGAAAGACAAAGGGAGGGAGGGAGAGAGGGAAGGAGGAATGAAAGATATAAAGAAGTGGCTTCTGATCATATTTTATCCTCCTGGTTCTCTCGTGACTTCTCAAGAATTTTAACAAAGCTGCTTTTTCACACTTATCTTTTTTACAGTAATTTTATTAAAAATTACAATTAAAAAGATAAAAACTAATACAAACTAAAAAAATAAAAGAAAAAAATAGAAGGTGCAGAAAGAAGAAAAAATAGGGAAAAAAATAAGAATATAGTAAAGAAAAAAAAAATATAAAGATGACTTCCCCCTTCATCACAAGTATAAACAATTCTAGTAACTTCTCTTACAATACAACAAATGATCTCTTCTTCCCATATCCCATCTCTTACCTATAAACAAATCCTTAAAGCCTTATTATCTCAGTCCTGATGTCAATAAAAGTCCATTAAGAGTTACCAGAGATAACATATCTATTTTAACCTTGATCCAACTTTATATTCCTTCCTTTTACTTTTAACGATCTTTAGTCCCTTCAAATAATGGCTTAGAACTTGATTTCTTTTCATTTTTCTTTGTCCCTTCTCACAAAATTCTTCAAAGCTTTAACAAGTCTCTTTTGTAAATCCAGTATAGGGAAGTTATCCAAATCAGTCTTTTGGTTTGTTATTTGTATATCCCTTTTAATTATTGACATCAGCCAGTTTCATTTGTATGTCCAATGTAGAATCTTTTTCCATGTTATTCTTGTAGTCTGTCATTTTTAAATCCACTTTCAGATTAGTCTCAGTCTTGTCTGGTAAAACTTGTCATCTTTTAAGATGCCAAAATCTTGGCATCTTTTAAACACAGTCTAACTATAGAGGTAGACACTCTTAAAATTAACTTCTGGGTCCATTGTTCAAAAATATCCTTCAGTATGTCCAATGTTAAAATATTTTGCTCCATTCTGTATTAGTAAGTCAAATTTAAGTGTTCTCCTTTAATTGTAATTTTTAATTCCTTCTGGTTCCCTCTAGTATCCAACCTTCAAAGTCTCATTCTTTTTTTAAAGAGAATTCAAAACAAAAGCATTTTCCCATGGGAAAGATTTTTATAATTAATTCCAAAATCTTATTTCAAATCTATCTGGACCCTTAGTCCATTTGTACCTTTCCAAAATCAAAGTTCTAATCACCCTTTTGCTGTTTATTCCAAAATAATTTTTTTAAAGTCCTTAAACTTGTATTTAAAACTTCTTTTGCTAAGGATTGAAGGAAACTCACCCAATGCTATAAAACTTGTCACTCCAAAGGTTCCTAATAGCTGAAAAGCAGTTAACAAGCAATTTCCAAAAGTGATTAGAAAAGGAAGTATCCGAGCCCAGTGTCTTTTTGAAACTACCAACCGTGGTTTGAGCAAAAAATTAGCTGCTATGTAGGACAGACAAACAGAAGACTAGCAGAGCACATCTATGAATACAAACTAGCAGTCAGAAGACACAATGAAAACTCCTTAATCTCACAACACATGGACAGACACAGCCATAGTTTCAGCTGGGAAACTGTAAGCATTCTAGACCAGGCTAAATCCAAAAACGATAGGAAATTCCTGGAAGCTTGTCATTTAGACAAATCAGCCATTAATAGGCACATAGAAATAAATCATATTTACACACCATTCAAAAGAGACAATAAAAAAGCTAAGAAGGAAACAAAAAGAACACATCCTCTCTGGCAACCAACACCCAGATAAGCAGGGATTAACACCAGGCCAACAGTCAAGCAGAAAACAATACCCTAATCAAGGAACTACCAGGGACAAAACCACACCCTCACCCTCACCAACAGTGGCAGGGCAAGCTACTGTATATAAACAGGGAGCAAGCCCCACACTCACTAGCACTGAGGATGTTACCTAGTCGGGTAATGGAACATCTGCAAGCACACAACCAAGTTCAGAGAGCACCAAGGACTCCACACTTACAAATAATTAGCCACATCTTCATTACTCCCTCCTCCTCTTCCTTCTTTTATTTCCCTATGGTTATTTTAGATTGTAGGTCCATTGGATAGGAAGTTGTCATTACCATTGAAATCCATGGTACTATGTCATCTGTGATGAGGAAATAATTCCTATCAAACAACACCTGCAGTGTGAAATGATGCATATATTTTGTTAATTCAGCAAAATTGTATGCCTCATTTACCATTTAATTGTGTTCCCATTTAATTCTGTTGCATATGTATAGATTTCGAGAAAGAGGGAGGTGAGATATGGAAAAGCAGAGAAGGGGAAAATCTTGGTCCTTGCTCTTAGTAGTATAATTTCTTTTAAAAATAAAGGTGTTAACTCCTTGCAGTATGACATAGATCCACCAGAGGGAGCTAAACCTCAAAGCAACTCAAAATTATTACAGTATTTTTCTGTCCCTTTCCCACATTATTAACATTGTATTAAACTATGTAATTCTCATTGCTCTTTAGATATATTTAACATATACAGTGCAGTTATAAGCTTACTTCTCATCTAGTTGGCTTGATATTCAAAACACAAGCACAAAGTAGCCAATCATATTTAGCCTATCATATTGTATAAATTGAAGCTGAGTGGTTAGTTTATGGAAACACTTTCAAGAAAACTACATGGATGCAGTCCCCAGAAACTGAGCTTGACGTGAGGGTGTCTTTACCTTTTTTGTCATGTGGATCCAGAAGATTAGATTACTTGAGTAAAACATGGGCAAGCATGTGGTATGTGCTGTGCACATGCTGTTTGCAATAATTTTATTTTACTGTATAGCTTGCTGTCAAGCTACTTAGTGAGTCATTTTTTTTCCTATGGGAATAGATGTGTATTAGTTAAACCAACTGCTTTTTTAGGAAGATACTTGTCAGGTTGCTGCAAATATGCAATGCAATCCTATTCATATTTACTTGCAAAGGGCCCTGGATGAAGTACATTATCTGGACCAGCCTTTCTCAACTTTTTGACCCTGGAGGAACCCTTGAAATATTTTTCAGGCCTCGGGAACCCCTGCACATTCAGACTCAAATACAGGCCAGAAGTTACAAAGTTATTATATTCATTTCATGTGTAGGCCTATATATGTGCATTAAGAGGGTCAAGAGATGTCTTGAGCACCACTGGTGGAAAACTAAAGATGAGTCCAACTGAACACAGGTTAGAGCTGCTATTAAGGCCTACCTCATGGTGGTAAGGGTGGTAAAACACCATTATTTCTCCAATCCACTCTTATTGCATCCGCAGAGCCCAGAAGCCCTGTCCAGGATCATTCGTCCCTCCTGGGTAGGGAGGGCTCAGAGGACTATTTACAGGGCCGTGCAGAGGAATTTGCTGAACACCTGATGGATAAAATCACTCAGATCCATTCCCAGTTGGAGGCCAAGCATGAGGTGGGTCCAGTGGAGATGCCCAGGGAGCGGACTTACCCAGTTACCTGGGAACGGTTTGATCCTGTTGGCCCTGAGGAAGTGGACAGGATCCTTGGGGCTGTTAGTGTGGCTACCTATATTTTAGATCTCTGTCCCTCCTGGTTGGTTAAAACCACCAAGGAGGTGACTTTAGGGTGGGTACTGGCAGTGGTCAATTCATCCTTACAGGAGGGGGTGTTCCTGAAGCTTTTTAAGGAGGCCTTGGTCCGCCCCCTCTTCAAGAAACCATCATTAGATCCCACCCTTCTGGACAATTTTTGTCCAGTTTCCCACTTTCCCTTTTTAGGAAAGGTGGTAGAAAAGGTAGTTGCACAGCAGCTTCAGAAGATCCTGGAGGAAACGGATTATCTGGACCCCTATCAGTCAGGTTTCAGGCCCAGTTATGGGACAGAAACAGCATTGGCTGCACTTTTAGATGATCTCTGGTGAGAGCAGGATGGGGGTAGTGCATCCATCCTTGCTCTTCTTGACCTCTCAGCGGCTTTTGATACCATTGACTATGGTATCCTTTTGGCTTGGCTGCAGGAGCTGGGGCTGGGTGGCTCATCTGGCACCATGGGATGAGGTATCATCAGTATGCTGATGATACTGAACTATATATATCTCCATCCCTGGTGACCTAAGTGATGCTGTGGCTACCCTTTCACAGTGTCTGGAGGCTGTAGGGGCCTGGATGGGGGACAACAGACTTCAACTGAACCCTGGTAAGACAGAGTGGCTGTGGGTATGGGGACCCTCAAGATCCTCGAGTTTATCATCTTTGGTTCTTGATGGGGTTGCACTACCCCAGAAAGACCCAGTGCGTAATCTGGGGGTCTTCCTAGACTCATGACTCCTCATGACTTCCTAGACTCAAGAGCAGGTGGCAGTTGTGGCTAGGAGGGCCTTTGAGCAACTTCATGTTGTGCATCAGCTATGCCCCTTTATGGCCAATCTGGCCTGCTCATATTCCATCGCTAGAATCCCAGCCGTAGAATAGCCTAACTTAGAGAGGTTGAGCTCGATGTCCTTTTTCCACAAGGATTGAAATTTATCCTGAAGGATAAGTGGAGCTAGGCCCTGCGGGTAGTACTTTATTTTTAGCCAAAAATTCAGCGAAGCTAGGCGCACTTTCGACTCAACCTTTATCGTGCCTGTTTCCAAGCGTAATTGTGCATTGGAGACACATCTGGGCATTTTCAGGACCGCCCTAATGAATTTAGCTTGGACTCTTTCTAAGTATGTCACACTTGAAGCTGGAGAGCCGACAGCAGACCCATAGAGAAGTTGGGCTAGCGCCTTTGCCTGGAAAAGTTTGAGAGCTGCTGGGACAAAATACCCCCCTTTACTTCACATTTTTTTTAAAATGACCTAAATCAGCCGCGTATTCACAATGAGCTCTCCTTGATCTGGAGGCATGCATGATTATACCTAAATATTTAAAACTATTCACTTGTTCTATTCTATGACCGTTAATAGTCCAGAAGTGTTGTTTTGGTCTTTTGGAAAAGGCCATAATCTTTGTTTTCTGATAGTTTATATCTAGAAGATTGTTTGCACAGTATTGGACCAGAGTTCTCGGGGCTCTTCTTAGACCAATTGGTGTCCTAGAGAGGACAACTGCATCATCTGCATAAAGCAGCAGGTCAATGCTACGAACCTCTAATTTAGGTGGGTGAAAGTCTGGGTGGTTTAGGTATCTCACCATGTCATTGATGTAAAAGTTAAAGAGTAAGGGAGCCAAGATACATCCCTGTTTCACCCCCTTTTGTACTTTAATTGGTTTTGAAAGAAACCCTTGCCTATTACATTTAACCTTAAGGGTGATGTTAGTATGTAGCACCCAAATTAAATAGAGAAGCCTGCTGTCTATTGATGCAGCTTACAGCTTCTCCCGAAGCTTGGTCCTAGAAACAGAGTCAAAGGCTGCCTTGAGGTCTATAAAGGCAGCATACAGTGATGTTGTTTTGTTGCTGGAATATTTTTCTATCAGATGTTGAAGGACTTGACATTGTTTGATGGTATCTTGTCCCTCTCTGAATCCTGCCTGCTCATCTGCTATCAGGTTCTTCTGGACTATCCAGTCCTTGAGTTTTTCCTGTAAGTGTCTAGCATATAATTTGCTGATTGTATTTAGCAAGCTAATTGGCCTATAGTTTGTAGGGTCATCCCTCCTGTCTTTTTTAAAGATTGGGACTATAATAGCCAAGCCCCAATCCTCTGGGATTCGTTCCGTCTTATCAATGTAAGTAAAGAGGGATGCTAGCATCAGAGCCCACCATTCCGTGAAATTTTTCAATGCTTACACAGTTTTTAAAACATTATTGAGTGAACTGGTCTTTATTTAATGAAGTTAGCCATTTTTGTAGCATCATCCAGAACTTTTTTCATTTCATCTCCAAGAGTTTTTGACACCAACACCTCTCTGTGAAAAAAGCAGTGTGTTGTAACAACATGAGGATTTTCTTTTCTTACAAGAGAAACAAAACCTCTCATGAAGCCAACCATTGATGGAGCACCATTAGTACAGATGCCAACACAGTTCCTCCAAGATACACTTTTTGTTTCCAGATATGAAGACAAAACATTAAATACATCTTGGTCTTTGCATGTTTCATGTAGTTCTTTGCAGCAGAAAAAGTTTTCTTGAATTTCACCATCATTTACAAATCTTACAAATGCCATAACATGACATTTATTGGTGAAATCTGTTGACTCATCATCTTGGATAGAAAAGCTGCTGTTCTTCAGTTTATCACACAAAACCTCTTCAGCATCATGTGACATGTCATCAATATGCTGACTTATTCTACTATTTGACAGTGGAACCTTTTCAATTTCTTGTACAGCATCTGGTCCTAGCATTTTTCCCACTATTATTTTACATGCTGGCATGATTACTTTCTCACCCAAAGTGTGACTTTTCCTTTGCTGTGGAATAAGTTCTGCTACTAAATAACTTGCTTCTTGGGCTTTTTTACTGACTGTCGTTTTATTAACGAAAGCTTTACTCTGTTCTGCGATTCCTATAGCTGTTTAAAATAATCAGAACTTGTCACATGTCTATGATTTGTAGTTAAGTATCTTTTTAATTTTGCTGGAGCTATTGCTACATTTGTCAGTTGTTTTCCACAGATGAGGCACAATGGAATAGGACAACTTGGATCACCAGTCCATGTAAAACCCATTGATAAATAACTTTCATTGTAAAGACAGACTCTTTTTTTGAGTCCATTGATGTACCAGTGCAGGGAAATGCCTGAGAAGATTTAAATGCTTCATTATCATTATCATCATTAAACTTATCAATATTGTCCATTCTAGTATCCTCCTCTTCTGTCTCACATCTCTTCTTCAAAAATCGCCACATTGGACCCTCAGACATGACTGACTAAACATATATGAAATTTATTTAAAATAATGCAGGAAAATCACAGGGAAAATATGAGGGAGGGAGAGACTGAGGTCACAAATTGGACGAGTCCATTAATTTCTTGAAAAATGCACTTTTCCCTCTCCTTCCTTCAATCTATTCCTCCCTTCCTGCAATATTCACCTGTTATCAACAGTCTCCCCTGTTGTTTAGTCGTTAAGTCGTGTCCGACTCTTCGTGACCCCATGAACCATATTGCGCCAGGCCTTCCTATCTTTCACTGCCTCCCTGAGTTTGCTCAATTTCATGCTCATTGCTTCAGTGATGCTATCTAGCCATCTCATCCTCTGCCGTCCTCTTCTCCTTTTGCCTTCCATCTTTCCCAGCATCAGGGTCTTTTCCAAAGAGTCCTCTCTTCGCATTAGGTGACCAAAGTATCTGAGCTTGAGCTTCATTATCAATCCTTCCAATGAGCAATCAGAGTTGATTTCCTTTAAGATTGACTGGTTTGACCTCCTAGCAGTCCAGGGGACTCTTAAGAGTCTTCTCCAGCACCACAGTTCAAAGGCATCAATTCTTCGGCGTTCAGCCTTCTTTATGGTCCAGCTCTCACAGCCATACATTACTACTGGAAAAACCATAGCTTTGACTATGCGGATCTTTGTCGGCAAGGTGACGTCTCTGCTTTTTAATATGCTATCTAGGTTTGCCATAGCTTTCCTCCCAAGGAGCAAGCGTCTTTTAATTTCATGGCTGCAGTCTCCGTCTGCGGTGATCTTGGAGCCCAAATAAATGAAGTCTGTTACTGCTTCCATTTCTACCCCTTCTATTTGCCAGGGATTGATGGGTCCAGATGCCATGATCTTAGTTTTTTTAATGTTGAGTTTCAAGCCAGCTTTCGCACTCTCCTCTTTCACCCTCATGAAGAGGCTCTTTAGTTCTTCTTCACTTTCTGCCATTAGGGTGGTATCGTCTGCATATCTCCCCTATCTCATGTCAAAAATTAAGAATGGATTCAACCAAATAAACACAGTCCTACAGCGCACTACCAGAGAGCTCAGAAAAAGTTGTAACTAGATTTTTGTTTAGTCTCTGCTCATCACTGCGTGAGCACGTTGCCTGAATTTGAAATAATTTTTTAAATAAATCATGATCTCCCAGGGAACTCCTAGTGACCTCTTGTGGAACCCTAGAGTCCCACGGAACCCTCTTTGAAAAACCCTGATCTGGACCCTTTTCAGGCTGGGTTCAGGCTGGGATACAGTATGAGACAGCATTTGTTACGCTTGCAGATGACCTTCGGAGAGTTGGGACAGGGGTGGTGCAACCGTCCTAATTTTCCTGGATCTCTCAGCGGCTTTCGATACCATCAACCATGGTATAAAATAAGACAAAAGTGGTCACAGGAATACCCATTTCTGTTTTATTCATCACTTTAGATTTAATATATAGATCCTGCAACTGTGTTAGTTATCTTGTTTTAGGTGATGTGCATTTTTACTCCATAGACTGTAATATTTTAGACTTATATTTGCACAGTTTATTAATGTATAATTATATTAGTTTATGTTATATTTATATTATAGAGACTCATTGTTTTGTTATTTTATCCTACTCATTTGATTTGATTTTTGTGTTGTATATTTTATAAATTTTGCTGGTCATTGACTGAATTAAGGATACTAGTACTGGACCAAGGTATCTCTCTGACCGGCTCTGGAGATTGGGAGTAGGAGGCATCGTTGTGAAGTGGTTCTCCTTCTTCCTCCATGGTTGGTTCCAGTCAGTGTTGGGGGGGGGGAAGAGGTCTAGCCCTAGGCCCCTGTGGTGTGGGGTACTTCAGGGCTCAGGTCTCTCCCTGCTCCTTGTTAACATCTACATGAAACCGCTGGGTGAGGTTATTCAATGGCACAGGGTGTAGTATCATCAATATGCTGATGATACCCAGGTATACATCTCTACCCCTGGCTGAGCAGGTGATGTAGCAGTGCTGCCTCTGTGCCTTGAAGCTGTGAGGGTCTGAATGGGGAGGAGCTGGCTGTGACTTAGTTCTGACAAGATGGGGTGGCTTTGGGTTTTTGCCCCCCAGGGTCTGGTGATGTGTCATATTTGACTCTAGACAGGGTAGCACTTCCTCAGACATTGGTAGTGCACAATTTGGGTGTAATGGTATGTGGGAATGACCTTGGGAGACAGGGGGAAGAGCTACAGCCAGGGCAGTGGTTGGATAAGAGGTAGCTTAGCTCGCAGCAGGAATGTGGGCATGGCAAACATCTCAGAAGGGACCCTCCCTAGTTTCTTGGACTGTAAAGGCTACGTGGGAGAAATGTACTTTCAGACTTGCAAGGTTGATGTCAGCCTAGTGAGGTAGTCCAGACTAGAAGCACACCCAGAAGAACTAACTCTACTTTATTATAAAGTTACATTAGATTTAGATTTTTTTTTATCCTGCCTTTATTATTTTTATAAATAACTCAAGGTGGCGAACATACCCAGTACTCCTTCCTCTCCTACTTTCCCCACAACAACAATCCTGTGAGATGAGTTGGGCTAAGAGAGAGTGACTGGCCCAAAGTCACCCAGCTGGCTTTCATGCCTAAGGCGGGACCTGAACTCACAGTCTCCTGGTTTCTAGCCTGGTGCCTTAACCACTACATCATACTGGCTCTCAATAACAGAATCTTGCAAGTCTGAAAGTGCATCTCCTCCTGCTTGCCTTTACAGTCCAAGAAACTAGGGAGGGTCCCTTCTGAGACATTTGTCATGCCCACATTCCTGCTGCAGGCTAAGCTGCCTCTTATCTGACCATTGCCCTGGCTACTGCTCTTCCCCGTCTCCCAAGGTCATTCCCACATACCATTACATTGGGGGTCCTCCTACACAGCTCCTGCTCAAGGAACAGATGGCAGCTGTGGCTGAGGGGCTTTTGCAAAGATTCATCTTGTGTGCCAATTCCTGGACTGGGAGGCCTTGCTCATAGTCATTCATGCCTTGGTCACTTCCTAGTTGGACTACTGCAATGCATTCTACATGGGGCTGCTCTTGAAGATCTCCCAGAAGTTACAACTGGTTCAGAATGCAGCAGTGCATGCAGTGCTGGGCTCCCCTAGGTTTGTCCATTATACACCCCTGTTGTGCAAGCTGTACTGGCTCCCAGTTTTTTTCCAGTTTTAATTCAAGGTGCTGGTTATCACCTTTAAAATCCTACATGGCCCAGGGCCAGGTTTTTGCAGGACTGCCTCTCCTTGGGAGTATTTGGCTGTTCCACCAAATTGGATAGAGTAGACACACTCTAGGTCCCCTCCCTTAAATGTTGCCATATAGTGGGACCTAGGAAGTGTGCCTTTTCTCCTGCCCTGTGGAACACCCTTCTCCTTGAGATTCAGCAGACCCCCACCCTCTTGACCTTCCAGAAGGCTGCAAATGCTGGTCCTTCCCCCAAGTGTTGGGACAGAGTGAGGTTGGAGCCTGGAGATGGTGGTGCTGGCTGCATTAGAGGAGATTGGTTGTGGCTCTAAGTTTTTGCTTTTTGCCATTATTATTTTCTGGTTTTATTTTTTTTAATGAAGTTTTGGTTCTGTACCATTGCTGTGAGCCACTTAGAGTTGTGTCTGAAGATGGGCAGCCATATAAGTCTTATAAATAAATAAGCAAACAAACAAGAGAGTCTTGTAGCAGCATTGTATTGGCTACTCAATTTACTGTATCATGGTGTAGGTTCCATGGAGAAAAGTCCTTATCATTAGATGAATTGAGGGAAGTTAGTGATAGATGGTTACAGAATGTAAAATGTGCCATTTGTACGAATAGTAATGAAAATACAAAAAGAAAGCTATTGGATCAGACAATAAATAACAAGGCTGCCCTTGAAGACCAGCCAGAAGCTACAGCTGGTTCAAAATGCAGTGGTACAAGCAGCTAACAGACACTTCTCACTGTACCCATGTGCCACTGCTGCTACACGAGCTGCATTGGTTATCAGTTGGCTTCTGGATGAAGTTCAAGGTGCTGGTTGTCACAGCTATGATTTACTGATAATATTTCTAAATCTGACTGGTTACACTAAATTAATTCAAACAAATTGCTCATATATTGATCTATAAAGGTCTATAGATTATTTTCTAACATTTTTCATATAGCACTCAGGGCATTAGATTCTGCAGCATATACTACATAGCTAGACTTATAGGGCTCATCCACACAACCATGTGCTTTTCTCCAATCCTTGAGATGGGAAGAAAGTATACTGATATAAAAACCACCAGTCTCACAGCACATTTTCCATAGTGCCTCAGTGAAAAGGCTGATAGTCTGTCTGTTGCCTTCAACTGAACACTTGGTAGTTTCAGGGCAGCACTGGTTACTTCTGACTCTTTCCTTCCCCAGCAGCTGCATCTCAGCTGTTCCCATGGTTGCTCCTGGAGCAAGAAACTACACAAGGGGGAGGAGAGATGAGGAGCATCTGGCAGAGTCCACCTCCCAGGCAGGCAGGAGATGTTTGCATGCACAAACATATCTGTAACTGCTTCTATGCAACTGCAAACAAATGGCATGCATGTTCTGTTTGCCTTTTAGACACTGCTTACAGTAGCAGCAGCGTGCTCAGGGCATACAATTAAACGTCTTTAATTTCCCATCTGCCAAGGCTACAGAAATCTCAAAAGAAAAATAATGTGGCTGCCATAGCTTTCCCCTTACCACCTGCTGGGAGAGGTGGCTGTTTTCACTCTTGCAGGGTGTCCAGTGAAGTTCCCCTGACTGTGGCACTGGTGGGGCTTCAGCTCTACTTTTGTTTTGGCTCTTCTATCCTGTACCCCTTACAGAGTATGCAGGGATGGATATAGCTAGAGCTGGAGCTGGAGGAGGCAGTGGAGAAAAAGCACAGCCTCCTGCATCATAGCTCTACAATCCCTGGCCAAGGATATGAAGGCCCCCGCTTGGCCAGCGCACACTCACAGTGTGCAAAAATGGACTAGAGCAATGAAGCTGCAGCCCCCACAGCAAACAACTTGGTGGTGCATTTGTCCTCTACTTTGGTGACCAAATAGAAGACATGCTGTGCAGCTGCTCTTCCTGATTCCCAACTGGAAAAAAAAATGTTGCTGGTTTGCTTTCTGCTTAGCAACGGAAACACTGGACTTCTTGAAGACCTGCATTCAGCCTTCCACTAGGTTGATATTTTCCTGACCAAACTACACAAAAAAGAAGAAAATAACTGCTAAAAAAATGTTCTGTTTGGCAGCCAAAGAACAAACAACCATGGAGGCATAGAGCCCAGCAGCAAATGGTAGGTGGGGCATTTTCACACCACAATAAGCAGGCTGTGTGGATGAGCTCAAACACAATACAGTAATACCTCGGTTCACGAACGCTTCTGTTCACAAACAATTTGGTTCACGAACAGCAGCGTTCGCAAAATTTGCTTCAGTTCGCGAACTCCACATTGGGTGATGAACACGACCTGCGACCATCTTCCCTGCTCTGACACGTGGTCATGGCTTCCTCTAGGAGAGATTGCGGCCGCAGACAGACACTTGCCGTGAAGCTTTTTGGTGTCACCTCAAGCAAGGTTAGTGTTCTCTCTCTTCATACTGTACTGTACTGTATTTTGTTTCATATTTTTGTGGTTAAAAAAAAATACATATGATTCAGAACGGATTAACCTTATTTACATTGAACCTTATGGGAAAATTTGATTTGGTTGGTGACCAATTCGATTGGCAACCACGTTCGTAGGGGTCAGAATGGATTAACCTTATTTACATTGAACCTTATGGGAAAATTTGATTTGGTTCACGACCAGAATCGTGGAATGAATTAAGTTCGTGAACCGAGGTACCACTGTATTTTGTTTACGTACCAGATCTTGAAGGTAACATTTACCAATGCTAAACATAGGTGATATCAAACTGAATTCACAGAGATAGAGCATACAAATCCACAACTGGTTTATTCAGTCCTCAAAAATGGTTTGTAGTGGTTTGGAGGCTATAGAAAAGGAGGCCAGCTAATGGCTTTTCCAAGACTTTTTGGAAAGTGGTTCATTTCAGAAATTTTAATTGTTGATGAAGACACTTTGATATTACAGTATTTGCATTCTAAAATGAATTAGCAACATATAAACTGAGTATATTTGCTTCCTCCTTATCATATTTCTCTGTGCATTTTATGAGGTAGGCTGACTTATGCCATAATAATTTTCCAAGTCTTTAAGGTACAATCTTAATACAACTAAACAGGAGAGTGCGAAAGCTGGCTTGAAACTCAACATTAAAAAAACTAAGATCATGGCATCTGGATCCATCAATCCCTGGCAAATAGAAGGGGTAGAAATGGAAGCAGTAACAGACTTCATTTATTTGGGCTCCAAGATCACCGCAGACGGAGACTGCAGCCATGAAATTAAAAGACGCTTGCTCCTTGGGAGGAAAGCTATGGCAAACCTAGATAGCATATTAAAAAGCAGAGACGTCACCTTGCCAACAAAGATCCGCATAGTCAAAGCTATGGTTTTTCCAGTAGTAATGTATGGCTGTGAGAGCTGGACCATAAAGAAGGCTGAACGCCGAAGAATTGATGCCTTTGAACTGTGGTGCTGGAGAAGACTCTTAAGAGTCCCCTGGACTGCTAGGAGGTCAAACCAGTCAATCTTAAAGGAAATCAACTCTGATTGCTCATTGGAAGGATTGATAATGAAGCTCAAGCTCAGATACTTTGGTCACCTAATGCGAAGAGAGGACTCTTTGGAAAAGACCCTGATGCTGGGAAAGATGGAAGGCAACAGGAGAAGAGGACGGCAGAGGATGAGATGGCTAGATAGCATCACTGAAGCAATGAGCATGAAATTGAGCAAACTCAGGGAGGCAGTGAAAGATAGGAAGGCCTGGCGCAATATGGTTCATGGGGTCATGAAGAGTCGGACACGACTTAACGACTGAACAACAAAAATCTGGAAAATAATAACTAAAAGAAGGCAGACAGGAATAACCTGTTGGAAGGCAGCGTAAATGCATGTGTTCCAAACCATTTATACCGAAAATTTCCCCCCTTCCCCCCCTCCAATCTTGGGATGCAAGAAGCAACAGAGATACAATTACACATCATGTGTCTGTAAATATTAAAAAGAGTGAGGAACCATATATAGTGTGTTGAATCACTGGACATAACTCTTATACAACCGGATTAAAGAAATAAAAATGAAGAATTTAGTATGAATTAAACAACGAAGAATGTGTGCAATGTATCTTCCGGATACACATCCGCAATTATCTGCACTTTTTTCGTACAGAAGCACGTACAGAGCTCTTGCCGCAACTCCTCTTGTAAACCCAAAATTACAACGCAAAAGCACCAGGAAGTAGTTCCTCCTTCAGCGCATGCTCACTCTTCCTTCACTCCGAAGGCTCATCGCTTTAATCTTTTCCACCTCATCCCGTTGCACCAGGCCGAATTTACGCATGCGCAGAAACGCGGTAAACAGGGAAGGACTTCGCTCCTCCCACTTCATGGCACGAACGTTTCGCGAGCTTCCCTTCATGCGCTTTCAGACAGGAGAAACAATTTCCCTCTTTGGTGCGTCTGCGCGCTGGCCTTTCATCCGGGTACTGGAAGACGATGAATGCTCTTTTCCAAGATGGCGGCGGAGGGAGGAGGGAAGGAGATGAACGAGATTAAGACCCAGTTTACCACCCGCGAGGGGCTCTACAAGCTCCTGAGCCACTCGGAATACAGCCGGCCCAACCGGGTGCCTTTCAATTCGCAGGGCTCCAACCCCGTTCGCGTCTCCTTTGTCAACGTCAACGACCAGAGTGGCAATGGGGACCGGCTCTGCTTCAATGTGGGCCGGGAGCTTTACTTCTACATTTACAAGGGGGTCCGCAAGGTAACGCGCCGAAGAGGAGGGAGGGAGCGCCGTTTGTCAGCACTGCTGTGTGGGGGTTCAGAAGGAGGGATGAGGGGACGCACGATCTTCCAGCTTTTTGCTCATCCTTAGCAAGGGGCCGGCCGGTGGTGTAGCAACCTCAGGCACACCGTGGTTGTCAACAAGGCGTTTCCTCGCCGGTTTATTTTTCCGTTAAGACAAGGTCCTACTCCATGTCGTTTCTGAATGGAAGTGATTCTCTCGGAAATAAGAGCGTTTCTCTTGATTTTGCGGATGGCAAAGGTGTTATTGCTCAGCTCAGTGGTGCACATTACTCGGGATTCTAAAGACTATGGGGATGGGTTTGGTTTGGTTTGGTTTTTAAAGGGGGGTACTTTGCAAAGTTTTGATATAATCACCCAAAGGTAGCGCAGATGCTCGTTGAACTTTGTGAGGGCTGAAAACAGGTCTTCTAAATGGTGTATTATGCTTCTGAGGGCAGTAGATGGAATTCCCAGTTTTTAAAATTATTTTGTTTAAAAACATTAACTAAAATTGTACTTTTTCTGGTGCTCCATGAACGTTTAAGCCTTAGGAGGAATATCTTTCCAATTGAAGAGAAAATTGATCTGCTAGTGCTCTAACAGCTTTTCTACTTGTCAAAAAAGCCTGGATATGTGCATTTGCTTCCCCTCTGTAAAGTATTAGACAAGATAAAGAACAATTTTCAGAGATGGGAATATTCTTTAAAGTACATGTATCTTTCAGAATAGTTTTATGTGAAGGACTGGTATTTTGCTGTTTGAAGTCAGGCATGTGTTAAATTCCTATTCAATACCAAATATACTGGATTGACTCTAGCCGAGTCTCTCTTAGTGCAACCTACTTCATAGTCTCATTGTGAGAAATTAGAGAAGGGAGTGCTGCATATCCTGATTGAGCTTTTCAGAGAAAAAGTTTTGAATATAAATGTAATAATAATAATAATAATAATGTATAAGAGTACCTTAGTTACAGAGAGAAAAGAAAGTCTGGTATTTGTTGGGAAATGTTCTTTGAATCATGAGATCCTTATGCATTTAATTTAAGTATAGCTTTTTTGTAAGGTAGTGAACTAGAAACAGGACAACAGTCCTCTTTGTAGCTTTAATAATGTGATTATTATTTAGCTATTTGATAATATACTTTATGAAGCCTGTACTTTTTTAAAAAAGTGTAATAGATATACCTTGAATCTTTAGCTTAAGATAGTTAACTAAGTATTAAATTCTTCCTTTGAATGTATATTATATGAGGTGGATGTTATAATTCATGCACATACTAAAGCAGGTTCCTGATCAAATAATATAGACATTATTTTGTGAATGCATTGGTTTTATTTCTGATTAATTTGAACAGAATATGTTTTATATGATTTACATAACATGTATTAGCATTGAATTCAGATGTGCTGCAGTAGTTATATGCTTTTACTAAAATATTGAATGTTTGTAATAGGCAGCTAAGCCGAAGATAAAGAAGGACAGTTAGGCGTATACATCTGTTCTAAGATGCATTTGTTGCTAAGGAATTTGTCCTAAGTATTCTAGCAGGTCAAGAGAAATTATGGAGAAATAGTGACCATTGAAATTGTATCTGTTTAGTAGCAAAGCATGGGTATCAAGATCTTACACAGTGTTCAGAAAAGGCTAAATTAAATTCACAATCATGTGCCTTCCAGTATATTGGGCAGTAGCTTCCATCACCAGTAGAGGTAGGCAGCATGACAGTGCTGTTGTTTAGCTGGGGATGATAGCCATAATTAAACATGGTCTGGAATGTGCCAGATTGGGAAAGGTTGATTTAACATATTCTGTAATAGATGATATGGAAATGCCATGCTTCTATCATACTTGCTACTCTTCTACTGTTGAAAGTAGATGTGCTCCCTCAAGTTGAAGAAAATGTTTGCTCACACTTTATTTTTGAGTGTCCTGGATTTCAGAGTGATGATATGTGTCATAAATAAGGGGATGGATATGGATAGGAAAACATCTTTGTGAAAGTTGATGCATACATAGCAACAATGTCTTAACTTTTGTGTATGCTTTGAAGGTCTTCTGTATGTAATAATCAGTGGCTGACTATTCATGTATTTTAAATTAAGAGAATAAAAATGAATCTTCATGATCTCTGATGAGTTGTAAGATTGAATGTGGATTCTTGTTTAAGAAAAACCTTGTTGAACTAATCACAGCTGCATTGAGTTTCATGTCATACTGGATGGGATCTGGAGGGCATCAGGTTAGGTAAGGCACCAACATAATCCAATAACGAATAAAAGCTAGTAAGCTTACTGCAAATTTGGCAGTGGATCACAGTCCATCTAATAAGTATCCCAAATTACTAATAGCTTCTAGAATAAAAGTTTATTTTTTTTTAAAGTAAGGTTTAAAACAATACATCCAAAGTGGTGTTTATGCCAGATATTTTTATGATTTCTTTCTCTTTTTTTATTTTAATATCAGTATGTTAACACAATTCATGACTTAATTCATACAGGTTTTCTGGCCTTCATTTAGACATATCAATAATAATTTGCTTTGGCTTTTTCTGCATAGGATAATGGACTTCAAATGAAGCAAGCAGTTGCCTTCTGATAAGATACGTACTCTTAGAATCAGAGACAGATGGTCTACAATTTGAAGTGAGATTTTTAGGCCATCTGCCTCAATCTTGAAAGAATCCCAGACTGCACTTAAAATGACTAACAGAAATGTATAGGCTCTCTGGCTTTTATAGTTTTATACTTCATAGTTTTCTCTTCTTCCATTATAATGAAGATTATTGTGTCAGGATGATTTCACAATTCCTGTTAATAATGCTCTGTTGGAAAGCACATGTATGATCTTGTGTCTGTTATGAACTTTTGTATTGCAAAGCTCAGAGAAAATACATGTATATTGTGGTATGACTCTGCATGCTTACTTAAAATAAAGTTCCATTCTGGGTTAATTCATATATAAATGTAAATACGTTTCCTTAATTCATTATAGAAAATAGCTGAAAAAGGAATTATGTTGCCCATGGAGCACTATAATATATTGTGTATGGGACTGCCTTTGAATATAGTTTGAAAGCTCTAGTTGATTTAAAATATGGCAGCTAGATTGCTTGGAATACTGTTTTTGATTTTCAGAATACCATTCCCTTCCCCATCCCAGGTTTTGGGAGCTTAAATATTTTTTTTTCCCATGTGCCAAAAGAAGGAAGTGGCAAACCATTTCGGTATTGTTTCCAACAGTATTAACTACATGGATGTCTCTAAGAAAGTTCCTGGAATCAAGCTTAACTTGAAACTCTCTTTTTTCATCCCATATGGGTTTGACATATTATTACGTGTTTCTAAAAATTTCCCATGTCCATAAGCAGAGGGTTTATCAGTGGTGCTTGTCTTTATCTGGCCTCTCTAGAAAGTTCCAAGATTTTCTTTTTTTGTGCCAAAGTTTATTGTTTTTGTTTACCAAATATTTTAATGGAAGTATTTGTTCTGTTTCTTAATTTGTCTCTTTAGTTGGTTTTATTTGTGTTTATGTTATTGTATTTATAAGTTATTTGGAAGTGTTATGTTAAAATAAATACTTTCAAATATAGATGATTCAAATATTATTTCAGATAAGGCAAGCCTTATCCAAAATCATAACCTTTTATGGATAGTTAGGGTTTGATAGGGTTATAATAAGGATGCTTGACAGTGTATTTTTTTCTGAAACGCTTTTGCTTACCAGTGGTATTTTATATTTCCTTTGCATATCAGTTCTTTTTTTAGTCATTATGGATTCTCATCTTCCTAAGGACAGTTAGTGTGATCGTTTTCTTGGTATGTTTTATATTTTGAAATTAGATTCTACAAACATGAATCCATTCCTGGGTACCTGGACAATATCAACACTCATCAGATTCCTTGCTCTACTTATCCCTAATTTGCTCTTCTGCTTTCTTACACTTTGTACTCTGTCATTCTGCATATTATCTTAAATTGTTTCCCATGATATGCTGGACTTCTATCTCACAACTATAATTCTTCATATAGATAAAAAGGTACAGTTTGATTTGATCTGCCTGTCACCTGTAATTTAATTATCCTATAGACTGTGTACTACATTCTTGTCTCCTTAAACACTTTCCTTTTCTGTGCTAAGAACTTTGAATATTAGTGGCTTTCTGAGATTTTTAGCTAAATTGTTTTGTGTCAGTGGTGAAAGGTTATAGCTGAAATGTATAAATATTTGTATATTTGTTTTGATCTATTCCTTTTGTATTGTCTTGGGCACCATCACAATGTACGGAATTTATTTAAAAACATAGATTAAATTCCTCTTTGTTTTCTGAGTAATTTCCTAACAGTTCCTGTTGTTATGGTACAGATGATGCCTTGCCACAAAAGGGAAAGGTACAGTGTGTCTGAAATTGACAGTCACTCTTGCAGATATTCTACTTGGATTGCCAACAGAG
The DNA here is from genome assembly GCA_030867105.1 of Liasis olivaceus. NCBI lineage: Eukaryota > Metazoa > Chordata > Lepidosauria > Squamata > Pythonidae > Liasis > Liasis olivaceus. The sequence goes on along the minus strand of CM061349.1, from coordinate 31,307,257 downwards.
ATGCTATGCCTCATCCATCCATGCTTTTCCTAGTGAGGGAACATGCAGGGCAGTTTGAAGCCAATCTTTACCTTGGTTCCCTGCTTTATCTGCATGAATTCTCTATTTCATCCTGCATGCAAAAAGCACTTTTTTCTGTCCAGGAGAGAAGATAGAGAATGGTGGCTCCTGATCGTGGTGGTGAAAAGTATGATACCAGAGGGTGTGGATTCCAGTTCTTTAACTTGCCCCAGCATCATCTGGACTGCCTGGGTAGGTGAAGAACTGGATCTGAACTCTGAATTGTTACCAAGTTCCTCAGCCTCATTTATGAGGTTTCTGCAGAAATAGTATAGAAAAATAAGCCAGAAAATTGGCTGCAGTGGTGTTGCTTTAGGGATCTATAACTTTGTTGAAGGAGCATATTTATAGTCATATGACTTATCATTTCTTGGGGTTACATACAATTTGACATGGACAGAGACTTTATTTTCTACATAATAGGATAACTGCATATCATTTCAACTTTATTTCATATCTAGTTTATATCTATAGGCAAGAGCTCATTGGTTCCTTGAACCATGTCTCTGGAGATATTACAAGGAATGGATTTCCTGCAGTAAACATGTTGCTTGTTGTAGTTAGTAACAAGTGTACATTTCTTTATGGGAACAGTACATATATTGTTTAGGTTTTTTAAAATGTGGTTAATCCTTGAAGATATTGGGATAATCAGAAAAGCAATTCTTCTATATTTTATATCGCTTAACCAATGTTTTTGTCTCAGCAATATTAATACTATATCCATGCATGTATGTCCCATATCAAATGAGATCTGGAATATTGATCATGATTGCAAAAGAACAACAAAATGGTGACTCTAGCTGGATCCTGTTTGTTTTTGAGCAATGTCCCAGGACCAACATGCTGTTGTATCTGGGAGCCTTTGCTGTCTGGAAATTGCCACTGCCAGGGGACCAGGAACAGGACTTCAGATGTTAAGTGGACTGTATACAGAAGTGGGTAAAGAAGAAAGCTTTCCTCAAAGTGTCCCATCCCAAGCTGTTTAGGATTTTAAATATTTATAATAGGCATATTGAGCCCATTGGTCAGTGGGGAAACATTATAGATTGAATATAAGAATAACATGATTTGATTCATCAACCAATGCCAACAATCTGGTGGTTATATTTTGTACCTGTGTCTGAATGGCAATGCAATATGCATAGAAGATTCCATTTTGAGAAAATGTCAATGCTTTTCTGCTGCTCCTAATAATGAAGCCAAACTTCCAAATGTTACTTGACCAGATTAACTAGTTTCATTTTTTTGTTTCATAATCAAGGCTAATTACTTTTACATTTGTTTTGACACTAAATTATTTCTTTTGTTGTTCTAGGTTTATTCTAGAAGAAGCCCAAGAATAGAAATTATTTTAGGAGGGCTATTAAAATTGAATTGCAGGCTCATTAGTAATCTTATTCATGTGCTTTGAGTTGTTTTCTGCCTGAGTGGTTATAGAATCTTTTCCATTTTAAGGACGTTAAAACATTTTTGCATACATTTAAAACTCCAAAATAAATTGGATAGCAGGACTGTGCAATGCTTCAGATTTAACTCAGAATAGGTTCTTTGGCCCATATGTGAGTACAGACACAGCACCTGACTGCAATTCATTAAAGTGGTGAGCAGCCACAGGATCCTGGAGAAAGACCCAGCTGCCTTAATGAGTTACAGACAGCTGATGTGTTCTCTGTGTTCCAAAGCATCTCTTTTTAATGCAGTGCAAAACATTTCACAGCTACTGCTGGCTTGTAACCTTTATAATTGTTGCTTATTTATTTAACTTACTCATTTGGGAAAGTTGATATTTGTAAGATCAGTAAAGGAGAAGGAATGATTGCAATAGCCTTTCAGTTTTGTAGTTGAATTCTGTCAGCTACTTAACATTTCTCCTTCCTGGTTTTCATTGATGCTTTATCATTGCTGCTCCTAGAACTGCCTTTGCTAGCATCATTTTACCACCTTGTCTCCTGCTTGGAGAAAGGCAGCAGTAGTGATCCAGGCTGACCCATCCGGAAGAGGTGAAATACACTGCTAGATTATAGCAACAGCTTACCTTCTGAGTACTGCTGAAGAGAAATTATGGAAACTTGCATGTATAACGCCATCCATGTTAGGAAGGGAAGAGGACAGTCTGATGAGAACTATACTGATCAGTGTGTAAAAGTAGAGTGAGGGGCAGTCTTATTGTTAATAGTGGAGACCCTCTGAAATTGAGGATCCTTGATTCAGTCCTAGTATTATTGTAAAACTAGAGGTTCATCAATAACATGCTGTTGGCTTAAAGTAGGCATTTGGTTTTATAACATAACTCAGGATGCAGTTTGATTTGGTCAAGTTCAGAGGCCAATCAATTTATGTCACAATTCATATCACATTGAAGTGAAACCAAAATGTTATGTTTCCCATTGATTATAATGAAAAATCCACAAGTATGTACAATGTTTTTACTTCTAAATATAAATACACAGGACAAATTGCAAGCTTAGGAGATCTTATTGGGAAGAAACCAAGATGCAGCAAACAGGTGCAAGAGTTTTGATGGAGGACTCATGTATTATTATTATTTTTTTTTACAAAGATGCTATAACCTTACTTTTGCAGGCATATTGGTTCCTTATTTGGGGATAAATTTTACCAGATTTCAAATAGTTGGGATACAGTATGGTTTTGTTTTTGTTTTTTAAATATGAGTGGGATCTTGAACTACACAAACATGACTCTCATTTTGTTTGGCAGGCAGTTTCTGTGAAAAGAGCACGCATTGTAGAACTTCCCCTTAAATTAAAAGTTGAATGGTGGGTAAGTGTAGAGATTTGTTAGAAATGTGTTAGATACGTGAGAAGGAAGGGAACATTCACCACACACTGTGATTGATGATGTTGCCTACACAAATAGGCATGTACAAACCAACAACAACAACAACAAAAGTGAAGTTTTATAGGAAGGACTGGTGGTATGATTTTACTAAATTGGAAAAGTTGTGTGAAAAATACTAGAAACTGATTCAAGAATTGTTTAGAAAAATGCAGTTTGATTGCAATAATGTAATATTTAAAACACAAATTGCAAACAAATCTCTCAGAAACTGTAGCAATACTTTTTGAATGTTCCTGCTCAGACAAAACAGAACTAACAAAGAACTGAGCACAGCATGGCATACTATAAGGTTGAGTATCCTGCCAAAAAGTGCTGTAAATACAAAACCCTTGTTAAAAGAAGCCTTGTGTTAGTAGTCCTGTCAGCAAGGCAAGAGAAAGAGGCTGCTTTAGGTGAATGAATAGAAAAAGGCATTGGATTGTTACTAGGCTCTCATTCTATGTATCTGCACTGCCTATTACTCAGTGATTGTGGTGCTTTCCTGGCTTAAAGGCTTCAAAATGAGGAGGTCTTCAGTGTTAGATACCATTATGGCAGCTACCTATGCAGCTGCAACCCAAACAGTTCTACAGCAATCTCACTGCTCTTCACCCTAAAGACCATTTGTTATGAGTTACTTGGGCTAAGAAGAGAGAGCGAAAGGAGCAGTACTGTGGCTGGCTGGCAGGTGGGCAAGTTAGGTAGAAGACCAGGACAGCAGACAAGACAAAGGTATTAGGTAAGTCCTTTCCTCTTAGATATGGGGTTGGTGGTGTCCCTGCTTGGACTACTCAGCTCCGTAGTGTGACATTGTCTATAAATGTATTTCTGGAATCCTTCAAGATAATTGAATAACATAGACTTCAGGAAGGTCCACATCCTGTTCTGAAAGCTTTGAAGGCAATCTTTCTTAACATGGAAAGCCATAGAGTCTCTATAGAGTGGCCTGATTCAGTTTGAGACTCAATAAAATTTAGGGCATGTTTCTAGCTTACATACTCTGTGTTTCCTACTCTCTATCCTCTTCCTAGTTTGTCCTAATAATTTACTTTGACATGTGGAATAGACAAACATTGTTTTTCATTAGTTACTCTGATCAATTACCTTATTTAGATAATATATTATAAATATTGGAAAGCAAAAATTGGCATTGTCAGTGGTATCTTATATCTCAAGTTTGTAATTACCAAAATACATGTTTCAGTAGACATCCTGAACACCATCATGTGTTGTTGAAACTGGGCTGGTTAATAACTTCCCAAGATAATGTGTTGTTTTGAAAAGATCATAGATGTAAGTTTATCTATAAATCTGGTGTGTCTTTTCATTCCTATAGCAACTGAGGTCTAGAGACAAGATAGGGATGCTACTATTGTAGCATCCTCCCAGCTGCACAATGACATTCCTGCCTGAGCATCCCTGCCTCAGTCTTACCTTGGGCTAGTGATTGATATACCAAAGCTGTTTATCCTGGGTGATTTTAACACATCAACCCTGGGGTGGGTTCTGAGGAAGCTTAGGATTTCATGGCTTCCATGAAAAACAGTGGAATCGTTCTAGGTCATCATGTGCCTGTTGTATGTGTAGGGGGGACATGGTATCACATCTCATTTCTATTTCAGAGTACTTAATCTGGCAGTGAGGAAAAATAGCTTCTGTTGTTGTGAACAGGTCATTTCTGGTTCCTTGGATTTCTAAGGAGCTCCAGTAGATGAAGTGGGAGAAGAGATGCTGAGAGTAACACTGGCAGAAGACAGAGAGTGAGTCCAGTTAAATAGAGGTATAAGCCCATGTTTGAGCCTATAACTTGTAAAGGAGGCAAAGCAGAATTATTTCTCTGTCCTTATTGTGTGCATGGAGTGCTGTCTGCCAGCCCTTTTTAAAATGACTCAGTTTCTTTTAGGGAAGTTCAGTGAAAAGACCCATTAATGGACTACTGTGAGATTTTGCAGCTAAAATCACTTGCATTTGCTTGGAGTGGGTTGGACAGGATCTAAAGAAGTCTTTAGGGTGACATCTTGTATTGTTATCTGGAAAGAATTTGAATTTATTGATCTTTAGGAAATGGACAGAGTACTTGGTGAGGTGAGCTTTGTAAGTGGTAATCTAAGACCTCTCCACCTCCTGGCTTGCATGTACAGCCTGGGGACAGATGAGAGGCTAGGTCTAGGCAATTGTGAATGCTTTGCTATGGGAGGGAAGGTGCCAGCATCCATGAAGAGGCACTGATACATCTCTTTAAGGGGCTGAGTTTAGGTCCAGCTGTATTAGATAATGTTGGCTTGGTCCTCAGCCTTCCCTTCCTTGTTTAGAAGGTGGAGCGGTGGCAACTAGGACTCTGGAAGTGGATTATCCTGACTCTTTTCAGGCCCTGCCAAGTGATGAAAACTGGTCATTCTCATCAGTGACTTGTGGAAGACCTTGGATAGGGAGAGTGCAACTCTGTTGGTCTTGTTGGACGTTTCATTGGTTAGTAATGGTATCCTTTTGGAATGTTTGCAAGAGATGGAAGTTGGGGGTACTAATTTATAGTAATTCTTCTTCCTGAGTGGCCAATTCCAGTCAGTGTGTATTGGGGCAGAGAGATCAAGCCCTAGGGCAATTCAGTATGAAGTGTCATGGGGGTCAACCGTCTCCCCCATTTAATTGAAGCTGTTTGGAGAAGTTATTCAGTGGTTTGGGGTATGGTGTTATCAGTACGTAAATAATACCCAATTATACATCTCCATACCAGTCAGGGGACAGAGTGGAAGTCATGACTTGGTCTGAAGGCTGTAAGGGTCTGGATGGGAAGGAACATGCTAAGACTTAACCCTAGCAAGACAGAGTGGCTGTTGGTTCAGAAGCCAACTGAGCGTAGACTAAAACCAACTTTAGCTCCTGATAGGATTGTGCTACAACAAAGAGTTGATTTGGAATTAGGGCCACATCTTCTCCCTTCTGTTCCAGCAGAAATTGGGAGTCCAGGAGAACTTTTGCTTAGCTATAGCTAATGTACCAATTACGGTCTTTTCTGGAACAGAAAACTGGCAATGGTCACTTGTGTCCTTGTCACATGTCTGGATTACTATAAAGTGCTATACATGGACTGCCCTTAAATATTATCCAGAAACTTCAGCTAGTGCAGAATGTGGTGAGCTGCATGTTACCACTTGGTATCCCCATATAACACCATTACTGCAGAAGCCATATCAGCTGTTAGTTGGTTTCTGAATGCAAGTCAAGGTGCTGGTTATTACCTTTAAAATAATACATAGCTGGGGCCCAGTTATCGGAGACTATCTATTCTGAATAAAATCTACTTATCCAAGGTATGCCTGAAAGAGTACTTGCTGAGTGTCTCTCCCACCCATGAAGTATGATGGAAATGGATTCAAAGGCAAATATTTTTACAGGAGTTTTACATAACCTCCGGATATAAGATCAGTGCCCTTACAAATGTTATTTAGGAAGTGGTTCAAAATGTGGCTGTTCCAAAATCATTTGGGATGGTATTGAGTGAGATTATTCTTGCTATGAATGTCAGAGGCATTACTGGGAATATAGAAGGCATTATAGGTTATGATAATTTCATTCAGTCGGCTTATTTAAATAGTCTACACACCATAAGAAAATTATTTTAAAGTCCAAGGTATATAACTTAAACATAACCCTCAGTGTCCCTATATAAATTAAAATTTATAAATTAAATAAATTAAATTAAATTTGTATGCCACCCAGAGTCACCCGCTGGGGGGAGATGGGTGGCATACAAATTTAATAACAAATAAAAAAAAAAAATCAAACTGCTTCCTTATCCTAATAGTACCAGTTAGAAATTTTGCCACTGCTAAAGTAATTTTAGAAATTTGATCACAGGGATGTTTAACATAAAATTGATTTGAAATGTCCAGGAAAAGATGTTAAAATAGGATTAATCAGGTCATTACACCAACTAAGGTAAAAGCTACAATAGAGTATATATTCCACTGATTTTATATCATGGTTATTACAGGGACACAACCTTTTGGAGGGGCTAATTCCCTTATAACTTCCCTTTGATTTGTGGGAGAGGAAGATGTTTAGCCTAACCTTGGCAAAAGCCCAACTATATTTACATAGAGAAAGATTTTTAGTGTAAGGTAAAAGGCTTTCTCATATTTTTTTTCCAAAATACGTTGGGGAACAAGGTATTTTAGTTGTTGCTTGCAAATCCTGGTGGGCGATGTCTAAAAGCTTCTGTTCAATTTGAGCATTTGCCAAGGAAAAATCTAAGCCTGATAGCATTGTCAAATCAATACCTATTTGTTGTATCTTCTCTGTTAACAAAGACGTCCAGATACCGGTGTAATCATCTAAAGGGACTAGTGTCAATAGGCTAGCAATTATTCTAAACATGCATACTTTCAACTATAATTTACTAGTGGCTAACCAGGCTTGAGGACATAAACCTGTTTCCAGTAACAAGACTTATTGGGGACACAACTTGGGACATGAAACAGAGCACAAAGTAATCAAGCTTGTAGGGGTATTGGTTTCCTTTGGACTGGAAGAGTCAAGAATTGCCAAGAGGCAGATGCCTTCTCAATAGCAAAATACTTGTGGAAAAACTGAAAAAGAATGGATAGAATATCATCCCCAAATTCATAAATTCTTTAACCTGATCCAATTTGTGTCCATCTAAAAACCACAAATGTGGTTTATAACTCCTCTCAAAAACCAATACTTTGAATTTAATTTTTAGTGAGTTAATATCACAGTATTTTGAGAATTGAAAAGTTTATGTCCTGGGGGGATACAAAAGTATAGCTGCATCATTTGCGTATAATAAAATGCAGTTTAGAAAATACTCTTCAACTTCATTTATGAAGTTTTCCAAATTATTTAAAAAAATGTTAAACAGGGTTAGTACCAAAGTATAACCTTATTTAATACACTTCTGCATAAATATATATTTAGTAAGTTGGTCTACCGTACTGTATTGACCCTGGAGAATGTTATAAACATGTAAAGCTTTAATTTTAAAAAGAAGCCTTCTATCTATTGGGAAATTTTCAGTTTTTGCCATAAGGCATTTACATGATAGAGTCCAGTGCTGCCTTCACATCCATGAAGGCAACATACAGTTTCCCTGTTGTTCCCCAATACATTTCTGTGAGATAAAGTAAAATTAAACAATGGTCTAAAGAGGAGTGGACATTTCTAAAGCCAGCTTGGAAATCAACTAAGAGCACCTCATCTTCCAAGAAATATTTTTATTTAATTAACAAAAACCTCATTATAGATAATAAACTAATTGGCCTATAATTCCCAGGATCACCATATTGATGATACCATTTCTGTATTATTTGAATGTTATTTATATTTTTGTGTGTGTGCATGTATGTTGTTTTACTGCGTTGCTATATGCCACTCATGTCTGGACTGTTGTAATGCACTGTACACGGACTGCCCTTGAAGACTATCCAGAAACTGCCACTAGTACAGAATACATAAACCTTTTATAGTGAAGTGGCATCAGATCCCTTGAAATAAATAAATGCTAGGATATAAGGCTTAACTGAATGATTTCAGCTAGTAAAGCCCTAGACCAGGGGTTCTTAAAGTTTTCGCCATCACATCTCCCTTTAGCATAATCTTAATGTACTGTACATACCTCCCCTAAAAGTCCAAACACCAAAATGAACACAAATGAACAATGAAAACAATACAGTACAATGTACAGCTAAAAGGTTCTTCACACCTCCCCTGAACTCAGTCTGCACCTTCCCAAGGGAGGTATACCTCACAGTTTGGGAAACCCTGTTCTAGACCCTCTTCCATGCATCAGATAAGCAAATACGTGGTGGTGCAGGGCTTAATGACCCTGGAGTTTGCCAGTCAGAAATGGTCGGCACTCCAGCGGTTTGGGCCTGGCTCTGCATGATGGGATGAGCTCCCGTCACTTGTCCCCAGCTTCTGCCAACCTAGCAGTTCAAAAGTGTTTCCATCTGCAATGTCAGGCCTAGCCCAAGGAACTCCAAGAGACAATGCAAATTCAGTCCAGCTATGTTTATTAGCTACAACCTCTAGCGAGAATCTTCCCAGACTGAAACCCCAGTTCCCAAGCCAGCCAGCCACAACATTGTGAATTCCTCAGGGAGGTGCCAGTCTCATCCTCTTGTATCTCCCATGCTCCTCCGGCGAGCTAAGAAAATGTTTTTCTCCCTGAGCCTGGCCTTCATAATTCCATTCCATCACATGCAAGTAGATAAATAGGTACTCCCATTTCGGTGGGAGGAACCGGCGGTGCTGCACAGGGAGCAGGAACTGGTGCTGGACCCAGCCTAATGCTGAACACAACTGACGCGATCAGTGGAAGAAGACCTACGGAGAAGGAAAAAGCCTGATGTTCTGTGACTCCCTAGTGACCGCTGCTGGCCATATAGTATAGTTGTTAATGTTAATGTTAAGAGTTAATAATGTTAGATAGAGATAAATCAATTGTATATGTATATGTTGTACTTTGTGAGCTGCCCAGAGTTCCCTATTGGGGGGAGATGGGCGGAGAATAAATCCAATGTATAAAAAAAAAAAATACCCTTTTTCTCTCTGTATCAGTCAGACTGCTAGGTGCTGTTTGCTCATAAATTTCCTTGGTTTTGCAGAAGATTGCTCTGATGTTTTTAAAAAATTATTTATAGAAATAATGACATACAAAGTAAATCTTAAAAAGTAAACCTTTGAAAAGTCATTGCACCACATAGATAGACTTCTTTGCATCCTAACTAGTGTATGTTGGAAGCATACAAATACATGGAATGCTTATCAATTCTCTTTGTAAGGTATTCTTGTGTAATTAACAAGAATATCTGTTTTGCCTTAACATTGAACTAATTCACCTTTCCCCAATTTATGTCTTCTTGATTGATTATGTGCATTCAGGTCGTTTTCAACTCCTAATGACCATATAGGTAGATTTTTTTTCATGATGATCTATCCCTAACTTGTTCTTTCAAGTCTTCCAACGGTGCACTTATTGGCACTATAACTGAGTCCATCCACCTTGCTGCTGGTTGTCCTCTTCTTGTCTTTCCTTCCACCTTTCCCAGCATCAGACCCTTTTCCAGAGGGCTGGGTCTTTGCATAATGTGTCCAAAGTAGAATAATTTGGGCCTGATCATTTGTGCCTCAAGAGAGAACTCTGGGTTGATTTGTTCGATGATCCATCAGTTTATTTCTTCTAAATTTTTTGAAGTAGCATGTTCAGCATTGTCAAAAGTATGAAAGAATTTTGAGATGGAACTGAAGGCATTTTTTCATTTTAACTGTAAAGCAGATATTTATGCTGACTCAAGTAACAATAGAGAACTTTTTATGGCTCTTACCCTCAAATCATCATGCATGCATAAACCATCTATGTTTCATTTTAGAATTTAAGCAGTTTCTTTAAAATGACATTTTATTTATATCTATTTTATAAATTAAGATGTTTAAGAATTCCTTACATGTAGTACATCAAGATTTTTTTCTCCCTTTGTAGAAATGTTTTTGTAGGCTACAGTGGTGAATCTCTTCAAAAATTTCCTAATTCTCACTTATTTTTATTAGACAATGTGATTTAAAAATGACACCCATAGAGTATGGCAAAAATATGGAATTCAGTTTGTGGCAAAGACAGAATCAAAAGTATGTACACTAAGTAATGATCACCACATTAGAATGTCTCCATAGCAACCCAAAATAACATTTGACCAAATTGTATTTCATTTTCAGAGAATATTTCCATTTAAGTAAACTTTGGCTGATCCAGTTTGATTTCTGTAATGAGCACACTCTGAGGCGACATAAACCCTTGCAAACAGATTCTTGTGGTCTGAATTTTTTTACAATTATATCCTATAGATGCTCAAGCCGCATTCATGCTTCTCCCACATTTAATTGCCATTATTGGCAGGAGTGAAAAAAGTGTGGTCTTCCACATTGGTTGAACCATGTTAGCTAGCATTTTTAACTATTGGCCATGCTGGCTTCATCAGTTTGAAGTTGTTAGTTGTAATATTTGGATGGCCATAGGTTCTTTATTCCTGATATATAGAATTCACATAATTATAAACTTAAGATAGGTTAGCTCTCTAGGATTCCACTATAATTTTTTGTATGATATAAGTACTCATTTCTGATACATTTAGATATTTCCATTTGAGAAACAAACTTTAGCAGTTTAAGGACTGAAATAGATATTACAGCTTACCCAGAACAGCTGTAAAAATAAAAAGCAATACTGGGATGGGACAATTGTGAATGATAGAAATGTCCTCCAACATAGTCGTCCCTTTTTAAAGCTTGCATTTGGTAATGCTTGTGGAAGGAAGGGCTAGATTGAGAAGATCAGCAAGTAGGTGAAGCATTAATATTCTTCCTGCTGTTCCTCTACTTTCAATATCTTCATCCTGAAGCTGCTTTTGATTTTTTTTATAAGGTGGTATGATATTATTCATAACTCTGCATAGTGCTTACTTTGCCTCTAAAATCCAATCAGTCTGAAAAGAAAAAAAAAGAGATTATTTGTAGTAAAACCCTACTATTGAACATAGCTTGAACTTACATTAAAGGGTGAATTTAGAGACAGATGCTTTTAATAAATTGCTCCTGAGGTGGTGATTTCTATAATAGCAAGTGTATTCAATTGGAGAAGTGTTACGTTTTTCTACTGGTTGGTCATCAAAATATAACCAAAGAGAAAAACAAATCCATTGTAATAGCTTTTTGTTTAACAGAAATTTGTACCAAACAAAAGAATGAAAACCTTTATGCATTCATGTAGCACAATTACATAATGCACTGTGTTTAGTTGCTATCTGAACAATATAAGACAAAAGATGAAAGTTGATGTAATGCATAATAGACAGTGGTGGTATGTGGACTGAATGAATGCTTTTTAGATTATGACTACAATCTTCATCTCCATTTGTCTAAAATCATATACATTGTGGCAACAAGATTCAACATAAACTTGTATTAAGAAACATTTTTCATATTAGGACCTATGCTTAAATAGATATGCAGAGAATAAAAAATAAGGGGATGATTTTGATTTAAAGATACCATCTGAGTAATAATGCTTTATAAATGCTCAGAATAATCCAGCCTAATCCAAAAGTTTAAACATGAAGATATAAAATTTCTGGAAATTTTGAAGCCAGGAAGAATATTTTTTCTTGTTCTTTGAGAGAGAAATTGCAATACTTTTTAAAGCACTTTTGATATATCATATATCACTTTGTTAGTTTAGGAATACAACATAATTCCTTACTTAGTCTTATTGGCTACAGTTAATTTAGGTGTATGATTGTGTGGATGATTTTACCATAAATTATTAGATTAATAAAGATTCAATTACAATTTACATAGGCTATGAAAACATATTAATTTATTTGCAGTAGATTTTAATGTATGAATTTAGACCATGTATCTTTAAATAAAGAAATGTATAGTTCTTTCCTGTCAGCTTTTTTTCTGTTGCTCTATTTTTGGTTATTCTAAGAGCAAACCCAGAAAGGTCCAAGAGGAAGAATTCCTTCCATTTCTAAAATTATAGATTTTTCTCCTCCTCTGAGCAAGCAGATTAAATGCATTCCTGCCCATTTGATTGCACTATCTATCCTTTGACAACCAGCTGGGTTAACAGAAAGATCGTAATAGAGCTACCAAACCCTACAAATGCAAAGAAGATTCAATTCACAAGGAAGAACTGGTTTCTTCTTTTGTGAAAATGGCAATGCTCTCTGGAGATAGTAGTGCATCTTTCTTTTGCAAGTACTGTTCTCAGTGGAGGAGTTATAATGATTCTATGTAGAAAAGTGTTCCTGCTGCATAGTTTTACCAGTATGGGTTTGATTTAAATCTATTTAATTAAATCATGAATTATCCACTATTTAGGAATAGTCTATAATCAAATTTTCTAGTAAAAATACAGTTTAGTTTGATGTAATCTAAATACATGTTCTTTAGTGCTCAGAGACAGAGATTTCCTTTTGAGAAGATGCATCAGATTTTTTTTCAGATTAATTTTAATCTCAAATGAAAATAAAGGCTTTAATACAAAGCAAACTGATACATACTTGTGAAAGTGGAGTCCTTGATGCTCTCTGAGCTTGATGGCTTGCTTGCAGACGTTTCATTACCCAACTAGGTAACATCATCAGTGCTAGTGAGTGTGGGGTTTGCTCCCTGTTTATATACAGTAGCTTGCCCTGCCAGTGTTGATGGGGGTGTGGTTTTCTCCTTGGTAGTTCCTTGATTAGGGTATTGTTTTCTAATAAAAGAGAATATATGTAGCTCAGGGTTGAACTGTGGAGTCCTTGATGCTCTCTGAGCTTGATTGTTTGCTTGCAGATACTCCATTACCTGACTAGGTAACATCATCAGTGCTAGTGAGTGTGGGGTTGGCTCCCTTTTTATATAAGGTAGCTTGCCCTGCCACTTTTGGTGGGAGTGTGGTTTTCTCCTTGATTAGGGTATTGTCTTCTGCTTGATGTTTGCCTGGTATTAATCCCTGCTTATCTGGGTTGTTGGCTGCTAGAGAAGACGTCTTCTGGTCTTTTTGTTTCCTTCTTAGCTTTTTTATTATCCCTTTTGAAGGAGAAAATCACACCCCCACCAAAACTGGCAGGGCAAGCTACTGTATATAAACAGGGAGCAAGCCCCACACTCACTAGCACTGATGATGTTACCTAGTTGGGTAATGAAACATCTGCAAGCAAACAACCAAGTTCAGAGAGCACCAAGGACTCCACAGTTCAACCCTGAGCTACATATATTCTCTTCTATTGGAACTTGTGAAATGTTAGGAACTGAAGCAATTCCAGTTCAATTAATTGTTGTGGATTTGGGGAATATATTTTTGCCATGTTATGCTAGGAGAACAGCCATTACCAGCTTTTAGTCTGTACAGTGGTACCTCGGTTCACGAACTTAATTCGTTCCGTGACTCTGGTCGCGAACCGAATTGGTCGTGAACCAAATCAAATTTTCCCATAAGGTTCAATGTAAATATGGTTAATCCGTTCTGACCCCTACGAATTTGGTCGCCAACCGATTTTTGATCGCGTCCCGAATCAAATTTCCCTATAAGGTTCAATGTAATTACGGTTAATCCGTTCTGAACCATGTTTTTTTTTTTAAACCGCAAAAATATGACACAAAGTACAGTACGAAGAGAGAGAAAGCTAACCTTGCTTGACGCGACTTCTGGCGTGGAGGACAGGAAGGCGGGTGGGGAGGCGGTTACTGCTTGGAGGGAGAGTCCCCCTCCCTACAGGAAGCCGCAAACACGTGTCATGGGAGGGAAAATGGCTGCGGATCCTGTTCGTAACCAGATGCAGAGTTCGCGAATGGGGGCAAAATTTTGCAACCGGAGCTGTTCGTGAACCGAATTGTTCGTGAACAGAAGCGTTCATGAACCGAGGTACCACTGTATTATTAATCTTATTTATTCTGGCTAGGCTTCTTAAACAATAAAGCTTGAGTTTTGAACCCAAATGCTCAAACACATACATTTTGAGTGAACTATTTTATTTATAAACAAGTTTTTTTTAAAAATAGGCAGTTTAAATCAAGTCAGAACAGGAAGTTTTAAAGGTTGGCAAATTCGGCCTTTGTCTTTTGCTTTATGCAGATGCTGAAAAGAAAATAAGCTTTCCTGCTTTTTCCATTCTCAGTTATTACTCAGTTTTCAATGAATAACTCCTCTTCCAAAAGAGTTCCTTTCACCCTGGCAGAAAAAATCTACTGCTGCTAAAAGCTGAATTAGTCCTTCAATTATTTCTGAATCTAACTATTTAAACTAAGTATTTCTATCAATGTATTGATGTGAATTTTTTTTAACATCAGTTCTTTGATGTTCTTTTTAACATTAGCAGGTGCATACATCTTGAATGGATAACTTTTTCCCCTTAAATTGATATTATAACAAGATGATTTTTCAATGCTTATGTCATAGCTTGTTCCTCTTTTCCTCAGTTAAAAAGACTGATCTTGGTACTATTGAAAATATTGGCTAAAAACTGAGCTGGAGGCAGTCTTACTCCATTATTTTAGTTTCTGAGAAACAGAGTCTGTTTCTCTTTACAAGGCTATGGTGAGTTCCTTTCAATTTCAGTAACATCAGTTATTTCTCTGCATTTTATTCAGTCATAAAAATAGATTTTAGTATAGTTCAAGAATATGTGATGTTTTCTTTAGCCCTATAAAAGAACTTTGGTCCTGATGCTTCCATTATTTCTTTGTCATTTTGTTCACAAATTGCTGTCAAAATAAGCAGTAAGAGTGCTTCAAACCATCCATTAATATGTTCCATCAGATATCTTGTGGGAAAATTAAATTGGTTCCCCCTGCTTTCTTCAGAGCAGCTGTTGCATAGTGTTTGTTGTGAAAATACGTTGCATTGTATATTACATTAGCCTTCGTTGTTTTGAACACTAAAGTCTTTTGTTAGGAGATACATTAAATGAATATTGCAACCATATGCTGTGAGTTTGGGAACTGTTTTACTTTTTCCTAAATTTCTTCTTAACTTGGATACATTTACAGCATTATTTGAGAAAACTTGCATACTAGGCATTTCAAATTATTATGGCAGATTGCTACTGTTTGTAAACATTTAGCAGTGTGTTCATTTTAGCTGTTTTAGTAAGAAAGATTGTCCTTTCTTCTGTTGATGCACAACAGATGAAATCATTGTTAGTAATGCTCCAGCCAGCAGTTCCTAGGGTTATAATTTTCCCCTCTAGATTACTTGCACACATCTGAATCTTCCTGATATTCTTCATCCAATAACATTCCCTTGTGATATCTGCTGTGTTGGGTAAACTGTATCCTGGTCCAACTGATTGAAGCGTGTGTTTTAGTGAAGCGTGTGTTTTAGTGAAGCGTGTGTTTTCAGCCAAACAGAAAGGAGAGTTTATTGCATAAACAAAGGAAGCTTTTTTTTTTCATCAGTTGTTTTTTGCTGGTGTTTATTATGAAGTTCTTTACACCTATTTCAGCAAAATGGACTTCCTTTTGTACATATGTGTGTAGAGCTAGGGGTTATGTATCAGACCTTCCTTATATACATACTGTGTCTAGAAAACTGCTATAAATTACTTTTGAAATGATGCTGATGATACTGAAAATGGTAAAAATGGAAAGCCATCAGAATTTTGTATTTTGAGGATAGATTCATCTAAACAAGGCAAGTTAATGCAGTTAGTGTACCTACTGTTTGTTACTAAATACATTCACTGAGAGAATTGTAAGAGTAAAAGGAATATCCGACTGTTAACTGAATTAATTTCCATAATGTAATAACGTGTACTTAAGTTCACACATGACAATCCTAGTGGTAACTTGAAAAGCTATGAGTGAAAGTTATGATCAAAAATGAGAGACACTGTTAAGAAAAAAATATGTAATTAATGATACAAGAATATTTATTAACATTTAATCTTGCATGTTCAGACATGCTTCCTTTAATATCTTCAAAGCAGAAACAGTATTCATAACAGCTTCATTCAGGCAACTAAGTTCTACATTTTTTTACCACATCATTTGCATTGCTTGACTATCTCATTCACAACTATAAGAACATCGTTAAAATATTCCCAAATGAGGTCTTCTTTATAGCCCACTGCAGTGATACAGAACCAGAAATGTATTCCTCAGATCTTCATAATTATAGGAATGTGTGCTTGTTCTCATTTTCATTATTTTCCACTCAACAGAATATGAGAAATAAATAATGTAAAGGAGGTGGAGACTTTGTCAGCTCATTGGGATGATGATAATGTGAAAGCTGAACAGAATGGGATCAAATTTGTGGTGGAATGGGAGCTTGCAGAAGGAGTTAAAAATGGGCCAATTAGGCTATAGCTGCAGAGAAAAAAAATCCCCAATTTTTCCATAATACATTTTTTATGAGGCCATTGGATAGCAGCTCAGAATGTTGGCAACTGCACCATTTTAATAATATAAACTAGAATGGAGCATATGCTACCCAATCTGTGCCGCCCAGTGCACATGTACACATATATTTACTGCTGGTAAAGAAGAGTCATCAAGTGCATAAGGACAGAAGGTAGCAATCAAAGAAGTACCAACTGAAAGGAAAGGGGATTTTAGAAAAAGAAAAGAGAAGAAAACTTGTTTAGGGCCATCATTTGTGTGGGTGGGTTTGCTCTTGTTTTTTGTGAAGCTGAGCTAGTTAGGGGATCAATGAGGTTGTATAGGCTAGACAACTGTAGGTGAGCCATGGTTGGGTCTAGAACAATAGATGGTAGTGTAGAAGAAGGGCAGTGAAGTTTGGAAGGGCAAATAAGATTGTCAGTATTACTAGAGCACTTAGTTGAGGAAGTGCTGGATGGTTCATGCCTGGAGAGTGGCAAAGATGACAAGTCAAGAACATTGTAGATTCTGGGACCACTGTGGACATCCAGAGGGGATGGACCATGGAGAGGTAATTTGCTACTGGATGCTGGCTGATTTGTCAGTTGGGAGATGAAGAGAAAGAAGTAGCAACCAATAGTGAGGAGAAGGCCCTGAAAGGTGAATGAGATCTGGCAAGAAGGGAGAGAAGAGTACAAGCAGCTCCACTAAATCACTTTGGAGGCAAGTTGAGGTTATAGGCCCCACCAGCTGGAGTTTGCCATTGTGCTTGCTATTGGTATTGGAAGACCAAGTCAGTGTGGAGGTGCAGTGGAATAGGATGGACTATGCCAGCATCAGTCCTGTAGAATAGGCCAGGTCAGGAACAAATGCCATGAGAAATACTAGAACTCTGTTGATATATGCTATAATAACGGAATCTTGAAAGCCTGACAGTGTTTTTATACTAAAGGGACTCAAAGTGGGGCAGTTTGTTTCTTACATTTTATTTTTTTCCTGGGCTAAGTTCATTCTTTACTAATGGTTGCTACATACCTTCTCCAGCATCATCTCTGTGGTCCTCTACAGCTCACACCCTGGGTGAAGAATAAAGAGAAGATTGCCTTCCCTAGTGGTGAGAGCCCAATAGAGGTTTTCTCCCTTCATAGCACTACGGTAATAAAAGAAGGGCATGGATGAATGCCTGGGGTGGAGAAGTTAGAGTGATGTTAGAAAGTGAGAAGTGACAGACAAAGAGAAGTAAGCACATGGAGTTAGACTGGAGGTTTGTAGGAATGTGTAGTATGGTATGGGAGAGGGAGCTGAGTGGAGTAGCCTTGGCCAGTTTGCTCACTGGAGTGCATGGGAGGGGGATTGACATGTCTTTGGCTGTTAGTGACCCTCCTAGAGTTTTCTTGGCCTGCAGTCAGATGGCAAGTGTTACATATGGAGGTCTTGATATGGGGAAGATGGGCATTCATCTTGAATGTTTTTAATCTTTTTATGTATATGATCTTTTTATATAGTCTGACTTTTTAACTAATTAATGTGGATGTTTATATTTTTAACTGTTTTTGGGTTTTACTTTAATTGTGAGCCACCCAGAGTCACCTTCATGGGCGGCTGGCTGGCTGGCTGGCTGATTTAATTAATTAATTAATCAATTAATTAATTAGTTTCTCACCCGCCCATCTCCCCTGATGGGGGAACTCTGGGCGACTCACAACAAACATTAAAAACGTAAATATATATAAATACATAAAACATCAGTTAAAAGCATTACTAAAAAAGGGGAAGGAGAGGCCAAGAAGATGAAAAATCTACATACAAATTTAATAAATAAATAAAATAAATTCAGTTGTGACAGAATGGGAAAATATGACTGGATATCTTGGGAGACCTGCAGTTTGTTACCTGTTCCCACTTCTAGCCCATCTGCTTCACTCCTGGATTTAGGAGACCAGATCAAGGATTATTTTGAGCTCACACTCTTGCTAGTGAATACCAGGTCCATTTGTAATATGACCACTTTCATCTATGACTTGGTAAACAAGAAGTGCTGGTGTGTATTGCCAAAGCCTTTTGGGGCAACAGCACAGATGTGGGCCTCTTGAGATTTAGCCTTCCAGATTTTATGCCTAACCACAATGTCAGAGCTGGGGAGGAGAAGCAGCAGTGATCTTAAGAAATGGTTTGGCTATGAGCAGAGATTCTCATAAGCTGTCCTGAGTTCTCAGGCAGTGTACTGGTATAAAAGCAAATAAGATAGTAAATAAATATTCCTGGGGTGACATGATGTGAGAGTCTGTGTGAAGTTGAGCCAGAGGAGCAAGTTGGGAATCATGTTTGCATTAGTGTCCACCCTGCTACTTGGCAAGATTATTTCCTGAGTTAATGTATCATATCATCCAAATTGTATAGAAGTCTCCGTGATGGTTGATGCTGGAAAATTAAATCTCCAAGCTTAAAAATGCATAACCTCCAATCTTAGGTTTCTTGGCCCTAATACACATTTCTAGCAATAGAAGCGAATATGTGTAGCTTAGGGTTGAATTGTGGAGTCCTTGGGGTTCTCTGAGATTGGTTGTTTTCTTGCAAATGTTTCATTACCTGGCTAGTGCACTGAAGATGTTACCTAGCCGGGTAATGAAACGTTTGCAAGAAAACAACCAAGCTCAGAAAATCCCAAGGACTCCACACATTTCTAGACATAAGTTGACTTTATCTTTGCTTCAGAACAATTGATGCATGACCTGATTGTGGAGGACATTACCAGGAATCCTTGGCCATAATCAGATTTCATCCTGGTCCACTAAGATTTCTCACCATCTAAGACTTCCATGGAGAGGGCAGTTGAGATGCTCCAGGTAACTTAAGACTGGATTCCCATAGGCACTTGGAGATTATCCCAATGACCTGGCAGGAAAGTTTATTGATTGCATGGTTGAATGTAGGTGCTGGGAGGTGACCAGACTGCTTGATGTGATTACTTCTAAGCATCCTCCTCTGCTGTTCTTTGGATGGTCCTTGGTTCACTGAGAAGCTCTGAAAGGTAAAATGACAGAAGAGATGCCTGGAGTGCTGATAGAGGAATATACACATGAACTTTGACCTACCATGGGCAAGAGCTTATTTTTTAACCTATGCCATAGTAATAAGTGTGATAAAATATCAATATTTCTCCATTCTCATTACAGCATTGGATTATTATCCACTAGAATTGGTTAAGGTAGCTTGCTCCCTGTTAGAGAAGGATGGGCAGGAAGCTCTATGAACAGACCATTGTGATGTGTTTGCACAACATTTTGCTCCAAAAGTAAAGTGACTCTTGACTCTTCATGGGTGGGGTCTCACCTATTATTGGAGCAATATATTGTATTATGAGCTGGGACTCATTCAGCCTCAGGATATTGATCAAGTAGATAGGATGCTTTCTAATATGATCATACCAACTGTGTCTTAGGTTCATGCCTAATTTGATTTCATTGTGTTTTGGGTTTTATTTGCACAGCATAGTACCATGAATAAGCTTGATTTGATGGTATGTAAATATAATAAAGGGTTGAAAGAATCCTGGAAACCATTACACTCTAGTTTTCCCTACTTTTTAAAAGCCTCCGATGTGAGGCTGTTCCACAGCGTGGAGTCCATCACAAAGAAATGATCTCTATCCCACAGAAAATTACATCTGGTAGAGCTGATCCTGAAAATGTCTGAAATACAAGCCATATAGGGCTTTAAAGATCAAAAACTTTTTTTCTCTTCCCTGACTCCTGCATTTATATTTAGCTTCTGTTTGCTTGAAACTGTTCGGTCACATCAAATTCTCTATTCATTGACTTTTATCCTTGCACTATACTGCAGTGTTTACTTTGAGATAAATCTGTTAACTTCTTTTTCATCACCATGTATGTTCACAATTATACTTTTCATGATAAATACTAACTTTTATGAAATATTGAAACATTTTAAGAAAAAAACCTGATCTTATTTTTTTAAATTGAATTGGTTGTTATGGAGTACTTTGGAGAAATAGTGCTTCAGTATATGGATATTTTATGTTAAGCATATTATTCAGAAGTATATACAGGTAGTCCTTGACTTATGACTATTTGTTTAACAACTGTTCGAAGCTATGACAGCACTGAAAAAGGCGAATTATAACCAGTCCTTGCACTTACGACCATTGCAGTGTCACCATGGTCACATGATCAAAATTTGGGCGCTTGGCAACTGGCATGTATTTACGGCAGTTGCAGTGTCCTGGGGTCACATGATTGCCATTTGTGACCTTCCCAGTGGGCTTCTGACAAGCAAAGTCAATGGGGGAAGCTGGATTCGCTTAATGACCGCTGTGATTCACTTAACAACTGTGGCAAAAAAGGTTGTAAAATCGGGTGTGACTCACTTAATGACCACATTGCTTAGTGACAGAAGTTCCAGTCCCGATTGTGGTCGTAAGTCAAAGACTACCTGAAAGGGAAAAAAAAATTACTTTCAGATTCTTTAAAAAAAAACTTTTTCTTTTGTACCCCCAAGCCTTCCAGCTTTAGGTAAATATAGCAATAACAAGCAACAGCAACAACAGTAAGCTATGCCATGCCTCGTGGCACATTTCTCCTGTAAAATATTCAGCTGAAATCCAAGACTTTTTCAGTTTCCTTTCTTGAGGATTACTAGAAGCCCACAGAATGCTACTAGGTCCCACAGTAGTCACTATAAATTTCAGAAATAAATATGGCACTTTGTTGGAGGCTAGCACTTTACTTTGAAATACTTCTAGTTATCAAAAAGGAAGAGACAGACCTCAAGGCTTAGTAAGAAGCTAGACTTGGGAATGGTAGTGGAGTAACCAAGAAGACCTGGGGGATTATCCAATTAAATGAGAGAAATCTGTAGACATGGGGTGCCCAAGTGTTCTAAAGGAGAAAGCATGGAGACCTTAAGAGGATGACAGAGAATGTTCAGTGCTTCATGCGGCCTGTAAAAGCCTTAAAATTATGGATTTGGAAGGGGACATTTAGATCTTAGAGCTCAGTGCTCTGCTAAGTGCCAGAATCCAAGTTAAAGCATCCCAGATAGCTGTCTGGTGAATTTATCCAATGAAAGGAGCCTACTGCTTGTCTAAGTAATTGGTTCTTCTGGTTCTACTGTTGGCAGATATTTTCTATCATAATATGCCTTCATGGAACTTAAATCCATCGTTCCATGTTCTGCACTTTGGAACAAGAGAAAACCTTCTGTGTGACATTCTTTCAGATATTTGTGTCCTCCTTCAATTGTCTTTTCTCAAAGCAAAACATACCTAACTCCTTCAGTTTCATTTCATAGGAACTAGTTTCTAATACACTGGTCATCCTCCTTGGATTTTTTTTTAATTTATTCCAGTTTCTCTAAATTCTTCTTAAGATGTGGAACCCAAAATTGACACCACATTCAAGGGGGATGAGCAAAGAATAAAGGGATTTCAAAATTAGGATTCTACTGATGCAGCCTACAATTGTATTGGTTTTTGTTTTTTTTTGGCAGATATATCATAGTGTTGGGTCATATTATATTTGCAGTCAATTAATACTCTTTTTAGTATCTTTTTTACTAATACAGTTACCAAACCTCTTCCCCATCCTATAACTGTATTTTTTTTTTAAATTTCCTAACTGAAGATTCACACCAGTCACTAGTCAGTTTTGTTATTTTCAGCCCAATTATTCAACCTATTAAGAATGTTTTCTTGAAGATTTATTCATCTATCCAATTTTGAGGCAATCTGAATCATTGACAACTCTGGGAAAAAGTTGAAAAAAACCCCTAATGCATATAAATATGAGTAAAAAGAGATCCTGGCTGATTGGAAGATCAGTACATTCAACTATAAGGCAAATATAACTGAAAGGGACTCCATAACCACCTATCCCAAGACCTGGGAAAACAACCAGCTTTTTAACAATTTCTCTGTGGAGATATCATTGCAGCAGGGTAAGCATACTGTACTTTCTGGGCTTACACTGTTAAGCTGTTAAGTGTAAGCCGAAAAGTGTTAAGATTACACTGTTTAATCAACAGGACCCAGAGTGCACCTAAGCTGTTTGATTGTACCAGACAAGAGAAAACAATTGGAGATAAGTGGTCTCTCAGATAGTTAGGACCTATGCCATGAAGGGCTTTAAAGGTGTTAACTAGCACCTTGAATTGCCCCTGGAAGCTGACTGGTAACTAGTGCAGCTTGTGAAACAGTGAGGATATGTGAACATAATGCAGTACCCCCAATACTGTCTATGCTGCTGCATTCTTGACCAGCTGTTGCTTCCAGATGGTCTTCAAGGGCAGCCCCATTTGCAGTGCATTACAGTGATCTAATCATGAGGTGACCAGAGCATGAGTGACTGTCTGAAGGGCCTCCTGGTCCAGGGAAGGGTGTGATTGGCACTCTAGATATATTTATGCAAAGACCCTCTTGGCCACAACTGCCGCCTGCTCTTCAATCAGCAGCTGAGAGTCCAAGAGGATCCCCATATTGCACACCAGTCTCAGTGGGGAAGTGCAATGCCATTGGAATAGCCCCAAAACCTGGGGGCTCAAATAAGCACAGCCATTCCCTGTCCAGATATGCACAGCCTCCAGGCACTGAGGTAGGACTTTGACAGCATCACTTGGCTGGCCTGGAATTGAGATGTGCAGCTGGAAATCATCAGCATACCTGATCCCAAACCAATGGATGACCTCACCCAGTGGTTTCAACTAAATGTTAAACAGAAGGGGAGAGAGCATTGAACCCTATAGTGCCCCACAAGTAAGGGCCTATGGGCATGATCTCTCCTCACCTGTCAGCACTGGCCACAGAGAAAGGAGAACCACCATAAAATGGTGCTTCATACCCCTGAAATTGATCCAAAAGGATCATGTGGTTGGTGGTATCAAAAGCTGCTGAGAGATCAAGGAGCACCAGGATGGACACACCACCTCCATCCTGGCTCTGCCACAGGTCATCAACCAGTGCAACCAATGTCTCTGTACTGAACCCTGGTCTAAAACCCAACTGAAATGGCTCTAAAATAATGTACTTCCTCCAGGGTCCTCTGGAGTTGAAGCCCAACTGCCCTCTCTACCAGTGGACACTACATAGTAATTGTCCAGGATCAAGTCTAGTAATAGCTTCTTGAGGAGAGGGTACATCTTTCAAGCCCAAAGGGACCACCTCTTCACTCAGGGAAGCCAACATCGCTACATGGAACCAATTACAGGTCACCTCCTGTGTGGCTTTAACCATCCAGGACAGACCTGTATCTAACAAGCAGGTGGCCAAGCTAACAGATTTGAAAATTCTGTCCATTTCCTCAGGAGTCACAGAGTCAAACTTGCTCCACATAACCTCACAGGCCCTTGCCTCAGGCATCTCAGTTGGATCTGTCCGGTTGGAACCCAACTCTGAGCAGATCTGAGTGACTCTCTCTGCCAAATAGCAAGAATATTCCTCACAGCAGCCTTGCATATGGTCTTGTGGCCTGTCCTTCCCCACAAGGGCCCAGGTCACCTTAAAAAGGACTGCAAAACTATTATCAGCAGACACAATAATGTTTTGCCAACCTTATCACCATGATGTAATCCCTAATATGGGTTCTTGCTTGTACTTGGTCAGATTCACTCTTCGTCTTCCTTCAGTGGTGCTTCAGGCATCTCTTCCTGTGCTTCATCTCCTGGAGCTCTTTGGGGAACCAAGATGTACCTTGGGATTGGTGTAGGGGGAGAGGTCACACAAGGGCAATCTGGTCTAAGGCCCTACTCACCTTTCCATTGCAGGCTGTGACCAAGGCCTCAGCCAAGCTCCCATCAGACCCTCAGTGAAAAACCCAAGCTCCCTCCCATCAGTGACCTGGAGTAAGCTGATCTAACAGACCCTATCTCCCTGCAAGATGGGGTGATGCCAGCAAGCTGAGAAGCAATCAGAAAGTGATCTGATCCTCTAAAATTAGATCATGTCTCAATTGTCCTGAGATAAAAGCCATGTCCAGTGTGCAACCTTGATATGCATTAGGCCCAAGATGACTTGGGATATAGCCATAGTTGTCATGGAGGCCATGCCTTCATGAGCCAACCCAGATTCAGTGTCACCAGGTGATAGATTGAAGTCCCCAAGAACCAGAGGCTTTGGGAACTCATGTAAAAATAATTTTCTCAAAGATAATACATAATGTTTCAGCCAGGCCATCATCTTTTTCTTCTCTACCCTAGGATACAGTTCAGCAAATCCTAGAGATTTAAATTCTTTTAAAGTAAAGAGGTATTTCCCTGACCGTATTTATGTCAATCCAAGGCTTTAGTCCTATTCCTTTACATTTCCTGGTGGACCAAATACTCTTTTGTTGGAAAAAAACTGAGCCAAAATGGGATTGAGTAACTGCCTTTCTTTGTTATATGGTAGCTTTTTGTCTTTTTCATCAAGCAGCTGGTACACTTTTTTTTTTTCTATTTATTTTGAACAAATCTAAAGAAGCCATTTTTATTTTCCTAAAATTGCTCATTATGTTGTGCAGAGTACAGCAATACTCTCAGAAAATTTGCCCAGGGAAAAATACACATCAGCATGAGAGATTTACAGAATGCAATGTCCATATCTTGTTCTCCAAAGAAATCCAGTCAGAAAATATATACTATCTGGTTTATTGATAAAAAATGCAAAACTCCATAAAATACACGTTGCATACAAAATATAGGAAAAAACACGTCTTCTCATGTATTTTAGCATCCAAGACTTATCAACTACACAAGCTTAACAAAGTCTCTAGCCAAAAACTCTCAGAGAAGAGGTACACTACTTGGTTATTAGTTACAACTACATAACCCAGAAAACTGACTACATGGTGGCTAAAACTCTACTGAGAGGCTGGGCATATAGTCCTCCCGTTTTATTACTACCCCTTGGATAACTAGCATACACACGCCAATAGGTGGCAGTAAATAGCAGTATATGTGCCCAATTACAATAACAATTTGCACATGACTTACTGTTCCAGTCTAAATACTGTTTTGCAGATAACAAGATGAACTTCTTCCCATAGAAACTCCTAACACCCCTCTCAGCTCGTTTTCGAAAAAACAACAATACACGTTACAGAATAGTACAGGCAAATGGTTACAACAATACAGGAACAATTACATTTGTTCAAATCTAAGTCTAGTTAACATTGCTTCATGTTGTACAATAGGCAATGGTTTGGTAAATACATCTGCAAGATTTGATTCAGATACACAATATACAAGATCAATGAAATTTTCTAACATAGCTTGTCTTACATTTTTGTACTTTACATCCACATACTTTGTACGAGCTCTTAGGTTTTCTGTTTTAGCTAATCCTATACAGGCTTGAGAATCTTCATACACTGTATAAGGCACATGTATGTCTAAGTCAGTGAATATTTGATGAAACCATCTTAACTCACAGACTGTTTCTGACAAAGCTGCAAATTCAGCTTCTGCGGTTGACAAAGCAATTGAGGTTTGTTTCTTTGCTTTCCATGCAATTGTAGATTCACCAAATTTACAAACAAACCAAGTTATAGACTTTCTGTCACCTTCTTCTGCAAATGAGCTGTCAACAAAAATTACAGACTTTTCAGGCCCAATAGTTGACATTTTAAGACAAAGGTCTATTGTACCTTTTAAATATCTCATTAATCTTTTTAATCCTTGCCAATCATGCTCTGTTGGTTTAGCCACTTTACGACTCAAGACTCCAACAGCATAGGATAAATCAGGACGTGTCCACTGTGCTAAGTGAAGGACAGAACCTATCACAGAATGGTACACTTCAGGTTTTTCACACAACTTTTCACATGTTTCATTTTTCAAAAAATCACAAATCATTGGGGTTTTTACAGGTTTAGCTTCTGACATTCCCATTTGTGTTAACAACTGTTCTATCTTTTTCTTTGACTTAGATAGATTTCTCCATTTTCAGCTCTGTGCACTTCAATACCAAGGTAGTATCTTAACATACCTAGATCCTTCAGTTTAAAATATCGCTCCATTTGCTTGGCAAATTCTTTTACCAAGTTTAAAGAACCAGTAGCAAGACAAAAATCATCATAAGTGAGAAGTACTGTATAATCTTCCCCAGTTCCTCTAGTATACACACATGGGTCAGCTAATGATTTCTTAAAACCAATTTCCAACAAAGCTTTATCTAAACATTGATGCCAACATCTCCCAGCTTGTTTCAATCCATACAGTGCTTTATGCAACCTGTAGACTTTCTGGGAATCACCACATGTGTAACCTGGTGCTTGTTTCATGTACACAGTTTCAGGAAGCTCAGCATTTAAATAAGCTGTATCCACATCAAAATGATGATCATATTTCTTTGTGCAGCTAAGGCCAACATTACACGCAATGACTCAGGCCTAACTGTAGGTGCATATGTGAGATTATAATTCACAAATTGCTCTTGTGAATAACCTTGTGCCACCAATCTAGCTTTATACTGAACAGTATCATCAGGTAAAAGCTTCTTTCTAAACACCCATCTGGAACCTGTGGCTTTTTGTGATGAAGGTAAATCAACAATTTCAAAAACGTTTTGTTTTACCAATGCACCAAATTCATTATCCATAGCAACATTCCATTTCTCTTGTTCATCTATAGGCAAACTTAATATTTCTTTAAAATTCTGAGGCTCACAAGTAATTTGACACACTCTTACTTGTTGAATAACAAATCTCTCAGGTGGAACCCCTTTTGTTGTTCGATCTATGAGGGATTTCAAAACTTTCCTGTTTTTCCTCTTTCTGTTCTAAATCAGCTAAAACCTCTGCCTGGCCATGTTTTGAACTTTCTTCCTGTTTTATCTGCTCAGGCGCTCTGAGAACTTGTGGAGATGCAGGTGCAAAATGTGGTGTTTGTTCTCTAGCTAATTCTGTGTTTGAATGCAAAATGACCTCTGAATTCACAGAGTTGTCCCTAAACCATTCCTGTGTTGTCTTGGCTGTGTGCTTAGGATCATTGTCATGTTGGAAGGTGACCCTTTGGCCCAATCTGAGGTCCTGAGCGCTGTGGAACAGGTTTTCATTAAGGATATCTGTCCTTTGCTCCACCCAGCTTTCCCTCAACCCTGACCAGTCTCCCAGTCCCTGCTGCTGAAAAACACCCCCACAGCATGATGCTGCCACCACCATGCTTCACTGTTGGGATGGTATTGGGCAGGTGATGAGCGGTGCCTGGTTTCCTCCAGACATGATGTTTAGAATTGAGGCCAAACAGTTCAATCTTGGTTTCATCAGACCAGAGAATCTTGTTCCTCACAGCCTGAGAGTCCTTCAAGTGCTTTTTTGCAAACTCCAAGTGGGCTTTCATGTGTTTTGCACTGAGGAGAGGCTTCCATCTAGCCACTCTGCCATAAAGCCCAGATTGGTGGAGGGCTGCAGTGATGGTTGTCCTTCTGGAACTTTGTCCCATCTCCACACAGGATCTCTGGAGCTCAGTCAGAGTGACCATCGGGTTCTTGGTCACCTCTCTTACTATGGCTCTTCTCCCCCGATTGCTCAGTTTGGCTGGGCGACTGCCTCTTGGAAGAGTCCTGGTTGTGCCAAATTTCTTCCATTTGAGAATTAAGGAGGCCACTGTGCTCTTGGGAACCTTCAGTGCAGCAGAAATTTTTTTGTAGCCTTTCCCAGATCTGTGCCTTGCAATAATCCTGTCTCTGAGCTCTGCAGGCAGTTCTTTTGACCTCATGGCTTTTGCTCTGATACAGTATGCATTGTCAGCTGTGAGGCCTTCTATAGAGAGGTGTGTGCCTTTCCAAATCATGTCCAATCAATTTAATTTGCCACACATGGACTCCAAGGTGTAGAAACAGCTCAGTAATGATCAAGAGAAATGGGAGGCACCTGAGCTAAATTTCAAGTGTTGTTGCAAAGGGTCTGAATACTTATGCCAATGTGATATTTCAGTTTTTCCTTTTTCATACATTTGCAAACATTTCTAAAATTCTGTTTTCACTTTGTCATTATGGGGTACTGAGTGTAGATTAATGAGGAAAAAAATGAATTTGAACGATTGTAGTATCAGGCTGCAACATAACAAAATTGAAAAAAGTGAAGGGGGTCTGAATACTTTCCGAATGCACCGTATCTATTTCTGTGCAGCCTTAGAAGCAACATTAAAAACCACAGGACTTACCACAGAGACCCAATAAAGCATAAGGCAGAAAATCATACCACAGATCAGAAGAACACAGAATCAGAACCAACGCAAAGTGGAAGACAGCCCTCAAAAACCTAAAGAAGAACCAAACCATCATCATCCTTCTGGCGGACAAAGGCAGAACCACAGTTATCATGGATAGATCACAATACATACAAAAAGCCAAAGAATTACTGGAGGACAAAGAAACCTACATCCCAGTAAACACCAACCTGGTACAGAAACTAGACAACCTGATCAAGAGAACCCTTAACCTAACCAAGAAAGGCCAGATCACAAAAGAAGAACAGTGGTGGATGAAAAGCAGTGGACCCATCCTCCCACACATCTGTGGATGCCCAAAAATACACAGGCCCAATGTACCTCTCAGATCAATTGTATTGTTACCAGGAACCCCCACATACAACATAGCGAAATAACTTATAAAAAAGCTTGGACATCTCACAGAGGGGAGTGAATATTCTATCAACTCCCCACTACACTGCCTCCAGAAAATCGAAGACCTAAAAATAGAGGAAGATGAAATTATGGTTTCATTTGATGTCACAGCACTCTTTACTTCCATAGACCCAGAACTAATGAAAGAATCCATGGCAGCAATACTACACAACACACCCGACCTAACCAAATATACTAAGATCAGAATACCCAAAATCTTGGACTTCATCAACCTCTGCCTCACTATCTGTTTTCCGGTAGATGGACAAATATACCAACAAATCAGAGGAACACCCATGGGATCACCACTCTGAGGACTCATAGCAGAGGTTGTAATGCAGCGTCTACAAACTATAGCACTTCCACGCATACAACCAAAAGTATGGATCCGGTATGTAGACAACAACTTTGTCATAATAAAAAAGGAACAGCTAGAGAAGACACATGAAACAACATCTTCAAAAGAATAAAATTCACAAGGGAAGAAGAAAACAACACGCTACTCTTCCTGGATATCCACATCAGCAGAGGAAATGATGGCAAATTAGAAACACAAGTCTTTTGAAAAACAACCCACACTAACCAAGTGCTCCATTACCAAAGTAACAGCCCAATCTCCCACAAGAGGAGCTGTGTAAGAAGATTATTCAGACGAGCACAAACACACTGCAGCAATCCAGAACAGCAGAAAAAGGAAACAGATCACCTACACAACATCTTCCAACAAAATGGATACTCACACAACTTTATCAAAAAGTGCCTGACCACTCAACCCACTACAGCACAACCAACACAAGCTACAAAAAGGATAACACTGCCATACATCAGAAACATCTCAGAAAACCAACAGACTATTATAACCACACGGCATCACCGTAGCACACAAACCAACTAAAACCCACCAAAACATCTTAAGTAAACCAAAAGACCCAGTAGCTCAAGAAGAAAAAACAGGAGTCATCTACAACATACAGTGTAAGGACTGTAACAGCCACTATGTAGGACAAGCAGGCAGAAGACTGGCAGAGTGCATCCATGAACGCCAACTAGCAGCCAGAAGACACAATGAAAACTTCTTAATCTCACAACACATGGACAGACTCTGACCATAGTTTCAACTGGGAAACTGTCAGTATCCTAGACCAAGCTAAATCCAAAAATGTGAGGGAATTCCTGGAAGTTTGGTATTCAGGCAAGTCAGCCATCAATAGGCACATAGAGATAAACAACATTTACACACCATTCAAAAGAGACAATAAAAAGGAAGCAAAAAGACCAGAACAGCACCTTGCCAGCAGTCAACACCCAGATAAGCAGGGATTAACACCAGCATTAACACCAGACAAACAAGTGATTAAATACTCTAATCAAGGAACTACCAACTCAGAGAAAAATCAAGCAGTAAACAACAGCCTAAGCTAGGAACTACCAAGAAAAAAACAACACCCCCTCCAAAACGGACAGGGCAAGCTACTGTAAATAAATAGAGAACAAACTCCACTCCCTTCTAGCACTGAAGATGTTACCTAGTCGGGTAATGAAACGTCTGCAAGAAAACAACCAAGCTCAGAAAACCCCGAGGACTCAACTCCATCTATATCTTTATCTATATCTATATGAAGTCAGATCATTTGAAAATGTTAAAATACAAATGTGTATATATATGTGTGTGTATGTTTCAAAGTGTTAAAATCCTAAAATGTACCATTCCAGATGTTGTTTTGGAATATAATAAGAGAGAGGTGGGGCAATGTTCTGATCCTCAGTTTTCAAAAAGAATCTGCAGTACTATTAGTATTTACTTGAAGCTACACTGAAGTATATACAGGTAGTCCTCATTCAGTGACCACTCATTCAGCAAATGTTTGAAGTTACAATGGCATTGAAGAGGAGACTTATGATCGGTTCTCATAGTTGTGGCTGTTGCAGTGTCCCCGTAGTCACGTGATTGTGATTTGAGCACTTAGCAATTGGCTCACAATTATGACAGTTGCAGCGTCCTGTGGTCATGTGATCACCATTTGTGACTTTCACTGCCCGCTTGCGACAAGCAAAGTCAATGGGAAAGCCGGCAGGAGGTTGCAAATGGCAATCATGTGACATTGTGTCTAATGACTGCAAGGGATTTGCTTAATTACAGCAGCTGGAATTGTCGTCATAAGTCGGCATGGTCACATGATTTTTCGCTTTACAATTACATCGCTTAGCGATGGAGTTCCCGGTCCCAATTACCATTGTTAACCCAGGATTACCTGTACTACTTCTTCTGCAGGAAATATTTCTTGATATTGACACATTTGTATTTTAACATTTTCAGATGATCTGATATTACAAATAATTGTCCACATGAAATACTGATTCTTGAAGTAGCAGTAGTAATAACAATAACAACCCAATATTATTTGTTTTGTCTTTGATTTCTATTAACTTGGCATTAATTTATAGAAAATTGTTTTGAATTTTGAAAGGAAATCAAATACTTAATTAACTCTGATCTTAGAAAATAGTACTTGAATCCAGATATTTCTCTTGTAATTAAATTTTGTACTGGTTTTGTGCATGTTTAATATTTGTAGCAGTGTTTTATTCATCAGTGCATTGTTTGATTTTATATTTCTTTAAAGTTTGAGTTGAGTTGCACTTTAAAATTGGAGTTGATGTGCAGATAGGCCATTGCATTCTCCGCCCATGTAAAATTCCAATCTTATTGGCTGCTCTTTGTTGTTGAATGACAGAAATCTTGTTGTTGTTCAGTCGTTAAGTCGTCCGACTCTTCATGACCCCATGAACTGTATCGCGCCACACCTTCCTGTCCTAGAACCTTTATCTGAGCAATTTGTGCATATTCCCTTTTATGTGCATATTCCCTTTGCTTAATGAGGAGGCTCATTCTCCCCTCAAAACTAACAATTGAAGGCATATGTGGATTTGCCCTCATGCTTCCTGTGTTCAGTGAATGCTTTCCTAGGCTTTATAGCTATCCATATGGTCCTTAGCAGTTCATCTGTACCTTCCTTTGTTCACCTTTCCTCAGTCCTCAAATAAGGGTAGTCACATACAAATTTATCTATATTAAACTGCCAATATGGAGTTAAGATGTATCATTATGGTTTAAAAATAAAATAGTTAAAAGATTATGAAATTTACTGGATATTCCTGGTCCATGCTAGTGGATACTGGAAGTTGGGTCTCCTGTATCCAAAACAAAATGTTTTTTTACTGAACTCTAATAATTGAGAATGACTGTTCCAGTGCATCCGGCCTGGTGGGAAGCTTACTGATGCCCCACTCAATACAGTGACTCAACTAGTTCTTGAAACATTTGCTTTAATCAGTTAATCAAGCATGGCCATCCACCAGGAACTGCATTTGTCATCTGGATTCAGTATCAAATGTTTATAAAGGTGTGGTAAAAAGTTTCTTTATTGTTTTTACTTGTAGTGAAAAATGTTGTAAAGAATAGAGTTAGCCAATCTTGTGCTTTATATGCATAGTCAGTGTACATATTTTTATGAATGTGTGTTTCATCTGGGAAGTACAGGTAGTACCAACTATAATTACAAACCATGACTATTGTTAGGAGTTTGTGGCAAAACTACATCAATTCCCTGATGAAATTTAAGAAAACAGTAATCCCTAATTAGACAAAAAATTGGCAAACCTTAATATATGGTTGAATAGAGACAAAGTTGGTTTCTAAAAAAGTCCTGCTTTTTAAATCTGCCATGGTGGCTATAAATAGTTGATTTGCTTTTTCTCTTGTGAAGCATCTTAGACTAAAGTGTTACTCATTGCTAATCCCAATTTCAATTTTTCTTGCAGGCTGCTGATTTGAGTAAACCAATAGATAAAAGGATATACAAAGGAACGCAACCTACATGTCATGACTTCAATCACTTAACAGCCACAGCAGAAAGTGTTTCTCTACTAGTGGGCTTCTCTGCAGGACAGGTGCAACTTATAGATCCTATTAAAAAAGAAACTAGCAAGCTATTTAATGAGGAAGTAAGTGGATGTCTTAATTTTGGTGCATACAAATATACTTGCATTCTTTTATAATGTTTTCTTCATATGCGACATAATCTATTTTTTTACTTGGAAACAATTTGCCCTGGTAAATACAGGACAGGTTTTTTGAATACAACAATATATGTTTATAGTACTGATTGCAAGATGGAAGTGCTGGCTTTCTCCTCCAGCCATTCCTCCAACTTCCTAGCCTTACAATGAAAAAAGCAAAAGTATTACGCTAGGGCAGATAAGGATATACTCTAGCTGCAGTCAGTTTTACCCCAGTGGCACTTGATTAATTCTCTCTCTTGAAAGTGTATTTGTCCCCTGTATTAGTTATCATTCCACATGCTTCAGTGAATTTGCTAAGATAGTTTGTAATCAGTGGTTAGAAATCTACTGCAGACCAAATAATTAAAAAAAAGATATGGGCAGAAATGAGTGCTCCCTTAGGAGTCTGGCTCTTTTGCTTGTTTTAATACTATATAAAATGAACCTTGGGTGAACAATGTTTTTCATGTTTTTACTGCATTTTTATCTGCTTAGATAAAAATGCAGTAAATACTCAACTGTTTAAAATGTATTGGGTTGTTGTTCAACTATGGCATTCTGCCAATGAAAGGCATTCTGCTGACAGACAATTCCACTCATCCCAAATAATTTCTAGATGATTGCAAATCCATCAAAGCAGATTGGGAATAAGATGGGGGAGGAAGTTTGCAGGGAGAGGAGAAGAGAAGGGAAGTTCCTCTCACACAATTCTGTGTAAGGAAAGGACAGAGGAAAGATTTTGGTTTCTTCTTGATTTGGTTCCTTGGGGAGCTTTTTAGAGACTACAGGTAGAAAATAATCTTTCAATGAGATTAGAATCCAAGATGCTACTTTTTTCTCAAAGTTGTGATCAAGTAAAACAACCATAATCTTTTCATTCTATGAAAAAGCACTGTATAAATTGAGAAAGTGAAAATAAATGATGTTCAACATGTTCTTTTTCTGAGAAATTGCATGATATGCTGGCTTTCATAGCAAAAAAAAAAAAAAGCCCATACAATGTTAAATACCCCCCTCCACCACCATTATCTTCTTACTGATTTTATCTCTTATTCATAACATTTTATAGCCTGGATTCTAGCAGCTTGTATATCAGCCTATCTGCTGGACTACAATTCAGGACTGTTTTTCCCAACATTTTCAATACAGCCTTACTATTTTCCTTTAACTCACATATAGCATCAAAAATTATGGCTGCTGACAAGGAGAAACTAGTATTTTTATCACCTACTTACTCTATAACTACAGCCTATTCAGCTCCAGTTGTGCTATGAGACACAACATGCTATGTATTCTAAATCAAACATAATGGGAGAAAAAAATGCTGAGATGGGATTATTATATTTCATACTTCTCTAAAGATTCGAAGAACTACATAGATTAACCCATTTACCATAACTTGAATAATTCTAAATGCATAGGGGCAGTACCTTTATTGGGGCCAGTTTATGTTGTACAAAACTACTCCAGGGTTTTTAATTTCAAGACCCTTTCATAAGGGAAGTTGGTTAGAGCGAAAAAAGGTGGGTGGGTGATTTTGGAACTGTCAGTTTACATTGTTAGATGATGTAATGGAGAGCTTCAGACTTACAAATTTTTGGATTGTGATAAGAGCTCTCCTAAACTGTGGTGGGAAAATGGCACAAGGAAATGTTTCCCAATTCTTTATTTTTAAAGGTAAAAAACTTAGCAAGTTAGGACTCTTATCTCCAGATACAAAAATATGCAGCTCCAAAATGAGCTTTACTTTTTCTGTCTTCACTTTCTTCTTCAATCAGCTTGCTTGATAAAGAGTTCTTAAAGCTCAAAAGCTGGTAATATTGTAATTTTGTTCAACTTCAAAACATTGCTTCAGTGAATTTTGGATTTTTTTTTTCCACAAGAAGGCTTTATTGCTTTTACAGGACTGGAATAAACCTATTAAGCTTTTATAAGTAGATACAAATATGATGGTTTGTTAAGAGCTCCAGAATACACCAATGAAATTAACATCCCAGTTAAAGCCATATGATACTGTTTTGGAGAAGGAAGCAATTTTGTAATTTATAGCTGGTTTCAAGAAATTGGTACTACTCTCTGTTATTTTCTGTACCCTTTGTTTCACTTAAATGGCTTGAAATACTTGAATAATGGTTAAAATTATTAGAAAATCTAGTATACAGTTTCAAAATCTTTTTTGCTGTAGCATAAAAGTGGGAAGGAGGGAGGGAGACTTGGAGTGTCTAAGCATGTCATTCCAGACCAAAAAAACCCCAAACCCCAGTACCTGCTTATTGGCTCAGTCCTTTGAACTGTTTCAGACATTGGATCTTTCTGATGTTTCTTTCTCTCTGTATATCCCAAGCTCTCTAGTTAAATCTGAAAGTCATTGTCTTGCAAAGTATGCATAACTTTAAAAGCAATGCTTTCTTCCCATTTTTATTTCTAATAGCAATAATATCTAAAAGTGTCCATTACTAGATCATGTCAGAGGGTTTTTTTTGTTCTGATTCTACATCTAAGCCAGAATTTAATAAATGGGTATTTTTTCTTTATGGAATATGTGTAATTTCCTGAGTCTAACTTTATACTAAGAAATGTTCATGACAAATTTGGCTGGTAATTATATTCTTATTTCATATTTATAAGAAAGGTATGCTTTTAACAATATCTTACCACTAAGCCTTCATGAGCTAGCAATTTTCTGCAAGAAGAAATATGTATTTTTGACAATTAATATTACATGAACAACGCAGAACTGCGATAACTATGTATATTTTTCTTTTGTTTTTCAGAGACTAATAGACAAGTCCAGAGTAACTTGTGTAAAATGGGTGCCTGGTTCAGAAAGTCTCTTCCTAGTAGCTCATTCCAGTGGCAATATGTACTTGTATAATGTGGAACACAATTGTGGTACCACAGCTCCACACTATCAGCTACTTAAACAAGGAGAAAGTTTTGCAGTCCATACATGCAAAAGCAAATCTACACGAAACCCTTTACTTAAATGGACAGTAGGTGAGGGTGCCCTAAATGAATTTGGCTTTTCTCCAGATGGAAAATTCTTGGCATGTGTAAGTCAGGATGGCTTTCTTCGTGTGTTTAACTTTGATTCAGTTGAGTTGCATGGTACAATGAAAAGCTACTTTGGAGGACTGCTGTGTGCATGTTGGAGCCCAGATGGAAAATATATTGTAACAGGTGGAGAGGATGATTTGGTGACTGTCTGGTCATTTGTGGACTGTCGAGTGATAGCTAGAGGCCATGGGCACAAATCGTGGGTCAGTGTTGTGGCCTTTGATCCATATACAACCAGTGTAGAAGAAAATGATCCAATGGAATTCAGCGGCAGTGATGAGGACTTCCAAGACCTCCTCCATTTTGGACGAGATCGAGCAAATAGCACGCAGTCAAGATTATCAAAAAGGAACTCTACAGAGAGTCGCCCAGTAAGCGTAACATATAGGTTTGGTTCGGTAGGCCAGGACACACAGCTATGTTTATGGGACCTAACAGAAGATATCCTCTTCCCACACCAGCCCCTCTCAAGAGCAAGGACACACACAAATGTCATGACTGCCACAAGTCCCCCTACAGGAAGTGGTGGAGCTAACCCAGGAAGTAATGGAAATAGCATCACAACACCTGGAAACTCTGTGCCCCCTCCTCTTCCACGTTCCAATAGCCTTCCACATTCTGCAGTTTCCAATTCTGGCAGCAAAAGCAGTGTAATGGATGGTGCCATTGCCTCTGGTGTTAGTAAGTTTGCAACCTTATCATTACATGACCGGAAGGAAAAACACCATGAAAAAGATCACAAGAGAAACCATAGTATGGGACATATATCTAGTAAGAGCAGTGACAAACTGAATCTAGTTACTAAAACCAAAACAGACCCAGCAAAAACTTTGGGAACGCCTCTGTGCCCCAGAATGGAAGATGTTCCTTTGTTAGAGCCTCTTATCTGTAAAAAGATAGCACATGAAAGACTGACTGTGTTAATTTTTCTTGAAGACTGTATAGTCACTGCTTGTCAGGAGGGATTTATTTGCACATGGGCAAGGCCTGGTAAAGTGGTAAGTTTTAATCCTTAATGCTGCATCAAAGAAATAGAACTTGAATAGGTAGTTTTTTTTCCCTCAAAACATAAGTGAATGTTGAATATAAACAATCTTTACGCTTAATGTAAAAATTATTTCCTCAGAGCCATACTTTTGGATACTGCATGCCGTATTTCTGAACAATTTGAAGTGTCTGGCCTAGGTGAAGTCCTTTTGAAATACAGTTGCCTTCCAGCCAGAGATGTGTTGTGTATCCAAAGTGTCAGTGATAGGTTTCTTATATTTTCAAAACTATTTTTATATAACATAATTGAAACAAATCTAAAAATTAATTACTGAGGGTAAAGTTGCAAGGGCATTCAGGAATACAGCTTAGATAAGCTGTAGCTTGATCTAGTGACATTTTGGACAGTTGAATTTCAAACACATAACTGACAGGAATCAATATATTCACCTTTTTTGAAAGATATTCATAGTGATGGGTTTTTAATTCTTCAGTGATCAGGATAATTTGTAGTGTCTCCATTTAAAATTTGAATAAACTGATATTAAATATGCATTGTAATATTCTGACTTTTAATATCAATCTTCAAGTATTTCTGTGTGTAAGATCACAAAAGTCCCTTAGCAGAATGTATGCCATCATAATTTTCCCTGTCACTTCAGATTACTTTCATGTTAAAATTATTTTTAACTCATGCATTGTTCATTAAATCCACAGGCTTAAATCTGGCAGTGGTAATGTTTTATTTCATATTTAACAAAATTAGCTATTTAAATTTTTAGCACTTTATGCTGATAAAGGTTGTCTTCAATATTTATTAGCAATTTTCAGGCTGCAGCCAAGATTAAAAAAAAAATTGAGGTGATTTCTGTGCACTCATTTGTTCCTCCTGGGCTCAGCCTCCACACAGTATGATTCCTTAAATAGCCACATATAAGGCTTTGGGGAATCCTTTGTTATATAGTCCAACACAATAGAGCTGGAGCTAGAATCAGAACTAGCAAAATCTGATTTGTTCTTGGGTAATGATAGAGAAAAATGGTATCCTAAATGGCTGATGGTTGATTTTTTTGGAGATGTAGTATGGGGCGCTTTTAAAACATCTTCCAGAGAATAAGCCATGATGTACTTGACAGCTGTCAATTCCTGGAGTGCACAGACTTCAGAAAATTATTACAAGTAGAGTTCTTCCAATAGAAATCAAAGCCTATTGGGACTTAGTTTCATGATTGCTCTGTAATGTGTAATAAAGTTTTATTCAACTGTTAAATTCACAACAAACATGCTCTGATATGTGGTCTCTCCTGTATGCCTTATCTTGGATAGACAATCTAAAAACCTGATACTACTTTCATGTGGGCGGGGGAAGCACACTATGAGGATAAAATATAACTATTTGTTTGTGTTAAGATAATTTCCATCTTAGTCTATGCAGGGGCCAAAGAAAGCTTATAGTAATTTTGCAGATGTGTATTGATGAAGTGGGTGTCTACATGGTGGGAAAGTATTGCCCTTCTGTTTAATGTACAAGAGATTCCAAAGTAATTTAACACTGGCTTTTAGGTTACTTCCATTTTTATTAGGTTGAGATTCTTAAAGGAGCTGAAGTGAACTAATTAGTACAACTTGCGTATAGCAACAATTTAATTTGGAAGACATTTCAAATATTTCAGAGATAGAGTATGCAGTATCAAAAGCTAGGATTTCTATATTTGGCAAATGCAGAAATCTTTAAGGTAAGTTTCATGCTGATACTATTCATGAGGTCTCTGAAAACTAATATTGCACACTGTTGTAAATGCCATTTTATTTAGGATGCGTTTACTTAGGATGGGTTTCTTATTGCTGTTGTTGTTATTCTTTATTTTGCAGTTGGTGAGCTTATTCAGCTGGCCTAAACTAGCAAATTAGGTGATATGTTTACAGGGTTCTGGCCAGGGTGGTCATTGTAACAGAAACCTTTCTTTTTGTTTTATAGGAGAGCACTTAATTAAACTCTATGCCTATTTAATTAAGCTTCAAAAATATGGTAACATATTTCTTCCCCCCGGGTTACACACTACATACATTTATCTTATCTGAGGCTTTATTCCCTTAGCTTCATTTTAAAAAGTTTAAAGCTGCTGTTTTCCTGCAGTGTCATTTGTCCACAAGGTTCCTAACATATAGTTTCCATTCATCCATTTTCTGCTGCTAAAATTGTTTTCCACCTTTGCCAGAAGATCTCAGTTGGATAAAAGGGTCACAAACCTCCAGGTTGAGGAAGAAGATTCAACCAGTTGTGCAGTCTGAATCTTCATTGCTACTGAGGCAGCCTTTTCTGTTCCCACCTGTCTTTGCCAGACTGGTGCAGTCAGCATAGCAAATGGTATGTTTCTGCAGAAGTACAGGTTAAATGAACACTCATTCCTTAGAATAAGCTGCTTTGGTCTGGCTACTATTTGCCTTGGCTGAAGCATCTAATTATGGTTTCAGTATCAAGAACCCATAGGGTAGAAGGAAACACTGTCATACTGGAGTAAAAAGACTTACACTACAAGCCTTAGGTTTTCCTACTCTGCATTCACATTTTGAGCTTCCTCATGTCCTTTCTTTTTCAAAATACAGTTTAGACACGTGTTAAAATGTAAAGTATTATGTTCAATAAAAATACAAAATAAGGTCATGTTGCATATAAAGCAACATTTTAGAACTGTGCTAATTTATGGGAAAACTGCCTATTCTACTGGCATCAAAGCTTCTCAGTAATGCTCTGTAAAAAATATGTTGTACCACTGAGAAAATTAAACTGCTTATAAATCTTTTGACCAGTTCCTTGCTTGTTAGTCTGGTAGAGACAACAAGAAAGCTTTTGGATTTCTTTTGTGATGCTAGTCACATCTTGATTTCTATCAGGTGTTGCCTTCATTGATAGATTTTATCCAAACTCATCAGTAACCACTTGTAATTTCAGGGAAGCTTGTAGCTACTTATTCTTGAATATTCATAGTAAGATTTGACTAACAATAAAGGTAGAGTTGAGTGAACTGGCAGCATATACCCTGGCAGAGTAAATGTGTTACCAATTTATATAATAAAATGCACATGAAATTTACAATATTTATTTGAACCATATT
This sequence comes from Liasis olivaceus, assembly GCA_030867105.1. Taxonomy (NCBI): domain Eukaryota; kingdom Metazoa; phylum Chordata; class Lepidosauria; order Squamata; family Pythonidae; genus Liasis; species Liasis olivaceus. The sequence continues at coordinate 31,266,635 of CM061349.1, read as the reverse complement.
GTACAAGAAAAAATTAGATTTAAATTATAGAACATTTTTCCAATAAACAGCAACTGTAGTACAGCATCATTGGAGCATGATAAATTGCACTGAAACTAATTTTTCATTGGCAAAGATCATTTTATTGAATGGAAATATAAAGGGCTATGGGGAAGTGCTAGCTATGTTTCGCATAATGTTGGATTTAATGATTAAACAGGATCTGAAGATTCCTTGAAATGTTCTTATACATAGTTATTGGGATGAATGAATGTGGGTTGATTAATTATACCCAGTCAAAAATTAGCCAGTTCCTTCTGTGAAACTAAGAAAGTGTAATTGCCTTATGTGGATATCCAAATTAGAAAGAAAAGAGTCACACTAAAACATTTCAGAAATGCTTGATCTTTTGGAACTCAGTAATGTACTTGAAAAGACCATGTATGTCTCCCTTCTATCACTTTAAAGCTACTAAAGAATAATGCTGGCCTGCTTGTGTTGAAAGAAAGAAAACCAGCTAATTTATTGTCACATAACTTGTATAAAGTTTAAAAGCAAATTTTTCCCTGCATTTATGAAATCTGTATACATGAATTTGTTAAGATTGACACATTAGGTTATACTGTACAAAATTGTAATGATATAGTGAAAATCAACAGTAAATTCATATGTATTTTCTTTATAAACGTCCATCTGATTTCTTGGCAATTTAAATAAATTTCATAAGAGCCTTTCTAACATAAATTGTTAAACTAAATTGACTGTTGCAATAATAATGAAGCTTTAATAAGTATTGTTCATATATTTATAATTTTTAAAAATCATGTTTGTTTCATACTGCTTATTTTTTAGCATTTTATGTCATTGTTTCAGCTGAAGAACCCTACTAAATACTTGACGTTACAACTTACTGGGGTTATCCTCTGTATACTGACATTAAATAAAAAATGAGACTGAATTGTAAAATATAGTTAACTGTCAGTAGTGCTTCTCATGCCTGAAGTTGCAATATTGTTTTGCCACAGCTGATACTTCACTAAATGCAACAGGCGGCTTTCTGAAAAACTGGCCACTGTAACTGCTGCTTCTGTAACTGCATTTTTTATAAATGAGCCTAAATGAATGATATACAATCTCTTGAGTATTTCATACCCATCTCAAATGTTGGTTTAAGAGTTCTTACTATTACTCTTTTATTATGCTAATATATCCTGTTCAGTTATAATTAATTGAAGGAATATGTAGTGCATCTGATACATTGGTATTTCCAGTTTAAATTACAGAACTGTGGAGTGAAGATGGTTATCTAAATCCTATAAAGAGCTATTGAAATGGAAAATTGATATCTTCTGGATTCTATAGGAGCTCTTTTATTTATCAACATTATTAGTTAAGCACTATGAGTTGCTTATTAGAATTAGGTGCATAAACAGGCAATCTAAAACTGAAATTGGCAGAATCTTAAGTATATATGGATGTTTTCCATATGGATGTTTTCATATGGATTGCTGATATTGCTAGATGTTGCTGACCAATTTTATTTTCAGTTGGATTGCTTTAATCATTTGGAAACTAAAGTTCAAGCTGGTACTTTCAGGATGAAGTTCTAAAACACATTTTCTGTTTTTTCCCCCTCAAAGTTGTTCATCTAACATAACCAGCTTTACTAGTAATCTATTCTTTTTTGCAGTACTTAACTCTGTTCACTATTGTGGTATAAACACTAGAAGGCACTATTAAAACTCACAGGTGAATAAAAAAAAATTTTCTTCCTGCTGACATACAACACCTAACATTAGATGGAACTTTGTTTTAGCTTGTCACAATAGTAAAATTTGCCTTGTGCCTAAATTCTAACTATACATCTTTCATATATAATTTCGCAGGGATGGTATGTGAAGATTATTTAGATTAATATTAAAATGGATTGTTCTGTGTTTTGAAAATTAAGAAAACCAGAGAGGTGACAAACAATGGGAAAAAAGCACTAAGGGTTGTAAACACTATGATTGCTCTTGGGAGTGTGCTGCATTCTCCTTAATTAATAACACTGTGTTATGATACCCTACATGTAGAGGTAATGTATATTTATTTACCATATAAGTGCTATCACTGTGACATATTATAAAACACAGGTCTAGTTATATGGGATTAGACCTTTTAAAAGTGAACCAACAGTTATCTGGCTTATGAATTAAACACATGCAGTTAATTACTTTTAGGAGTGGAATCTTCTTTCAGAAGTCTAAAAACTGACAGTTTGTTTAATGTTAAATTGACAAGTTCCCTAATCTTAGAGCAAATTGAGATTGTTCTTTTGTTCTTATATGTTATCAGACTTCTATATCCTTATTTGTGTGTGAAGGGAGAGACCCACCTATCTGCATAATCTTTTGTTTAAATCTTACTGCTTCTTCAACTGGAATATTTATTTGACCAAGAAAATTAGTTGACTTACCCAGCACACTGCATGCATGTTTTTTATTTGTTGAGCTTTGCAGAATCAATAATTATCAGTGATTATACTTGGTTTTAAAAAAATTATACTTGATTTTAAAAAACAATAGTGTTGAATTGTAACATTCTTTTCCCTAAATGAAGATAAGTTATGAAGAGTGCTTTGATAAGCATATATGAAAAAGAATAGATTCAGAAAATACTGTTGTCCCTTTAAGTTATGCCATCTCGAGAGAGTCAGTGTGCCATGTCCTACTAATTCCCTTTCACAGATAAATGTCTTACTTTCCTTCTGCCATGCATAAAAATAAACTCATTTAACATGAAGAAGTTGTACTAATAAAAACTATTTCTTGTTTATGTTCTCTGTGGGAAGGATCTGGAAAACATTGTTAGTGTATTTAGCATGCATAGTAAATATTAAGTGCATCTCTGATCTGTATTTTAAGCATGCAAGCTTACTGTATGCTCAGATACTGCCTACTACTATTATGTGCACTAGGAAATGCTCAGCTGAAAAAAAAAAGTAAGCTAACTAGTTTGTACTTTAGCTGAAGTGGATATTGAGGAGAATGTGATGATTCACACTTCCATTGTGTTACTCCTTTTTCAGTAAGCTTAAGGAGGGTGTCCTTTAAAACCTCTAATGGGTGGAATTTGTTTAATCTTCCATGGTAGATATTTTATCAGAATCAGAAGAAAGGATCCAGTAAGAGTACAGTATAAGCAATTCAAAATGCTTTTAATTTCATCCTTACAGGTGCCAATTCCTATGCTTTCTTCGGGTTGTATGTACAACTTTGAAAACTAATTCCTATTCCCAGAATAGAAATTCTTATATGGAGGCTGAATGATATTGGAGTTAAAATTCTAAGTAGAGGTAGTTGGAACTTCTTATCAAGGTTGCTGTTGTAAATTATGATGAATGGCCAGAATGTTATTCCTGTTGCAGTTTTCTTTGAGGATACAGCCACTCCTCATTTATTGCTACTTCATTTAGCGACCATTCACAAATACAATGGTAATACATTTTTAAAAATTCATTTTCCAACCAGTGAATGCACTTACAACCAAATTTCTGGCCTGACAACATTGCACATCACAGTGAAAGTAATGCTGGCATTGACGCACGAAATAACTTTATCTAAATGAGACAGCAGCAACCTGGAATCGTTGCAGCATCTCTATCTCTCAATCATGGTTTGCTTAGCAACCATTTTGCTTCCAATTTATGGAAAGAATTGAGGTTGCAAAACAAGGAGAGGGTGTATTAGCATCTGTTGATAGCTGAATAGTGAATAATATGTTTGAAAGGGCACAGCTAAAACTAATGTGCAAGTATTTTCTTTGATTTTTCATGGACCTGTGTTTTCAGCTGAATTGTTGAATTAAGATTTCTTCTGGCCTGTTTGGAACTTCTTAGTGATCTTTTAAATCTGTCTTTAAATATGTTTTACAATAAATAAATAGTCTTATATATACTCTGACAAAATATGATACAAGATTTTAAACAAATCTTGGCAATTTTTACAAATAAATATACGTGTGTGCGCAGCTTTTGCAAAAATAGATGTTCAGAAATTTTAAAACTGGGGGAAAGAGGAGCAGGACATTTTTTTTTGCAGAAATGGGTTATGGAATTTAATTATTAATTTTTGTCACTTATAAGCTAATTTTACTATTTTATGAGCATATATGTATTAGAATAACAAGGATCCTACTGTTTGCTACACTTACTAAAGTTCTGAAATAATCGTTTTAAATAATTTAAAATATACCAAGAGTGAGAGGTAGAGTGTTAAATTGCTTTTGCTTAGTGGTATTAAACATGTCTTATTTTTTAGTTTGAGAAAATAGGGAAATAATACAATTACATTGTTTGTTATCATATCTGAGAGCAGGGAATTTGGAAATAAATTTCTTAATTGTACAATATTGTCTGTTTCTCACAAGATTCAGTTGTCTGTTAGCACTGATTTTACTTTGGGGAGGGAGCTTGCAGAAGTTGCTGTCATTACTTAGATCAGCTTAACAAACAGATTGCATCTGATTTCATATTTGCTTATTTTTCATTTCTCCTACTGAATGCTATACTTTTTTTTAAAAGTGGGTTCATTCTTAATGACACCTTTTGCCAATTTTAAACATTAGTATTAAGATTAAAGTTCCATGCTGAATTTCTAATGTGTCAAGCATTATTGTATAATATAAAGAATGCCTAGCAGAATTATTTACTGCAGGCCTTAAAATATATAGGGTGTGGACTAAACCAATTTATCTTTTTTGTTGGCCTCTACCAGAAATAGCATCTTAGCTAAAAACAGTTGTTAGATCTTTGGCGTTTGAATGTGTCAAAATAGATTCTGATGGCTTGTCTTGTTTAGGGCAGTTGTTCATTATAGAAATCTTGTTTCAAAAACTGTTTGTTTCTTAGCAGTTTATCAGTATTGGGAGAGAGCAAGAAAGAGCTCCTGTAGATTCCAAAGATGTAATTAATTCTACATTACAAGTGGGCTTTAATCTTGAGTGTGACCAACTGTAGCTGTATGATGCAAAGTTAAGAAAAATATCTGGAAAGTCAGTTTTTTAGAATATGAAGGATTCCCACCCACCCACAAACAATTAAAATAATGCTTTTTTTGAGTATATTTTAATGTTATGTGCAGATCTGTGAAATGTCAGAGGCTTGTGTGCAAATCAGAAATTCGGCTCTTACATTTTTAAACCTATGTTGTCAACTTCAGGAATCAGTTTCTGATCTCAAAAATTATGGCTTATTAAATCATAAACTGAAGACAAAATCAGTTGTCAGAGGAAAATATGACATATCAGTTGCTTAAAAATTAGTGGACTGCAAGTATAGTTCACATCAAATCTTGGGCAGAGTTGCCTATTAATGTCCCATTCATGGAGGAGCATTCTTCATTAAAATGGCTCATATCTTGAGATTTTCCATGTAATATCTGAATGAATTACATAGGACCTTTTGATCTACTGAAAAATCAGAGCATTTGTCAGGTGAAAAAATAGAGCCAGAATTTTTTACCTTCCTCACCTTAAAAAAAAAATTGAAGCATCTGTTCTTGTCCAAAGATTATATAAATTGGCTGAGAATCTTCAAATTGCTATTTCAGGCATCAGATTGGAAACCCATTCATTAATAAACATCTCAGTCTGATAAAATTACTTATGAGTAAATTATATTTTATGGATACAAACTATAAACTGCAAGAAGTATTAGTAATCTGAAAGGACAAATTACATCACCAAATAACTAATTTTTCCCAGCGAAGGGCTCATAATGCAGACACACTTTGTAGTTCACTTCCTTTTCCTAGCTTTGTAAAATACTGTATAAGGTGAACTATTCTGTGCAGTTTTATCACATTTTCTGTGTGAAGAAGCCCAAGTGTTCTATGACACTGATAAACTGAACACTTAATGTAGCATGAAATATCTATTATAAGAGTTTACTGTGAGATGTATGAGGATATTTCTGAAGTCAGCTTGGGAAAGCTTGCACCAGTGTTCTTTTCATGATGCTGTAAGACTTCTTGCATGTTATACCAGACTACAGCTGTTATTGCCTTGATCTTCTGTTCATGTCCTAAATCTTGGAAGTTGTTTTGCTATATCTGAGTGAAATTATTCACTAAATATTTTTGAACAATGTGATCTACAATTATAAGTTGAGTATGCAAATACTCTGCAAGAAAAGACTGCAAACATAAGTGTTTAGCAAACTAAATGTTGGATTCTCTTGCTGGATTAATGTAAACTGCTTTGTTTGCAGGGTGTATTGCCATCCCAAAACCAGGCCAATTCTCCAAGTGGAACTGTAGTATAGCCATCACACTCCTCCTAGCAAACCTTTGAACACAGAACAAGAAGTAATGACAATGGAACCAGGAGCTGCTGTTCAGCCAGAGAGCATCACAAATTCTTAAAGGCAGAATGTTATGTGAATCACATAGTGTTTTACAAAATAATACTGTAATGAGTTATATTTTTACATCTAATCTTTGAGGCTGCTCACCTAAGGAAGAATTTTGCTTAAAAATGCTTCTTTTGGTGCTACAATTAAAAATAGTAATTGCTTTATATTTCTCAGTGTAATTTAATCATATACCTACATCCACACACATTCAAACGTGTAAAATAAAATGTTTCTTAAATCCAAGTAAGTTTAATGGTGTTATAAATTAGAATATTACTGTTTGGTTTTTTTTCTTTGCACTGCTTTTTTTTTTAAACCAGAGATGGTTAACCTGGAAAGCTCTCATGGGAAATTAAAGTAATTACTTTCTGGCTTCACAAATGTAATTCAGGAAGATGGATGCTGCAATCATAGGTTTTTCTAAAAAGATTGTTTGCACTTAAATAGCATAATGCTAGTGGATAATTACTTTTAAATGGGTGTTTGGGCACCCTCTAAAGTTATGTTATAAAGAAACAAATCCTTTGTATCAAACATTTTATTTTAATAATGTTTCAACTACAGTCAATCTGTATTATATGTGTAAATAATGTAATTCAGTGATTGGGGAAATCAGTCATTACACTAGTAATTTTAATCATTTAAGAAAGTGATATTTCTAATTCAGAAAATACATATTAAACTATCTTGAATATGCAGTTTTGTTTACTTTCTGTTTAAATTAAATCATTTTGATGTAACTTTTTGAATGTAATATTTTTGGTATGGACATGATTCTTGCAGAAGATGTTATTTCTGAAAAACACTCAGGTCAGATTTAGTAGCTATTGAACTGGGCTTTTATTAGGTGTTATTTTCCTGCACTTTATTCTAAACGGCTTTTCCTCAGTATGCTTTAGAACACTACACAGTTCTTAAGCCTAGTTTTTTAAATATGTGTTAATTAACGGTGGTAGTTGCCATTTTCATGCATTGGGAAACCATAATTTAATATCTGTTAATGTGATTAGAAACACTAAAATGTTTATTTAAAATTATTGTAACAAAAGTAGGTTGCCATTGTAGAATAATGTGCCAAACTACATAGTTCTCCTGTTTCAATGAAAAATGGATGCCTTGTTGGAGGATAAATATGAGAGTCTACATAATCAAATTGCTGCTTGGTTAGTTACTATTAAACTAATTTTGAACACACTGAAATCTGAAGAATCCCCTTCAGTTTATTTATTGAAGAAAATGCTGTCTGCTTGATAGTGGGATTTTGTGGCTGAGGATTCCTCTGGAGATCAAATCAGGAACCCTCCAGAGGATCATAGGCTTGTCAAAATTGTAACAGCACTGAGCCGTTATGAAGCAAGCCCTGCCCCTTTTCTGTAAGCCTGCAGTGTCATGATGCACATACAAAAGGGGCAGAGCTTACATTGCAACTATTCAATGCTGCTTTCTTCATCTGCTCTCCCCCCCCACCCCTGCCACCTCTGTCAAAAGCCCTGATGTTTTGTTTTCTTGGGCAGAGATGTTATAGGGGCATGTCAGTCCCTCATTTGATGGCTGTTCTGAAGCAGCAGAACTGGGGAAGCAAAGAGTTTATTTGAATACTTGTGGCTGCAATGTAGTCTCCTCACCTTCTGGATACCAAAAGAAAATGCTGACTGATAAAGGCTACAATTCACAGAGCGCTTTTTGATAAATCCTATTCTGTTTCAAGGTTCTAGGTTTCATGTATGTGAACGTTTGTGCAGGTAATCCTGCTACTTGTTGGATCTAAAATTCTGTAGCTCTGTATCTTTAAGACTCTGCCCCTCGCACTCTTTGAAACAGAGTTTCAGTAGTACCTGTAGTATATTTCGAGGTTGGGCTGCATATCAGCCCTTTATCATACCCCAAAGTGTTTTGTAGCTTATAGCTTTTAAAATCAGTTTGAAATAGCTAAATAGTACCAGGCTATTTTTGACTGCATAATACAAAGTGCTAGTGAAAGCAAAATAACAGTACCGTTTTAACTCTTGTGCATTGGCAGGTTTAAGATACAGGCAAGACATTTTTATGCCTTAAGAACAAATCATAGTACTGTAGCTTGCTTCACACAATAAGCCTTAAACATGAATTATATACTATAATGGCAAGATTCATACATCATGCTAAGCCAAAGCTACATAAACCATATTATGGCTTAGCAGTGTGTGAACCAGCTGCTTAAAACCCAAAATTTGGATTTAACTGTGAACACAATGTTTCTCTCCACAGAAGGCATTTCATCCTGTGGAGGCAGAAGGGGCTGCTTTTGCCGAGTCTGTCTCTGCAAAAATGTATTTGGGGGAGGGCAGTCATCACAGAATTGCTTCTTCCCTTTCTGCTGCTGTGAGCCAAGTCTGGAAATCGGTATGTATGATTATACTTTTAGAAGCAAGAAACACTTCATAAATGGTTCAACCAAACCATCTACTTTAGAAATGAAATTAAAAAATAATTCTGTAGTAAACCTGCTTTGAAACTAGAAAGCAAAAGAAAAACCTGCTTTAAAAACAGTAATAGTCCTGAGATCTAAGGAACACAAACTGAAAAATGCAGAGAATCTGTGTTATAGTTTTAGTTTAAACAAGTGTCAAGTAATCACTGAGATATTTTTGTGTAGGGGGAGAGGGGAAACCCTTGCCTGTGCTCAACTTTGCCTAGTTCTGAAAAAGAGTCCTCAGTTTTGGAAAGCAAGTATGAAATTACAGATTTTACAAAATAAAATCTAGCTTGTCAAATATATGGGCAGATTTCCTGATAGTGATATGCTAAAACATTGAAAGGCTGAACAGTAAAATTTGGGGAAACTTGCCTGTTTCTTCTCACTATGCCTGACACTCTCAAGCAGTTGTGCAGAACTTTCTATTTCTTCATTAGGAAGTTATATGCAGTCAACCTTCTGCTACCTTTGCAATTATAAAATGTACAAACTTTTTAAAAGAAAAATATTCCAAAGCTAAAATTGACCAATATTCTTACATTGAACTAGCTGATCCCATTCTAACATTGAACTAGTTTTTAGCTGATTCCATGCAATTCAAAAGTGTTTACACTGTACTGTATTAGAAGTAAGCATATCTAAAAGCAGTAGAGATTCTGAGTTTGCCCCTTTTGTTTCTAAAAGTAATTGTCAGGTAAATTGTCCTCAACATGTGATAATGTGAAAAGAATCTCAGAACTAGTTTGAAACTAGAATGAAATACAATGTGCTTCTGATAATTATGCATATCTGGAGAAAATAATGTGAGCGTGTGTGAAGTACAAGGGCTTTTTGTTATAATTTATTTCAGGGATGAAATCAGAGAGTATGTCCTTCTACCAGATCAGACTTGTTCAGTATTAGGTCTATTTAGCCTGGTATTGCCTCTTTGGGATATTAAGCAGAAGGCTTTGCCATCACTTTCTACGTGTGACACTCTGCATGTTAACAGGCAAAATCTGTGCTTGACCATCCTTTTCTTTTCCTTAAGTGCTGTTAACAGGAAACACCTCCATATTTTGGCTATTTGAAGAGAGCTTTCAGACTTCTGAAGTCAACCTGGCTGCGTTTCATTGAGTAAAATAACAAAGTTAAATTAAACATGTAATAATTAAACTGAAACATTCTTTTATAAGTTTGGAAATTGACTAGAGACTACAATATTTCAACTCTTTATTCAAATTGCATTGCACTTTATTCAATACTGTAGGTGCCTTGTTTTAAATTACAAAATCCTAGAACAAGTTTCCAACATTCTGAATATGACTAAAGCCAGTAAATGTATGAAATATTAATGCTTGTGCATTATGGACATGAAAGTTCTTAAAAGGATTTTTTTTCATTCTTGTTTGTAGTCCTTAGCATTTATAGGTTGAGATCCAGATTACATCTGAGAATTCCACTCAGAATTTCCTGCTAGAGTTTTTTTGGGAAGTGGGGGGTATGAAAAATAATTTTCTCCAAATTCTCCATTTCAAATTAAGTCCCTGTCCTCCCCAAAAGAAAACCTTGTCCTGAAGACCTGGAGGATTCTGTGGGATAGTATGGAAAGTGAAGAGAAGCCAGCAAAAATCCCTTCATCTTTTGTCTACACAATTCTTCAGTAGATCAATCCCTCCCAGTTTGGTTTGAACAAAAATATAAATAATGGCAAGAGTACATCCAGCCAACTCAGCATGGCTACCGAATGCCCAAGCAAATGATTGTTTTTGCATAGGGGAAAAATACAGCACTTTTAAATATTTGCTTTATGTATTGTATTGTATTTGTATACTCTTTGTGACTTTTCAGCAAATTATACCATTGTGGTTGACCTCCTCTAAGATACAGTCCAGTCTTAGCTATTCATTTTGCCATTTTGTTGAAGCACTGATATTTGGATGTTGTTTAAGGTGCATCTGTTATGTTACTTTTGGTCAAGCAAGATCTATCAGTATTTTTCATTCTAGTGCAATACACCATTTTTTTCTTGTTATAGAGATGGTATTTGGCAGTGCTTTGTGAGAGGACAGTGTAGTTAATCTCATAATCCTATAAACATCCTCTTAGTCTTTTAATAAACTTATTTTTAAAATGTGATTTTATTTTTGCTGATACCTCTGAAAAGCTGAATTAAATGCCCTTTAGAGTGGGTTACTCCCTCCACCAAAGTTTCAAACATCACGGCCTTTTCAGAACCAATGTATAACATGTTCTACATTGAGCTATGTCAGTGTGACAAACGACATCATCTGAAACATGCTTACACTGCTCAGATTTCCATATAAGGGCACATTTCAGTAACAACTATTAATCTTTTTCATCTGCCATCCACGCAGAAACCTGTTAATTTACATTACCTGTTTTGGAAAACAATTTTTTATAATAGGTAATATTTAAATTAAACTAACCAGACTTAAGTTTTGAAGCTTCTAAATGATTATCAAAGAAGATTGGCTCTGATTATCCCTATAGTTACATATACAACCTCCCCCCAAGAAATTCAGTTTTATTAGAGATAATAAATCTCTAATAAAGTATATATATATATATATATTAAAAAAAACACAATGCAGCATTTAATATAAAAGTTGTAACAATTCATTCCTGCCAGTGCAACACAATTAAATATATGATCACCTTAAAAGAAAACTTTTTTAAAAAATAGCAGGAACTTCTTAAAAAAAAAATCAAAGTGCATTCTGAGCTATAAAAATGGTGGTTACATAGTTGGCTTTAAAAAAAAAGTGTAAGTCCCAAAGAATGATTGTTGTAGCATCTTGTTGCAGCATTTGAGGTGATAAGGCACTATCGCCATTTGTGTACTGTTTCAAAGAATCCAGAGAGCTCATGAGAGTTTTGATCCATCAAAATCCTCCACCTCGTCTTTCCAGAGCAGGCAAGTGGTACTGTTTCATAGGAGATTTAAATTCCTTCCGTTTTTCAGACTGTTGATGAGACAACAGAAGTTAAAATGGGCTATAATCTACTTGTACAAAATAGTATGTAATCTAATAAGCAAGGCAGAATTACCTTGCGATGTGTCCCAAAATATGTTATAGGTTGCAAAACCTGGACTTGTCTGTTGGATGCTGGGAGGGTAAAAACTGACTGAAATGAAGGATTAGGGTAAGAAGTCAAGTTGGTTACAGCAGGAACTGTCAGTTTTGGCAACTCAACTGCATTGGGAAGTCCATGATGTCCCAGTGGATTCTCCTGGGCTTGCCTAAGAAAGTTCTTTTAAAATAAAAATACAAGTTCAATTTTAAAAAATAATTTTATGTAGGCTAAATGTGTTTGATCCCCCTCACATATGCTTTAGGTTGGTTTAGATATTGCCACTTCTGCAGTTACTCCCAAATATATGTTAACTTCCCCCCAAATGTTTCTTAGGGAAGAATGCTGCTTGCCTTTCGAATGAACTCATCAGATGGACATACAGTATCAGTGGAAGCCTTTATATACAGTTAGATCAATAAGGGGGGAGAGGGCTAAACGGTAGCAACTATAGCATAGCTATTTTGAAAAGAGTATCCAAAGGTTACATTCCACTGTTTTTCAAAGACTTTCAAAGATGCATGTTGAAAGTGGATACTTGCTTGGAAAACTGGCTTACTGTCTTTGATGGTTTATTTGTAAAGTTGGGCTTTAGAAACTTAGAAACTTCAGATAAGCCTTAGAATGACACAATTTCCTTCCTTTCTTGTTCTGCTATTGGCATCAAAATTTATTCCTTGAGTGTGTAAACAAGGCAAGGAACATCCAGGAGATTTTACGAAGAACTGGATAAACCCTAGGAATGTGGTACTGTTAGCTTAAGTCTGGTATCTCAAAACTCTGCAACAAGATGCAGGAATTTACTGGAATTAATTACTTTTTGTCCCCAAATTGTGATTCTGATTTTTTTCTTTTTGGGGGGTGGGTGGGATGAGGGACAGAGGGTGAATTTACACAAAATCATCTTTGGGAATTACTGAATGGATTTGTTGATACCCTTAATATTCCCAGAACAACTGTTTGGGAAGATGGCAGAATCAGATACTTCATAATTATTATATATTGATTGCATTAAGTTAGATGTAAATTGGATAATTTCCAGGAAAAGTGTGTGACTAGTTAATTTCAGCACTACTTTGTCCTCGCAGAACCACTACAAAAAGTCAGGAGCCATAAGTAGCTTATCTAAAGCTAGACTACCATACTATTCCGTGCATTGCTTGCATAAGGGATAATGGTATAAATTTAGACAAAGCCTTTCTGAACCTGTAAATCATATTTAGATGTCCAATAGAGACAGCAAAAATCCATAAAAATCCTGGAATTTTTTGATACAAGAATTCTCAAGCATGTTTTCACATAATCAAAGCAGCAAAATTGACACAGAATTGTTCTATAAGTGTATGAACAAAAATGGCAGTAATTAAATAGGTTTATTACTTAGTCTTTGATTTAAAGATTACCTGCCTTTGATCCTCCTTTGAAATACGCCGCAAACCAAGAGAATCCCTTTCTAATGGATTTCCTACTAATCTCATTTTTCGGTGTATGGTTAAAGCTTGTTTCTCTGCCAACCTGTTCAGTGTAAATCAGACAGAATCTCATATACAACCTTTGAAATTCTTTTCCATCAATTAGACAGTCAAATCACTCACTTCCCTCCCTCAGTCATATTAAACAATGACGTGAAATGCAAATGCTAAATGCCCAACTCTAAGCATTAACTTAAGTTTCAGCTTAGTTGATTCAGAATTACCAAGCTTAGGTATTTTAAATCTTAGCAGGCTAGAAACATTTTCAACTGAATATTGATTCAAAATCAAGCCTCATTTCCTATTTCCTTACCTCAGCTCTCTGAAGTAAGGGTGCTGCAGTGCTTCATGCGCACAGATCCTTTCATCAGGATCATACTGTATCATTGCATACATAAGTGTCAGGCTCTTGTTGGACAAGTTAGGCATAAATGGAGAGATTCCTTTTCCTTTTCTGGTGGGAAAATCAAAACTCATCACTCTTGACCTGCATAAATCCAGTGAAAGAAAATGCATTCCTGTCAACAGAATCAGCCTTATTGGTATTGGAAGGATACTAAAGAACTTAAAATGGAAGCTTCAGGTTTCAAAGCATTCCTTATCCCTGTGGTCACCCACATACGGCAAATTACATGTGTGTGACTATATCATCATGCAAATGCTACAGTTTAATACTTGTCAGATGTTGGAACACAAGTACGTAAGTCTGGATTTGTGTGATGATGATGCCATGACATCACTGTGGTTTTCTTCAGGTCCAACTGATACTACCCTCACCTGAACATGGGAAGTCAAAATAACTTTAAACTTTGTGTTCCAGTTCATCCAGGTGATAACTGTTGAATATTGCTTCTCTGGAATAAAAGGGACGCTTAATAATAAACATCCTTTAAAAATTTGTTCAGAAAAATTAGATAACCCTAGCTAGATAGCAGCAGCCCAGCTAAGTGACAGTGTCTACAACCTTAGTTTATCTTGAAAAACTGAACAGAGTTGAATCTGATCAGTAACTTGGATAAGAGACCAACAGGAAATACAGGTCTACATACAAGACTCAGAAATCACTTCCACAACATTGCCAAGAAAATTATCAATACTTGTCCAAAAAACCTACCAAGATTCAAACTCTATTTGAATGTGTCTTTATTAAAAGCCAAAGATTCACCGAAGAAGGTAATCGTTTATAGCAAAGGGGACTTCCTACAGCTTCTTTCAAGTTTCTGTGACACTTGCAAGAAGAGCTAGAAGCATTTATCAAGGGAACAGCAATACAAAATATTCTAATACATTATGAAAACACCATGGTTCATGGTTATGATTGTAGCTCTGAATTCTGAGGAGTAGACCCAGGTTACATGCTATGTTAGATTTGACTCTGGTCAGCTGTAAAGTAATAAACATACACTTCTTTTGAAGTAATTTTATGCAAACTAACTTACATGAAATGTGCTAATAAATCTCAAGGGAAACTGCACTTACTGTTTGAACTTATTAAGAATCTTCTTAGGAGGAGTACCTATGATATCGTGGATTTTTGATATTTGGTCCAGTTCATTAGATCCAGGAAAGAGTGGATGGAAACTGGAAACAAAGAATATAATTGGTAATTTGGTGAAAACTCAACCTTAACTTTTTGTTATGAGGACGTTGTTCATCCTCAGTCCTAATAACGTTGGTTGCCATTATGCCAGGTAGTATTTTTTTAAATCAAATGTACTGTCATTAATCCCATTTCCCACCTGTGTGTTACTTAACATATCTCAAAATGAAAAGAAAAAAGCTTCAAAAGAGACAAAAGTGTTATAGAAAAATGTCTGTACAATTTAGCCTGTAGCTACCGAAGCATAAATATTTCATCAGCCAGAAATGAAGTGTTTGTTGCTAAAGCCTATAATCCCCAAAATTCAACTTAATATGCACATGGCATGGCCTTGTCTCAAGTGTCTTCCTCAGAAACATATTTACTACTGCTTGAAGCCAGATAACATAGCCACTTTTGGGGCCTGGGCAGCACATTATGATTCTCAGCTAGTCTTCAAATTATTTTTCCTTTCTTTATTAAGCTGCTGATGTTCAACTTTCTAACCACTGACTAGATCCAGATATATTGCAGCAATGCTGCTGTACTGTACCCCTTCATGCTGAGCTGAAGCACCTGATGTTGAATTACAAACCCCTTAGTTACAGCAATGGACTTCCTTGCCAGATAAGAACACAATGATTAACAAAAAGTGACAAATACCCAAACCTTTCTTATTGAGATAGATTGTAAGTCCATTTTGCCCAGCAGCTCTTCAAAGTGTTAAATGGTTTTCCCAATGCCATTATGCAAAGCGCTGACTAGCAATGCAGACATTTAAACTGGAATTTTCTCCCTGTAAAACATGCGCTTTACCCTTGAGCTTCAAATCTTCCCCAGTGTATTTGTATTTTTTCCATATTTCAGCCTATAACTATCTCATACCATCTGTATACACCTATACTTCAGAAGAGTTTCCTAATTCTTTTTAATTTAGTCAGACCGTTACTTTCCTTCTGATAAATAACCTACCTTGCAATTTCATAAAACACACAGCCAGCACTCCAGATGTCCATTTTGTAACTATAGTAACCATCTGTAAGAAGACATTCAGGTGCCCTATACCAGCGTGTAGAGATATATTCTGTATATGGCTGCTTAGAATGTATGCTCCTACAGGATCCAAAATCTCCAAGTTTGAGAAGATCCTGCTACAATAAGACAATTTTTGCATCTCAAATGAACATTAAAATGATATTTACAAATAATGAACTGGATACTTTAAGATGTGATTAAGGAATCTTAATTAATATCAACCTCAGCTGTTCTATTTATAAACAGAAAGGACTGATTTTTTTAATGTTCTGAACAGGCAGTAACTGATTTTGGAATCCTTGGCCACAAGATGGCCTTTGGAATAAATGTAAAAGTATAAACAGATAGTCCTCGGTTAACAACCACTTGTTCAGTGACTGTTTGAAGTTGTGACGGTGCTGAACGAGTGGTACTTATGACTGGTCCTCCAAGTTCCAGCCATCGCACCACCCCTGCAGTCATGTGATCATGATCTGGGCACTTGGCAACCAGCTCACACAATGGTTGCAGCTCCCACGGTCACATGATCACCATTTGCAACCTTCCCTGTTGGCTTCCCACAAGCAAAATCAATTATAAAGCCAGTAGAGAAGGTTGCAGGTTGCTCTTGCTGCTCTTTCTCCTGAGGAGCCCAGCTACAAAGTATGAGATCCCAGGGATCTTATACTCCATAATGTGCATCCCCTCCCCAGCCCACTCACACAGCACCACAGCACCCCCTCCCCAGCCCACCCACACGCTGCACTGCAGCATCCCCTCCCCAGCCTGCATGTACTCACGGTAGCACCCCCCCTCACTCTGTGGTACTCACCCAGCCTCCAGCCTACTGGCAAGCTGCCCAGAACTTTCAACTTCCAGCCAGCTTCCCTATTGCCTTTGCTTGTGGGAAGCCAGTAGGAAGTTGCAAGTCGCAGTCATGTGAGGTTCCTCATTTAACAACTTGCGATTTTCACTTAACAAAGGCAACAGGGAGTGTTGGGATTGCTGTTGCTAAGTGATGCAATCACATGATGTCGTGCTTCCCGACCACATCGCTTAGTGATGGAAATTCCTGTCCCAATTACTGTTGTTAAGTGAGGACTACCTGTAGTCTTGAACATAAAGTCTTCAGAGAATTTCTAGCAGAAGGTACTCAAGAGAAATCAAATTTTATTTTTTATAGCTTGGATCAAAAAAGATTGACTTGTCTAAAAAGATACCTTATTTTTTTCCATGAGTAATAAAAAAAATACCTGATGCTAAAAAGCAAGACAATATTAAATCTAAAGTAAGTATTTGATAGTTAATCATCAGAAAGTTGAAATGTACTGTTTCCTATAGAAGCAAGATGCATATTCAAATACCAGTCCTAGAACAAACATTTTGAAACATAAGAATTTTGGTACATTCATACTGCTTGTGCTATAAAATTACCAAAGACAACATACCTTTATTAATATGTTTTCAGGTTTCACATCTCTGTGAAATATTCCATTCCTGCATCAAGATAAAAATCAAGGGAAATGTAAGTATTTTTATACCTAGTCTGTGGTGCAGAAAGCCACATGAGCCCTGGGAGTATTCAGTTTCAACACAAATTCTTGCACCCCTCCTGAAAAATTATCCATAAAGTTCTGAAGATATTCCAGAGAAGAGATGGCAGCTAGAAAGGAAAAGCAAGTCAAAGCCTGTGGCATATTTATCTACTTTAAGTACATGAATGAGTCTCTAGAGATTCCAGCCCATTTAAATAGCCTAACTATATTTTTGCAAGCAAGTAAATAAAAAGCTTTCCTACCTGTGTATATGATCAAGAGATTTGCATAACTGGTACATATAACTCATTATTTTCTTTTCAGGCAATGGTTTTTTCCTTCCTGGAATTTGGAAATCAAGTTTAGTAGAATTTTTTATAAAGATCAATTGAAAATAAAAGAGCTTGCAATGACTTTGGCTAGTTAACTAATTTTTTAATATAGCTATGAAATAGTTTGCCTATGACCTATAACTGTGTCCCCTAACCTAGCCTGGATATTCAGAGCTGTTCTATTCAGGAGCACCTTGTCTGACCTTCAGTGGGTACATCATAGGTATTTCTTCCTGAAAAGACAGATCTGGCTACAGGACTCATATCTGAATCAATGTCAAGATCAGATTCCTACAATGTGCTCTACATAAGGCTGCCTTTGAAAAGGGTTTGCAAATTGCAGCTGATATGAAAGACAGTGCGCCAGGATGCCTTTTAGACTATTTTGTACTAGTCTTATATCAATTGCAATGGTTTTCTATTCTGAAAAATTTAGAACAGGACTAGCTTTTGTATTTTATGCAGCCATTGGTTTTGAATCATGAGTAGGGTATCTGGAAGCAGATTAGGCCCTCACTCCATATAGAAACGCTGTAACAGAAATCTCCATTATGTACCACAACGAAGTAGTTTTCCAGTTGTTGACATACAATTATCATCTCTGACTATCTATACTTCCTTGGCTTCGGTTGATGGTGGGGATGTGGGCATATATTTAACCATTCCTAACACAGCAAATATATTCAATGATTAATGAACTATGTTCTCCTTCTAAAAATTTCTTGCAGACTGGCCCCTCTTTCTCAGGATAGCATTCTCCTTCAATATATGTAATTATATGGAGGTACTTTGCCTCTATTCCAAAACCTCTCTCTGCCTTAACTTATTCTGAAGGAAATCAACTGCCTCCAGAAAGAGATCCTAACTACATCTGCATTAATCTGAAGGGGTTTTCCATAACTGCAAGTAAAATACATCTTTTCTCAAAATGCAGCAGTGTCCTACTTAATATACTTGGTTATACTGAACACGCATCTCTTGTATTTGTGAAAAAATTGCATCTAAGCAAGAGACATTTTCAGATATTGTATACTCTACATACCTTTGATCAGTTCATAAATATTCATGTCCATAAGTTCACATATTAATGCAACAGCACCAGCTTTCTTGTCACTAAAGAAAAAAGTGGGTTTTAATGTAACTATATGAAAGAAAGAAGAATAAGTTGTATAAGCACTTAAAGAATGGGATAAGTTTTTCAATTGTATTTTAAAGTGGATTTACTATTATTGGTTACAACTACTGTTTTCCATTTTCTGTATTTTTCATTGCTTTTATGTATACATGAAAAAAGTACTCTATGTTAAATAGAGCAGTTATATGCCACTCTCACTGCGCGTGCGTGCGTGCGTATCAGAGATAAGCAACCTTTTTCTCATAATAGGCATATTGGCTCAGACAGGGCTACAGATAAATTCATGCAATTTCAGCTGCATCAAAATTGCTGGGGAAAGACAGGAAAATCAACTTCATCTCCCCATCTCATCTCTTGTGATTCTGAAAAAGATTATATTGGAGAAGACTACGAGGATGACTCTATTTGAATATCCTCTTCCTCATCATTGCTTACCAACTTCCCCAGCTTTTTTTGCAGAAAATCAGAAGTCCAATCTTCTGGGAAACAAGGCTCTCAAGGAGATTCATACTCATGCACTTTGCTATACTGCTGGATCAGTTTCTCAATAACCCAAGAAATGTCTAATAGGTGGACTATTGAATGACAATTGTGATTAGGAAAATCATCCCTCTTTACCAGCACAATAGTAATAGTGGGGATATGAAGGAGAAGAGGAAGGACCTATGGCAGAGGGCAAGCCTTTATTAATCTCGTGTGGCCTACAAATTGCTCACCCTTGTGTACATGATAATCAAAAGCAAACCCATGCTATACCTGGATATTTTTTTAATTAGAACCAACATTATTTAAAAAGCAAAAAATAAATGCTTCTGTTAACAATTTTTTTTGCCTGCCACAATCTAGAGATTACTGACAGTAGTATATTGTTTCTGTCATGATCAGAAATAATACTCAGATTTTAAGCAAGCAACAGAATAATTTATGAACACATAAACATGCCTTATAAAATCAGATCATAAGCCCATCTTGACCAGTTCTGTGGTCACAGGTGGGGATCTTTTCAAGCCCTGTAACTTGATAAGTAACTGTAACTGGACAAGTCAAGATTAAACTTGGTACACTTCTACATGCTGATACTAAACTACTACATTCTGCACTAGGAGAGGAAACTGCCTTGCTCTGAGAAGAAAGATTCCTATTTCTAGCTAAGAACTGGGCATGGGCATCTGCATGATTCTGTTGCTTTCATCAAAATAATGAAAGCAGTGTTGTGCCACAAAAATCTGTCCCTTTTGAACATGCATGCAACAATACGACCTATGTACAAAAGGGCCAAGGGTTTGTCTCAGTGCTGCTTTTATTCTGCCCCCCCCCTTCCTCCTGTCACAGATGCCACTGAACCATGGTATTATGTTCCCTCAAACATTTGTTTTTTTCACAATTAAAAAAAAATATTTTTTCTCTCTTCAGAAATTCTGCCAGAATACCTGGCAAGTAAATGTGTTCTCTGGGAAAATGTGTTGTGTGAATTTATGAGGATTGTGAGATTTCTATTTCAGGGTAACAAAATACGTTAGCATGCTCAGAGTATTCCTTACTGTCAATTGACCATCTCCATTAGGCAGGTGACCTGAGATGATTTTTCATACAACACAATGAACAGAATCTAATAATGCATATCTTCAGATAACCCCCCACTGTAAAATCTCAAGTCAGCACCTACAGGAATGAGACTGGATTCCATACAATGCTATTTAGACGCTTCAGTTCTTGAGCCCCTAATTGCACTTCTCTTGTATCATACCTTGACACTATTAGTATCGCCAGAGACCAATTATGAACATAGAATAAAACTAATCTTTAAAACCTTTATAGATAGATTGTGAGATCCATCCTGAGAACTCATGACACATACTATTAATAGAACAGAATGATGACTCAGTGACTAAGCAAGATACATTATTCAACTCAAAGTAGGCTCCAAAGTTAAGTAGTCCACACAACCCACTCCCTACTTGCTGTCATCTTGAGAGCAAAGGTGCAGGAATGAAAAAAAAAACTCATTCCACAGTGAAAGGTTCCTCCCTCAAAATAATTTTATTCAGAATGAGATTTATTTGACAAACAGTAATTGAACATCTCTATAATGATCAACATGTATGGTACGAATGGGAAAGGAAAAAAAGGCATGCATCACTTACAAAATCACTTCATGCAACGTAAGGATATTTGGATGTGGATTCAATCGCCTTAATGCTTGTATTTCCCTCAGATTATTCACATGGTCAATACTAGTAGAAAAGATTAGGTTAAGAATAAACAACTTTCATTTGCTGCATATATTTTCCTGAGTCACACAAAGCATAGGCTATAATAGTCTCTTAGTGCACGTACCAGCTTGCATGGGTGTAATGTGACCTTTTGTGGTTCTCTTCTGGCCAAAGCTCTTTGTACTGTATTAGATACATTTACAAAGTTCTATGTTTTTTTATATGGTGGCATGGGTATTACTTCTGGAAGATGGTATTTACTTTATTTACTTTTATATCAAATTTGTCACTGCCCATCTCATTAAAAAGCAACTCTGGGCAGTTTACAGAAGAGATAAAACCAATTAAAATACAATATAAAATAATCTTAACAATGAATATATAAATTCCAAGGGATGATATCTATACACACCTCCCTTACTTCCAATGATTATGAGCTCTAGAGAAGGAAATCTCTGTACAATGCTGTAGTTACTGTACACTCTACTGTACACTAGGATTAAGAATTACTAGTTTGAACACTCGTATTATTTAAGCCCAATATTAAGACCTGTCAGACAAAAATAATCTTCCTCTCCCGAGGCTGCTAGATTTTAGATATACATTTACAAAAACGATAATTTGTTTTAAAATCAACTTGTGACAATGAAGATTTAAACAAAACATTTATAGACCGAGGTTAAGCTAAACAAAGAAACTAAATTGAAAAGAACTAGACTTACCTTTCAAAATGCTGTTTCATTTGTTTACATGCATAATATTGTCCATTTTTTAGACTCTGTACCTTCAGAACATCAGAAAATGTTCCCTCTCCAATTTTACCAGTTGTTTTGTATTCTAAAAAGATCAACATTGAAACAATAAACTGGAAGGTAAATTTATAAATTTAAATTCTGCTTTGTCAGACATGTTCATAATTGTAGCTTACTTATTCTAACACCAGCTTGTTTCCTCCCCAGATGTATGTCTTCCAGCTAATTCCCATATTATTACTGTAGTTGTTTAAAATTAAAGTTCATATGTCTGCACTGGGAAAGGATTCATTCTTACAATTCATTCTTGAGAATTCTGTGAAAAATTCTATTTGTGTTTGCTGAAATAACATTTAAGTGCTTTCTGCTAACTACATCTCACATTCCTGTCATCCTCTATGATAATCTATAGGGGGAAAATCATGTAATTTCTAGTTTAGTTTTTAGAAACCTGAGTTTGTTGGATCACTGCACTAGATACAATATACATATTAAAATAATTACTATTATTGTACTTAAATAATATCTATAACAGCATTAAAATGGACTGTTTTTATACCTGCATAAAATTTAGCATATATTAGGGCATTATCTATAATCACCTCATGTTCCAAGCATGTACATTTGAAGAGCTTGATTCCAATATTATCGTATATGACCAGGAAGAGTTAATGAAGTTTTAATCAAACTAATCTACGTGCTATAAGCACATGAATAGCACCCTCCGGATATACTGATCCCCCCCCTTCATTCATTCTTTACTTATCTATGGAGTTATGCGTCTGGAAACTCACCCAATTCTAACTGGTTTTTGTATATACCTTTCTGCTCTCTAATTTGGTTTAGTCTTCTCCCATACATATCACCTCTACAGCAAATGCTTCTAGACTCCTCCACTGGCTAACTTCTGTGAGAATTAACTTCTTCAGACTGCATCTAGCTGTAAAGAAAAGTATTTCCAATATAATTGTACTAGTAATCCATAGTGTTCAATAAGACTTTTTCCTAACCATTGTCATGCTTCATGTTTTAATAAAACAAAGTAACATTTTTCACAGTGAAGGAAGCTTCCATTTATGGTTTGTTTATAGTATCATAGAATCATAAGGTTGGGAGGGACTTTGGAAGTATTCTAGTCCAATCCACAGCTTACTTCAGCTAAAACAACCAGGGTTTAGGACTTGAATTCCTCATTTTTATTCAAACACAATTTTTGTCTACAATATAGTGAGCTATTCTATAAGACATTTGTTTTGTTAATACATTTTTTTTCCTGATTAGGGAATTAAAATCAAAAGGTAGAAAAATCAAGACAGACTGTGTTCACAATACACACAGTTGCGTACTTACAGATATATACATAAATTTTCCCTACCTTCTCCAAGAACAGGTGATTGCTCATTCAGAACTGTTTTTGTATTTAGTATGTTAAATATATATATGAAAGGTGGATAACTTTTTATAGCCAGGGCCACAATGAATGTTTTGAGATGTTGAGGGCAATGATGAAAAGTGGATAGGGCTACAGTGGTACTTAAATGTTTGTGACCTCTTTTGAATTTTCAATATTTCTGCATAAATATGACCTAAAACATTATCTGTTCTCCAAGTCCTAAAACTAGATATAGAGAACCCAAGTAAACAAATGAGTCAAAAACATACTTCTTCATTGATTTATTGAGGAAAATGATCCAAAGTTACATATTATTGTGTAGCAAAAGTATGTGAACCTTTGCTTTCAGTAACCTGTGTGCCCACCTTGGGCAGCAATAACTGCAACTAAACATTTCTGATAATCACTCCAAGTTGATGAGTCCTGCACATCAGCTTGGAGGATTTTAGGCCATCCCTCCTTACAGAACAATTTCAACTCAGGTAGGTTGGTGGGCTTCCTCACATGAAATTCTTCACGTCCTTCCACATTTCTATAGAATTAAATTCAGGATTTTATTGGCCATTCCAAAATTTCTGCTTTAACCATTTTGGGTCATATGACTTGTATTTTTTAGGTTGTTGCATGACCCACTTTCTCTTGAGCTTTAGTTCACAGACAGATACCTTGACATTTTCCTGCAGAATTTGCTGGTACAATTCAAAATTCATAGTTCCAGTTTCACAGATGGGATAAGGTTCTTATGCTGGAATGTAGCATTTGTCTTTTGCCAAACAATGCTTTTTGTTCAAGCCAAGAAGTTCTATTTTGGTCTCATCCATCCACATAACATTCTTCCAATAGCCTTCTGGCTTATCCAGGTGGTCTTTCACAAACTGGAGATGGGCAGCAATGTTCTTTTTGGAGAGTAGTGGCTTTCTCTTTGCAACCCTGCCACAAACACCATTGTTGTTCAGTGTTCTCCTGATGGTGGTTTCATGAACACTGACATTCACCAATGCAAGAGAAGCCTTTAGCTCCTTAGATGTTATCCTGGAGTTCTTTGAGACCTCTTGGAATATTACATGCCTTGCTCTTGGTGAGATCTTGGTTGGTCAACCACTCCTGGGTAACAATTTTGTTGAATTGCCTCCACGTGTACACAATCTGCCTGATAGTGGACTGGTGGAGTCCAAATTCTTTGGAAATAGTTGTATAACCTTTTCCAGCCTGGTGAGCATCAACAACTGTTTTTCAGTGGTCCTCAGAAATCTCCTTTGTCCGAGCCATGACACACTTCCACATACCTGTGTTGTGAAGTTCAGACTTTGACAGTGAATACCCAGAATTATGTTCTTTAAATAAAGCAGGACCTCCCACACTCACACCTGATTATCATCCCATTGATTGAAACACCTGACTCTAACTACAGTTAGATAACACCTGATTATCATCCCATTGATTGAAACACCTGACTCTAACTTCCCTTTAAATGAACTGATAATTCTAGAGATTCACATACTTTTGTCATACACAAATATATAGCTTTGGATCAATTTTTCCTCAATAAATAAATGATCAAGTAGAATGTTCTTGACTCATTTGTTTAATTGGGTTCTCTTTATCTAGTTTAAGGACGTGCGAGGAGAATACATCATGTTTTAGATAATATTTATGCAGAAATGTTGAAAATACAAAAGGATTCACAAACTTTTAAGCACCACATTATATCACATAAGTGGGTGGGGGCCATACTTTCTACATTTTCCAAGGTTTGGAGGGTTACTAGGTTTTTATATATATATATTTTAATATATTATCTAGTTAGGTTAAGGCTTACCCAGTTTTTGTTTGTTTCCTTCCTCAATAAAACTGGAAATTAAGGATGCTGATTTTCAGTGATTGTGGTCAAAGGCAAGTTTATAGATTTCAAAATGCTCTTCAGGAAGTGCCTATGGCCCTACGACCTTAGCTTGCCTATATACCCTTAGCATTCCAGGCACTGAATCTATCTTATCTCCCCGTTCTTACAGGTGATACACAGCACTATCACATCACCTCTACTATCCTTCCTATGCTAATATGATATAAGCCTTCTGTTATTTCCTATTTCAGCAAAATGGTTTATTATTGGGACTGGAAATTTAGTTTTATGAGAGACTGAGGGAACTGGATATGTTTAGCCTTGAAAAAAGACAATGGGGAAATATGAAAGTAATTTTTGATTATCAGGAAGGTATCACACTGAAGAAGCTCAAGAACAATTCTTAAGCAAGGCAAGATTGCTCTTCATTGAATGTGTCAAATTGCAGGTTACACAACAATCTGTCAGGGAATGAGTCCTCTTGCACTACAGAAGAGGTAGACTCAGCCTAAACAGACTATTCCAATGGATCCTATGATTTATACATGTATCATCTCATATTTTATTCAACTGATATAAAGAAGTATAAATTATGACTTTATTTATATATACATATAAATTACAACTGAAAGAAGAAGAATATGCCCTTATTTCTACATCACTGCCTTCTATTCTTTAATATTGCTATAAACCACCGTCTATGCATGTGAACGTTTTTACATTAATGTACACGTGTGTGAGGGACCATTAATCACCTGCCCAACAGATCTAAAGCAAAAATAATTCCTAGCCAGGCTATTCCAAATTCTGTAAAGAGAAATATTGAAAACTGTTGCTGGAATTTATACATACAAACATGTATTTTAACTGACAGGATTCCTCTAAAGTTGCCAGCTTCTACTTGTTTTTACAGATGTGAATAAGCTATTAGAGCAAAAAAGGACAACCTGTGGCCTCCAAACCCATTTTAATATTTGTGGGGAAAATAGGAGGCTGCCTTGCTTGCCACCTTGAGCTGAAATAAATAGACAGACAGACAGAAGCTGGATAAAATAATAATAGGAACAGAGCTCCCTGACTGCATAGTTACTGAAAACTGATGGTGCAGTTTTGAAACAAGAAATAAATGAAAACAGTAACATAGATTTTTTGCATCTAAAAAATCAGAATCCACAAAGACACCTCTCTGAAATCCCAGATCCACCAAAAGATTTTCTATTATCATCCTATCTGCTGCAGTCCTTACTCCCTCCAAACAGCCTCCAGCTATCAAAGGGTTTCCTAGTTCAGCATTATAGAATGGATTCTGACAACAGAGTGCTTCCTTTTCATTTCTGAGTTCTGAGTTCAGTGAAAACTATTCCCAAACAAGAGCCTTGTGGGAATAAGATCAATTAAACTGTACATCTGTGCTAAGTACACAGGAAGAGTGCTGAGGGTGGAATACAGTCTGAACATTTACTGTGGCTTGATCTTTCATGGACCATTTCACAGAGTTCGCCAGATGTCTTGGAACAGAAAAATTAGTATCCATTCATGCTTGGTTTGGGAAAGGCTGAAGGATGGGTAGAGTTGAAAGAAAAACGCAGAATCACTAAAAAGACCGACAACACATTTCTTACTGTTGCAGCCCCTACCAACGGTGTTGGAGTGATCAGCCCCTTTTGCTCCCGCTGTCTTTAGCCTGTTCAGCCCCGGTTGTGGAGCTCGTATGCACAAGGCCAGGGTTCCACGCTATTCCGAGACGCGACAGGAGCCGTTCTTTATCTCACTCTAAGCGAGAGCCGGATTCTGCAACACTTCGCGCCTCCCTGAACCCCTCCTTCTCCCGCCTGGCGTAATAACGGCAGGAGAGGGCGAGTTCGTAACGCCTCCGCCATCCCACGACACCCATTCCCGTGGCCTCGGCTGCGGGTCCTTGGCCCTAATCCCCAACACGACGCCCTCGTCGAATTGCCTAAACAGGAAAAATGGATCAAGCCAAGTGCCAAGGCTGCTTCTCGCTTTCTCTCTCCAAGTAGACGTTTCTTCCTCGACTTGCCAATTTATAAAAAGGGAAGGGGCTGCCCATTTTCCTACACCCCAACTCCACACACGTCCCCTCCCCAATCCGCCGGCCGAACGCCATCTCCGATCTATGCCACCATGAGGAGCCGCGAAGGCACCACCGCGCCTTCTCCCTTACTGTTCATCCTCCGAGCCCGCCTCTCCCGCAGGTTCCCTCCGGGTCAAGGGACGGGGAGGGGGGTGAGGACACAGGTCCTCTCTGAACCGCCAGGCCCCCTCCCCACGGCAGAACTTGTCAGCGCGCCATGTTGCATCCCCGTCACCCTGGCAACCCCAGAGCATCAAGCACCTCAACCCGAGAGGACAACCGTGTCAACCGCGCCCCACCCTCGCAGCTGCGCCGGCCTCCGAAAGAGCGGCGCAAGCGCAGTTACTAACCTCCGCCCTCTCCTATTGACTGCGGCAGGCGAAGGGCAGGCTTCATGTTTGCGGGCTTTCGGAGATACGCATGCGGACTGTCAGTTTACTCCTCGCCCGCCGCCCGTCAGTCTCGCTCGTCTTTGCGCATTCTCAGTCGTTACAGCCGCCCCTCCCCGCTGAGGTTGGATATACAGTATGGCTTTTTTCTTAGGACGGAGCCCGCCATTGGTATTAGTTAAGGATGCAACAGAGTTGCGCGTATTTCCCTGGGAGTAAGCCCTGTTGCAGCGACATATTAAAGATTGAACTACTGTTAACCTACCATGTTTTAGTGTAGCATGGCATGGAAACCGCAACCGACTTTGTAATAATTCGACCACTGGATCAGGCCAGGCTCCATTTTAGTCCAACATCTGGTGGCTGGCAGTAACCAATGAGATGCCTCTGGCCGGCTCAGAAATGATGTGGAGACAATCCTCTCCTGCAGGTGTTCCTCTGCACCTGGTATTTGCAGACCTAGTGCAGCACATGGTGGGATAAATTGGATTAATTAAACATTCCTATTGTGTTATCCCTTTTGAGGTAAGCTGTGTTATGTAAAGTGCAGAAATGGTGTAAGAAACGGTAAGACAAAGAAAGATACAAGATAAAGCAGATAAAAACAAAGCAAAATCTAGTTCACACCAACACCACTCCATACCTTTCTATGCTTGCAAAATCTCCCTGCTCCTACCGTGTCCATACACTACTTCATATGTTGCCTGTTGCTTGTTTGGACTTTTCATCTCTCTTTGAGGATGTCATCAATTCTATTCAATCAAGCTTTTTTTCAGTTGTCCCTTCCAGTTTTTGTCCACTCTTTCTTCATATATTCATTTTGCTATTCAGTCCTCATTCATTCTCTCTATAAAACCAAAGCACCTCAAAGTACTTCTTTTCTACAGATTGCTGACTTTTGTGTTCAGTCCACATTCATTCAGAATACATTTGTTCTTAACCCTATCGATTCTTGTTTTACCATACAAATATTTTAAATAAGCCATTCCAGTTGCATTCAACTTTTTGTGACAACTCTCACTGCCATATAACCAAGTAGGCAGAAACATGCTCTTACACACAGCCATTTTAATTTCTTTCCACAAACATTTATTTCTTGCAACACATCACTGGCTACCCATTATCTTTCTGCCAGCATTTATAAATTTTAAAAATCCACTATCCTTTCTTCATTCTACATTCTACAGTACCAACATGCACAAATTTATCTAACTGCTCTAACTTTTCACCATTTTTATATGATCTGCAATTGTTCATTCCATTTTACCTGTCAAACACACATAGCTATCTTGGTCTTTGATACATTAATTTATAAATCCATACTCCTTGTTGCATCATACAATCTACCTGACATTCATTGCAAATCTTTTGGATTCTCACGTAACCACACAATATCATCTGCATACAAAAGTATATAAACATTCACATCTCTAACTTCACCACAATAATTTCTTATACATTTATCCATAATACACGAAACAACCAAGGGGATACCATACCTCCTCACCCTAGTCCCTGATCACTGATGAATCATTCCCTAAGCATTCCATTTATTCTCTTTCATGCTTTACCTCTATCATATCTGTGAGTGATTTAAAGCACAATTCTACATAAATTGGGCCTCACTCCTCAGAAGATAAAACCTGGCTTACCTGTATGTACTGAAAAGGGAAACAGAACTGGCCGAGTTAGTACTTTGATGGAAGATCACCAGGGCATTAGTGTAAAATGAGAAGTAAAAAACATCCCAGAATAATGTCAAAGCACTACTGTAATGGTTTGAAGAAAATTGCATGATTGTGCCCACGTAGTTATCAGGAATTGTACTTAACTCCATGGTGTCCACAATTCCATGAATTTACTATTGAGAGATCGTGAAACTGAAATTGTAAATTCAGACAGACTGATAGAAATCTCACAATATTCTTTGAGGTTTAGTTATGAGTAAACGTGCTTATGAGAACACTGCTTATTTAAATCCAATAGCAGGACTGAAATAGTAGGATGGGGTTGATATATTTATCAGATGAAATAAACACTAATTTTTACTAGCACTAACTATATACTGCTACTAATGGGTTATTTCATTGTAGAACCAGGACTGAAGGGATATCAACTATTTTGTTATTAATTCACTTTGCTTAGAATTCTTCATATGCTGCACATATTGAAAAAAATATGTGTAAATGGAATTTTGAAAATCCAACCTTTGAAGCTGTCTCCTGCTGCAAAAAAATCAACCATTTGTGAAAAAAATTTGCTATAAATTCTTTAGTATAAGAAGAACCACAATAACAAATAGGGACTTTTCTTTGATAGCATGTCTTAGTCAAAGAATCAGCTACTTCTTCCTTTGCTCTGGTGTGGGATTCCTAGTCTGTCAGAGAGATCACATGAGATAACTTACAGATGTGATATGCTTAGTTTTACAATGGGAAACAAAATTAAAAGAAAGCGAAACACATTAAAAGCGCTTCCCCCTCCTCCAAATAGACACATTGTCAAGACTTAACAACAGAAAGAAGATAGAGCTGAACATTTACAAAATGGCCGGTTAGCTCAGTTGGTTAGAGCGTGGTGCTAATAACGCCAAGGTCGCGGGTTCGATCCCCGTACGGGCCATAAAAGGATGTTTTACTTTTTCATGGAATATTCTAATAGTCAACTTCAAACGAATGTTTCACCCACGCCAAAGCCGTTTCTATGGCGTCATAAGATCGTGTAGGCGTAAAGATATCATCTGATTTTATTAAAATAATACAGGTGGGCACTATATCTTTAAGATCTGAGCTAAAATACCCCACCGAAGTCTGTCTTGGCTCTAATTATCTTGATAGTTCGGGAGGGGAGAGGTCATGTTTAGCCCTCTAGCAGACTTCCTAGCAGCTCACCGTGCAAGACAAGGATGTCAAAAGACCCCCGATTTTCAACCCCATGACGTTCGTAGGAACTGAGTGGTGTTTGTATCTTTAACAATGCATGCAGAGTGCGGTTTTGGGGTTTGCTTTCCGGAAATTAAACACTAGTCTTTGAGAATGCAAAGAAAATGCACCACTCTGACTCTTTTTCACTGCATCGCCTCTGAGGGCTGCTGAACTGAACGACGCCTTCGGCACGACAGCACAGTTTTGTCCCCTCGCAGCTCCCGCTACAGCGCCCGACTTCGCTCTCCGCCCTTCTCGTGACGTGCCGCAGCGAGCCGAGAATCCCTCGTGCTCCGGCGTTCCGGAGCCCTCAACTCCTGGGGCGCGAGATGGGGCCGGCCTCCAGCGCGCGCCTCCTAAGATGTCGTCTCCGGGGGTGAGGAGCGCTGCTGCCGCCGCCGCCGCCGCCGCTCAGGGCCCGGCGCTGGGTCGGTCGGGTGCCTCCTCCGCGGCTCCCCTGCGCCCGCCGCCAAGCGAGAGCCCGTCGACGCCGGTCCCTGAATTTCGCTGCGGGGAGCCGCGTCGGGCGTCCGAGGACGTGGCTGGAAGTGACCCGGGAAAACTGCAGGACGAGGGGCTCCGTCCACCGGTCGGAAAGGCGACGGAGAGGGCCAGGGACCATCGTCCCGTCGGGGCTGCCGTATTACCTCAAGGGCGGGGGACCGCCTGGCCACCTCCCGTCTTGCTGGCTCGGAGTTTCAGCTCGGCGACTTCCGCCTCGCCTTCGGGGTCCCCGCTGCCGGCGCTGGGCACCCCGCACAGCCCGTCACAGCCGGGGCAGGATGGGGCTCAGGAGGTCGGACCCGAGGCGGGGTCTCTCCCTTTTACGGAGCTCCTTCTGTCCAAGGTAGAAGCCTGCGGTGTTTGTTGATGCGCTTCCGAGGAAATCGTAAACAGAGTCGTTACGCGAATTGTAGCTTGGCATGATTTTTATCCCGTATCAGTGTGTGAAGGAATGTAGCTCTGGGTTGGGGAATCGGAAAGGAATGAGCGAGTCGTTAAGGGCAACTTTGAAGAAAGATTACTCAGTCCTGAGAAAGAGGAAAGCCTGAAAAAGAAACTCAAAAACGCCTGCCTTGATTTTGTTTAGTACGAGATGGGGCAGAGAGAAACTTAGACAAGCTCTCAAGATTTTGTTATTCTACCCTACTACAAGAAAGAACATTCCTGGAATTCTTACTGTGCTTGTTTCTTGACCCGGCCTATCTCAGAGGGCTGACACAGTGTTACATGGATCATGGAAAGACACTTTTCCCTCCTACTCTGCCCTAATCAGATTCCACCTTGCAACACCGTATCCGGTTCTGGACACCACATTTTAAAAGCAGCAATCAGGAATTGGAGTGAGTTCAGAGGAGGGCTACCAGGATGGTGAGAGGACTGGAAACCAAGTCCTCTGAGGAACGGATAAAGGAATTGGGCATGTTTAGCTTGCAGAAGAAAAGACTGAGAAAGGATGTATGATAATGGTCATCAAATATCTGAAGGGTCAATCACACAGAAGAGGGGTGGACTTAATTCTTTATTGTCTCCAAGAGGAAGTCTAGAATCAGTGGGTAAAACTACAAGGAAGTAGGTTCAGGGTAGATATCAGGAAGTACTTTGTAATTCTCAGACAGTGAAACAGGCTAACACATGAAGTGGTAAGTTTTCCTTCACTGGAGGTCTTCAAAGAAGCACTCAATAGTCATCTGTCAGAGATGCCCTACTGCAGCATTTCTTAACCTGGACAACTTTGACATGTGTGGACTTCAATTCCCAGAATTTTCCCCATATTGGCTGGAGAATTCTGGGAGTTGAAGTCCACGTATGACAATGTTGCCCAAATTGGGAAACTCTGCACTGAATAGGAGCTGAACTAGATGACCTTAGTTTCCTTCCTGTGACAGTGACATACTAAAGACTTACACTATAGTAGGAATATTTGTATGTATCTGTGAATATACAAGTATATAAAATAGATACAAATATAGCTTTAAAAGGCAGTGGTTGTATAATACTTTCCCTTGTGGCTAATCAAATCCTGGTTTTCTCAGTCCAACTTTATGTGCTTATATTACACACTGAACCATAAATTAGCCATAGGGACTGTGGTCACAGGGCATGAAGTAAGATCCATTACTGTAGCCTTCCCAACCTAGTATTCTGTAGATGTCCTGGACTCCATTTGATAAATGTGAGTTTATTGCAACCAAGCCTAAAACTCTTATTTACTGTATATCATTCTTAGGTAATCTCTTTCTCCCCTCCATTTGTTCCCTTCCCCCAATCTCTTTTAGGCTGTAAACTCTCTAGGGCTAGAGTCTGTCTTTTCTGCCTGTGAAAATTCATATATGCAATATGTTTTTGATGCTGAATACCATGATAGTTTGATTCAACCTAATGCTGCTCCAGATATCCAGTGTTTTAAAACACTGTGTTTTTGGTATTGGAAACATGATCTGAAAAGCTATTTAACATGTTTCATGTACTTTAATACCAAACACTTGAAACTGAACATGTGAATAGGCTCCACTAGAGAAAAGTCTACCTAATTCAGTATCCTACAGTGAAAAGCCCACAGAGACTGGGTTCATTCACTCATTAAGTTATAATGTGGCATGTTTGTTTTTGATTTAATGTGATGTGAACAAACTAAACATGGTTTATTGAGCAAATCATGGTTAAAAGTATTCATGTCTGAGTGTGAACCTAGCCAATTGCTCTTTTGCTGCTGTTCTTCAACATTTACTACTGTCGTCTGACAATGAAAATGAATTCATATATGTTGGGGTGAAGAAAAGTTTGGTTTTAAAAATGATACATAAGGTTTGTTTTGTTTTCCATTGGATGTACAGTATCCTCCAAACCATATTTATTTAGATATACATGTAACTGATTTCAGTGGAATTTACTTGCAAGGTGCACCCTTTCTCTGAGTCTTATGTTTTTTATGTCAGCAATTAAAATATTGGATCTGGCTTTCTCAATCTGGAATCAGACGCTCAGAAAAATATACCTGAGTAGTACTTGGATGGGAAACCTCCAGGGAATATCAGGGTGATGGAGTAGACTG
Source organism: Liasis olivaceus (assembly GCA_030867105.1). NCBI lineage: Eukaryota > Metazoa > Chordata > Lepidosauria > Squamata > Pythonidae > Liasis > Liasis olivaceus. The sequence goes on along the minus strand of CM061349.1, from coordinate 31,233,001 downwards.
GGAAGTAAAAAAAAAAAATCCTGGAAGATGGCAGGGCAAAACCTTCTGTATTGCTGCCAAGACAACATGGATCTGTTCATGAACTCACCCAGTCTCTAATGGAACCTGAAGGAGACTTTATTTAAAATGTTGCATGACTAGCAAGTTGTTACTTTTTTTGCTCCCCAAAATGTTGTTTATGTACAGGATATGTATTAGACTCAAAAGGAAACAATATAATTGCAATTAGACTTGTTTAAGAAAATGTTCATGATCAAATCTTATCTACTTGAAATTTAATCTTTCCTCTTTTTTTTTTTAAACAGTTGGAAACCACTCATATCCAAGCAGAGTCTGATCAAATAAAAGAGAGGAAAAGTTTGGAATTGTCTTCTGCAACAGCTCTGTCTAAAAATATAGCTGTGTCTCAGCCAGTTGAGAAGAATTCTAGTCCTCTAGGACTCAGTACCATTAATACTGAGATTATTCAGATACAATCTTTTACAGGAACTGGATCTCAGCAATTTTTCTTATATAATTCTTCTGTACCTACAGTTCAACTACTTCTGCCTGGCCCATTACATCCCTTTGGACAAATACCAGTAGGTAAAATAACTACACATGGGCAGAAACATAAATCCATTACAAAAAGTAGGGAAGATTCTTCAAATGTTTCTTTGGTTCCAGGTTGTTCAGCAAAAGCACTTTTAAATGATGGGAAGCAGCCTGAAGAGCAAAAGATTAAAAAATCCCTGAAAGTGACAACTCGTTCTGGGCGGATTTCTCGCCCTCCAAAATATAAAGCTAAGGATTACAAATTTATTAAAACAGAAGACTTGGCTGATTGTCACCCATCTGACTCTGATGACTATTCTGAGCTAAGCTTAGAAGATGATGAATGCAACAAAGAAAAGGAAGTATGTGCATTATTTAACCCCTTGAACTATGATCTGCGGCCAAAATTGTTTAAGTGTCAGAACTGTGAAAAATCCTACATAGGAAAAGGAGGATTATCACGGCACTACAAACTAAACCCAGGTCATGGGCAGCAAGAGTCTTCAGAATCTTCTCCTATAAATAGATTTTCTGGAATGACACAGCTGGAGTGTGCTAAAAAGTCAAGTTGTGAAAACATCCATCAAACCTTTTCACCTTTACCAGTTACTCTTGCTTTAGTAAGCAAAAATGAACTAGCTATAGAACTGGAAAAAAATCTTCAAACTGAACAGCAGGTAATACATATTCTTTGTTAATAAACTTAAAGAGAATGAGTTGAAACCTGGTGCTATTATTTAAGAGTGATCATCTACCCACTATCTTTAAAAAAATGCTAAATCAATTAATAGAAGAAAAGAATAGATACAACAAAATTAATAAAATAACTGCAAAATTATCATAATGATAAGTAGGAGGGGGGAAGGAGTCTGGCTAATTATAAATATAACAACTCTTTTAAAATTGACTATTCTAGTTGAAATTCTTCTTTGGCCTTCTGTCAAAGCAAAAACTGCTAATTCCAATATTCACAAACAATACTTATCAACAATCCATTTCTACAAATCAGGTGTAGATTTCTTATTCCTTCAGTGCTGGAGGTCCAATACTGCAAAAGCACAAATCTTGATATTCAAATTCCAAATACTGGAAATATAACAAAGAAGCACTTGCATATCATGAATGCACCCTGACTGATTTAGAGTCATATTAACAATCCCTTCAGTATCAGCTCAAAATGTGGCAATAGGATAAGTTTAAACTATAAGTTACATTTCCACTTCCTGAGTTGCATCTCCAAAACAAAGTCACGCATTGTGGTTGTTTGGTGGTTTAGTCACTTGCAGCTCTTGGTGACTCAATGAGCATCATTTTGTCAGTATGTCAGTAGCTGCTTCTTTGAGTTCTTGTAAGCGCATGCTTGTGCTATCAGTGATAGTATATTTCTTCTGTTGGGCTTGTTTAATTGCCTCAGCTTTGTCAAACATCAGGGACTTTTCCAACAACTCATTATGAGTCCAGAACATTTAAACTTCAGCTTCATTGTTAATGCTTCCAATGAGAATTTCATTTTGTTTCATCTAGTATTTAATTATTTCTTTTGTTATGGCTGAAGGGATTCTTGACAATTTCCTCCAGCATCTTGGTTCCAGCATACATTTTTATTCATTCAAGCAGGCTAATGGTCCACCTGTCATATGTTACTACTGGGAAAATCATAATCTTGATAATACTTACTTTTGTTGTCAATGTGATATTTCTGCACTTTAATATTTTGTCTAGAGCTATGTCATAGTCTTTTCCCCAAGTTGCAAATGTGTATTTCATGGCCATGGTCACCATCCCTATGAATTGTTGAGCCTAAGAAGAAAAGTCTGTTACAATTTAGCTTCTCAGCCTATTTGCACTGGGTTGGCTTTGCCTATTGACATAATCTTATTTCCTTTTTAATACTAAGCAGCAGGTCAGCATTTGTGTTTTCTTCTTTCATCTTCAACAAAAGATTCCTTCAGTCTTCCTCACTTCCAGGCATTAAATGTTATTATAAGCATATCTAAGAGTATTGTTTCTCACAGCAATTTTAATTTCAGTTCTTATTTCTTCAAGTCCAGCATTTTTCATGATATATTCCACAAGTAAGTTAAATAAATAGGGACAGTATACAACATTTGTGCACTCCTTTCCCAGTTCAAAATCATATAGTTGTTCCTATTCTGCTCTAAATGTTGCTTCCTGCTCATCATACCCGCTTCTACCACAGACAGATGGGGTTGTCTGGTACACCCATATTTTTTAAAGTTTATGCACAGTCTGTTATAATCTACACTGTTGTAAGCCTTTTGTGGTAGGCAAGATCAAGAAACAGATACGGCAGAGATTCCAGGAATGCTGTTTATTGTTGTAGGGTAGAATAACAGAATCTTGAAAGCCTGTCAAAAGTTTTTCCCTACTCCATCTTATACCAAGCAAAATAAAGGATTATTTAGAGTTTTTTCTCATGCTTTCCTCTTTCTCAGGCCTGAATAATCTTTTCTGAAACTCTTCCCTTTATAATTTGATCATTTCTTCCCCTTTCTCAAGGCCAGGTCTACATTCTTTCGTAACAGTCAAGAGCTTTTGTGTAATCAATAAGGCAAAAATATGTGTCTCTTTTGGAACCTTTCCATTATCTATCAAATGTTAGCAATGAGATATCAGGTGCCCCTGTCTCTTCTCATTCTAGCTTATACATCTGATAGCTCTTCTTCCAAAGTCTGGATTGCAAAATCTTGAGCATTATCTTATAATGCATGGAATAAGTGCAATTGTTTTGTATTGTAGTATCACAGGATTGACATTGATCTTAGAGTCATCTAGTCCAATCCCTTGCTCAGTGCAGGATCCACTAGAGCAGCGTTTTTCAACCTTGGCAACTTTAAGATGGGTGGACTTCAGCTCCCAGAATTCCCCAGCCAGCTGGCCGGGGAATTCTAGGAGTTGAAGTCCACTCATCTTAAAGTTGCTAAGGTTGAGAAACACTGCACTAGAGCATTTTTGATCCAGCCTCCGTTTGAAGAGGCTCCAGTGAAGGAGAAATCTCCATTTGTTAGCTTGTTCCACTGGCTGATGGCTCACACAGTCAGAAGTTCTTCCTAACATCTATCCTGAACCTATTTTTTTTTAGTTTTAACCCACTGATTCTGGACCTTTGGGGGCAATAAAGAATAAGTCCACTCCTATTTCTATGTGGTAATGCTGCAGGTATCTGTGTGATAACCCTTCAGAGGTTGCATATCTTATCAACTCATTTCAGCGTCCAGTAACAAAAGGTTGCCGTCTTAGGAGCTGATTAATTCTGCTTATACCTGTAACCATATGGAACTCAAAAAGCAACAATAGTATCTGGACTAAATAAACTATGTAACAAGGGCTTAGCTTAAATAAATTGCTGAGAAGCCTTCTGAGATAAATCAAACTTCTTTTTGAAATCTGTAAAAGTTTTTAAAATGAGTTTCTTAAGAACCAAGCTTATCCAGAATAATAACTTGCTGGGGGCAGGGAGGGGAGAAAGTATTCATAGCTTGTTTAACATGTACGTGTGGATGAGGACATCAATTATTCTAATCTAAAGTTAGGAAACATGAGGGGAAAGGGAACAGTATTTACCACATGTGATAGGGCAGGAACTGTTGATGGCTATCACTTTCCTAATCATCTTGGATGCCAAATATGAAATAAAAAACTACAGATTACCATTTCACAATTGAAAAAGTTTGTAATTTTGCTGTTGTCACCGTATTCTTGCTATTTACCATGCTATAGGATTCAACATTTTTACCCATAATGCAATGATAGCATGGGACATCTTATCATTTCAGAAAATGCATTTGCTATCTTTGACAGGTCTTAACTGCCTTTTATGTGGTGACATTAGAGATTTATTTGTTACTATAATTTCGAACTAAATAATGAATACATAAAAACAAAACTTTCTAAACAATTCTAATAAACCTTTTTTTTTTTTTTTTAAGTCTGATATTTCTGCAGAAGACAGAAAGTCTGAAGAACAATATAGCACCCATTTATTACATTTGAGACATGGAAAAAGCAAACGGCAGAGAAGATGTGGTCAACCAAAGATGGCTAATAGATCAAGATATTCTAGAAGATTTAGCAGACCTGCTCAATTCTCTTCCAATTCTCTTAATAATATCTCAGCAGAGCATCTTAGTATATTTAAAAGAAAGGCTAAGCTAAAAGAGGTATAGTTCCTTTATATTATTACTATTTTTATTTGTCTAGATAGTAATAAGACTTTATGACTTTTCTAAATAAATTAAGTTCTTTTATAGCTGATTCAGCAATGTGCCAATGAAGAGTTTATGGAGCTGGTGGTTCCACGCTTGTCAACAGTTGTTACTGTATTTGAATTTCTACTGATGAAGGCAAGTTTAATAGCAGATCTTAATATAAAAAATTATATGCATTATATTTGCAGTCAATTTCTATAAATTAGACTGTCTTAAACTGAGATTTAAAAAAAGGAGTACAGCCAGATTAACTAAACCCAAAAGAATTGCAAGGAGGAAAATAGAAAAATGAGACATTGCTTTTCCAATCAGATTTATTTAGAACAGTAAGTGCCCTCCTATATGTGACTAGTAGGTGTTTTCTTTTTTTTAAAGTCTCTGAAAGTTGATATTTTACACAAAACCATATTTTCTAGGCAAATAGGAAGACATTGATCTAAAGTTGGCAAGGGAAGCATGATATTGCCTAGGAGAATATGGGATTTCCAAGGAAAGATTTAAAAAGTATGTTTAATAGTATTAGAAAAGTACACATGTGTAATCCGCTGAAACCAGTTTCCATTATAACATAAATGGAAAACAAAAGATTGAAAATGAAATGTACAATTAATTTTTATTTGTGAGCTTGCTTATATTTTTATATAGCTTTTGTTTTTGACCAGGCAACGAAAAAATGTCAAGCAAAAGCATTCTTTCCAGATGTATACCAGGAGTTTGAAGAGCTCCATTCAATGGTAAAGAAAATGTGCCAAGATTATTTCAATAATTCTGAATTAAAGGAGCCATTAGAGATAAAAAACCATAAGGTAAGAATAATTCAGATGACTTTTTTTGTTAGCAAAGATTTGTCAGTGAAATTATGTGTAGGTAAAATGGACACTGTACTTCCTTAAAAAACGAAAACAGCAATAATTGAAAATTAGTAGCAATCTGGTTGGCAAAGTTCTTTGATCAAATTACTCTATATATTTAGTCTTCCATCTTCACATAAAAAGCCGTGCTGGGTCAGACCAACATTCTATTCCTACAATCGTCCATCAGATGGTTATAAAGAAAATAAGCAGGATATGAATACAGTAACTTGTGTTCTCCAACAAGCAATGCTACCATGTTAACTATGCTGGTACTACAGTTAGCCCTGGTGAGCTACATAAACTAATAGCCAATGAGAGCTTTTGCTTACAGTATGAATATCACATAGTATTGCTAAATACAATTGTTACTTGTATAATAATCTCTGCAAATTGATCTGCTTAAACAAAAAACAAGTTGAATTAATATTTATTATTTTTTTTTGCTATGCTGAACTAATTAACAAAAGAACAGTAAAAACATTAAAAGATCAACACAACCTCAAAACTGATAAACACAGCAGTAAAAAAGAACAAAGGCCTGGAAGCTGTGACATAAAGAAAACAATGCCAAAAATTAACATATTGCTCAGAAGTTTTCCCTTGCCCCTTTGTTGGAGAAAAAATTCTTTTAGTCAAACCCTAACCCTAACCCCACAGTTCTTGATATCTTGTTTAATTCTAAAAACTGGGAGATGTAGGGGAAAAGATGCATGAATATCATGTAAAGCATCCTGGGAGGACTATTCTTGAAATGAATGAAGCAGATATTATTGACATACCTAATTACTCAACTTGGGTTTTCTTTTATCAGTAAGATTCTTGATAAGCCCTGAGTAAATAATTAAATTAGATTTTAGGAACAGTGTAAAGTCTTTAGCATGTAACCAACAGACATGCAAAATACTTGGTTACTCCAAATATTTTCATGATTATGTAAATGCCTCGGGTATTTTCCATGGATGGTACTTTTAGTGAAGTTTTTCATTTTTGTCTTTAACAGGTGGCTGAATCACTAGGAATTACAGATAGTTGTCTTGAAGTGCAAAAAATCCAGACAAATTCTTTTCCTGAGTGTACTGAATCTATTGACAAGTATATATTGCCCCAAATTTCAGGACAGAAACGAGCAGCTAAGGTATAAAATAAATAATTTTTGCCATGTTAACATGTACATGTTTTGCAATAGTATAAACATTATAAGATGCTTTTATTTTTCATAAATTTATCTTCAGCTAAATAAGTATCAACAACTGGATTGAAAATTATTTCTCTTCTTGCAAAATTTAAACTTTGCCTATATTAAAAGTATATGTTTTGTTACACAGTGCTGCTCCCTAATGTTCTCTTGATAACAGAATACACTTCTACCTTATTAGAATACCTCCTTTCAGTGAGGTAGGGTGTGAATAATCATTTGCTTTGGATTACAATTATAATAATTTCTGGCCATTAATCATATTAGCTGCAGCTAATGGCAACTGTAGTCCAAAACACTGGAAGGGCATTAAGTTATCTACTCCTGCCTTTTTTTCTTTTTTTTTAACTTTGTCTTATGTATGGCAGCTGGAGTAAAAAAACCCTGAACTTTTGCAAAATATTGTAAGTTTGAATAATTCATTTTTATTCTTATGTGCCAAATGAGATTATGCAATAGTTTTTTTTCCCCTGAATTGTGAGTTTTTATATGTATCCAAGAGTAAATCAGCATTTACTGGAAACGTATGTTTATGAGGTTATTATCCCCCAATCTCTATTAACAGACTTCAAATGAAAAGTTACCAAAAAAGAGCAGAGAGGAAAACATTTTGGAGAAAATTAATACTGAACATTCAAATCAAGGAGGAATAAAGGAATGAAATCATACGTATCAAGGTGATTTTTAAATTATTATATCTTCATAAAATGATGAGCAAATAGCTAAAAAGGTAGAAGAATATCATACAAGAAGTCCTTGTTTAGTGACCACAATTGCGATTGGCAACTCTGTGTTTATGCGAAGCAGTTGCTAAGTGAAACTGCGACTGTGCTTACGGTCTTCAGCTTTCTTTTGCTTTATAGCTCTGCATAGGTCGTCAGGATTGGTCACAATGTTACTTTTTCATCACTGTTGTAACTGTGAGTGGTCGCTAAATGAGGCAATCACTAAATGAGGACTACCTGTAAAATGTGCAAGTCTAGCAGTTTAACAGTATAAGTCTAGTAATCCTGCTTGGATGAGAACATGGCATATTAATGTTATTCATCTTTTCTCTTCTTCATGCTTATATCAGCCATACTCATATTATGTCCATTGCCAAGGACTGCAGTGCATTTTTCTTTCTTTTTATCTTTATAATGTTAAAGTAAGTTAGGTTGTGAGGATATGATGCGCTCAAGATCACAACAAGTTTAATATCAGCAGAGAAATGTTGCTCACCAGTGCACGTCTACTTTGCAATCTTCAAATTCCATCAATTGTTTTAATAGTACATCCAGGTTACAAGGGTAGCCATAGATTATCCCTTAAATGTATGATTAGATAGCATCCTCAGTGTTTGTTTAGTGTAAATCCTTCCTTCCTGATGTTGCAATGGCATATATGGGTGACTTTCTATTAACTGGATTGCTTTTGTATTTTGATGACAATGAAAAACATCTACACACACATACAAAATGAAAGAATTTGGTCTAAATGTGCAGGATCAGAGGAAAAGAAGTATTCATGACATCTTATTTAACTTGTTCTTTTAGGATCATGATTACAATTTTAAAATGTCAGCCCTTTGTTTTGCCTGTGAATGACTTTTGAACTTGGACTTCTGGCAAACCTTATACACTGCTCACAGGTCACTTTGCATCTATGAATAATGTCTTTGCATACTGCTGGCTGGGAACTTAAGAATCATCATCTTGGATAAGGCTCGTTTTAAGTCAGCCAAAATTATGCTTGATAGTTACTATACTAGGAGTATAGCTATTTTTTAAATTCATGGTTTATATTGTTGTTTTGTTGCAGGTGTTTTTTAAAATGTAATCTTTACCAGGTTTCTTGACAGAGAATGGAACAATTGCCCAGGCCTTTCACATGGAAGAGGTACCATCAATATTGACAAACAGGACCAGCTGCAGGCAGGGATGGGGCATTAGAAAGTTGCCCAAATTAATAGGGGGCTTCTGGTGGGGATTAATGGCAGTTAAGCTTGACTTCAAGGGTGGAGGCGGCACCACAGCAGAGATCTGCACCCAGAAGCCAGCACTGGACACCAAACTTCCTCCAGATAAAGGAGGAAGCATGAAATCAACCCATCTGATCTCCGATTGGCTGCTACCCGCTAGTTACCTGCAAAAACAAAAGCTTTTGAGGTTTGCTTGTGAGTTCAGCAGCTGGGTGGAGCGGGATTCTATCTACATTCATTGCTGTGGTTTAGCCTTCATGGACACAAGAACCGACCAGTCCTCATTTCTTAACCACATTTGGACATAACTATTTTTCAGCCTGAGAGAGATTTCCTTTTACAACAGATAAGTACTTCTCTTGGTTATTTTCATTTTTGGGGGGGTATACATTTATAAGAAGATTTAAAGACTTAAAATATAAGAAGTATTGGGCAAAAAACTTAATAAAGAATGATATAAGAAAGAAAGTTAAAAATACTGCAGACAAAGATTTCATTTTGTTGGGACAAATTAGAAGGTGTGATTTTTACTTTTAAACAGCAAAGATTTTGATTGAACTCTGTTCAAAAGGCTAGAGAATTTTTGGAAAAATTTAAAGGAGAATTGGAAGAGGTTCAAATGGAGGCTGTAGTGGAGACTGCTCCAAAATTACAACAGATGCAAAAAGATTCTGAAAAAGATGATTTTGAATTAGGTGCATTGACTTTTCTAAATTACTGCCCTAAATATGGATTATAAATGTTTAATGTGCAATATAAATGTAGCAAATGCTCCTCAAAAAAGAAAAAAAAAACTCTTTCACTACTTAAAAAAATTAAAACAAGATATAATTTGCCTACAAGAGACTCATATTAGAAAAAAGGACATAAAATATCTGACTTGCAAAAATTTGGATGAAGAATTTATATCAGGTGGACTAAAAAAAATAAATTGAGTTGTTTTATACATTTTTCCCAACTAAAACCAGAACTTGTATTGACTGATGAACATGGTAGATTTGTTGGGGTAGAATGTGAATTACAAGGGGCTTAAACTATGGTATTGGGAATTTATGCCCCAGATGAGGATAAAGGAACTTTATATAAACAACTTATGGAATGATTGACAAGCTTTTCCTATGAAAATTGGTGTTTGATGAGAGATTGGAATGGAATGATTTCTCCACAGTTAGATAGTACATCAGAGAAGAATATTAAAATTACTCAAGATAAATTACCAAAGGCTTTTTTTGATTTGATGGCTAACTTAGCCCTAGTGGATGTATGGAGACAGAAAAATGACAGCTCTAGAGAATATACTTATTTTTCAGAAAGATATAGATCTTTTTCAAGAATAAATATGATTTGGACTTCAAAAAATTTGGCTACAAGGTTGAGATTCTACCAAAGACTTTCTCTGATCATAATCATGTGAGTTTGATTTTTGAAAGGAAACCTACCTCCTTTAGATGGAGATTAAATGAAATGTTATTACAGAAAGAGCCAATAGTTGCAAAAATAAATCAGTAGAATTTTTTGAAAATAACTTAAAGTAACTGGCTTAAGAATGGTTTGGGATACAAGTAAAGCTTTCATTAGAGGTTACTTCATACAACATAATACTGAACTTAAAAAGAAGACTCAAGAGAAAATACAGGCTGTTTTCGATGAGATAAAAAGAAAAGAGGAAGAATTAAAGAAATCACCAGAAAAAACAAGAATTTCATATCGAATTAAACTTTTACCACAACACTTATCTATGTTAACAGCAAGAGAAATGGAAATAAAGATGAACTATGCAAAGCAAAAGAATTTTGAATTTGCAAACAAAGCAGGGAAATGGTTAGCATATAAATTAAGAAAAGAGAAAGAAATGAAATTGATTTTGAAAGTTCAAGAGGGAAATACTGTATTAACAGACAATGTGGCTATACAAAAAAATTTTTTTATCAGTATTATTCTAACTTGTATAAAGGGCATGATATTTCTTTTGAAAAAATAGATGAATACTTAAAGAAACAAAACTTATGAAGACTTACAGAGAACCAAAGACAGATTATGAATGGACCTATAACAGTAAGGGAAGTTTGTGAAGCTATAAAAAAGATTAAATCAGGAAAAGTACCAGGACCGGATGGATTACCAGGTTCTTATTATAAATGTTTGAGGAAGAACTTCTACAGCCCCTTCAAAATATGATGAATTCTATACTACAGGGAGGAAAGATACCAGAAACTTGGAAAGAGACTAATATAGCATTAATACCTAAAGAAGGGCAAGATCTAACTTTAACAAGAAATTATAGACCAATATCATTATTGAATAATGATTATAAATTGTTTATAACAATTTTAGCAGACAGATTGAAAATAATCTGCAAGAAATTATTCATGAAGATCAATGTGGATTTTTACCTAAAAGACAGTTAAAAGACAGTATCAGAATAGTGTTGGAATACTTGGAATAGAGTACTTGGAACAGCATAATAAAAACAAGCTGCACTAATTTTCTTAGATGCAGAGAAAGCTTTTGACAACTTAAATTGACCCTTTTTATTTAAAGTTTTGGGAGATATGAACTTTGGAGAGAACTTTATAAAATCTGTAAAAGGTATTTATAGTTCACAGACAGCACAAATTATTGTTAATAGAGATCTAACAAAATCTTGTGAGATATGAAAAAGAACAAGACAAGGCTGCGCATTATCCCCTCTTCTGTTTATTTTGGTTCTTGAAGTTTTGAATAAAGATGTAAAGCAAGATGAGAGGATAACAGGTGTAAAAATCAAAAGAGACTTACAAGTTGAGAGTTTTTGCAGATGATCTGGTGCTGGTTTTGAAAGATTCTTTAAAGAGGATTGCACTGCTAATGAGAGAATTAAAACAATTAGGTGCATTAGCTGGTTTTCAGATTAATAAACAGAAAGCAAAGATGCTAACAAAAAATATCAAGACACAAGATCAAACAGAATTGATGAATAAAATGGGTTTCAAGATCGAAAAAAAGGTAAAATATTTGGGTGTTACTTTGACAAATATGAACTGTAAGCTATTTCAAAATAATTATGTTAAGACATGGAATGAAGTTTAAAAAGTTATGTTAACATGGGACAAATTTCAACTGTCATTGTTGGGGAGAATTTCTGTGATTAAGATGAATGGTTGGCCTAGAATGTTATTTTTGTTTCAAACAATACCTGTTTTGACAACTAATGTACCAATTAAACAATGGCAGAAAGATATATCTAAATTTGTGTGGCAGGGTAAAAAACCACAAGTCAAATGTAAGGTGTTACAGAATGCTAAAGAAAGAGGAGATTTGGGTTTACCTGATTTGAAATTATACTTTGCAGCTTGCTGTTTAGTTTGGATGAAAGAGAGGGTGATGCTGAGAAACAGCAGATTATTGGAGCTAGAAGGACATGATTTGAGGTTTGGGTGGCATGGTTATTTATGGTATGATAAAGCTAAAGTTAATGTTGACTTTAAAAATAATTTTGTTAGATGGGCCATATTGGGAACAAGGAATAGATATAAATCCAGATTGTGTCTGAAAATCCCTTTGTGGCTTTCACCACAAGAAGCATATTATAGAAGAGAAATGATAACTAAATATAAATGATTAACTTATGGTGATATATTAGAATTTTCCCAGGGAGAATTCAAAATGAAATCAAGAGATGATTTGACATTAGAAGGATACATGTGTCAATGGTTTTCCTATGTACAATTATTAGAAAGATTTAAAATAGATAAAAGGACTTTTGGTTTTGAATATTGTAAGACGGAATTTGAAACAGAATTATATACAAATGATGAACATGTTATTGCTGAAATGTGTACTTTTATTGAGATTTGAAATAGAAGAACAAGTGAAAGAATATATGATAAAATGGGCCAAAAATTTTGGTTATAACATACAAATGGAACAATGGGAGAATAGTGGATGAAAGAACTGAAATTTACATTATGTTATAATTTTAAAGTGAATTTTTATAAAATGATCTATTACTGGTATTTGTCACCAGAAAAATTGTCTAAAATGTATAAAGGTACTTCAAATCTATGTTGGAAATGTGAACAGGAGGAGACTTTTTATCATGCTTGGGGGACATGTAAAAAAGCTAAAACATTTTGGATCCAAATACATACATTAATTCAGAAGATTTTAAAGATTAACATACAACTGAAGCTAGATATGCTTCTTTTGGGACTGATTGACAAAGAGTTGGAAAAAAGTCATGGAACTTTGTTTTTATATATGATAACAGCAGTGAGACTTTTATATGCACAACAGTGGAAAGATTTGACATTACCCACAATGGAAGAGTGGATTGTGAAGATGATGGAGTTTGCTGAGATGGCTAAATTGACAGCTTTGATTAGAGAAAATACATTAAGTTCAATGCTGACTGGAAACCCCTTTTGGACTTTTTGCGTGAAAACAGAAAAAAAATGAAATTACGATATATAGGTTTGATGATTAGACAAAATATTAGATGATAGAAAAAATGAAAGTTGTGTTGTAACCCTAGAGTAAGAGTTCAGTTTAAATTTATTCCTATAGCTGTTGTAAAAAAAATTGGAAGTCATTTCCTTAAATTTCTTTTTTCTTTCTTTTCTTTCTGTACTTTTGGCTTTGTTCTCTCTTTATTTTCTTTCTTTCTTTCATCTTAAATATTAGTTCTTGTTAGTCTTTATCTTTCTTGTTTAAAAATTTAATAAAGTTATTACAAAAAAAAAAAAAGTTGCCCAAATGATAACTTTTTCCTCTGCAAGGAAATGCATTATTCCATTCTTTCATTTATTACTTGCCTATCTCTTCCTCTCTATTTCCCTACCAATTGGAAAATAGTCTGCAACTGCTTATTAATGGGTTTGAGAATAGATGGGGAATTCCTTACCAAGTTGAAACTCCTTATATTACATGAAAAGCCATTCTTCAAGACCTGTGGCCTCTAGAGAATAGAATTCAGTCAGGAACAGTGGAATATAGATGGAAATGAAAATTACAATCCTCTGTTTCGTGCATGCGCAAAGACATTTTATGTTTTAGCACTATGACATAATCCAGAGCAAAGAGTCCTGGAAGGCGGGGTGAGGGCAAACTACAGAAACTTTTAAATAAAGAAACAGAAACAGGTGGAGAGGTGCTGGAAATGTCTTATGAGGCCTTGTTATGCTCGTACTTTTCCACAAAAAACTCGGGCAGACTTTTTTCTCCCACCCATAACCAAACTAACAGCTTTGAGAGGTATTAATCAGCATTGTATGATTGCAAATTCATACATTTACTATTTGCTGTATACACCATTTTTCTACTTTGGCAAATATTCAAGATTTTCAATAAAAATATTAAATTCTAGGTGTAGGAATGGGCATAGGAGCTGAATCTGATAGTGAACCTGAGTATGTGGAAGTTGAACCTGCATATGAAGACATGGGTGGTGGGCTGGCATATGAGAATGTGTGCACCTGTGATAGAAACTATACTCAGTGTTCTTGTCAAGAGTGATGTATTCCTTCCCAATGACATGCTAGTGATGTATTCCTTCCTAATGACATGCCTATGCAATTTTTAAAGATAATTATGTGCTTTATGACTTCCTTGCAACCCCCTTGCTTGTTTTTGTAAGCTTTAAGCTTTAAATATAACTATATTATTTAGTGATTTCATTGTATCCTTGAAGATAAAAATAATTGTATGATTTGTGATTTCCTTGATCCTATAGCAGAGGTGGAAGAGACCAGCTATGGTCATTCTGATGAGATGGGTCATGGCTTGGGCAACTGACAGAACATACAAGATCTATAAACCTGTAATGTTATTCTCCTGATAGGATAAGGGGAAGGGGGTTGGGGTTAAGATAAGTTTAAGATAGATAGATAATAAGTAATAATTAATGTATAGTAGGAGGAGGTTGTGAAGGACACAGAAACCCATTTTTGGTTGAAGTCACAGTGACCTGGTGAAATAGATAATTTTATAAGAAACACCTGCAGATGTTTGTAAGAAGTTAACTGGTTTCTTTGTTTAAACTGTCATGTGGATTCTGCGAAGAAAAAGTATATAAGCTATGTAAAATCCGTAATCAGGACTCCCTCCGTTAGCTGGGAGTCTCCAGTTTGTTTAGAGCTCTAAAATAAAGTAGATAGAAAATGTCTGATTTTCGTCTTGGTGTTCTGTTCACCTCGCACTAAGTCCCGAACCTGGTAATTAGGGTTGATTGGCTGGACCCAAACATATGCATAGTGAAAGAAATGTCACCTAGCAGTGTTCTATATTCAAAAAGCTACATAGATTATTTGTTCTTTAAAATGTGCATTTAAATTACATTACTTTTTGTATATTTTCTTAAACTTTTATAGAAATGTGCAGCAGTTGCTCTGGACATATAGTATGAGAAAACTAATATGAATTGCTCCAGCCAAGAATTGTGTATGATGAAGCTAATACAGATTTATGCGGTCAGCACACCCAAGAAAATGTGAATGTTTACAGCCTTTAAATATCCCAGGATTATTTGAGATGCCCAACTGGCAGTAGAGGATGTTCACAAGAACAAAGATAAACTCAAGGTGGGACACAGTAAATGAAGCGACTTATTATACCTCTTGAGGCATCTGAAAAATATGGTCAGCATTCTCCTTGGCTTCTTCATGAAGAAAACAATAAAAATAAAATATATCAGGAACTTGAAGAAGAAAAAATACTTTCTGCTAACAAATTCTGAACTTTCTTAAAACTTTGATAATTTCAACAGTATTAAATATCACAGGAGTAGCTCATCAGTTTAGATCTCAGGAAATTGCATAGACCAGTTTCAACATTGCTTGAAATATATGTGATTGAATTAATGTAATCAATTTAATAGTATCTTAGAGGAAGAAAAGTAGAGAATGCAGTAAGTACGACATGATAATGTTGAAGATCATGGATGAAGACTGGGAACTTTTTTTGGGGACACAGGCTTTTCCTCTTCCTGGTACTATACATCTGTATATCTCAAATGTTTGTAACACAATTTGCTGCTGCTATGTAGATTTATACAAATTCTTCGGCAGTTGCAGCACTTTTAACAGTGATAGTGAAATTAAGCCATTATAAAAGTATTTTTGAAGCAGTTTTGAAAGTCTACTTGAAATGTGTATTAAATATGTTGTTTTTAGTTCCACAAGCTTGGCTGTATTTAACATATGCATTAACATGTATTTGCATATAACATATGCATTAACATAACAGTTCTAAAAGTAGCCGGGTTCAGGTGTTACCTACCCACAATGATAATCTTTTCTCCCCCTCTGCTAATGTGGCTCTAATATTGGCTTTGCTTCAAGTATTCAGGAGCAGATTGCTTTTTCCTAACCATGACACCAAAATGATGAAACATGCATTATGATGCTACAATGCAAGCTGTACCTTTTTGTACTTGTATTGCCACATTGCCCACAATTTTGTAAGAGATGGAGTTTGCATCATGATATCACAATGCATGTTTTGTCACTTTGTCCCTCCTTGCACATGCGTGCAAAAGAGCTGTACTGGCCTCCTTAGGAGTCAGTATTCTTTTAATGGCTGAATGAGTGAACACTATGGGAAAGCTAGCATCTCTTAAAGGACATTGGTATATAGAGTTAATAGAAAATGAGATTCTCCTAAGAGATAAATATACTGTACCAATTGCTATGAATGTATTAACAATGTTTGGCTACATAAAGTATAAATTTAAGAAGGGCAGCTGCCAGAATTCCTTCAAAAATTAACATTTACATGCTTGTGTATGCTATCCTGAATAAACTTGAAAAAGTGGTGCTTTACAGATTGGTGTTTCTATCAGATTTCCAATGTAATTATTTTTTTAAAGTAATTACAGTAGAAGAACTTCTCTACTTAAAATTCAAAGTGCTACACACTGTTCTTGACATCTGAGTCATTTTAATGTTTTGAAGATTTTACCTATTCCAGGATAATAAACAGATAAGAGTTAGTTAAGGCTTTCTTAAATATCAATTTAGTTTAACACATAGAACATTCACAAATGGCTTGTTCAAAAGTACAAATTCATCTACTTCACATTTTTGGATATGTCCTATTCTACATACTGGCAACTGTAAGCTATATTGTTAATTTTCCCTAATCTAAATTACTCTGAAAACACTTTTAATCCATAATACCTAGACTCTCAAATATTTGGAAATGAAGAGTTCAATAGAGTATGACATAAAATATTATAAAAATGAAGTACATTTATGTCATGACACGTGCAGGTTTTGAAGCCTAAACTGAATTGTTTGGTGAAGAAGTTTGGAAGGGATATGGATTGATAGACACACAAACTACATCTGCACTTCAAAATAAATCTTTTGGCTTCTTGATGCAGAGGACATCCACATTGGCTCTTCCTACAAGTAGGCGAATTATAGGCAGCTTCCTGCATGGTTTTTTAAAAACATATTGGGTAAACTATCGACTTAGCTTGTTTTTGGAACAAGCCAGGATCCTTGAATTGTACAGGATATTAAACAAGCTATGAGGGAGGTGTCTGCAGTTTGTTACCCATGCCTGATTTGAGGGGAGCCATCTTATTATGCCTCTTGTTAAGCTGTAACTGAGTTTAGCATGTTATGCACATGACACTTCAGATCCTGGGCAAAAGCCTAAGCAACAGAAACAGCCCCTTTAAAAAAAGAACATGGAATAATCCACACAAAGGTGATTTAGAAGTGACTTGGGAAAATAAACTTTGAAGGTGCTCTTATGTAGTGGTTATCTTTATTTCCAAACTGAATAAAAAGGCTTTAACTTATCAGTGTTTTAGAATGCATCGTAGTATTTTAGAGGGTGCCAAAAACTTGGGTAAATTACTCAGTTTATTTAACGGCCCTAGGAAAAGGATGGACTCCCCTAGCCCAGAAATGAATCCAAAATCACCAATGAATGTAGTATCAACCTTCAGTACTGTCACTCATTCTTAAGCCGAGTACAGAAATGAATAACTGTGCTGTTACACATCGTCCCACATAAAGGCAATTCTAAACAAGTTAGGGGAAGTATATAAAGCATGGCTTCTTGAATTCTTTCCAAACATTATGGCTGTAACTATAGGAGCTGTCTGTATACTCTTTTATGTAACAAAGTAATGTGCTGCATTTGTGTCTAGGGCATGGGATGGAGGGATTAGAATAGAATGGTCTGCAGCATTCCAAGCACAACCGCCTCTTCCATAAGGAAGCATTGGGGGATTTTTTTCTGGAATGTTTTTCTTTGTAGTCCCATGCCAGATCTGGCCCATTTTTTAACATGATCTTTCTTTGGCTAGATTCTCCCATTACACCAAATGTTGTCCCAGTCTCTTGAGTTTTTTGAGAGTTATCCTGCTGATAGAGTTCAGAGTCCCTTTATATAATTCTTTCCAATGTTCTGCTGGAATGGAAAAAATCAAAACAGAGATTGTAAGTACAACCTGAATAGTTGAGCAGTTACTTATTAGGACACTGATATACTGTCATAGGAGAGTTTGGTCTAGCAATTGTGTTGCCAAAAATGGGAGGGAGCAGTGCTGATCTTTACATTGCTACCATTCCTTTTTATCTTCTAGAAGCCTGTTACCATCTCTGATCCTAGCTGCATCACAGGAGTTGCTTGGTTTTTGAAGGACTTCAGTATCTTCCCTATTCTGAGCACTTTGTTTTATGCTTTTTACAACAAATGACTTGAACACTCACATGTCAAATAACTGCCCTAATCAGGAATTGTTCTCTTCTGTTTTGGCATACTTACAAGACTTCTAAATTTGCTGTGTAGAATCAGAATTTTTTACTCTATTGCTTGTTTTCTAGGCTTGTGTTATATTAATCACTTAAAGTGTCACAAGTCATATGCCAGTGGTAATGTTTAATCAAGATGTGGGTCTGAAAGTAGAGAAATTATGCCTTCTACACATTATATATATTTATGTACAATATATATTATATAATTATGCAGCTCTATTGTCATACGAGAAGTGTGCATGATTGCAGGTTTTCCCTTGAGACCTTTTACCCAGTTTGAGGAGACTGAGGAGAGACACTACTCCCACATATTGACACATTAGAAATATTAGGGAAATATTAAACTACTTAGATATTACTAATATTCTGACAGCTCAGTTACATACCCAGAGAAACTATGAACATTAAAAAATCTTCTGAAAATAACCACATACTATGATGCTCATAATATACTTCAAAATAAAAGGAAATTGTGCTTTGTGCTATAATATGGAAAAGCAGCTGTATAAATCATAAAAATGCAAGAATTTTATTAAAAATAAGCTGCAACTAAATACAGTGTAATAAAATCATAAATTTGTAACAATATTAGCATTGTATGTCTTGCTACTAGAAGGAAGGTTTAAAATTAAGGTGATAATTCTAATAAATAAGCAAGATTAGAGCTGCCTGTGCCCTGTTTCTAACAACATACTTTCTAACAGTACTATATTGCTGTTGTCAATGTAGGGCTGATATAACCATGATGATAAATAGACCATCAATAGATCTTGGTCAGCAGTATGAGCAATTTCTTCCACAATGGTTTGCTTGAGTTTTATTTCTTGTGAATACATGTCTAAGAGCTTCACAGAGACATCATCTGAAAAAGAAATAAAAAGAAATGGTCCTGCATTCTCTCAATATGCTGTGAAATTTTTTGCAATAAGGAACTAGATTTATTTTCCTTAGCACCTGAGGTAAGACAAGAACCAATAGGTAGAACCTTAACAGAGCGACCACCAGTTGAAATAAGGAGGAACTTCCTGATAGTGAGAGTTATAGCAGTGGAATAGTATGCCTCCTCTCTTGCGGGAAGCTTGCAAGAAAAGAATGAACAGCCATTTGTTTGGGATGGTGTAAGAATTCCTGCATTGGGCAGTGGGCTGGACTAGATGACCTCCAAGGTCCCTTCCAACTCTATAATGTTATATGAATTGAAAAAAATGGAGAGAGCAAAATGGATAAGATATAGAACATTTTTCCTAGGGAATGTTAGAATGCTAGAGTGTTTCTGACTTTAGCTTGGAATAAAGCAATTGAGAGGGAGAAGACATGATCAAGGGATATTGCACGTGATGTAGACAAGTCAGCAGGGAGAGATTTTTTCCCACCTCTCTCAAAATATGACCAAGAATCATTCAATGAAGCTAACTGGGAGGAGATTTGGACAAATAATTTTTTCACATACATCATAAAAATCTGGATTTCATTACCATGTGACTAAGGAAGGGATTTGATAAATTTATGAAGGGCAGGTATCAAGGGCTATTTGTCTTGAAGACTCAATGTTATCATGCAGTTATGTTCAAATAAATCATCCTCAATGAAAAGACAGATTTACTTACAGAAATAGGAAACAGGCCATGTGTGAAATAATGGTGCCTTGTGTTCTGCTGCATGATGGTATGCTTCTAAGTCACAGACCCCTTTAGTTGTTGAACACAGTTTTTCCATTTTCTCGTGTATTTTGGCCTAGCAAAGTTGAGAACAAATAAGATTCAACATTTAAGAAGCTAAAGTCCAGTAAACATTTTGAGCAAAATTGTTTGATTACTACTTTTAACAGCTAAGAAATTTTGAAAAATGGGTCACAGATAAGATAAACAATACTGATGATACATAATGCTTCCTTAAGGACATTTTTAACAGCCAGAACTAAACACAGTTTAATAGTTTTATTTGGCACTTCTGAGTTAATATGCATAATACACATTCATTTGAAATCTGGCTTATATACTTAATGTCTTTATGCTTTCCAGTTAAAGGTTGCTGTCTTGATTAGATTTGTTAAAGTAATTACTTAAAAGGTTACATGACAGTTTGCTGCAAAGATATGCCTCTCTTGACCAGTGAGGAGTAGAAACAGAAATGTTTTTCAGCACGGATATTTATAAGTACCAAATTGTTAAAAATTCCAAGTAGTTCTGTACAGCACTGCTCCAGTTCCATGTTATAGTCAAGTGGCAGTCTTTCACAGTCAGAGGAATCTTCAGTATGTTCTATCTCCAATGTGCTGTCTTTAAACCTAATAAATAATTTTTAAAATCATTTAGTATTTAAGAAAAATGCCTTCATTACCTCTCATCTTATTGCCTAACCATGCAGAATCATCTTTGTTTAACACAGTCTCTTTAAACTGAATGCATCATATGATTTTTTTTTTTAAATCCAGTTTAAATGAAATAAAAATAAGCTTTGCACCAAGACTATTGACAAATTATTCCAATGTATTTACCGGGTAGCGTTTTTGATGTTCACAATCTTGGTGGCAATAGAAAATCCATTCTCATTCAAGGTTTCCCATTTCATCATTAGGTTGTGCCAGTCTGCTGCATTATCTTTAATTTTTCTTGCACTTATGGACAATACAGGTGTCCTTGGAGTAGAATTACTAGCTAATCAAAAACACAAAATTAAAATAATTTAAATGACAATATCTCATACATGTGTTTTTATTACCATTAGTTTTAAAGAACTACTCTTTCCTGTCATATATGGGCCATGCTACTCCAAGACAGTGCCAATAGAAAACAGGTTTATACATTGTCTAGACAAAATAAATATGTGAAACCTGACGAGAGCAGATACCCACTTTTTCCACATGAGGCATGATTTCTATCAGATCCTCATCTATTCCTTGTCCCCAAAGGTAAGGCATAATTCTGGTTTAAGAAAGCACAATTACTCCATTTACATAACATGTTATACCTAAACCAACAGCCCATACAATGGTTTAATGTGTTCCCACAACTTAATACAATAGGGGGACTTCCACACAGGTTGAGCTACAAACTAAAAAGATAAAAAAATCTTAAGTTCTATTCTTGGGGATTTTAAGGACATATCCACTCAGTTTTCTCGGCAACGATATGCTACTAGAGATATTTTTTCCAATGCTCTTATTTCTGATGGTTTCCTATCCGAATAATTCTGTAATCAAGTCCCGCCTTGCTTTGCCTTTCCAGCTAACCTCAGTTACACGCTGCCGCCTAACTGGGCAACCACAAACCACCCAACTTCATTTTAGTCTCGTCTGGCACGTTGTGAGAACCCATCCTAAGCATCTCCAGTGCTGGACCATGCCTTCCCTAAGTGTTCATTCAACATGCCCTCGCATTACAAAGACAGACTGAAAGCGGCGCCTGGCTCACTAGACTTTCAGCTGGTTGCAGGGGCCAGTTTTCAATCCGCGTCGACCGAAGCGCAGAAACATCGCCATCCGCACTCGCCATCCTGCCGTCAGCCACGCCACTCACCCGCCCGCCACCCGAGGGCAGGAAGCCCGCGTCACCCAAGAATACGGCGGCCTTAACCCCGGCCCAGCGAAGAGGCTAGAAACCCTCCCCCAGGTCCAAGAAAACTCACCGGCCATGGCCCTCGCCTCCGCGACCAGCGACCGTCTTCCTAAGCCCCTCCTCTCGGAAGTGCGCTCACGTCCGGCCCCGCCCGGCTGCAGCTGCTGCTGCCGCCGCGGGTGCTGGTGCTGGGTTTGTTTTCCCAGCGTCGTCAGGCCTTGGGGGGAGCGGCCGCGGCTCCCCCGTTGATCATGAGGGTCTTTGGGTCCTACTGAGGTGAGGTAGGGAGCTTGCGGCCTAGTCAGGCGAGGCGGGCGGAGGAGCGCTGGGTCTCCAAGGCCGCGTTGCTACGGTCTGGGGCGAATGTCCCGAAAGAGCTGCTGCCTCGGCTCGTTCTCTGCCCTCTTTCGTGGCGGGGTGGGGGGGTAAGTTACCAGTCTCTTTCCCTTTCGGTATTTAACTTCCCAAAGAAGGAGGTGCTGGGCCGGAAACCAGCTGGTGCAAGTCTGCCTTCCCTTTAAATGTCTTATATGTTTGCTGTGGTGCTGATAGACGCCCTGCACTTTATCTGTTCGCCCGCTGTTAGAGGCTTGGCACGGAAAACGCGTTGAAACGGATTCTACCAGCTTTGGCTAAAACTAAACGGTGTTTTACTGTCTTTCTGTGGAAATGCCCTTCAAATGGTATGCACAGGTGCTTGTCAAAATTGGCGGTTCAACAGTTTTTGGTTTCCTTTCAGAAAAGTGCCCATTACACGTAGGTTAGATTTGTGTGCACTTTCTGTTTAAAAGGATGGATGGGGTTCCTCTTTAATTTTTAGCTTCTGCCTTTCAAAACAGACATATAATCTATTTGCTATGTTTGCCAATATATTATTGTCTCCTTGTAGACCATTTTCCACTCACCTGAAGTTCTGGAAGGATACAGGTCACTGTCCTACTAAGATCTTGCACTCCACATCATGTGAAAAAGCTATACAACCAAAGTACTACTGGTATTAAAAGTGAATAGAGAGCAGCTAAAATATTGAAAAGCTCTATTGATAGTGTGTTCTTTTTTTTACAAATTGTGGCCCTTTTTAGTAGAATTGCATTCTTAAATATAAAAAAGCCCAAAATATTAATATTAAAACTCTTGTTTTACACAAAAATGGACAACTTGTGTATCTCTTTAGAGTTGTCCTCCTGCATGTATGCCTTGTTTGTGAATCAGTATTGTAATTTCATTAGTTATTAGCGTTCTCAGGGGAAACTACAGTTGTGACCCTTCTTGCTCTTGAACACTCTGGCCAATTCTTAAGGAGAGTGGGGCACACTTTAGATCCATTGAAAACTATTTTAGATCCATTGAAAACATTGTCTACTTTGGAGGAAGTTGAATGGAGAATCTTTGCAGGAGTACATTAGAGTAAGGGACTGGACTTAGAAGATCAGAGCATATTTTGATACAAGGCATGTAATTGAGTGTGAAGTTGCTTTCTTTTGATACAGGATAACTATTTGTCTCAGGAAATAGCATGATAAAAGCTTTAGTTACATTGAGTACATTTGTTTGAAAGGAGACTTGTGTATAAACTACGAAAAATGTTAATTATATTGAAAGGTGTCTTTAATTATTCCATCTTTGATTTTTTTTTAGAAAGATCCATTATAATTATATTGATTGTTTATATGTAATTTTAGAATGTTTATGTTACCTTACTATTCTTAAAACTGTATAAGGTAGCTCTACAGTATTAATTACAGTAGAGTCCTGTGGAGTCCTTGTGATTCTCTGAGCTTGGTTCGGAGAACCCCAGGGACTCCACAGTTCAATCCTGAGCTACATATATTCTCTTCTGTTGGTACAGTATAGCCCTTTTATATTCATCTGTTTGTAATGATAAATACTGAAATACTTTTTATTCCTAAACCAGGAGAGAGTTAAACCATCTTTTATTGAACCTTATAATCCGTATTGCATAAGGTGACTGTCATATGAAAATGCATGACTTCCTGACTTAGTTAGCATGTTAGTAGAATGAGTTATGCTTGCTTTATTTAGGGACAGTATTTAGAACTTTGACTTTCATATTTCATTAAATGTTCCATCTTTGTAATGTGGCAACAGTTTGGTCAACTCTGGACAAATATGTTGTGCAGTTTTATGCACGAAAATTATGTCATTGTTTAAATTTATTTACATACATGTACCTCAAGTCATACATTTCTTTCATTGTGCTTCTGAGGTGAAATTCAGAAAATTTTTGCTTCTGTTATCAATTTCAGTTTATTATATTCAAATTCTAATCTGTGATTAATATTATCTGTGGTTTACTGAAACAAGCCACTTTCATAATGGTTTTAACTAACCAAATGTGCCTGACATAATAACAAAATGTGAAAGCCTCTTGTCTTCTAGGGATTGTGCCAAAGGAGAAGAAAAGACTGATCAGCTTAAGGTTCATTCACATAATGCTGAACAATATCCAAGTAGAACAACTATATATAAATCCAGCTTATATAGTTAATAAGATTAATATTACACCCAAAACCAGGGTTTAAAAGTCATAATGGCTGGTTTAATACATTTTACTCAGCAATAATATAGCATGTCTGATGAATGAATAACCAAAGACAAAACAATTATAACTTTGAATCTTCTGGGCTATAAATTGTCCTACATGAAAAATAAAGAAAATAAGTATCTTAGTGTTTTTCTGTCTGTACTATAGAGAACAAAATGTTGCATGAGCATTATGCTCTGCCAGTTAGTTCCAAATCATATATGTAGTAATTTAAAAATCTACATTTTTAACTGGAAGGTGTTCTTTATTGTGACTGAATTTTGGAAACTAAATGTTGTTCTTAACAAAAAAAAGGTCTGCTTTTTGATGGGCTGCAGGAGTACATGAAATGTATCTTTTCTAGTCTGTAGGTAGTGCATCGTGTTTACTATGGCATCACTGATACCATCATTTACCTTCAAGGAGTTTTGCCCCTTGTACTACCTTCTCAATGCCATTCCTACAAAAATTCAAAAAGGATTTCGCTCCATTGTGGTTTACTTGACTGCACTTGACACCAATGTGGACTACATAGCTGTAGGCAGCAGTATTGGCATGCTGTATTTATACTGCAGGCATTTGAATCAGATGAAAAAATACAATTTTGAGGTAAGAACAAATCTTAATGTTGGCATGGCTCTGTCTTTTAGGGTATTTGGTTAACTTAGCATCTCAAAAATAGGTAAACACATAAGGTTCAGAATTCTTTTAAGTAAGTTGTGTGGTCCTTTTAAAATGAGATTAAAAATTATATTGTGGTTATTTTACTCAAGCACTTTTTAACGTATGTGTTTGATTTATATCCTGGCAAGTACTTAAGGCAAACTTGTTCTTTACTACATAAATTTACTTTTTTATTCATAAGCTACAATAGAGTCTCATTTAACCGACCTTCGCTTATCCGACATTCCGTCTTATCCGACACCCCTAAAAAAAAAACAACACGCATAAATCGGCGACGAGAAAAGTATGCCACTTGTTTGCGAGCGTGAGTGTACTTTCTTGTTGCTCCTGACGATGGTGCCGCAATGCAAAAATCGATTGCAACAGGCGCAGTGGATCGTTGTTTTTTTTTAACTGCACTCAATCGTTACTGTGTGTTATCCGACATTTTCGCTTATCCGACATTCTGCCGGCCCGTTTATGTCGGATAAGCGAGACTCTACTGTATATGGTTTATCACCATCACTTCACTTATATACTATTTTTCTCATAAGCAATTGTGTCCAAAGTATAATGCAATATATTAGAAAACGACAGCATTGGAGTATATTCTATATTTGGCTTTCTAAAGTCAACTGGAGGAGGAGGATTGGGGCTGGGTGAGTTATATTTGTTCTCTTGTCATTGGATGTGTGACATAATGGTAGCTGAGTCTTCCATTGGTGTTCCCCTTTTTGAGAGCTATGGGAATATTAAAATGATTCCTCAGCACATCAAGATTTATATATGTTCTGTGATTCTTTAGGACTCTGTAGCATTTGCTGCCTGGGAAGGCTGATGCTTCCAGAAAATCCTACTTGCTCTTTTAAGTGAAAAGATAATTCAGGTGGTTTTCATGATTTTCTCAGAGCATTGCTCTACTGCTGTGCAGAGTATCTATAGCTGTCTACTACATAGCTGAGGACAGTGAAGTATATTGAAAACAACTGGGAAAGTGGTTCTGTTTGTGTGCAAGTTGGAAACTGTCTTTGCCATTGATGAAGGCCAAGGCATATTTTTCCTTCTACTGCATCCTATCTTTGTACGGTATGGGATTTCTCATAATGTGAGAATAAAATCTTTAGTACCGCTAATGCATTTTCAAGACACTTAGAAAGTAACATTGTTTGCATTCATTCTGACTTACACGAGGCAGTGGAAAAGGCACTCTTGACAGAATATTCAATTGATCAAGAATTGTTGTAGGATTTTTCATTAAGTTATTAGAACCTGAAGTTGAAGCTGACTAACTCCTTATGTATTTGATACTTGATTACTTTGCCTTATTAAATCTAGGAATGAGAAGATTTATACATAGGATCACAATATTGTAATTACAGGTAGTCCTCAACTTTCGGCCACAATAGGGACTGGAAAATTCAGCAGTCATTAAGTGAGGTATCATGTGACCGCACCCAACTTTACAATATTTTTTCAGCAGTGATTAAGCAAATCACTGTGGTCATTAAGTGAATCATGTGGGCATTAAGTAGATCACATGGTTGTTAAGTGAATCACGCAGTTCCCCATTGATCTTGTCGGAAGCTGGCTGGGAAGGTCGCACATGGCGATCATGTGACCCCATGTAACCGCCGGGGTGCTGTGACAGTCATAAGCACAAGGACCAGTCGTAAGTCACTTTTTTCAGCACTGTCATAACTTCAAATGGTTGCTCAATGAATGGTCATAAGTTGAGGACTACCTGTACCTCCTTAAGAGAGGGAGCAGTCCCAGCTCTTTTAAAATACATGGTAATCCAGCTTCTTCTCAAAAAGCCTAACATGATTGTAAAAACTACAGGTAGTCCTCAATTTATGAACACAATTGGGACTGGAACTTCCATTGCTACATGATGCGGTCATTAAGTGAGTTGATTTGGTGGATTGCAGTAAAGAGCAAGGCTATCAGGAAGGAGGGGGTACATTCCAAGAAGGGCAAGGAGACAAAAGACAACACGGTCCTGAGATGGAGCGTGGAAAGCATAAGTGGTTCAGGATAGCCACTCTCTAGAATCTCCCAGGGTATATCCACTAGTTGCAGTAGTATAGATTTAGTCTGGCAAGATTCTGTCTGTATGGTATATAGGAACTGAATTTGGATGAACTGTTTCCTAGGTGTTCTTGGATTGGGCCTGACAGTTGTACCCAATTTTACAACCTTTTTTGTTGTGGTTGTTAAGCATATCGCCATGGTCAATAAATAAATCCAACTTCCCCCATTGACTTTGCTTGTCAGAAGCTCCCTGGGAAGGTCACAAATGGCGATCACATGACCCAGGATGTGGCAACAATTGTAAATACATGCTGATTGACAAGCGCCTGAATTTTTGTTCATGTGGCTGTGGGGACGTTGCAACAGTTGTAAGTGTGAGGACCAGTTGTAAGTCACTTTTTTCAGTGCTGTCATAACTTTGAACGGTTGTTAAACGAATGGTCATAAGTTGAGGACTACCTGTATAAGCTTATGGCCAAATATCCCTTCTTGAGTAAAATAGTCAAAAGAGTTAGTGGCTGGTTGACTTTAAATGCTTTTAAATAAAACAAAGTTTCTAGATGATTGCAAAGTTTGCAAACCTGGTTTAAGAACAGAAACATGTGGGAGAATGACCCTATTGATTTTATGGAACTTTTCAGCAGTGTTGTTTATAATCAGCCATAGTATCTTTCTAAATGATTCAGAAAATTGTTCTCCCTCTGTTTTTACTAATTATTCTGCTTTTGTTTGGATGACAATTCTGAATTATAGAACTGGGGAATCTTTATTTGACCTTTTAGTTGTACTTTAGGTCTCACAGGATTCTGTCCTTTTCTTCCATGCTGTTCAGCATTAGAATGTAGATACTGAGAGAACGCATTTAGAGACTTGGGTAGCAGTATCACCAGTATGGAGGTGAATTTGTTATTTGTTATTTATTTTGAGTTTGTCTATTGATTTATTTATTATAATTCACATTTCCTAAAGCTGCCCAGCTTTTCAGTGACTCTGGGCAGTGTGCAGATTAAAAACCAAAGAACTAGAACAACAGAGAATAGAAAAGGAAGATCATAATCCTAGGAAAACAGACATAAGAACTTCTCACAAAGGGATTCCCACAACCTGTTGTAGTCTAAAGCCCAGGGAAAGAGCCAGATCTTCAGGGTTCATTTAAAGGACAGCAGGGATGGAGCTGTTTGAATCTCTGAAAGATGCTATTCCAGGGGGTAGAAGCTACAAAGGAGAAGCCATGTTTCTTGGATCCCATCAGATGACATTGTTTAATAAATGGGACCTGGAGTATGCCAACTCTCTTGATCTTATAAGATGGGGAAAAACAACTGGAGAGAGATGGTTTCTCAAAGAACTAGACCCTCAGTCTCTCTACTCTTATCAACACTGACTGGCACTGGCCTGGGGGAAAGGAGGATAATCATCACAACACTTGTGTCTCCCACTCTTAAATTCCATAGCTGGTCTGGAAGAATATCATGAGAAATCAAGGAGAGCCAGGGTGGTTGCACCAGAGGTCATCAACAAGTGTGATCAGTGCTGTCTCAGTGCTATGCTCTTGCTTTAAACTAACTGAAAAGAGTCTAGATAATCTGTTTCTTCCAGGCCTTTCAGAAGCTGCAACCAACCACTTTCTCAACAACATTCCCCAGAAGGGGAAGATTGGAGATAGCAAAAATTGTCCAGGACTGTTGGGCCCAGCAATGTTCTTTTGAGGAGGAGGTGTACCACTGCCTCCTCTGAGATGGAACTTTATGTATACTGAACTCTTCAAAAAGTTATTATAAGTCATAATAACTAGACAGGTTCATAACAAAGGAGATACTTGCTTGTAAAACTGTATAAAGATTTAAAGGTTAAAACCAACACCTTGAATTGAGTCCAGATAGCAGTTGGCAACAAAAGCAATCCTTTCACTGTTGGCAACAAAAGCAATCCTTTCATCGTTGGTTTAATATGTTCATGATACTGTGCTAATTGAAAGCAGATGGTAAGGCAAAGCAAAATCTATGTCAACATTCAACAGTAACACATTTCAAACTTAGTAATATTGTAATAATTAATGCAATAATTCATCTATAAGGTATTAAATAAACCTGTTGCCTCAGAAATGGAGAAGGGTCTTAAAAATAAATGACCAACTAAACAAACCTCCTAGAAGCAGTAGTATAATACCTAAAAATTGCTATGTAATATTCTACTTATTTTCATCATCCATAATCTTCTTACCATCACACAAAGAAGTTGTGTCACAAAAGTTCTGAGTCACTGACATGATGACTGCAGTCCACTTTTGTAATAGTTGTCTAGCTTCATACCTCTCATTGAAAACGAGCTGTTCATTTCTCAGATCTGCATTTTGAGATCCACTTCTTAATTCTTACTTCATTCTTATGCCCCCCTTAGACTTAAAGCCTAAGAGTATCTCCTGACCTGAAACAAGTAAACTTTGTTTCTTCATTTTATAATAATTATTTTGTTTTTGTTTTTGTTTTGTTAGGGGAAGAATGAGTCGATTACTGTTGTGAAACTCTTAAACTGCTTTGATGATCTTGTTGCAGTTGGAACAGTTTCAGGCAAGATTGCTATTTTTCAGCTTGTCTCTTCATTACCTGGGAGAAACAAACAAGTAAGGACCATATGTGAAGTCTATGGTGGTTAAGACCATTCTAATTAAATGTGGAATTCCTTAGTTATGACATCCAAAAAATAAGATATTTAGTGATGACACTAAAGTATCACTTTTAAAATATCTTATACTGTCACAATAGGATTTTGAGTCCTTCCCCTCCCCTCCCCTTTCCTTCCCTTCCCTTCCCTTCCCTTCCCCCATTAGCATACTCAGTGAAATTTCTGGTATGTGTTAAAACAAAATAGAGTGAGAAGTACTACCTTGTAAATTGAACCAGTGAATCAACCCATTACATATTTCCTCTTTTTTCCCCTCAGTCTCTTTTGTAAGTTGATACATGATGTCTTTATTTGCAGCTTCGGAGATTCAACGTTTCCGGTTTTCACAAAAGTAGCATTACAGCCTTGGCATGGAGTCCCAATGGAATGAAATTATTTTCTGGGGATGAACGAGGGAAAATAGTTTATTCTGCTTTGGATTTAGATCAGGTAAGTAGCTATTTGTCTAAAACGTTATTTTCCAAACATTTGATTCCTGGAATATAGATTCCTGCTGGACCAGATCAAAGATATATGTAGTCCAGCAGCATCTTTTCTCACAGTGGCTGCCCAGTTGCCTCTGGGGAGCCCACAAGTGGGACATGCCTACTATCTATTATTGAGAGAGATGTTTTTTAAAAGTTGACTAGTATCTGATGGTGGCTCTGAGAGACCCAAGCATGCATCTCTTTCTGGTTAATAGGACAATAATTAGTAAGTGGATATTTTATCTCCTGGGCAGGAGGAAACATTTGGCCACCTTCAGGATGTTGACAGATGATTTAGGTGAATTAAATTCCAGTGGGTGCCAATCATGTGATTGAATTTAGTTGAATCAGCTATAATACAAGCACTCATAGACCTTCAGGGTTGCTTAAAATACAGGTTCTTTTTCTGAAACTATTCAAATAGAGGGTTCTATATCCACGTTCTCTCTTTCTAGGGTCTTTGCAATTCCAGTTTGATATTGGAAGAACCAGCTTCAATTGTACAGCTAGATTATAGCCAGAAAGTGTTGTTGATCTCCACTTTACAGCGAAGTATACTTTTTTATACTGAAGAAAAATCTGTCAAACAAGTTGGAACTCAACCCAGAAAAAAGTAATTACTAAATTTTGGTTTGAAGAAAAGTCTGTATTTAAAACTCATTGAGATAAGTTATGGACTGTCAGAGTGACATGTAATTTTCTTCAAGAATATTTAAAACTGTTATTTTAAAAATGTTTCATGATTTCAAGAACTGCTTGTATCTAAAATAGCATGCTTAATTGAAAATATAAGATACTTCCAGTTGTCATGGATTAGGATGTGTCATTAGTCTTTTTGGGCTGATGGGTACATTTGAAATTTCAAGAATATGTTGAAGGGCTCTTGCAAAATGGCTGCTGGGAAGCTTATTAATTCACAAATCAATGGATGTAACAAATTATGAAACTCTGATTTATCAGAATTATATCCCTCCCCCCCCCCCCCATTTATGTATGTGTGTGTGTGGCAAAGTGAACATTCATTTTATTTTCTATGAATGTTTATGGAGTCCATTGAAAGATAATGCATATACTGGAGAATGGCACTTTGCTTCACAATATGCTAACTTTTAATTTTTTTTTAAATTTATTTTATTTATTTATTTATTCGGCTTGTATGCTGCCCATCTCCCCCAACGGGTGACTCCTGGCAGCTCACAATAAAAACACAGCTCTCTCCGAGATGGCTAAAAACTATAAATAATTAAAAACATATTAAAAAACCCTAA
Organism: Liasis olivaceus; assembly: GCA_030867105.1. Taxonomy (NCBI): domain Eukaryota; kingdom Metazoa; phylum Chordata; class Lepidosauria; order Squamata; family Pythonidae; genus Liasis; species Liasis olivaceus. Next base: position 31,201,264 of record CM061349.1, on the reverse strand, counting down.
AAAACCTCCTCTGGTTTATGGCCCTAAAAAACCTGTAAGATGCTGGGTTGGGGAGACAACCCATCATCCCACCAGCCATCTCCACAGGTGCGGGCCCCCCTCTGGCCCCCAGGCCTTCTGGCAGAGCCAGGATTTAATACCTTTCCTGAAGGCCATGAGGGAGGGGGCACACCGGACCTCAGGAGGCAGGATGTTCCATAGGGCGGGCGCTACAGCAGAAAAGCCTCTCTGCCTAGACCCCACCAATCGAAATTCCCTGACTGGTGGGGTGCAACCTGCCCCTTCTGCTGGACCGAGTGGGACGGGCTGAAGTGACCAGGGCGAGGCGGTTCCTCAGATAACCTGGTCCCGTGCCATAAAGGGCTTTAAAGGTAATAACCAACACCTTGAATTGGACCTGGAAACAAACCGGTAACCAATGCAGCTCGTGCAACAGCAGTGTTATATGTGCCCTCCTAGGGGCATTAAGAACTGTCCGCGCCGCCGCATTCTGCACCAGCTGTAGCTTCCAGATACTCTTCAAGGGTAGCCCCATGTAGAGCGCATTACAGTAGTTCAACCCAGAGGTGACCAGGGCATGAGTGACCTTGCGGAGGTCCCCCTGATCCAGGAAGGGGCGTAACTGGCGCACCACACGAAGTCGTGCAAAGGCCCTCCTAGCCTTGACTGCCACCTGCTCATTCGAGCAGGAGTTGTGAGTCCAGGAGAACCCCCAGATTACGCACCGGGTCTGTCTGGGGTAGTGCAACCCCGTCAAGAACCAAAGATGACAAAGTCCTAGATCTTGAGGCTCCCCGTATCCACAGCCACTCCGTCTTACCAGGGTTCAGCTGAAGCCTGTTGTCCCCCAACAAATTAATTAATTTGTTTCATGTAAAAAGTCAGTACACTGACACTAAAAGCAACACACTGAAGGTCTGGTTAGCTCCTTAGTATCCTGAATTTATATACATCCACTTTTGGTTTTTATATTATTATATAAACTAGATTAAAATCTTTTCTGCTTCTCTTTCCAGTCCTGTCCCCCCCCCCCCCCCCCCCCAATTTTGGGAAATATTCAGCACCTATATCTGAACAACTCTAAGCAATGGTTTCATTCCTCCCTAAAAATATTCTCATGATGGAGTTTACAGTTTTCCTGCAACACATCGTACTCTTGATCATGGGAGCAAGAGGGCAAAGGGGGCTGCAGGAGAGTAGGAGTAAAATATTTTGGGGGCATGCATAAAAATCTTCAAATACCAGCCCCTGTCTTTCATGTTCATGTATTGTATATGATTTACTGCAGATGTAATACAGTTATTTGTAACCCAAGAATGATTACTTTTCTTGGTGGTAGCTGCTTGCAAAGCTTTTATCAGTTTAAATTTGGAAATTAACTATGTACAGCATTGATTGCTTCTTCCCCATTCCCAAATATGATTATCTGAACTGATCATTGTTTTGCTTTTACATTTTAGTATGGGCAAATTTGGTGCATGTTTTATACCTGGGCTGTGTAAGCAAAGTGACCTAATGCTCTTTGCTGCAAGGCCTGGGATTCGCCTTTGGAAATCAGATGTTCACGGGACGGTTCAAGCAACGTATCTTTTGAAAGATGTATTTGCTGCTGGAATGAAGCCTTTTGAATTATATCCCCGAGTGGAATCCTTTAACAAGAGCAGCTGTAATTTCCCAGAAAGACAATTTGGACTCATCTCCTGCTTTTCCCAGGAAGGATGGGTGTTGAGCTGGAATGAATATAGCATCTATGTATTAGATACAGTAAACCAGGTAAGAAAGCCAAGTCAGAATGTGATGAATTTGTAATTATTTTCTGAGATAGGTACATAATAGAAAGGAATAGTGTGAAGAATGTTTTATGCAAAGATTTTGGCTTGTGATTTACTGGAGGTTTTTTGCAACTTGATTTGAAGGTATGTATTGCATTGGACAGAAGAATGCAAGGTGCATATTGTTCTCAAATTACTTTTTGCAGCTCCTAGAAATGGTCACCAAAAAATGAATATACAATTTTCAATTTTTTCCCCTAGACAATTAGATTATAAGCCTTTTTCTAGGCTTAATATATAGGGGAAGAAGCCTTCCTCTTGCATTTCCTCTGACTTTTTAATCTCAGTACTCCTCAATATGTTTTTCCCAGGATTATACTCCATATATCTGATGAAGTGAATGTAATACATGGAAACCAAAGACAGATTAAAGGTGATAGTCTGTGAGGCACTACATACTACTATGAGGTCTGTTGCTGCCACAGACTTTTTGTTAAAAAAAAAAAAGGAATGGATCATATACTTGGGGATGTATATGAAAGTTGCTACCTTATTTGGGGAGAACACCAGAGTTTGCAATTAAAAGGAAATATATCTTTGAATTAAAAAAATAAACCCCAACAATTGTAGTGAATTTCAAATAATGTGTATCAATTCCAATTGTTCAGATCTGTATATTTCACATATATCTGAACTGCAGTGCTTTAGTTGGCTCCGAAATGCTTAGAAGGAGCATGCTACTGATATGGAGAGTTCACTGCTATCTTTACTCTCATAATAACCATATGATGTACTATATATATTCATGGATAAGCCAAGAATTTTAGGTGCCAAAATTCACCCAAAAAATAGGGTTCAGCTTATCTGTGAATATATACGGTAATACTTTTTAAAAGTACAGTAGAGTCTCACTTATCCGACATAAACGGGCCGGCAGAATGTCGGATAAGCGAAAACATCGGATAACACACAGTAACGATTGAGTGCGGTAAAAAAAAAAAAACCTGATCCGCTGCGCCTGTTGCAATCGATTTTTGCGTTATGGCACCGCACCATCAGGAGCAACAAGAAAGAGTACACTCACGCTCGCAAAGAATTGGCACTCTTCTCTCGTTGCCGATTTATGCGTGTTGTGTTTTTTTTAGGGGCGTCAGATAAGACGGAATGTCGGATAAGCGAAGGTCAGTTAAACGAGACTCTACTGTACCTGTATTTTCCATATATACTCATGTATAAGCCCACAAGCAGCCCGTAAGAGGATAAGCAGACCATCAAATTTTTAACCAAAATACCATGAAAAATGTGAGTTGGCTGGTGGCACATTTTTCATGGTCTTTTGGTTAAAAATTTGAGGGTCAGCTTATCTGTGGATGGGCTTATATGCAAGTATATATGGTAATTTATTATTCCTGATACTACTGTTGGAAACTGTATTTGAAACCAGTTCATTGTTGTTCACTGCTCACTCAGCCAAACTAAAGTTTATACTGTGATCCAACTGAGGATGGGACCCAGAATTAATATTGCACAAATGTTTGGTTTAAATTTAAAGTAAGTGATGGTATGGTAAATGATAATCACTGTAGAGTGAATGTGTGTGAATGTAAATATTTTTTTGATTCCTCACTAAAGGACTTGATATGCATTTAATAACTGTTTCAAGTGTGAGTTTTCATAATTAATCTCTGTGCCATGTTTTTATGAAAGATTCACATGAATTATCCTCATTCCATACCTGCATTATTATTTTTTTGCTCCTTTTCTTGATTGTATAACATTGCTTTCCAAAAAATACTATATAAATAAAAATAAAAACTCTGAAGTAGGAACTGTGTTCTTAACATAGTCATACCCTGTCTTTCACTTTCTTTGTTTTCACAGACCATGATTGGCAGTTTGGAAGGATGTGGTGATATAGTATCTGTGTCCTGTACCGAAAATGAGATCTTTCTTTTAAAGGGAGACAGAGATATCATTAGAATCTCAAGCAGACCTGAGGGACTGGTGTCAATAGGTTTGCATATTAAGTTTATAGTATATATAAAATGATTGTGTCATGAAAATTCTTGTATTCTTTAATTAATTTATTTTTATTAAGATATGTCTAACTCTCCCTGCCCTATTTGTATCACAGATTGGGACATGGTACGTACAAAAGAAAGACAAATTTTAAATAACCATCATATAAAAACTGTATTGAAACAACACAAGCTATATTCAGTCAAACAACTCAAAATAGTCATTTCTTAAACCTAACATAATAGTCAAATATCAGAGGCAAGGATCATTCATAAAGCTCCATGTGGAGCATATTATTAGCAAACAATTCTCCATTAACTATTGCCGCAGGTGACTAGAGACGGACATCACTGCCAGAGACAGTGCTATCACATCAGGTTATCTACTGTTTATCTGATTTTCTCAGTAGTCAAATGACTTACTGTCAATTGACACAAAGTAGAAAGCCTTTATTACAGTAAAGCATGAATAGATTTTATTTTATTTTTTATATGGCTACCCATCTCATTGCAACTATTCCTTGATAATGTTGCCAGATCATATTAAATGTCACTAAGAATTAATTCTGGCCTAGGCAGAACAGTTTTAAAAAAATAGAGGTTTTAAACTGATCTTTATATAAGATTGTATGGCACTAGAGAGATTTTGCTTACTGTTCATAATATATTAGTTCTTCAGTCTTAGCTCTTTCTCCAGTCAGTTTCTCATTACTGTCATATTCACTGTAGGAAAAACATACATATCAGATGTTATGCAAATTATATAAATGATGCTCTCAAGTCCAGTATCCTTTTTTGGCAGTAGCTAGATGGATATTTCTGGGAAATGTATTAGCAATTTATTTTCCCCCAGATTTGTTTACATATACTTGCTGTTACCATGACATAGCAAATTTGTGAAAGATTGGTTTATCCTTTTTTAAAACAGATCTATGCTAATGGAAGCAGCAAAATCTATGAGCAAACTATGTATGTTGGGCGAAGAAGTACTAATCTGAATCTACTGCTCTTTAAGTTCACCCACCAAATGTTTCAGGGCAGGTGGGGAGACTTCTCTCTAGCCACTCATTTCACACTACTTGAGTTTTATAAATCATTACTATGTTTTCTTGCTGCTGTAAATTGCCATCTAATATTTATCAATTTATCATATTTCAGATATAAATTCACAATTGACCAACTTGATATCCGATTTAAGCCCAAAATTAGAGAGGCCACATTCAGTAGTTGCATCAGTCTCATGTGATCCCTCTCCAGAAGCAAACCCCAAATTAAGTAACTTCTCTTCACCCCAAACACCTGGTGACAAAAATGGCTTTGTAGGAAGAGCTGACCTGGAAGTAGCAATGATAGCAGAGAAAATTCGCTCACAGAGCTTTGATGGACTAGGGGACTTGAGCAGTGACCCAAGAAGAAGAGGCTACTCTGTAATCAGTGAATCAAGAAGTAGGAGCAGTTCCATGAATTCTGTGGACAGTGGCTCCAGTTTCTTGACCAACGGGGATCAAACGTCATCAGAAATACAGAGAGCAGATCAACAAATTTCACAGAGGTTGAGCCTGATCAGCTCAGAAGATTTCAACCAGGAACTGATTATAAAACCGATCAAAGTGAAAAAGAAGAAAAAGAAAAAGCTGGGTAAATGCTTAGCTAGGAAAGCTAATTCTTGCACTCTTAGTTTCTTAGTTCTTTTTTTCTTTTTCTTTTGTATGGTAGCCTGTAAAATTCCACTCTGATCTAATAGTATATAACAGAAGTAATAGGCTATAAAATTAACACTAATTTTTGCCATTGTTAATCTTTGATCTCAGAATGAATTTATACATTTGTTGGGAATAAGACAGAATTTGGGTTTGTTTGAGTGGTTTACACAACACATTTGTTTTTTGAATCATGGCACATGCAGGTGAGGCTATTTTGATTCAGGTTGCACTTGTCATTTACACAGGTAATTCTGGCTTAATTGGTTAGTAAATATTATAGCTGATTGGATTTTTTTAAACTTGTCTTTAGTTGGCTTTCAGTGTCTTTTGGTCTATGGGACCTGCACAACTGGGTCAATATGTTTTTAAAACAGAAGGATGAAAGATGTGACTCCCAATTTCAAATATGGAATCAAATATTGGGTTTTATGTTTTATTCCTGCTGTTGGGAATGAGCATAGCAGAAACTAGCCTTTTGTAGCACTTCAGAGATTCCAAAATGCTTCACATGTGTTATCTTCTTCCAATCTTAAAGCAGTCTTGGGAAGGTAGATCAGTGATGCCGCCATTTTATAGTGTAGAAGAGGACATGGAATTCAGGCTCAGAGTGAGACCATCCCAAAGCTTCCTACTGAATTCATGGCAGAAGAAAGAGGTTTCCTGATTCAGGGCTCAGTCTCTTAGGTACTACAACATATTAGTTAAACTTGTGCTAAAATTGCAGTTGGGAGTATCATGTTTACTGGTAAAATGTGTTTTCTCTCTATGAAAGAATCCAGGTTTAATTTCCAGCATCTTCAGCTAAATAAGCTTTAAAAAATAGAGTTGAAGATGACTTCTCTGCCTGAAACCCTGAATAGCATTTTCACTTTAGAAAGTGGCTATAAAATACTTCCTGACGTCCTTCTCCAACTCAGAGCCTTCCAGATTTATTGCGACCAGAATACCTAGTATTTTTATTCAGGGCAGTGCTTGCATACCCAGAAAGCACCAAACTAGAAAAATGTCTTTCTGTTATTGCTAGTGTTTAGGGAGGCAGCTTAGTCTACTGGTATGCTTGAGTAAAGTTATAATGAACTGTGACTTCAAAAATTAAATTTTTACTTTGTGGTATTTATTTTTATTTATTTATAAATCAAATTTATATGCTGCCCATGACTCTTCATTAATCAACTTCTTCTTTTCTTCCTTTAACTTCTCTTAACCTCCACCTTTTCCAATTGCATTTGAATTTAGAAAATGGCACCAGGAGAAATCCTAGCTCTCTAGAAAGCACACCATCTTATGAACAGCAAGCCTTCACTGATAGCATTCAGATATTAAATGTGAAATCATGCTCCATTAGTTCTAGCCTCCATGGCAGCACCACAGACTGCTTAAGCATCAGTTCTGCAGAACAGGAAAGTGTGTTTAGTGTGGAAACACAAAATGATACTGAAACATTCAGTGAACTTCAGTCTCTGGAGTCAGTAGTTGCTCTAACACCTGATGACAACAAGGAAGCACTGAAACTGCTGAAACTTTCTAATTGTAAGAATGAAGTAAATGCATCACCTGTTATAGATTCCTTGACTTCCAACTCCTGCTTGTTTGTTGTGGAAAACAAAATAGGTAGTGATGACAGTGAACACAACTGGAATCCTCTGCCTGGACAAACAGAAACCAGCCCAAAGCAGATATCCCCAGATGAAGAGCATTTTCCTCTCCTATGTAAAACAGAGTTCACTTTAAATAAATTAGGTCTGCCAGGCACTTCGGCTTCCCTGGAAGAGACCAGCTCTGGGAAAGGGATATCTGTAAATAGGGACACACATTTTTGTGCTGAGGAATTGTTCGTTCAGAGTGTGGTTGCTGAAATAGTGGAGCAGCAACCATCTTTGCTGCCTGTAGTCCCTGGAAACCTTACTGAGCGTTCTGCTGTTTCTAAAAAGGAAATAAGTCTTCAAGAAAGGATACTACCTGGACAGAATTTCAAAGAAGGAGTCATCACTGACTATACTAGTGAATGGATGAGTAACACTCACAGTGCTAGAGCTGAGAGATGTGTATCAAGTGATGAAGAGGACATCTATGGGCATGGCTTGCTTTATTCATCTTCAGAGACAAGTGTGACAGAAATGGGGGCTTGCCATCTTCCCCAGGATAAAGTCAGGTCAAGTGTTGAGAAGGGGGTGCTTTCAAAATCTGATCAGGTATGATCTTAGGAACACCATTATGACATGTTTCTCTAATCTGACTGGAACATACCTGCATTCACGTTAACCTTTCCTTCAATTTTCCTGCTGTTGCTGTACACCCTTCTACATTCATATCATTCCCTAGAGACTCCTTCAGCCACAAGTGTTGCTTTTGGAAAGAATCTGAAATGTTGCAGGAGAAATAGGAAGCCTTTCTTTATTAATTGAGTTCTGCATGCGTTTTTAAAGTTTAACTGATGACTATATTTTCTTACAACTTTTCGTTTAACAGCCACTAAGATTTTTTCAGCTGATAAGCACATTTGAAAAGTTGAAAGCATGTTGTGAAAGACCCATTTTTACTAGAAGGCAAACTGGCAAGGTTGTGCCTTATGTCCCCCCCCCCCCCGAGTTATTTTTGCCTTTTTTTTCTGAGTAGGTGTGCATATGCCCAAACAAAGCACTATGCTGCAGACACTTACCATCTTTATTTCCTAAGAATTCTAGAGAGAGAGAGCTTTCTTGGAAATAATAATACTGAAGGCTGTTGCTTTACTTTCAGCATGCCAGATTCCCATTTAATTATTTGAATGAAAACAGTATTAAAATTAAATTAGGTGGAGCAAGGGGCCTGAAGATAGATGAGAGGTTTCCACGGCATGCTTTTTTCCGTGGGCATCACATTTTTATTTTTATTGGAGCTAGTCTTCGGTTTATTCCTGAATGGTCTACTGGTAAACCAGTTGAGTGTTGACTCACAAAAAATTGCATTTTAAAAAAAATATACAATCAGAATCTCAAATCCAGGAATAGGAGTATATTTTGCTTGCTTTTGTTAGGAAAGAGAATGAGAAGAGACTGTGACGGAGGTGGTGACAGTTTGGCAACAAACAATTCTCTTCTCTTGGCTACTTAAATGTACTAATCTAATATATTATTGTATCATAACTTTACTAGAATATCTATTTTTCTGGTTCACTATTTAATTGAGATTTTCAGAATTTTCTTGCAATCATCAAACTTTATTTCAGAACTTTGGATATTGTACAAGCTATGATTTTCTCCAGGGGTTGATGATAAACCTGGGAAATTCACACTGAATAAATACTGAATGCAGGTAGTCCTTGCTTAACAACAATTCACTTAACAACAATTTGAAGTTGCAATGGTTGCAGAAAAAGTGCTTTATAACCTGTACTTGCACTTATGACCGTCGCAAACCGTCACACCCCCCGGGGTCACGTGATCATGATTTGCAACTTTTTTATGATGGTCATTAAGTGAATCACATGGTTAAGCAAATTCTGACAAAAACCATCCATTGGGGAAGCTGGATTCACTCTATGACCACGTGATTCACTTAACAGCCATTGTAAAAATGGTCATAAAATTGGTTCCAGTCATGTGGTGACTCGCTTAACAATCACCCTGCTTAATGACCATTTTCCAGTCCTTGTTGTTTAGTGAGGACTACCTGTACCCATTGCTAGAGATTTTTAAACTGCCTGTTTTGCAAATGCTACCCAAGAATCTTTATTAAATATTAAAAACGTATTTGTCAAATGTGCTAAAAACACAGTCCTTCTATAATTTCAAGATTGGGCAGCTTTCATATACCATGAAAATATATCATACCTATTCTAACTCTTCAGTCTTTAGTTTGCAGAAAGCTGGATGGGCTATGCAGGTCCTGGCTATGGAATACTGAGCCTAGTTGTCTCTGATAAATATGTTTGGTGCTTGGATTACAAAGGTGGCCTGTATTGTAGTGCGTTACCTAGTGCTGGGTTGCGTTGGCAGAAGTTTGAAGATAATGTCCAGCAGATGGCAGTCTCTCCTTCAGGTTAGTTAGATTTGCATTTTTTGCCTTTTGTCCTTGGGTAGAAGGATGGATTGAGTGCATTTATTTATTTGTTCAATTTATATGGGTACATCACAATATTGTAGGGTCAATGGGAAGGGATTTCAAACTATCTTTTGTAGAAATGCCGTTCTAGATTGTATTACCACAGATTGCAGATATTTGAATGTCCTCTCAGAAGACTTCTCATTGCCCACAAAAAAGAAGTGAAGTAGAGGAAAGTTATGTTCTAGCATTTTTATCAACAAAAAATTCTGTAGTTGTAGGCTGATTTCTGGTCCTGAAAATAGTGGAGTTACATATTCAGCTGTTAATTGCCTTTATACCTCTTTTTATACCAGATTGTTGTGGTTTTGACCTTGAGGTTTTTCCATCCCTTAAATCCATAACCAAAGCTAGGATATGATTTATGCAACAGTGTTTTTCTGTCTGTCCATGATCAATTTAGAAATACAGTATTTAGTGTTATCTTTACTCAGGAGCAATAATTATAACCTATTATATTCTGTTTTTTTCCTTTGTCCTCTAAGCAAATCTATTATGTCCATGTCCCACCGTTTTCTTCAGCTTTCAAGCTTTCCCTAATGAACCATGCCCAGGCATTTCCATATGTTTACTTTGTACTTCTTATTTGACAAATATCACCTTCTCTAATCACCAGTGTCAGTGCCATCAGATGGATATACTAATTAAGCCTCTTTTCCTCTTTTACAAGAGGTCTGTTTATTACCAATGAAGCTCTGTAACAGTCCTAGGTGATTGTTTGACAAATTACTGTATTCCCTATTTCGAAGTAGCTATTCTTCATCTAACTGAAGCACACTGAATCTATTGTATGACTACCACATTTCCAAACAAGATTGCTTGTTTCTAATCTGTACATTTTATTTGCACGTAAAAGAGAACCAACAGCAACACTTTAGGCTTACAGTTTAAAAGGCATGGCATAAATAAAAAATTATTAGGAGGAAGATGGAATAGTACACATTTTGTAGTATTTCCTTATACTTATTTTATCTGTACTTTCCTTGTAATGTTGAATTGTGGAGATAAGAAAGAGCAGTGAGATGTCTTATTTGCAGTGCTTGTCCTGTAAAGAACACTTGGAGGATGGTTTTATTCATTGGCCTGACACTTGAGAAGAAAGCTTACCTTGAGGTGGCATTTTTTCATGTTTTGAGTTGGAATTTTAAAACTCTACAACTGCCTTATGGCTGTTCTTCTGAAGAACCTAACCTTGTATGTGTTCCTTCATAAATTGCTGCATTCCACATGTATTGGAGTGTAATTCTCATACTTCCAACTCCTTGTCTCCACCGCCATGGTGGCCAGTCCATCACCATCTTGGTGAAGGCTGTCTTAGACTTTAAAATAGCTGCTGCTGGCAAACAGCAGAAATTCATTAGATTTAAATGTGTTCTCTTGTGAATAATTTTATTTATGTGAGGGTTCTTCCACAGGGACTCTTCTGTGGAAGATAGAGCAAAAAACCAATAAAGCTTTTGCCTGTGGCAAAGTAACTATCAGAGGAAAACGTCATTGGTATGAAGCTTTACCTCAAGCGGCATTTGTATCCTTGAGTGATGACACAGCCTGGATTATCCGAACAAATGGTGATCTGTATCTACAAACAGGTACCTAAACTAGTCTTTATTTTTCTTCTGGAGTTATGTTTTTATTAAATTACATTCTGGGAGGATCTTCTGATGCTTCAAAAATTACTGGAGATTTTTCAGTGAGAAGTTCCAGGCAAGCAAGGCAGACAGTTTTTCCTGAAAGACATTTTGTTTCCATCATTAGTCTTCTCCTACAATGGGTTGATTATACTGTGGAGTCCAGTTACAGCTCTGTTATGAAGTGATGGCAAGGCTGCGCTCATTTATACTGCAACCTAAAACGCTCTACACAACTTTATTAAATGCAAAAAATATTAATACTAATAAAAATGTTCCCTGAAAGTAGAGGGTTTTTGAAAACCAAAACCAAATAGAGATTATTAATTGCCTGATGCTGTTTGATTTAAACCACGTTAAATAGTTTTGGTCTAAAGTCCTTCATGGGCTTGTTGGCTTGAAATTCAGATTTGCTGGTCTACAGTAGAAGGATTCCTTTAAAAATGTTTTGTCTGTAAAAGGACTATGACCCAACAGAGATTTCTGTTGAAGGATGAGAAAGAGAGCATTATTTATTTATTTAGAAAAATGTTTAAACTGCCTTAGTATTAAACAACTCTAGAAAATGCATAAAAATCAATGGCAATGAGTCAACATACTTGTCACACTGTGCTATAGGATTCCCTCATCTAGTAGACTGGCTTTTCAGACAACATACAAGCTGCACAGATGAAGAGGAATCAGAAGATTTCTCTCCCCTGCTTGCAGAAGCATTCAGTTAGCAGGGTTTCATTCTCAGCAAGCCTGGAACCAGTTTATTGTGTTTATGCTGCTATGTGATACTAACGAGCAAGCAAATTCAGGGAAGCATCTATTTGTGTTCACAGTTTTCAGGCTATGGTGCTAAGTAATTCAGCAGTAGAAGGGATTTGTGTCTGAGTAGGCAGCCATAGAAATAGAAATTATAAATAAACAAATAGCTTCAGCCTCAATAGGGAAAGTAATTTCTATGTTAGAGAGCTTGTATCTAACACCAGGATGACTTTTCCCTTATTGATTAGGAAAAAATATTCTGGCATTTCTAGAATTTCAAAACATAGCAGTTGATTATTATTTTGCCTTTACTTATATACTTTATTATAATGAGTGTGTGATGACTGAACAGCCAGCCTTTTTCTGTGAGCTACTACTGTTTTTCACAGCACGCATTTTGGTTTGTAATATAGTATGTTTTTGTTCTGCAGAAATTCTCAGATGCCTGGCCAACTGTGCCTCCCCTCTTCCTGAGAAATTTAATCTCACTCTTGGAAGCTCTACCAATGATTGCAATCAAACTTACCTGGCGGGGGGTGGGTGGGTACGTATTTTGCCCTTGCTGTGGCAGCACATATGTGCTCCAGTAACTATACAGGGTCTAACATGCAGTGGCCAACTTCAGTGGCAAAATATTTCCAGATCCTAGCCCCCCCCCCCCCAAATATAAGAATCTTTTAATCCTGCTAATGGGGGCAAGTGTATGTTGCTTTCCTGCTTTCTGTATACTGTTTTAAAATTGTGATAGGTATAGGTATAGATACAGATACAGATACAGATACAGATACAGATACAGATACAGATACAGATATAATGTGTGTATGTGTTTGTATATACATTTGGTAAGTGTACTTTTAGCAACCATAATATATCCAGATTTGGGGAAAACACTTTGAAGAGGAAGTTAGGAATTTAAGATTAGGGCTATAAAAATATAGGCACTGCATTTTAACCCTGGTCAAAACTTTGGTTCTTTGCTTGTAAATGGTAATTATAAAGGTATTAGTTTTATCCTGCAGTACTTCGTTGGACTGATTCTCAAAAAATCTTAAGTAAATATGAATGGACTGGAAAACAATTGAAAAGAACCAGCATTACACAGAGCAGAGAAATATGTTAAAGGAACATACTTTGGGGATGGGTAGAATATAATAATATCAAAAAGAGAGGTAACTCTGTTTTCCCAATTAGATTATAAATTACATAGAAAGGAAATAAAACTAAACCCAGAAAGTAAATATTATAAGTATAAAAACAGAAAGTGATGTATTTATTGCTCTTCTGTATTTTACTTGAAGGCCTCAGCGTGGATCGTCCCTGTGCCAGAGCAGTAAAAGTAGACTGTCTGTATCAACTATCACAGGTTACAGCCAGAAATAATATAATTTGGGCATTAACTGAGCAGCGTGTCCTTCTCTTTCGTGAAGGTATAAGCAGTTTCTGTCCTGAAGGAGAACAGTGGAAATGTGATATCATAAGGTAAACAGTTTTTAATCAGTAGGCATGTCCTGTAACAGTTCTTGATTTTGCAAGGACCAGCATTTTCATCATCTTGGTTTGGACTTGCATGTGTTCATTGCATCACATGAAAAGATAGTTTCCCAACCAGGACATCAGGTTTTATTGATTTTTTTGTTAAATGGTAGAAAAAGTATTGTTTTGAAACTTGGCAAAAGAGGGAAAGAATGCCTGTTAAGTTATACCAGTTAACGTTTACTTTTTTTCACGCTTGAATTGAACACCATACACAATTATTATTACATCTTGATAATTAGAGTTATATGCATATTTTATGCTTAAAGCCATAGAACCAGATAATTTTATTCATGTATTTATTTGAAGAATTTATATGGCCACCTATCTCACACAGTGATTCTAGGTGGCTCACAACAACCAATAAAAACAATGGAATAAAAACAGAACAACCCTTCCTACCAGGTGCCAGACCAACCAAACTCTTGACCTCTTGACTCAACCCCATCCTAGCCCAATGCCTGGGGGAAGAGCCGGGTCTTCAGGGCCTTCTGTGAATAATGAATTCTGACCCAAGGAAAGCCAGGCTCTGTTATCTCTCTCAATTTTGCAAATTGTTCATGATTGGCTGCTAACAATTGTATAGTTGGTTATGCTAGTAGCTCTTTCAAAACATGAGCAGATTGATTAGCTTTTTAGATTATATTTAAATTTAGCAATATTTAATTTGCACTAAGTAGTGTTTGGATATCTTTAAGATGAGCAATGGCATGATCAAGTAATAAACATTGTTATAGCCCATTGATATCAGTGGAATGTAAGTTTCAGTCTCCTTCAATAAAATTTATCTGCAAATATTAAATTGTGCCCATTGACTAAAGTAATACATTATACCAGGGCATTTTGATTTTAACGTATTGAACTGTAAATAAATAGAATGAGAATGTACACAGATTCCACTATGGGCGGTGTTTTTTGAGGAGGAGGAAGGAGTACTTTCTGTAAGCGTGTTAGTAAGCCCTGGCAACAGCCATCTGCTCTAATCCCCTCTAAAATCGACAACTGCAATGTATTTTATGTCGGGCTACCTTAAAAAATTGTATGGAATCTGCAGTTGCTGCAGGCTGCAGTGGTCCATTTACTGCTGAGATCTACCGGTGTCATATAACAGTAGCTTTACAGTCAATATGTTGGCTTCCAGTAGGCTTCTGGGTACTGTTCAAAATTATGTTGACACCCCCCCCACCTTACTGAGATCCAGATGGCACTCTCCCTAAAGAGATTCAGAAAGGCTGTTAAAATTTAGCTTTTCTAATGAACTTTTAATTAGCATTAAATATTTATGATTTTAAAACTGAGCATGATAGTGTAATAGGGACACAGCGATATTTGTGTTTTGAATTTAATGATTTTATGTTCAGTTTTGTAAACTGACAGAAGTCCTTAAGGAATTGGTTGTATAAATATTGTAAATAAATAAGTGTTGCTTGCTTTTGCAGTGAAATGCAAGGTCTAGAGCCGGTGTGTATTACTCTTGGAGACCAACAGACCATATGGGTTTTAGATATCCATGGGAATCTGTGGTTTAGAACTGGTGTTGTTTCAAAGAAACCACAAGGGGATGACAACCACTGGTGGCAAGTAGGCATTTCCTATTCTTTTTCTAGTACAAAGGGGGCTTACTTGGCGGTGAGGCTCAGATTTCTTACATGCATTCATGACAATATCCTGGATTCAAACCCAGCCAAAAGATCTCAGGAAGTAGATTTGGGGAAGATCCATATAATGAAAACTACCAGAACTTGCCTTCCTAAGATAGTGATGAAATCCTGCTTCATTTGCTAATTAAACCTAGATATGCATTGGATGTCTTGTTTCTCTCTTTTGTAGGGATACACTCATAAATCTGTATGATGTTTATAATCAGATTCTGGATCTAGAACTCCAGCCTTGATAAGATAATTACCCAAAATGAGAGAAGGGAGTCTTGATATTCTATCAATAGAAAAGTGGTAACATTCAACCAATCAATAAGCTTTATTACCTTCCTTGAACATTTCAAAAAGAAAAAGAAAAAAGGAAAGAAGACAATTCTGTCTCAATTTTGCAAAAATAAAAATCAAAACAAAACTAATAATTATAAAACATATTTTACAAGTAGTAAAACAAAACTTAGCCACATACAGAATGGTAACATTCATTTAGACATCACAGAGGAATACATATGTTAGAAAGTTGTAAGGACACTGAAGGTACAACAACAACAATCATTGTAATAATGTATTTATATTCTACCTTTCTATTCTGGCAAGCAATTAAAGCACCATATAACAAAATGTAAAACCAAAATAGAACATAAAAATGTAGAAATACAGATTGAAAATAATAAAATACTAAAATTATTTAACAAAGTCTGATGAAAGATGTGCATCTTTACCGATTAACTAAACTTAAGATACTGGAAACCAAACCATCTCCCAAGGGAATGAATAACAGTTTGGCAGCTACGTAGGAGAAGGCCTTTTCCTATGGTTCCAGAAAAATAAGCCTTGAATGCAAAGCATCTTCAAGTGGGTGATGATTTTAATAACCACATATTTGTAATTAGACTTTAGTAAAAGTAAGATGAGTGACAGCCAGTTTGGTGTAGTGGAAGGCATCAGGCTAGAAACCGGGAACGGCGAGTTCTAGTCCTGCCTTAGGCACAAAGCCAGATGGGTGACCTTGGGCCAGTCATTCAGTCCTAGGAAGCAAGCACTGGCAAACCACTTCTGAAATCTTGTCAAGCAAACTGCAGGGATTTATTCAGACATTCACCATGAGTCAAGATTGACTTGAAGGCACCCCCCTCAAAAGGAAGTTATTTAAATATTTAATTTCACAATGTAGCATTCCCTTAGAATAGCCTTTACCAACCTAGTGTCTTCCAGTTGAATTGAACTTAATCTCCTGCCAGCACTGCATACTGTGACATGTGGATGTTACCAGGTTGAGAAATGCTTCCTAAACTTAGTTACTCTCAATCACTCACTTTTTTGGTGGCTTCCATGGCTTAAGATGGCTGTATCTTTTTGAGACTTTTCATCTAGTTTTGGCTGGACTAGCAGGTTACAGCATCTGGGAGTTCTTGTCAAATACAGGATTTTTGTCTTCCATCTGTCTTGCACATTCCTTTTTTTAAAAGGGTATGTTGGCCCACTTGCTGTCAATACAGCATCCAGTTTGTTGAGCAATTATGGTATCTCTTTTGTTCTAAAGGGACTGTTAAATCTCCTGGGATATTTCCAAGCTACTCAATGTTCTTGTTAACACATCACACAGCTCACTGTAGAACTCTTAGCAGTTTTTACTGTCCTACTTCCAAAGTGTAAAATTGAAATAAATCACATGCAAGGCATCCAGAACTCTGAATGATACATTTTTGCATGCCAGGTCTTCCCCCGCCCCCACCCCACCAAAGTCAGAATAATTGCAAATTTGAGATATATTCCAGCCAGAATGAAATACTTTAAGTCTTCCAATTCCACCTGAAGAAGTAGAGCGATGCATACATTTTCGTATTAAAATCAGTCTTGAAGGGCTGGGTACCAATTGGGGTCATGTGTTTTTCATATTTCCTAAAAATGTGAATGATGAAAGGCTGTATGCTGTCAGAAAGAAGTTGTTCCTCTTGATGGAGTCTTTCTGTGATGTGACAAGAGAGGTCTTAATGTTCTCTGAAACTGATTTAGTCCTTTTGTGTATTTGTACCCAGGTAAGCATTACAGATTATGTTGTATTTGACCAGAGCAGCCTTTTCCAGACAATAATCCATGCAACCCAAACAGTAGCAACGGCAGCCCAGGCTCCTGTTGAGAAGGTGGCAGACAAACTGCGCACAACTTTCTGGTCACAACAGCTTCAGTGTCAGCCAAGCCTACTTGCAGTCAACAGCAGCGGTGTCTGGATTTCCTCTGGGAAGAATGAATTTCATGTAGCAAAGGGAAGCCTCATAGGTAAGTGCATTTTTGTTGCTGAGGTTGCTTTTAAACTTGACTAGTTAGTATATGCACATTTAACAATGCAGTGATGTCTTCTATTCCTACCAATTATTTCAAAGTAGAAAATGTCTAGACACATTTATTTTGAGCAGTAGTGGTTAATATCGTGTCCAGTGCACCATTCCTGGGCATAGTACATACTATGCAACCCATACATCACTTTGTGAATGGAAGAGGCATGTGGGAATCAGCAAACATATAGAACTCGGCTGTATCATAGCCAAGCATGCAGAGCCTGATGCTTCTTTCCTGACATATGCTCACTGCCTAGTGTCCAGTGTTGCCATCTCTGTTTTAAATTATTACATTTACAGTATATTATTCTGTTTCTCCAGAGATCTTCTAAGTAGCTCACAAAGGATTTCCAGGCAGAATTATTTTTTTCTGGGTGCTGGCCAGACCCAGTCTTGCTTAGATTTAATGAGGTTGCTGCATCATGTACCTTCAAGCCAAGAACAAATACAATGTATGCATGTTGTGCTGAGTTGCCAGATTTTAAATAAAAAAAATACGTAAAGGATGCTGGTGGTGGAGGAATGAGTCCTATCTAGGATATTTTCAGTTCACCTGAGACCTATTCTGTATTTACATTTCAATTATGTGTAGTTCAATTAATCTTCAGAAACTCTTTGTATGTAAAAATGAAAAAAAGAAAGAAATCTGCCTTGTTTATAGTACCTTAAAACTGAACTAGAATATTGTGAAGTGGTTTATATATCAAGCAAAATCCAAGTTATGTACACTGACATTCTAATATTCTACATTGGTTTGGTACTGATAACAGCAAAAGAAACTAAAAAGCTTGAAAATATATTCAAAATGTATTTCAGATACATCAGTAGGACTGGGTGTTAGATATCAGGATTCAAGATCTATAGGTGCGTTATTAGAGAATGAATTAATTTACTCAAAATTCCCACACCAGAGTAGGCAACCTCATTTCCTCCATATGTTTTGGCCAGTATGGCCAACAACAAGAAGTTGGGGTGTGTAGAAGGACAGACTGCCTGAGCAGATTAAAAGTACCTGTGCTTCTTCCTCCCCTTTCTTTTTGGCCCTCCTCCATGACAACCCAGTTGCCAATCAAACAGAAGTGTATTATAATCCAAACTTTTGGGAGAGAAGATAGTCTACTCCTGCTTTAGATTATCTAAACAGATCTTAAATCAGCTAGATTGGGATAGGAAACATTAGGGAAGGAAAGTTTACATAGCTCATTGTATACAAGAAAGTAATAGGTCAAACTGGATTGTAAAGAATATCTTGTTAGGATGTAGAGGACAGAGGAAATGGCCTTGAAGGACAGGAGGAAGAGCTGCTACCAAGGCAATGGTCAGATAATAAGGACTTGACCCTGGGCCAATAAAATAACATGAAAAAATGTCTCAGACAAACCCCTCCTTAGTTCACATGAAGATAAGGTGAGAGAGGGGGAAGCACATTCAGACTTGTGAGATTCTGTTACTATAGCTGTTAGAATAAAAGTAATCCTGATTTACATAGCATTGGTTTCTTCGTGTGGTTACCTTGTTGGGTTGACATAGGGTTATTACACATTGAATGGAATCTTCTTTCTGAATTCATAACAATTTTCATTATTTGGTCAAAATGAAAATTGAAATCCAGAATATGTGCTTTAAAATGAAAACCTAAAGAACAAAAATGGAATTTAACCATTACTCACTGCACATGGGGCAGGGGTGTGTTTTTATATTGATGGTCTTGCTGTTTTCTTTTGCAGGTACATATTGGAATAATGTTGTGCCTCGTGGGACTGCTTCAGCTACAAAATGGGCTTTCGTGTTGGCTTCTGCAGCTCCAACAAAAGAAGGTTAAAAATAAGTGTCTCTGTGTGTGTAATGTATGCATATGTTTCTGCTAGGTTAAAGAAACATGTAAACTGACCTTTGCCACCATTTTGTTTATCCATAAAATAGTATTGGAATTGAATAATTTAAGAAAATGTTTAATTCTAAGTTAAGATCATTAATACATAGCAAAAAGAAAGGGAATGCAAAATTGGAAATTCCTGCTCTTACTATAAACCTTTAATTTGCACTGTGATTTAAGAACTTATAAAGGTCATTCTTGCCAGTCCCTTTAAACCATTGATTCACTCAGAATTCATATATTACATTTTATAAATGATTAAGTAAAACTATAGCTTTAAAATTTGTCATTTATTTTTATATGTCTCAACCCCTCCACATTTTAACTGCATCATCTTCAGTCCAAAGTTTTAAAGATATACCAAGTTTTCATATTACTGTATTTTTCTCAGTGCTGTACAGCCTAAGATTCTTCTGTTAACAGTTTTATTTTAGAACAGTGCCAACATATTATGGTAATTAACTAATTTTATGTTTATTTCCTGAATATTAGAAATAAAACAAATGCTTTTATATAAACATAAACTATGGGATAAAGCATTTGTATATATTTTTATTAACTTAAAATGAATCCTCCCTTATGTGAACAAAATTAGCAGTCTGTATTGACTCGTGCTCTGCTTGTTGGTTTCCCAGAAACATCTAGTTATTGTGGAAAACATGAAGCTGGGGTAAAGCAGCCACTGATTTGAAAGAATAGGATTCTTTTACAATTCTTAAAGAACTGTTTCTTAGCCTCAGTTTTTTTTTTTACTGTAAACTGCCCAGAGTCACTCTGTAGTGAGATGGGTGGTGACAAATTTGAAATATAAATAAAATATAAAAATAAAGTAGGAATAACTTTGAAAAATCTTATAGGGTGTTTTAAGGTTTCCAAAGATTATGCCTGTGAAGTATACTGACTGCATTATGAAAATACTAATACTAGTTATATTAATATTATCTTAGAATACAGATTTTGCTTTATGTACAGGTACTGAATTATTTTTATAATGTTGAAGGTTTCTAGAAAGAACAGAGTTTACAGTGAAAACTTTGTCCTTCCTTCAGGAAGTTTCTTGTGGTTATCTCAAAGTAGCAAGGACCTGTTTTGTGTTAGTGATCAGAATACTCAGTTCCATCCTTCAACTGTTCAGCTACCTCCTGATAGTGAAATGGTATATTATTCAGCCTGCCGGGATGCGATATGGAGCTTGAATAGCCTGGGACAGGTCTTCATAAGGACACTTTCACCAAATTGCCCAACTGGGATGCATTGGACCAAATTGGACCTTACTCAGTTAGGTAAATCTAATTGTGTATTTTTAGAAAATTCTTAGCTGAAATGCAAATAATCAAATGGTATCTTCTGTATAACTGATAAGTGTTTACACACAGAATTGTTCTGAGATTTGAAATGTAATGATAATTAAATATGGACAAATTGTCATAACAGTTTTTGAAACTCATGCCATATTGGCTACAGAGAAAGGATATGACAAAGAAACAGTCAGTTGTGTTTATAGAAGAGAATGATCAGTATTTTCAGGAAGAGGGATAATGATGTCTAGGCAGCAAATTATGATGTGCTGTTTTGAATATGGGTATTCTACATTATATTCAGAAAGCTTTTTGCTGCCTAAAAATGCAGTTGAAATCTGATTATAATCTAGGCATTGGATGTCAATTCTGGGGGCTGGTGTGTGTGTGTGTGGAGAACTCTGTTGCTAGCATATGCATACATAATTTTCATTTTTGTACCGTTTTTCATGCTAGCTGACTCTTCTCCTTGTCTCGCTCTATTTTCCTGCGACTAGTAGCCATTAGGCTTTTTAAAAACACGCACTGGTGCCACTACAGATGTTTAAAATCCCAGTTGCAAACTGGAATGGAAGTCATGAGCCAGAGGAGAAGCCCTGAAATGTAGAGATCCCCCCATTCCCTGAGACCTGGAGGACTAGGGAGATAATGCAGGAAATAACACTATCAAGGGGAATAAAGGTGCTGGATATCAGTCATTTCCCTGGGACTCCACCCTCTAACACAGCAGAGTGTTTAACCATTATCCCTGATTTAAGTGGGAAGATCAAGCAACACAATTACTTTTAATATTAATATTTACTGCTCAGCATTGTCTCTGTGGTTACCTATCATTTTATATAAAAGATGAATATTTATCTTTTTTCCTGAAAAAGGTTTCTAGTTTAAAATCAAGAATGTCATTTCTGATTAAATCCCATTAAACATTGGAGAATTAG
This sequence comes from Liasis olivaceus, assembly GCA_030867105.1. Classification (NCBI taxonomy): domain Eukaryota; kingdom Metazoa; phylum Chordata; class Lepidosauria; order Squamata; family Pythonidae; genus Liasis; species Liasis olivaceus. The sequence goes on along the minus strand of CM061349.1, from coordinate 31,179,668 downwards.
CATAATGCACCAATGGATTTTGAAATTTCAATTCTGCTCAGTCAGTTCTTCATGTACTTGAATAGTCATCATAGCATGCGACTTAATTAGGCTTGCTCTGTTATATTCAGAATTTCTATAATAAAGTCAAATGGACTTTGGCAGTGTGCTAACTAACAGAAATCTATGATTATCTGGGTGAACAATTCACATCAGTTTTGGTAAAAGGAACACCCAGAATTGGAGTTGAGAATAGAAGCTGAAAATACTATGCAATAAGTATATATTTGGACATCAGATTGTGCTGCGCATGTAAATAAATGTCCAACAATGTAGAGCAGATGATATGTGACTCCTTGTTCCAAAGATCCTGGTGCTTATTTAAATCAAAGCCAACAGCTGAGCCATCAAGCACTGGAGTCAATGTGATCAAAAAATTTTATGCTATGAGGATGATTTGAAAGTTAAATCAATAGAAAAATGATCCTAATGTTTTCTTCTCTTCAAACTGTTTTTGACTGGTTAGATGTTGTATAACAATATTGAAATAAAGGCAGAATTCAAGAGATTATAAAGGAGTAAGCGAAGATCAATACTTTCATGTCCTTTGATTTTAATCCAGTTTTGATGAATTCATTTTAAGACTTTATTTTTAGCCATGTAGTTAAAATATTTCATTCTTCTACTTAGTTGTTTGATGTGGTATTCTTCTTTGCTTGGTCTATTATGTATATATATTTATATACACATATATACACACAGATACATACATACATACCACAAGAATAGGCAATTTATTCACAAGTTTTTCTTTATGATTAGTCTGTTTTGAGTCTTTCTTCCCAGCTTGGGTGATCTTTTTTCTTTCAGAGGTTTTCTTTCATTTATATATATAGTTGTATACTTTTTTTTTTTGGTCTATTTAAGTACAACACACTATCTTCCATTTAAAAAGTGCTATGATTGTAATAGAAAACAGTGGTGTTATTTTTCCGTCCAAATTTTATGGTCTGTAAGATGGGAGATACTTTGTTAATTTTCAGCAGGAGTTACATGTACTAAAGGAAATGAGTATATTCAGATCTGCAGCAGGATAAGTAATGACGATTCTTGTTCATCATCTGTTGAAAAGCATTTTAGGCAACATCTACCTCATTCTTTGTATTCCTTTGGAAGAAAATTTCAGGAATCTTGTTCCCACATCATGGTATGTTTCAAGATCTCTCTAGAATGTCCCTCATGGTACAGGGAAATCCTGCCTCTTCCAGTGATCTCAAGACCTTTTGTCTCAGAAGCAAGGGCAGGTTTTGTGCCACAATCTCAAATGCTGAAGTGAACAGCCATTTGGCACCTACCCTTAAGATGTATAAAAGAACTTTGGGAAATTATACAGCAAGGAACCTACAAATGGTGTAGCTTTGCTCATGTTGCCAAATCAGATCATTATGGTTGTTTTTTACAAGCTCATTGATAGATGGAAATGGTAGATTGTCTGTTTATATGTTGAAGGTTTTGTGGTCTCTTCTGTTCATATTCACCTAGAGCAATTCTTGCCATTTGTTTTTAGTAGAGCTTGTTTAGTTTCATAGTTGATAGGTTTCTTTTGTAAGGAACTGAACATCTTCAAAATTTCCACTCAGAAACTTGTCTACTCTTGCAGCTTGATACTGTTTTTCACATAATACATAAAACACACAATCAGACATAAAGCAACATTTGACAGCACTTTTTAAAAAAATCTTTCAAGATGGTCTTTTGGATAGCCCTTTCAATACACTCAGATTTAAACATTATGGGGTTGCTCAGTGGGCACTAGACAATAAATACACTTTTTTTCTTATTTACCATGTGGTCACTGATCTTATTTTTTGGCTGATAAAATACAGTATAAAGGTCTGGATGCCAATATGAGAAGGCATCTTGTGCCAAACCTATGTCACCCTGCAGATTTTCCATAAGAAATAATAAATGTTACTATAACTAAGTGGAGATATTCAAAAGTTTATTTGAGGGTGAATATAGGCCAGGGCATTGAAAATAAGGAGACAGAGTTATTATAAAACATGTCTTTGCATCCTTTGGATTCCACTCAGAGTATTCTGTAGCAAAAAGCATTTCAGTGATTCTTATTGGCAAAGGAAAACAACTTTTCATGGTTTTATCACTCTTGCTTACAAGAAAGTTTTCCCATTTGTACCTAATCTATTCTGGCAATATTTTTCCTCTGTCATGTCCCCTTACTGTTGCCTTCATCTTGTTCCCATTTGATGAATGAATCAATCTTAAGTCACCTGTTGCTCTGCCAATGTTAAAATAGTGTTTTATTCCATAAGCTAACAGCAACCAGCAACAGCCACAAGTTATATAAAATCTGTTATACCTGCCATCCGTTAAGTTGAAGGCGATGTCAGATGGATGGATTAAAACAGCTTATTGGCCATTTTAGGCTGATCTGAACATGCCCTCTCCTGTCTGGTCCCTGGTTAGCTTTCTCTGTCCCCATTCGGATTTACGTCCCTAAAGAGGTGTACTCTGCTAGATGGTCTAATCAGAATTGCACAATAGCACTAGAATGCATACCCTGTAGTTCTGTAAATGTTATCTCTATGGTCCTTACTAGTTTAGCTCAAGGTTGAAACAGAAAAAAGTGGAACAGTGCAATCAAACCACCCCTCATTACCTGCTGAATAAAGCATGGCAGTAATTGAAAGTTAGCATTTGTAGCCTGTAAGAAAAGAAGAGAAATCCTAAATAAAAGTGCTGCTTGTGACTCAATTTCCTTTGCAACTCTGGTCCCCCCCCCCCAAAGTTTCATTCAGCTCAGAATGGGATATAAGAGGAAGGACTTGGGAAGGAGCCTAGGGATGACAGACAGAAGCCTGCAATAAGGGCCATTACATACCCAGAACAATGCTGTGATTGGCAGGTGGGTTTTTTTTGCTGGCTGGTGACATGCAGAAAATGAAGAATGAGAAAGTTAGAAGAATCAGCTAGTGGCTTTGCTTACCATTGCAAGACAGCACCATTCAGCAGTGAGTCAGGATGGGCATAACCATAGAGGCAAGTTAGGGATCATCTATGGTAGCCGCACATTTCTGTCAGCTCAAACATAAGTATGTAGCATTTAACTCAATAGTTGGGGAAAGGCCCTTAATGTGGGATTTCATTTCCTGCATTTGGAAAAGATTATGTGATTTACTGCTTAAGCTTCTGAAAAAAATGATCAGTTGCAGTAGTGATGGCTTTTAGAGCATTTTACTTTAAAAGTTTCCATTTTTAATTGGATCATTATATCTGATAATGGGATATTCCAATCACAGTTCAGAATATTTTACTCATCAGTTTGAAATGTGAATATTCCTTTTTGTTTTCATTTTGCAAAATGCTCCTATGCCCTCCTGCACATTTGCATTATATCCCATTGTAGCTGTGCTTTTCCTCCTGTATTTCTAATATGGTATGTACACATTCTAGACCCAGTAATATCACATCTCAATCAAATACCTCTAGCCTTCTTTCCTTGCATCCTTCTAAAATCAAAGAATGTCTAAAATCAAAGAACGTAGCTGAAATTTCTAGGAACATGTAATTTGTTGTTGGAAGACTGACGAACAACTTGGGAGAGTTATTTCACACCTTTATACTTTCTATTTCAATCTTAGAGAAAGCAGTGAAATGTTTTACTGTTTTACTGAAATAAAATACATGCCTTGTGAATCATACAGCTCTTTAAGATAAGAGCTTCTTATTAGCATTGCATGCCGGAAATGAAAAAGTAACTGATCTTGAGATATTTATCCCATAGACCTCATCAGCAGCCATTATTTGCTAGTAACATTTGGAATGTTAAACATTAAAATGTATTTATAGACTTGGTCTGTAAGCTTGGCTGTCTCCCAGGGAGAGTTCACTTGAGTTCATGTGAAAACTTGCATCTCTTAATTATACAACAAATTGTGTTCCATTACATTGCATGGAGAGTTCTTTCCCTATTCTTCATTTAGTGACATATTATTTTAATAACAGTACATATATAATATATTGTGCTTTGTTATCCTAAGATGCTTCAATAAACAGGAGTTGCTAAATGAAAAAAAGACTTTTTTTTCCTTTTCTTTGGCTTTAACATCAACCTTCTGCTATAGATGTAATCCATAGTCCACTGTTCCTTGCATACTGTGAATATGTGATTTTCTGTTGTGTATAATTTAATTCAGATAATTGTTCTAAGACGGGGCAGGAAACTGAATGGTAGTATTTTAGGCATGTGTGCTTGTAAAGAATTGCATGTTTATGTGTGAAATCTTCAATCAAGAGGGCTAAAGGGAACATAGTTGCTTTCCAATTAGACTCAACCTTCCTCATTGTAGAGGAACATAAGCTTCTCTATTCTTGGCAGTGAAGGGAGAATTTCATGTGTGAATTCATCTGCAAGTATAGAAACCTCCTCAGTGAAGAAAATAGTAAAGCAGCCCCCCCCCCCCCCCCGATCTGTATGCGTAAAGAATGCCTAAAGAGGGCAGAGGGGTACATTCTAGATAATTTAGTGTAGGAGTGTCCAACATTGAGCCTGGTAGGCACATTTGGTATTTTGAGAACACATTAAGGGCACTGTGGTTATTGGTGGTGGGTACTTACCTGTTTAATAAGTCTGAAGTCCAAATTATTTTTGGTGAAAGGAAATATGTGCTTAGATCTCCCTTTTTTCATTTTATATTAAAATGGCTGTGGAATACTGGAGAAGAGTATTTAATCCCCACCCATCTGAAACCATTATTAGTCTCTGGGTGAGTGGGGGGAATAGTAACCATGTAGGTTAAACCTAACTGGTGTCATAAATCACAGTTGAAGAGGCTAACTGAATGTCTCCCACTTCTAATTAGGTGCTGTGAAACTTACAAGTTTAGCATGTGGAAATCAGAACATATGGGCCTGTGACAGCTGTGGTGGGATTTATTTCCGGGTTGGAACTCAGCCTCTGAATCCAAATTTGATGCTGCCTGCATGGATCATGATTGAGCCACCCATCCAGGTAAAATAACCAATCTTCTTTTAACTAGTCACTTATTTATATGTTGCTGACATCAAAGGATCTTGCATTTCTCCAGTTATGGATTTAAAGATTTAAAGCTGTGGACTTAGAAATATTTGACAAGCTTTCTACAACTCTAAAGAATAAATTGAATAGGAGAAGGGAGTGGCTAAAAGATTTCCGGGGTAAAGTGGATGAAATTGTTCTATAATAAAACCTGTACCACTAGGTATTGTCCTATTCCTTTTGTTTTGTTTAACTCCTCCTCCTCCTCCTTCCATAAAAAATAGTTCTGTAACAAAGTTACCAAGATTTCTTAAATAGCGAAATTTCTATTAAGTGCTAAACTAGCTAAATGTATTTCTTGTACTCCTTTGTATGTTTTCTGACCAACAAAGCAAGGCTCCTAGTTTCACTTGCCCATTCAACATTCTGTTCATAAATACATCTTTTTTGTTGCTTGATCTGGTCATTCTGTTGAATAGTGCACTGTCAGAATGAACTTGGGTTGGTACATTCAGTGTGATATTCTGGTTGATTTCCACATAAGCTTTCAAGAAGTCCAAGTATATTCATATTCATATACATATGATTTCTATGTTGAAGGATGAGGTACCATCCTTCAAGAATGTGAAATGTGGTTTGTGCAAGCTCAGGTATGCATATGAAAACTTGATGAATCTTTGCACTTGTTTTTGAAGTAGCCTAGTGGTGGGAATGCAACACAGATTGTGACATAACAACTGAGGTTGAATTTCTTGAATCTGTCCATCATTAGTTAGTTTCTGTTTAAAATTGCTAAGGCAGAATGCATTCAAGGCAATGTAAAAGCCATGAAAAAAACACCAAACAGGCCTGTTGATATAACTGACACTGATTAAAGCACTTGAAACATTATCCAGTACCCTGAAGCCTGAGTTTTTCCTTAATGCCTATATCACCAGTAACACTGCTTCTCTTTGGCATTGCTCCTCATACCAGCTGCAGGGATAATGATTCTCTCTTCTTTCCTTTCCCCTGCCTCTGGGCCCCTTAGAGCTTTCTCAAAGCAAATCAAGATACACTCTGAAAGCAGTTTTAGTCATATGTTCTCTTACATCATCATTTACTATGTTCTGCATATGTCAGGATAAGCAGCTGCTATTCACTGCAGAGGTAAGCAGAGAGAAAACAGAAGGGAAGGGAGAGAATGTTAATTGTCCCTTGATGTGATGGATTGGAATTATGAAGGCCAGGCTCAGGGAGATAAGCATTTTCTGCTTATAGCTGAACTGATTTCGCATTGTCTCTTGGAGTTCTTTGGGCTAAACCTGACATCAAAATCAGTTCAGCTATGTTTATTAGCTACAACCTCTAGCAAGAATCTTCCCAGACTGAAACCCCAGCTCCTAAGTTAGCCAGCCACAACACTGTGAATTCCTCAGGGAGGTGCCAGCCTCATCCTCTTGTAGTTCCCATGCTCTTGCGGTGAGCTAAGAAAATGCTTATCTCCCTGAGCCTGGCCTTCATAATTCCAATCCATCACACTTTCCATCTGACACCAGTGATCACTGTCTTGCTCTCCCCCATAGTGAAAAAGGGAGGCAGGCAGTGACCAAAGCAACCAAGTTGTGACTTGAGGGCACCACTTGTTTCATAGTGGTTTTATTTATTTTACCTTGTCAGCTGCCATGAATTGATTCAGTAGTATATAAACCCAATAAGTAAATAAATAAATAAGCTTTTGCTTTCTTACCAAACACCAGTGCAAAGCAAATAAAACAAATCTTTGTGAGCAAGCAATTTTTTATCTTCCAGAGTTAATTATTTAAGTAATAACACCTGATGTCCAATGTATATGAAAGTTATTCCATGCAAATTTGAAAATGCTACATTATCTTGCCCCAATAAATAAATTAAAAAATGCCCCCTAAATTTGCTAGCTTTAATCTACTGTTTGACCTGCAAATATTTTGTACTGAGCCATTTGGGGAACATTGGAAGTCCATTATTTTGATAGAGGAGATTATGTTGCATCATATTCACAGTGATGGGGATGAAGTGCAGGGAAGCCTAGGATTTCTTTGCTTATGAAGCTCTGAAGATATTTTTCCCATTCCATACTTCCTGTACTTCCTAACTTATACTTCCTAACTTATAAATCATGACATTTGCCAAGGAGCTGCTACATTTTCTTATTCATTATAACACTCCAAAATTCTGAGGTTATGTTCTGCTGGCCATACTGATATGAATCATAAATTTGTAACCTAAAGATAGTGTCATCTTGCTTAAGTTTTCTCAAGCTTCTCAGAGTAATTTAGCCTTGCCTCTGCTGATGAGCCTGAGCTTGGGGAATAATTGCTATCATTAAACGCTGGCTAAGTACTGAGAAATATGATCCATTCCCTTCATTTCTCTTTTGGTGGTTATGGGATGGCTCTGGTTTTCTCTCATATGAAAACAAATGTATCTGCTTTCCACCCTGTTTTTTTTGTTTCATGAATTGAGAACAGTAAATGATATACGGGGAGTAACTAGGATGTTGAACAGTTTTTTATGACAGTCTAAGCCCACTCTGTTTTTCTTAAAGTTACAAGCAAACTGGCCAACTTCCTTGTATTTTATGAGAACTGCACATTTTGAAATCCTTGGTATATTTGAGTGAAAGTTTTATTTTCTGCTCTGGCTTCCAATAATCTCAAAAATGAACTAATCATCTATGTTAATTCACTACTATACCATTTATATAATGCAGCATTATGTAATTTTACAGATGTTCTTGGGATTTGTAAATTAAGTTTGTTTTTTTCTTTTTTTCCTTTTAGAAATGCAAGTACTCTATGGCTATAGTAGCAGAGGAAATTTTATTTTACTAACATGTCACTATATGACACTGTTTAGAACCATAGAGTTCTAAACCCAGTTAGTGTCATTTGTAAAGTGCCAAATCATTATTGATCAATTTATCTTGTGCCTAAAGCACTTCAATCATACATTGATGCTTCATATTTTTAAATAAATACAGGTTTCCATTCTAAAATAATTTAAAAGTTTATCAAAAGAAAGTTTACTATCCTTCCCTTCCCCTTTCCTTCCCATACCTTCAGTCCCCAAAGCTTTCCAGATCTTTGGAGGGGCCTTCCTGTACTATATGAAATAGAGCTGCTGGGGAAACCATTTCTTTTCTCAATTTAAGTTAACTGATCTGAAAATGTAAGAGCAGTTTGAATAATTTCTGACCTCCTTCAGCAATCTAGAACATGTTATATTGCACTGGAGATCAGGGAGCTCTCTTGAACAGGCAGGTTTTTCAAGGGATGCAGAGATTATTTTAACTTAGAATCTAAGCTCTTTTTATCTTTCAGTGTTGACTGAATCAGAAAATGATACAATATTGAATACTGCATTATAGCATTATTTTATGATCTCTACTGCTTTATGAAGGAGTTAATTGGATAGCCTTAAGCAGGAGAGGCCTTCAGCATTTTATTGCCTGGGGCTAAAAATTTAAACATAGTATCTCATTATTGCAGAAGTATAACAATTAACAAATGAATTGATAATTACAGTGGTTAAGGCATCAGGCTAGAAACTGGGAGACTATGAGTCCCACCTTAGGTACAAAGCCACCTGAGTGACCTTGGGCCAGCTGCTCTCTCTCAGCCCTAGGAAGGAGGCAATGGTGAACCACTTCTGAAATCTTGCCAAGAAAACTGCAGGGACTTGTCCTGGGGCTAAAAATTTAAACATAATATCTCATTATTGCAGAACTGTAATAATTAACAAATGAATTATAGCCACTGAGATGGAGCAACTTCTTGCTGAAAGCTAGGACAGCCCCAGTGTTGAACAAGAGAAGGGCAATACTTAATAAAACGCTTGTTGCCTTGTTTATGGAGAAGGAATAAATGATGCTGTTTTCAATGTGGGATTTTTTCCCCCCTCTACGTATGCCTCAGTATGTGAACATGGAGACTGTGTGTTTGTTTGCACAGGCAAGAAAACCTTAAACAGGGAGATATGAAGCATGGTCTGATGCTCCTAGGCCTCAGAGTTTCTGATCTTTATCAAAGAGATGGTATTTATACTCTGGGAATAAACTTTAACAGTCTGGAACCAAAATCCAGAGAATGCTGAAGTAAACTGGAGTATTCAAGGGAGCAGAGTATGTGACAGAGAAGTTCTGCATTTGTATCTTTCACATCTGAGATTTTTTAAGACCTGATGAAATCTCTGTTAACAGTTCTGTTGTTGAGGCATACCATCACTATAAGCAGATATTAACTGTGCTTTACCTTCCCACTCCCTCCTAAAATAACTACAGTATCTCCCTAAAAGGGGCAAATACACCATCCTATGATTTTATGGTAGATGGAAGAACTCAGCTTACTTTTTTTTTAAATAAAGTGGAGAGGGTAGAGTAAAACCTTCATGGCATAAAATGCAGCATGGATCTATTAAAAGGTTTTAAGATGACATGCATGTGTCAGTGGGAGCACATGTTCAGAGTAAATTTTCCTTAGGGCACCCAAGTTCTACTTTGGAAATGAAGTATGTAGAATGAGATTGCAGGATAAGGTCATTGAGGGATATGCTCATTATAGCAGTGGTTGGGCAGTATGATCCTTGAAGTTTGATGGAGTTGCATGTTGTATTTTTATGAAGGGAAACCTTACTACCTTTAGCAGTTGCTTTTTCTCTTACCCATTTTATCATCTGCTTAATTGCCTACTTACTATAATTATGTATGTCAGTGATTCCTGCAACTAATTTTTTATTGATAAAACAATTTTTACCTTGCTTTTCATTAAAAGTAATCCCAAAATGTGGTATCATAAAACCAACCAATAAAACCACTGAGAATTTAAAACAATACAACATTCTGAACCCTAAAATCATAAAACAGAATCAAAACAACAATAGAAGTGCAGTAAGTGATACCATTGTGTGAGTTCGGCCAAAAGGCTAGGTGAATTAGCAGGTCTTTAATTGTACAAAGAGCTAACTAACTTGGTGCCAGCCATAACTAAACAGAGAGACAATTCCATCATTGGTGTGCTTGTATCAAGAAAGTCCTTGGTTGCCACATAGCAAATAGATGATAAATGCAGGTATGAATTTATCTCCTCAATACTGTAATCATACTATTACGCCATACAAAGAGTCCTGCACTTTCTAAGATATTTCTGCTTAGTAAAGGTAAAATGCTTTGTCCAGGTACACCAACATTTTCACACACACCCCAATGCTTCTCAATGTCAGACTTCAGTCTGTTGATATGCATAACATAATATATGTATAGATTGACTGTGATCTTTATGCCACTGTGGCCTTATTTCAGCACAGCTATGATTAAATATAGAACACCTTAAGGAGAGGTGAACAACCTGTAGTTCAGAGCTGTTTATGCACACCATTTGCAACCCTCCCCCAGCTTCTCAGTAGCAGAATGGTTAATTTTAGTGCGATGCTTCTTGAGTGGCAGATCTTCCCCTCAGTAGTCCAAAATTGCACCACCAAAATCTGGTTATTTTGTCACTGAATGTTGGTGGCATGATTCTGAGCTAATTTGGGGTGGGTGGGTTTAAGTATGGAAATGTGAGAGGTACTTCCCTGGGGGTTACAGTTCCTATTCCTGCTCTTAATGCTGTTCTCAAAACTGATCAAAAATTGCCCCTCACACAGCCACTCTCCAGTGATACCACAGGTAGAGGAATGCATTGCAGCCTCCATTCAGAAAATTGCTTACCTCTGTTTTAGGGTGTGTTTTGTATATTTTAAAGGATGAAATAATAATGTATTTGTGTCTACTGAAGAGGAGAAAATTGGAATGGACAGGAGCAAGTAGAATTCTTTTTAAGAATCAAATATTGATCTTAAAAAGAACATGCAAGGAGGTTATATTCTTGGCAACCTTCAACTGAATAATTTTTAAACATGTTGAACTTCTGGTCATGTGGTTTTCATCCATGTTCTCAGTTATAAAAGAGAGATTAGGTTGTTTTGTGATTAAAAGAAAGGATTAAATAGGCTGTCTACTTTTCTTCCCCTTTAAAGCTCTTTTGCATTTAAAAAGCAGGGATTAGCTATTTGGAAACATAATTTAAGTGATAATGTAGAATTAATCAGAAATTGAACTGAAGAGTGGCTAGAATAGGGTACCACTTAAGCACTCTGCTTTTTAAAGTCAGTCCCTTTGTATCATAAGGTTTAGCAAAGTTTCATGGTTCACAGCAAAAGCAAAAACACTGAGTGATGATGGTGAGCAATGAAGGATACTGGAAATCCATACTTGCATTTGGCCTATCAGATCAGCTATAACTCTGAAAAGGTGGTTTATCCAATATATGCATCAAATAATTTTTAAAAGTTACAAAACAACAGCTTAAAAATAGAAATCAACACATTCCATACACTGTGGTATAAAACAATTTAATCAGCTTTACATAAATGGGCAGTACTAAAACCTCAGAAAAGTTTTCTAAATTTGGAGACATTTTGAAGACTGAAGACTATTTATAATTCAAGCAATATCTTCTTTGAAGATAGATAGGTAAAAACTTTGGATTGGCAAGATGGAGCAATAGATGGTCTATATGACTAGGTTCAATAGTATGTTAAAGGACTGAGCTAGTTTTATATTAGCATTTATGGATATATTCTTAGTTTCTACCAATGTTATTCACTTATTATCTTATATTTTTTTCCTGATTTTACTAGCACTACTATATTTTGGGTTGTACTTTATGGTTGTCATACATACATACATACATACATACATACTTGGATTGGGCTGAGAAAAGCACAAATAATAAAAAATTATTTATTTATAATAATATTGCTCCCACAAGATTGGTGATGGATATTCTGAGCTCCTGGTTTCTATGAACATAGGGGCAGTTATATTTTGTACCAGTTGAAATTTCTAATAGTTTTCTTCTCTTTTACCATTTGTGCATGCTTATTAATTGAGGGGTGAAATTGAATTGATTGAAATTGAATTTATTTTTTTAACTCCCTTCAGTTAGTTGACAATTCATGAAAGAGGATCTGTAACATCAAACAATATGTTTTACTTTTGTAGGCAGCAGGAGTCCACTTGATCAGTGTGTACTCAAGTCCTAATGATCAGAGCCTGTGGGCCATTGACAACAAATGGAATGTTCATGTGCGCACTGGGATTACAGAGGAGATGCCTGTAGGCACAGATTGGGAACAGGTTCCAGGTAAGATTACTTAACAAATATATTGTTTGGCTGTAACTTGAATTTCGCCAATGCTTGGCCCCACCTTGATTTATTTAGCTAAACACACATCTTGTCTGACCATGCAGCAAAACCTCCTCCCTCTCCCAACTTCCTAAATTATGGCACTCATCACAGATGTTGTGAGGTGCAATAGATTAAATGGATGTTTAAAAAGGAATAAGGGGACTCAAAAGTTTCATGGAGTATACATATAGTGTCCAAAGGGTTACTGGTTGTATGAAACTGCCAGTTACAGAAGCAACATGTCATGATACACAAGCAGGAACAGTAGCAGGCTGAAAATGCCTTGAGAAATCATAGAATCATTGGGCTGGAAGGGATCCTGGAGGTCTTCTAGTCCAACCCCCAATAATAGATAGGTTTGTCCTTCCCTGACCTATACTTTGGCAATCCAGCATATCTTGAGTCAAGTCCATCTGTAGTTTCAGGTTTGTCTCCTTCCTGCTGTCTTGCTCCTCGCTGCTTGGTCTCCGAGTTATTTGCCCAAATTTTTTTGTCTACAGCCTGTTTCTTAGGAAATCTTTAAAGCAAGTTTCCATTTCACTAATCAGGCAATTATAACACTTGGCATATTATATGCCTTGGCCAAACTACTGCACAGCTGATGTGTTGGGCTGCAGTTCTCATCCTCTTCCATCATTGGGATTAATCAGGGAAGGCTGGTTCATAGTACTTGATTGATTGATTGATTGATTGATTGATTAATTGATTGATTGATTGATTGATTTTTGTGCCTTCAAGTCAGTCTTGACTCCTGGCAACTGCCTGGACAAGTCCCTGCAGTTTTCTTGGCAAGGTTTTTCAGAAGTGGTTTGTCATTGCCTGCTTCCTAGGATGGAGAGAGAGTGAGTGACTGGCCCAAGATCACCCAGCTGGCTTGTGCCTAAAGTGGGACTAGAATTCACAATCTCCTGTTTTCTAGGCAGGTGCCTTAATCATTACACCAAACTGGCTCTCAGTGCTTCCTATATCCTCTCAATAATTCTTAGCTGTGAAGTTACAACAATATGTGACGCTACCCTTAAGGGCATTTGTTTTTGTTTTGTTTTATTCTAATGATAAGTGTTTACTGTTTCTTTTGAATACAGTATGCATAGTATCCATTTCAAAGCTCTTTCAGTAAGTTTGTACTTCATATGCCTTGGTTTTTAGGGCTTCAGGCAAGTGAGCTGGTAATAAGCATGAAGACAGTATGGGCCCGTTGTCCAAATGGAGATATAGCACGCCGGTATGGCATCACAGATAAAAATCCTGCAGGTGATTACTGGAAGAAGATTCCAGGGAATGTTTCTTGTTTGGCAGGTAAGTGTATGTGTGCGTGTGTGCACGCACATGCATATTAACATGGTATGTGGTCTTTGGGGGATTGTAGCAGGAAGTCTGTTTATTCAGGACCAGAAAGCTGAAATATACTAGCTGTTCTAATCAGTTTGACCTTGAACTTCACACACCTCCTCTCTACATCTAGGTTTTAAGTCTCCCCAGACAACCTTGAAGAGATCTTAACTGCTTTGATCTCCATTTGGAATAACAAACTGCCACTGGCTCACCTTCCTACCAGATAACATAAGAGCCATTCACTACTAAAACAAATGCAGACCCCGCAAGCAGATACCAGTACGCAGTCAAAGTAATAGCAAACAAAGTCTATTCTAGCAACCACTTTCAACTGAATAATTGGACATTTTATGTTTTCAGATTATTTTCTTAATTTAGGTGAAATTGGAAAGAAAATGAGACAATGTTTCTTTCTCCAAATGTAGTTTACAAATTTAAATTATTATTATTGGTTGCACAGTCAGCTAGTTGTTTAGACTGGATTTGGCATTTTTATCCAGCCATCGAGTCCTTCCCAAGGACCTGGGATAGGCAGATGTTGTTTGATGGTGTTAAAGTTACCATCGCAGGGTGTAAGCTGTTCCAAGTAAAGCTGCCTTTTGCAATTGACTGATGGTGATTTTGTCAACATCGATGGTGTTCAAGTGGTGCTTCAGATGTTTTGGGATTGCACCCAAGGCACCTATTACTATTGGTACTATCTTTGCTTTCCTTTGCCACAGTCATTCTATTTCTATTTGCAGGTCTTTGTATTTTGTGATTTTCTCCTATTACTACTACTACTACTACTACTATTATTGCAAAGCCATTAAATCAGTGAAAAAAGTTAATGCTGATCTTGAATCCCATTGATTTCAGTGGCTATACTCTAAGTATAATTCAGCCTTAAATTTTTCTGGGTGGAGGTAAGCTAGATTTCTTGAGGCATTCCTTCTTCTGACTTGCATACTGAATCTAATTTGTTGTTGTTGTTGTTCCCCAGTTACCCCTTTAGATGAACTGTGGGCAATTGGTTCTTCAGGATATCTCCTTCAGCGTCTCACAAAGACATTCCAGCATTCTCATAACTTGCAGAAACACAGTGATGCTTCAGTATCATTTCACTCTGATGATTTTGAGGATGAGTGGGAAGTGATATAAAGTGAATAACAGTAAATAAGTAAGAAAACATCCTTGGGAATTCTGTTACATGGCAAATGCCAGGCTTTTGAAGCCACAAACATTTCATAACATTACCTTTTGGAGATATAATAGAAGACTAATTTATACAGTAGTCTTCAAATTGTGTAGTGAAATGTCTTGTTCAGTATATCTCAGGTGAGGCAGGCAATGCGGCTTAAAGAAATTGTGAATTTGTCTTTATTCTAGAAGTTGTACTTTGACTATAATGTATCAGTTTAACCTCATTAGCAGCAAAAAGAATTTGCTGTAGCATGCAAGCTAATACCTGTACTATGTGGGAAGAACTTCTGTTACATCACCTATTTCTCAACTACTGAAAAAGACGCTTTTTAGTTTTTCTCTTGGATGTTAATCTTAGTAGGAAAAAATGAGTATGCCTTTAATAGAAAGGAACAAAATACTGTAATTTTTTCAGTGGAAAGAGATGCACAGTTTGGTGCTCAGATTAGTTTCATTATAACTTTCAGAGCTCTACTGAATTTTTGCTCTGATTAACTGGGCTAAAAGCATTAGTTCCCCTTATTTTTCCCTAACTTGGAGGTCTTTTGTGGATTGAGATTATAACTGTCTAAATTCCCAGCTACTTTACATGTTGATTGGGAATTGTGAATATTTTAGTTCCAATGTATCTTGGTGGGGTTCTGGTTAGGGAACGTTGCCTTACATGTTTTTCCAAGACATTTTAGGCTTGTGTTCCACAAATGCCTATAAGAGCTAAACAGAACATTATAAGTTATTTCAGTAAAATGAGGATGGCTCTGTAGGTGACATCCAGTACCACATTTAGCCTGATAGAATTAAGCCTGTGTTCAGAGTAGATTCTCTATTTCCTTTTTGTACCATAATTTATAACAAAATCTAAATATAGTACTAAAGAAGCTTATCCCAAAAGAAAGGTTGTGGTACTCATCAGGATTCGCCTTTATGATAGGAAATTTTTAGCTACATTAGCTAAATCTTGCAATGTCTTATATTTGAAATGTTTACAGCAGAGGTGCTTAAATTTATAATTTACAGATCACTGCAGCTTATGTGTCATAATTACTGAATTTCGTAAGAATACTGTAAGAAAAAACATAATCCCAGTGGTTTACACTTAAGTACTTTTTAAAATATATATTTATTTGAGACATGAATGTATTAAGCAACTATTATTGAAACTGCAAATGAGCTAACTGATAAAGATGGTGTGTGAACCTGGGGGGAGATAATGTTTTTTTTTCTTTCTTTCTAAAGCTGCCTGATACAACCCTGTATTGGTGGATTTTCTTCATAAGAACTAATTTTGGCACCATAGACATATCTATTAGCAGCATTTGTATGATTAGGGCTTGGTCGATTCTTTTATTTTGGGGTGACCAGGAGGTCATATTTGTTTCGTTCTGAGATCTTATCCACTTGGAATTGGCCTCTGGGTATTTTTGTAACCAACTAGCTGTCAATGTATCCCTAGTTCAATTGGCAGGCTATTTTGAGAAGTCCTTTGGCAACTGGTATTCCAATGCTGTAGCTCCTCTGAAGTTCAGAATTTTTGAGGAAATGGGGCAGCCCTATGGTGCACTTCTGGCCAAATGTTCATATTCTAATATTGAAAAAATGACACATTTGCACACACTCAAAAATATGTATGCATGGATATACACACACTAACACTTTTAAAAACGCCCCCCTCTCCCATTAATGGCTTAATTTGCTAGATGTTTATACAGTGCATAATAGTGTAATTGGCTTGATTCATAAATATGAACTGGTGTTGACAGCTCTTCTAAGCCCATAGAGTTCTTTTGTATCTTCTAACTATCTGAAATGTTTACCATCCATAGTTTCCCTTCTGTAAATTTGTTTTTTTCCCCCATAAGCTTTCAGATAAGTGCAATAAACTAGACTTTTTCTTAAAAGTGTTTTTGTTTTGATATTTAATTTTGGTATATTTATTTATGAAATGTATAGGCCGCCCCAATCTGTCATGACTCTGAATATAACTTTCCTAGGTTGGTTTTATGGGAGCTATATAATGAAGATTTTGATCCAATCTAATGAAACCTCCAAGAAAATCTTACAGTTCTTTTTTCTAGGTTCTGAAGATTTTCTGTTTTAAAGAATTTGTTATTGCACCCAACAGATTAAAATTTAAAAACTATTATGAATTTTGGTCAAGTATCAAGTAAAAAAAATAGCAGTTTTATATCATCTTATAGTCTATATTTTTCCCATTATTTTCACTGTACAAGAAATAGGCTCTTCAGGTTTATTCTGGATTAGTTATTATACATTACTACATTTTTAACAAGATGGCTAGAGTGTTAACCTGTCAAATATAAGAATGGCTAGAATCTTTGAGAAGCTTATATCTCCACTTCCTTCAGAGGTTTCTGTTCAAAGATAGTTCTCAAGCTAGCTAACAGTAATAAAACTCAGATAAAAACAAAACTGTAATTAAAAATAAGTGAATTAAAAACCCAGCTGTTTTATGGCACCTTAAAAACTTAATAAATTTATTATAGTAAAACTTTTGTGGATCCGAGTCCACTGATTAAACATTTATGTGATAATAAATGGTTGTAAATATTCAAGGTGTCACAGAACTCTTGTTTTGCTACAAAAGGTAACACAACTCTATCTTTGGAAATTAAAAAAGTTATGATAAACTTAGAAATTATTTCTTCAAACCAATCCGTTTAAATACCCCAAACCAGTTTTGAAAATAATGACTTGCCTGATCATAGACTTTTAGAAGGCTGGAAGGTATCTCCTCCATATACCTCTGCTTGCAGCAGGAAAACTCATGTTTAGGCTAAAGACTAAGGAAAGTTTATGAACTGTTTAGAACAATCCATAATCCTGCAACATGAGAACCTACAATAGGAGCAGAGCTTATTAATAAATAGATGTTGAACAAACACATGAAGCGGTGTTATTATGCCGTGTCTTTTTTTGAATGCATTTGACCTAATATTTGCTGTTTGGTTGGAAAAAGTATGTGAAGCCCTAAGATATTTCTCATATGTTGGGAAATTATTATTTCTTATTTCACCAAACACTCAGCTCCACTTGATTGGTTGCAGGTAATCACCTCTGCATTTGTATATTTATGCATTTACATATTTGTATAATTGATTTTTAGGTTATAGAGGGGTTTTTTTGCTGGTTTTTACATTGTTGTAAAGCACCCAGAGTCATTTGATTGGGCAGTTAACAAAATAAATGTTCAGCTCTGTTAAGGAGCTAAGTTGACTCAGATTTTCAATCAAAGAGATGACAATCAGGTCTGGGTTTGAAAGGTCTGTCCTTATGAAAGCATGCTCATGAGTTTATGGAAGTGAATCATGCCTCGATCAAAATCTCTGCCCACCTCAGAAAAAGGGTTATTGCTTATCAGGATGATAGGGGCTACAAAATCACTGCCATTTTAAATTATTTATTCATGTTATATCCTACCTTTTGTTCAGGAGATCAAGGTTAACATACATAATCTTCCCCTCAAAAATAACCCAGTGAGGTAGATTGGGCCGAGAGTGACTGACCCAAAGTCGCCATGAGAACTTTAATGGTTGATGATGGACTTGAATCTCTCTGGTATATCCAGCACCTTAATCACTATGCGACACTTTGGCCTCCATCAATCCATGGTCAGACATATAGTATAGAAATGCATAAATTAAACACTATTGTTAACTCTTTGCAGGAACAATCATCCCACAAAAATCACCCCAAGAGCAAAGCATGAAATTCTCCAGGAGGTTGCAAAGAAGGCCAGGGTAATGGCAAAAAAATTGAGGCTACTCTTACATTGAACAATTAATGAGAAACACAGAATTCAAAGAAAAGAACCTTATTCCAACCATGAAGCATGGTCGTGGGAGTATCATGGTTTGGAGGTTCTTTGCAGCTTTAAGATCAGGAACAATGGATTCTGAATTGTACTAGCAAATTCTACAGGAGAATGCAGAATATATGTGAGCTGTTAAACCAGTGTGGGTCATGCAAAACAACAATGGCTGAAGCAGAAGAAATTTCACATTTTGGAATGACTGAGACAAAGTCCTGATCTTTCCTCCATTGAAATGTGGTATGATTTGAAGCAGGCAATTCAGCCCCAAATTATGAGTTCTATGAGTTGAAGCTGTTCTCTAACGAGAGATAGGTCAAAGTATCTCTGATGTGCAGGATTGATCAACAGAACACTTGGTTGAAGTTGCTGCTCCTAAAGGAGGTGCCATTGGTTAGTAAATCTAAAGCTTCCAAAAAAGACAGTAAAATGTACAGTAAATACACAACATAGTACACTGTTTGTGGTAATATTGATCTCTTTATTAACAGGACATAGAGGCATATGACAACATTGTAGGTTATAGTATTTCAGAGTTACATATAGTTCTAAAAGGGTTCACAAACACCACTGAAGGTGAGTCCTAAATCCAAAAATGTGAGCCTGTTGACTTAGATCAGCTAAGCACAGGACTGGCCAGAATCCTGTACAAAGTAAAGACACAATTTTTATAGTTATAACAGATAAAATTTTACACAGCTGATTTGAAGGATAGGTATTACACAGAATATGGTAGAGTATGGCAGAATTTGATGCTGTTACACGTCAAACTTTGTGCAATTTTAGATTTTTCAACATCCTCCCACTTTTCAACACAAATAATCTTCATGAATATAGGAAACTAATACTCTAGAAAAAAGTGTATACTCTTTAATGTAAATTTTTTTTTTTTAAATAAAGGCAAAATGTCAACATTATGGCTCTCTTTGCAATCTAAAGTAATGCTAATTCAATGCTATTTAAATAGTATTCTATTTGATTTGTAGAATGGTTGCAAAAAAAGCAAAATACTTCTTGAGAAATAGCTACAACAGGGAAAGACTGGCTGATTTATACAATAGGGACAATAGATGACCTCATATATCTCCTCAGTTCACGTTCTGTAGGATTCTTTGCAGAGCAAAGAATTGGCAATTTGGCCTTCTATTATATTACCAATTCAATTACAGTACTACATCAAGAATAATTTCCCTTTTAAGCGAAGTTCAAATAAGATTCTTTTTTGGTCTGAGAAGTTATTGATGTATACCTTTTAAGATTGCTTTGGCTATATAATATTCTATTAGTACAGAAGAAAGGATCTCTTCACAAAGTTTTATTAATGTTAGGAGATACAGCCTTCTATATTATCCTGTATAGAATAATATATATATAATATTCTATTCTATTCTATTCTATTCTATTCTATTCTATTCTATTCTATTCTATTCTATTCTATTCTATTCTATTCTATATATGCTATTTTATACCAGTTCCTGAAACGCTTGGAAAAAGTGCATAATGGACTAATGGATTAAATGATTAAGATCTTTTCATGGTCTGCAGCAGAAATGCAAAAAGTACCACCTGTTACTGTAGATCAATCTAGATTGTCTGCACAAATGGGTAGTACTTCAAACTTTGAGGTCACACAGGTGTTGCCGGAGATGGCACAGTGGTACTAGACAAAGAGAGAAAAATCACAGTAATGAGAATTTGTTTGAAAGTTGGGGAGTACAATGGATAGAATTGACCACAAAGGAATAACAGATATTGAACAGGCCAGGGCAGCCCCAGTATAATTGCATTTCATTTTTTGTATAAGAGATATTTTTGAGAATATTGGATACATTTATTAATTTATTTGGAAAATTTATGTGGCTGCCCATCTTAAACAAGTAACTTAGGGAGATTAACAAACAATACATTAAAAACATATTAAAAAAATAAAACAGTACAGAATATAGTCATACTATAACCAAGGCAACTCAGCTCACAACACCAACAGACATATAACATGCTCCACTAATACCCTGGTCCTAATGCCTGAAGAAAGACCCATGTCTTCATGGCCTTCCTGAAGCCCAATAAAATCAGGGTCAACTGGATTTCAGGAGGGAGACTGTCCCAAAGGGCAACGGCAGCTTTTCCAATAACAGGTTACATGAAGAGGAACACAAAATAGGATAAAAAGGTTGATTAAAAAGTTAAGATTCCCCTTGGTATTAGGGTTGTGTATGTTTTGAAAATGATTTGGAAGAAGTACTTCAGATCTTGTGCTAGCAGAGCATTGCTGTGGCAGATAGTCTTTCTTCAGCCTTCCACATGAACCCCCCTCACCTTTTCTGAATGATCAAAACTATATCAGCATGACTTCATATACAAAGCTTCAGAAATGTTACCATGGGAGTTAGAAGGGAGGGGAAATTAAAAATATTAGATATATTTCACTAAGAGCACCAAATAGTATCCCACCAGATGGTGCCTTCAGCCTATCTGAAGTGTTCAACTTCTGAATTCTTCCATATTTATTTTTTTTTTAAATATACATGTAACCTATTCTCTTTAACATACACATAACCTGTAAACAGGATTTTGATCCTCAGTCTGGATTAATCATTTCTCTTGTTATATAGAGGTAGGACAATCTATTTTGGTCCAAGGGCTGAACTGGCTCCAGGCAAGTATAGCGGGAACCCCATATTGGCAATAATCAAAGCTAGAGTGCAGTTCATAAGCCCATAAATGTTCTTAATTCAGACATACAGACACTGGTTTACTAACTATGGTTGACCGAATTGGCTGGTTTCACACAATACACTGACCCATAAACTACGCTAATTGGGTGTGGTCACATAGCACATGGAGCCATGAAGTAGCTAACTACATTTTGGTCTAATGTGTTTTGCAGACTAGGTACTTTCTCCATCTCATTAGACTTTGATATAGAACATGAACTGTTTTTCTCTGGATTCATATGGAAATGAGAAAAAGGAAGTTGGGTGTTATCATAAACCTGTGTACTCTTACCTAGCAGTCAGCCTTACTATGCACACTTGGGCTTACTTCCAAATAAATATGCATCAGATTGTTCTGAGAGATTTCTCTCATCAGGAAACAGTCCTAATTGTCAGAAGAGTCTTGCATTCACCATGATTAAAGAAGAATGTGGAAAGAAGATGGGCAAGTACATCTTACTGATGTAAAGCACTACCACTATGCTATGAAGTGTCAGGTAGGTTTTTCAGTCTCCCTTGTTTGGATCTGGCAATTTCACCTGGGCTTTCTAAAAACAGCAGTCCTGATGAGATCCCACTTGAATACTGTTGTCAAGAGTCTTCTATTATAATAGAGCCCTCTTTGAATGAAAAAGGAAGCAAGATTTCCAAGTCATCCCTCATATGTTTTGATTGCTTCCTGACAACTAGTGCTCCTCTTTCAAGTGCCAGTTCAGATTGGTCCTTTGGAGCTGATCTGAGACAAAAAGTGATCACCCACCAAAGAGAAAAGATCCTCCCATTTCTTTCTCTCATATAGCAACACTGCACAAGATTTTGTAGGTATCTGGGCAACTGTTTCTAATGCTTTGGTGCCAAAGTGGGAGGCAAGGAAATACTTTTTTGACTGCTGAACAAAAGGCCACCAATTACATACTTAAGATTTCTCACAGCTGTTGCATTATTTCCTCCTACCCAGCAGAAATATGCAGAATTCAAAATAAGGCTGTGGTGCCACTTACAAGAATGCCACCCTTGCATCTTGAATCTCTGCCAGGAAAATATTTATTGATGCACCCTGAATATCTTGCTTAGTTGCTTAATTGTGAACCTGGTTATGAGAGCACATATTGCAAAATTAAAAACATCATAAATGCTCGCATAACTTTTGACTGGGTAAAGAAAAACTTGAAAGCTACATTTTCTCTAAGGCCTGGCAAAACTCTACATCCTGTTTTCAGTATTAGGCTCAGCCTTCCAACATATTAACGATGATGATCAGCAAAAGCTGTTGAGCATAATCAGAGTGTCTATTATTATTATTATTATTATTATTATTATTATTATTTGATTCTGTTGAAACTCTGCTCAACTTAGTCCTAGCAGATACTTCTCAAAGAAGAAGCCTAGATCTAGAGGAATAATGAAGAGCCTTATTACTGGGATGCCCCCCTCCCTGGACTCTCCAGCCACTCATTATTCTCCCCTCTTGTACCTTGGCTTTCAGTTTAAAAGGCAACAGTGGATTCCAAGGGAAGTTCAGATTTGCCTTTAAGAGTGCCATTTTGCTGCCTGATGATTTACTTAAGAGGATATAGCTTTGAATGGCAGCAGGAAAAACAACTGCAAGGATTAATCCACTTGATAATGAGTTGACAGGGAATATATAAAACTCACAAATTCTTAAAGGACTTTGCTGAATGAAAAGTTGTTTTGCCTATTATGATGTTTGCATAAAGTGCTTCATTTATCCATGGTTTATCCATCCTAGTTTTCAGGCTCCGACTTATAAACAAAGCTATAAACTAACTGCACAAGCTGGATTCATGTAACATGCTAGGCTACAATGAGGTTGGCTAATGTGTGGTACAGTGTGTTGTATGAACTCAGCTGATCAGATATGGGTTGTGGGCAGTTTACAAACATGTTATTTTCCTGATCTCTAATTGTGGTTTTTCTCATAAGGCATAGGTGGTAAGAAAGTCAGTATTGCAATTCTTCAGGTGAATTGTGAAAAATTGGCAATGGTATCTGAGTTTTTCTTGTTTAAAAGAGGCAACAACCAGCTGTTTTCCTTCTCCATTTCTGAAATGGAGGCAGCTTGGGGTAGCCAGGTGCAGACTTATGTAAAAGCCTTATGAGTAATGTTGGTACTGGAAAGCCACCTCGCTAGCATCACAATACAAACGGTGATGAACACAGTTGGGAAAGGTATGGAAGTGCTCATCAGAGGCACTAGTGTCACTTCTAGCCAAACACTTTGTCCTCATTAAAAACTTTCCTTTTTACACCATCTTGTATATAAAACTAGAAAACATTCTGAGAAGCTGACTAAAATTGGGGAGTTGTTTGAAAAATAATAAGCCATTGTACAAGAGTCATTATAAACAATGTTGACAGTTGAGGAGAGTCAAGTGCATTCAGTTACTATGTTGGATTATGGTTAACATCTCCTGTCTATCTGCCTCTGCAGTGATCTCAGTGCTTTACTGCATTTTTCTTTCTTTTGTTTTGTAGAAGAGGAGTAATATGAGGCCTCTTGCCCTAGAAAGACAACAACTCTGGGGTCAGCCTTGTTATTGGCAGAGCGTGAGTAGAGAGAGTAGTTGGAAAGGATGGGAGGGCAGATCTTAGTGTGTTTGCCCTATGCTTCTTAAACTAGCCTGGTGATCTCATGTGTCTGGAGGATTGTTTGCTTGCTTGCACGCTTGCTTTCCCCAGAGTTACCTTCAGTTCCTGCAAGTGGATTTGGGTAGGGGACACATTGCTATCTTTTATCTGAGTCAGCCCTTTATCTTCATAGCATCATGTTATATAAGGATTAGAAGGGACCATAGAGTTGACCTAGTCCAACTTCCTCCTCAGTGCAGGAGTCCCCTCCTGCAGCATTCCTGCAGATGGCTATCCAGCCTCTCTTCAGACACTTTCAGTGAAGGAGATCCTGCCGCTTCCTGAGGCAGTTTGTTTCATTATTGAGCAGCTCTTACTGTTTGGATGTTTTCTGATATCCAACCAAAATCTGCTTCCTTGTAATTTAAATCCATTGTTTCTGGTTCCTCTTCTGAAATAAGTCTGAACAGTTCCACCCCATCTTCTACATTACAACCCTTCAGATAACTGAAAACAGATATCATCTATCCCCTCAGTCCTCCCTTCTCCAGGCTACACATACTTAATATGGGGTGGGGATGGGAATAGTCAGTTTTGGGGTTGGCTGGTTCGCTAGTCTTACCTTTGACCGATATTATCTGGTCACAGGCTGAAATAATATCACCATCTCTTGGATTTTATTGTATTTAATAATTGTATTTTATATTTGTATTATTTATGTTTTTACTGATCTTAAATTGTTTTGTTGTGAACCGCCCAGAGTCCCTCCTTGTGGGGGAGTTGGGCAGTGATCTAAGTTTGATATATAAATAAATAAATAAAATAAAAATACCTCCACTGTTCCTCATAGGTTTTTCCTTCCTGGTTCCTTATCATTTTGGTTGCTCTCCTCCATAATGGTCCCATTTATCAATGTTTTTCCTAAACTGAAGTGACCAAAGTAGATGCAAAATTCTATGTGCGGCCCCTCCAATGAAGAATAGAGTGGAATAATTACTTCTCTTGATCCTGAAACTATATTTTTTTTGATGTGGCCTACAACTTCATTTCCTTTTTTAGCAGCTGCATCACACTGTTGAATTCATATTCAGCTTTTGATCCATCAAAATCCTCAGATTTTTTTTGCATATAGTGCTGCCAGATATGGCCCCTCCTGCATCTTATTCTCATATGTTTGATTTTTATTATCTAAATAAAGGATTTGCATTTGTTCCAACTGAAATTCATCTTGCAGGTCTCTGCTCATTTTTTCCTCCTGAAACTTGATGGTATCCTCTAAAGTGTTTGTTATTCCCCTGACAAATCTTTGTGTCATCCAAAATTTGATAATCATGGGCCTAGAATGCCACCTTGCAGTACTCCACTCATCACTTCTTCCAGACTGATACAGAGCCACTGATGTACACTTATTGGGCACAATTGTTCAACTAACTTTATATCCACCTAACAGTAGCACAACCTGAGATCACCTAAACCGGTCACTCTGTCAAAAATGGAGATCGGGTTGGTTTAGCATGACTCCTGCCAAATACTATATCATTTTCTACATGCTCACAAACTGATTGCTTAGTAATATGTTTCAGAGTTTTTCCCCCCACTATCGATAGCAAGGTCTGTTGTTAGTGAGATCCTCTTTTCTCCCTTTTCTGGAGATAGGAATAATATTCTGGCACTAGGCTTGTCTAAAATTTCATAGAAGTGGGAAATCTGCATTCCCAAACTGGCTGCCATGGAAAGTGTGGCTATTCACAACATTACCAGAAAACAAACTGGGAATTTCTTCCTAGCATCCCTTCTAGCCCTCCAGAATATTGCTTACCATTACAACTGCTTTTATCTTACTTTTTTTTTCCTGAGCAGGTAGGAATACTTTGAAGTGAAGCATTGGAGTGCAGCCATCCATAATTTTTATTTTCTAAGAATGCCTGTACAACCTGTTCAGGGCCTAAAAGTATTTATGGAAATAAAAATAATGCAGGAGAAGGTGTTTTGCTTTGCAGCATGCTAGTGTCTTATGTATTTTTTTAGAATTGAAAGAATCTTTAAAAATCAGATAGGGGCCTGATGCCAAGGAAGGTGTCTAGATATTAATGACCACAAAGCACTAGGTTACCTGCCTGCAATAAAGGCCAAAGCAGATGTAATGTTGGCAGATCCATTTGTTTAAAGTCTTTGTTTGTTCCAATATGGGATCAGATTTCAAGACCCTTTAATGGAGTCCACATAGGATTTTTCTGTATGCTTTGGGGTATTCTCTAATCTGGTGTCCTCCAGACATATTAGAACAAGTCTCAAAGCTGATCATGCTGCCTAAGAATTCTGAGAGTTGACATTCAACATATCTGGAGGCCATCAGATTGGGGTAGGTTGGTTTAATGTAAGAAAATTAATCATTTCCTGTTTACTGCCTTCAAGTCTCTAAACAGCTTGGACCTGGATTTTCAAAAAAATCCCAAGCTTTATACAAACCCAGATGTTGCAGTCTTAGAGTTATAATTCTCAATGTCTACTCAGAAATTGAATGGAAAGCGATGTGAAAGATATAACTAAGTTTGTACCTGATGCAGAACCATTTGCTGAAATCCTCCATGCAAATGACCATGATGCTGAGTGATGAAGGAAAAACACTTTTTATGTGGTCTTTGCAACTCCCTTAATATCTAATCTTTATCTTGATGGGTCTGATCCAAACAAAACTTTACTTTTTTTCTGCTTGAAGCCTCAAAAGAAAATGTCCATTTATTTCTACTACTACTGCCCGTGATGGAATCCAGTCTGTACCCCATTAGATTGATATAACAATCCCACACTGCTTTATAAAGCAGGACAGCACCTTTATAATAGGCATTAATTGGCTTTTAAAATATTCGATGCAGAAATGCTTTGACAGTGATGACGTTTGCAATGGCATGGTTACTAATCTTGATGGAAGACCTTTCCTGGGCATGTTTTCAAGTCTTGGGAAACAAAATAATTGCTTGTGTGGTAACACCAAAAAACTAAACAGTAGGCCTCTTGTTCCATCTGGCACTTTTTACAAATAATGGTATATCCTGACATATTAACAGAATTTTTAAAAATTGGTTATGTTTCTGATTCAGCTGTGATTTAAACCACTTGTAGTACAACAGTAATTTGTTACTTCCAAACTAGGTTATAGAGGAAATATGGATAAAAATTATCAAAAGAAGCTGGCTTTAAATCATTCTGAGTCAAAAGGGAGGGCTGTTGCTTATGTAGGGTTTATAGAAGTACAAAATGTTGGGTGTGCAAATGGAGGAAACCCTACCCAACCCAGAGCTTGATACTCAGTAGCTCAAGGATGTTGAATGTTGAGAGGAAAGGTGGGAAATTGGATGTTTGGGAGGATGGTATGGAGAAATGTTGAGAAAAATAGAAGGCAAACATTTTGTTGCAGGTGACACTTGTTATTTTCAAGTGGTTTGACATATTTCATATTATGTTTGCAGCCATTTTTCAATGGTGCCTTCTGTGCAACTCCTTCCAAAAAGGACAGGTATGCTTCTCATTTGTCTTCCTTTCATGTAGAAATGACAATACCAAGTTGGCATAAATTGATGGAACAGAGCCATTTAAACCATCTCTAAAAGGTGCCCCCTTTGAGACAAGTCTTCAGTTAGCACAGAGAAAACAAGGCTGGAAGCTCAGAGGAAATATATTAGTTGCCAAGAGGGATCATTATACCTTTAATGCTTGTGTAGAAAAGATTATTTTAGTAGATGCAGTTTGTCATGCAAGAGTTCAGAAAGCTCCTCTGGTGAAACAGGTTGCTCCCTCAAAGATATTAGTGATACACAAGCAGAATCCTCTTTTACAACCAGATCTCCAGGTCCAGTTTGCTGGTGATAGCAGAGTTGTTTTAGGGAAGAGCTGCTGGACTTTTTGGCATACATGGTGGTTATGGTGGGGAATAATGGGAGAAGGGTGAGCAGTGTAAACTGCCCTGAGCTCCTAAATGAAAGGAGGATGAAAATCAAATAAACAAACAATAAATAAATAGCCAACCTCCAGAGTCCCCAGCTGCTGGCTGAACTGGTTCCAGGAATGACAGGTCCTGTAGAAAGTGCTACTGGGTGGGTTTCTCCTAGTGGGTTTACCAGGAGGCAAGAGGGTTCCAGACAGTAGTTGCAGAATGGTTCTACCTACAACACCTCTTGCTGTGTTCTGGGGAATTTATTGCTCTGAACACTAAATGCTAAAAAAAATTGTAATCAAGAGACCCAGAGGAGGCATCAGTGGTGGCCCTATTGTGTCAAGAAGGCCCAGAGTCTGAGAAGAAAGTAGCCTTATAGTTATTGCAGTTCTGCCCACTTTCTCTTTGTCTGAACATTATTCCTTCTACTAGTGCTTCTAAGATATTATTAGTGAATATATTGTGGATCAGTTATTTTCATTCTTACACATCTGTTTTTTGAAGGATCATGGACCTCTACTGTTAGGTTTGTTTCATGATGATATCAATAGATTTCCCTGGCTTTAAAAAAAGGGTTCTACATGTGGTGGAAAGTTTTTCCAGAAAAAAATCCAACTAGCATTGCCAACAAATTTCTCTTAGTGAGTTTCATGACAAGTTCCAATAATCTCTAGGCAGAAATAAGGGCATAGTATCTAAAGCCTAATAGCAGAGGCTAGAATTATTAGCTGCTTAGCTTGCTCCCATGTGTACACATGTGGTTGCTATACAATTTCCCCTCTCTGCAAAAGAAACCCCTGTGAGTATAAGAATACAGGTAGTCCTCGTTTAGCGACTACCTCATTTAGCGACTGCCTCATTTAGGACCATTCACAATTACAACACTGATGAAAAAGTAACTTTGCAATCAGTCCTCACATATATGACCTTCACAGGTCTGTAAAACAAAGGAAAGCTGAAGTAAGATCGTAAGCACAGTTGTGGTTTCATTTAATGAGGATACCTGTAATTATAGCTGGCTCAGGTCAAGTCCTGTTCTAATCTAGCATTTTGCTTCTTACACTGAACACCATGGTATATATGTTCCTTTCTAAGATGGCATTTTCAGGATCTCAAAATTAAAAAAAAAATGTGGCTGATCTCTTTCTAGGTGGCCAACTCTCATGAGGTATTGATATCCACACTCAAAATTTTGCCTATTACTTTGTTTTTATTTAGTTTTGGCATCCATACCAAGAATGACTTGCAGTACCCTCCCAGATCAACATTGATTCCTAGATTACAGTTAGGGCATCATTAGACCAGGTTAAAATCTGGTTGGCTAGTTGTGGCTGAATGTGTTGGACAAACCTAGTCTTTTATTGTAACCTGTCAAGGGTCTGATGGCCCTTCAGCACAGGCAGGAAAAAAGGAAGTTCACCAACCTCCTAGTGAACCACTACTCCATAATCAAGTGTGGCCCTTGTCTTTGAAAATCTCAGAAAGGAGATTAAGTACCTGAGCATTCAGGAGGCATTCTCATTCATCCTTCCAGTCCATGGAAGAAGACTGGAGAAGTTAAGAAGACTACTGTAATCCAATGATTATGATAGAAAATATTTGGTTTCTGTAACCCTTGTCTGATGTATCAAGATAATGAACCATTGGAACAAGAAGGGTTGCACTTCACAAGGACAGATAATAATGTGTTTGGCCAAAACATATAACGATTGATTAGAAAGGTTTAACTCAATCCTGTGAGATGTGGAATACAAACCCTGAAATAAATCTCTTAGATAAGGACATGTAAATAGTAGAAGGTTGTTTAAATGTATTGTTAAAATGGAGCCTCTACAACCAAAGTCAAATAAAAAAGAACATTGACTCATTTGTTGTCTGTACACCTATACTCAGAGAAAGGGAAATAAACAAGATTAGCTGGAACTCTTAATCCAGAAGGGCGGATATGACTTAATAAGTACCAGAGAGACTTGGCAGGATGACATCCATGACTGAAATACAGTGGTACCTTGAGTTACGAACACCCCTCCTTATGAATTTTTCGAGATACGACCAGCTCCGGCCCCAAAAATTTACCTCGACATGCAAACTCCACCTCGAGCTACGAACCGGATCCGCGGCCATTTGCCCTGCTGCCACGCGGTCACGGCTTCCTGTGGGCGAGATCGCGGTAGCAAGGAGACGTTCGGTGAGGCTTGTGGTGTGTTTTGTGGTGTTTGGAAGGTTTTTGGTGTGCTTGTCAGCATGGCTCCAAAGAAAATGCAGAGTAGGCTTGGCAAGAATGTATTTACATTGAACCTTATGGGGAAATTTGCCTCGTGGTGCGACCAAATTCGGAGGGCGGATTAGCCGTATTTACATTGAACCTTATGGGGAAATTTGCCTCGTGGTGCGACCAAATTCGGAGGGCGGAACGGATTAACCGTATTTACATTGAACCTTATGGGAAAATTTACCTCGAGTTGCAACCAACTCGAGTTGCGATCAGAGTCACGGAACGGATTAAGTTCGTAACTCGAGGTACCACTGTATAGCAATTGAAGGATAGCATACAGGTGAAACTCGAAAAATTAGAATATCGTGCAAATGTTCATTTATGTCAGTATGGCAACTCAGAAGGTGAAACCAATATATGAGATAGACGCATTACATGCAAAGCGAGATATGTCAAGCCTTACTTTGGTATAATTGTGATGATTATGGCGTACAGCTTATGAAAACCCCAAATTCACAATCTCAGAAAATTAGAATATTACATGACATCAATAACACAAGGATTGGAAATAGAACAATATCGGACCTCTGCAAAGTATAAGCATGCATATGTACTCAGTACTTGGTTCGGGCCCCTTTTGCAGCAATGACTGCCGCAATGCGGCGTGGCATGGATGCTATCAGCCTGTGGCACTGCTGAGGTGTTATGGAAGACCAGGATGCTTCAATAGCGGCCTTCAGCTCCGCTGCATTGTTCGGTCTCATGTCCCTCATCTTTCTCTTGGCAATGCCCCATAGATTCTCTATGGGGTTCAGGTCAGGCGAGTTTGCTGGCCAATCAAGCACAATAATCCCATGGTCATTGAACCAGGTTTTGGTACTTTTGGCAGTGTGGGCAGGTGCCAAGTCCTGCTGGAAAATGAAGTCAGCATCCCCATAAAGCTCGTCTGCGGAAGGAAGCATGAAGTGCTCCAAAATCTCCTGGTAGACGGCTGCGTTGACCCTGGACTTAATGAAGCACAGTGGACCAACACCAGCAGATGACATGGCTCCCCAAATCAACACAGACCGTGGAAACTTCATACTGGACTTCAAGCATCGTGCATTGTGTGCCTCTCCATTCTTCCTCCAGACTCTGGGTCCTTGGTTCCCAAATGAGATGCAAAAGTTGCTCTCATCAGAAAAGAGGACTTTGGACCACTGGGCAACAGACCAGTTCTTTTTTTCTGTAGCCCAGGTAAGAGGCTTCTGACGTTGTTTGTTGTTCAGGAGCGGCTTGACAAGAGGAATACGACATTTGAAGCCCATGTGCAGGATCCGTCTGTGTGTGGTGGCTCTTGATGCACTAACTCCAGCCTCAGTCCACTCCTTGTGAAAGTCCCCAACACTTTTGAAAGGCCTTTTCCTGACAATCCTCTCCAGGCTGCGGTCATCCCTGCTGCTTGTGCACCTTTTTCTACCACACTTTTCCCTTCCACATAACCTTCTATTGATGTGCTTTGATACAGCACTTTGGGAACATCCAACTTCTTTTGCAATTACCTTTTGGGGCTTTCCCTCCTTATTTTTTTTTTTTTGTCTGCGCTCAGTCATTACTGACCCTGCAGTGACTGCCTGGACGAATCCTTGCAGTTTTCAAGGCAATTGTTTTCAGAAGTGGTTTGCCAGAGCCTCCTTCCTAGAGCAGAGCCCAGCTGGCGAGCGCAGGAGGTGGGGTTTCCGTTGCTTCGCGCCCTTTTCGGGCGAGCGCGGTTTCGCGCTTACTGGCAACTGGTCCCGTCTCTCTGTGCAAGGCGCTGCCGGCATTCTTCCTCCCACTGGAGTGAGAGTACCCATTTATCTACTCACGTGAGTTTTCGACCTGTTGGGTTGACAGGAGCTGGGGGGGGGGGGGGGGGGGAAACAGGAGCTCACCCTGTTAACACGAAGGCTGGACTCGAACTGCTGAAGCGTCAGCCATTTCTGGCCGGCAACTTTCAGCGTCATTAAGCCGCTGCGCCACCGCGTCCCCCAATTCCCTCCTTATGGAGGGTGTCAATGATGGTTTTCTGCACAACTGTCAGGTCAGCAGTCTTTCCCATGCTTGTGATTCCTACTGAACCAGCCTGAGAGACCA
Source organism: Liasis olivaceus (assembly GCA_030867105.1). NCBI lineage: Eukaryota > Metazoa > Chordata > Lepidosauria > Squamata > Pythonidae > Liasis > Liasis olivaceus. The sequence continues at coordinate 31,147,488 of CM061349.1, read as the reverse complement.
TTTAAAGGCTCAGGAACCCTTTGCAGGTGTTATGGATTCATTAGCTGCTTAGAGTGGCACACTTTGAGCCTAGAATATTGAACCTTTTCACACTATTCTAATTTTCTGAGATTGTGAATTTGGGGTTTTCATAAGCTGTACGCCATAATCATCACAATTATACCAAAGTAAGGCTTGACATATCTCGCTTTGCATGTAATGCGTCTATCTCATATATTGGTTTCACCTTTTGAGTTGCCATACTGACATAAATTAACTTTTGCACGATATTCTAATTTTTTGAGTTTCACCTGTATATTCAAAAGGAACAGAAGAGACAGAATGCATTGAATTGTAAGTTAAAAGCATCCTTTCTTTCTCAGAAATCCAAGTGAATGCATTTGAAATGCTGCAGAGAGCACTCAGGTTCATTGCTGAATAAGGGTTTAAGTGGGATCCTTGGAGTTTTCTGAGTTTGGTTGTTTTCTTGCAGACGTTTCATTACCCAACTACGTAACATCTTCAGTGCTAGAAGGGAGTGGGGTTTGCTCTCTGTCTATATACAGTAGCTTGCCCTGTCAAGTGTTGGTGGGGGTGTTGTTTTCTCCTTGGTAGTTCTTTGATTAGCCTGATGTTTGCTGCTTGATTGTTTGTCTGATGTTAATCCTGGTGCTAATTCCTGCTTATCTGTGTGTTGATTGCTAGTGAGGAGGTGCTCTGGCTTTTTTGTTTCCTTTTCAGCTTTTTATTGTCTCTTTTGGATGGTGTGTAAATGTTGTTTATCTCTATGTGCCTGTTGATGGCTGCCTTGTCTGAATACCAAGCTTCCAGGAATTCTATTGCATTTTTTGGATTTAGCTTGGTCTAAGATGCTGACAGTTTCCCAGTTGCCATGTGGTTGTAATATTCTGTTGGTTATAAGTTGGTTGTAACCAACAGACTATTACAACCACATGGCATCACCATTGTACACTACTAAAGCCCTCCAAAACATCTTAAGTAAACCAAAAGATTCAGTAGCCCAAGAAGAAAAAACAGGAGTTATCTGCAACATATAGTGTAAGGACTATAACAGCCACTATGTAGGACAGATAGGCAGAAGACTAGCAGAGCACATCCATGAACGCCAATTAGCAGTCAGAAGACACAGTGAAAACTCTTTAATCTTACAACACATGGACAGACATAACCATAGTTTCAAGGAACTATCAAGGAGAAAACAACATCCCCACCAACACTGACAAGGCAAGCTACTGAATATAAACAGAGAGCAAACCCCACTCCCTTCTAGCACTGAAGATGTTACCTAGTTGGGTAATGAAATGTCTGCAAGAAAACAGCCAAGCTCAGAGAACACCAAGGACTCCACAGTTCAACCCTGAGCTATATATATTCTCTTCTAAGGGTTTAAGTGTCAGGAAAGCTGAGACTCATTGCTGTATCCTGATGTGAAGCATGACAGAGGGAATGTTTATCAAACCTGTAGATGATATTGGGTGGGATAGCTAATACCCTAGAAGAAAGAAGTAAAATTTAATATGATTTTGATAGGTTATTGCAATTATGGCCTTACAGCTAGAAGATAGGTTAATAGGTAAATACCAGAATAAAATTTAAGACAGAAGTACAGAGTTCTTCACTTACAAATATCAGTTGTGCAAGTACAGGATGAGAATATCTGGCTTGATGATAGTACTCAAAAAAGTATCTTGGCTGCCAAGAAGGCAAATGCAATCTTAGGTTGTATCAACAGAAGTATGCTTTTTAAATCACAGGAAGTAATTTTTCCACTCTATTCTGCTTTGGTCAAACCCAATCTTGAGTACTGTGCTCAGTTCTGATCATCACACTTTAAGAAGGATTCAGAAAAATTGGAGCAGGTTCAGAAAAGGGCTACAAAGATGACAAAGGATTAGAGAAGACTAAATCCTGAGAAGACAGATTGAAGGAGCAGGATATGTTTAGCCTTGAGAAAAGTTGATTGAGGAGGGATATGATAGGACTTTTCAAATATCTGTAAGGATTTACATAGAAGGAAGTCTAGACCTGTTCTCCATCATTCTGGAGTGCAGGACATGGAATAATGGACTTCAATTACAGGAAAGCAGATTTCTCCAACTAAATATTGAGTGTATGTACATGCATGGAGCAATTCTAATTATAAAAGAAATGTAACAGTGAAACAAAATTCCCAGACAGGAGGTGGACGTGGTTATATTGGTTATATTCAGGCAGATGCTACACAGCCATCTATCTGGGGTGCAGTGAGCAGGAGCCTGGAGGTGATGGCCTAAATGCACCCTTCCAACCCTAGGGATCTAACCTAAGCAGGACAACAGATACTGAGAGAGAGCAGTGGCACTCCTTGTGACCTTGGAAGATGGGGGGAGGGGGGGGAGAGATGCTGCCTATGGAATGATCAGATAAAAGAGAAGGAGCCCGCAACTGAGTAACAGGCAGAGAAGGAAACTTAGAAAGGACCTGCCCTAACCGACCAGGCGGTAAAAAGGGATGGTGGGGGATTTGTACTTTCAGACTTGCAAGATTCTGTTAATGTAGCCTTACAATAAAGTAGAATTAGCTCATCTGGTTGTGTTTCCTGACTGGTTTACCTGGGAGGGCCGACACTCCTCCCCACTCCACCCCTCACATTCCATTTTGCTTCTTTCCTTTAGAGGTCAGAATTGTATGTCTGTCATTCTCAGTATTTATTCATTGTGTTAATATCCCATTTTTTCTCTGGGAGCTCAGAATGATGTACATCAGGGTCTCCTCTCATTTTGTCCCTACCACAGTCATAAGAAGTAGAGTGGGTTGAATGAGAGTAGGCTAAAATTGCCCAGTGAATGAGTGGGAACTTAGTCCTGTGCCTCCCCAGTCTAGGTCTCATTGCTATAACCACCACAGTATAGTGGCATAGAGTCACCAGTTCTGAAATAAAATTCTTTTTGCATTTCAGTCAGCAACTGTATGGGGAGGGAAGGGACACTGTCTAATCCTTTGCTTTTGGTATAAAAACGTTCTGGGCTAATCCTGCATAGATTTGGTAGGTGAATGTCACTTGGTGATTAATAATGTGCAATTTGACTCTATTTTGCATCTTTATTCTCAGCCAAAATACTTTTTGTTCTTCCTGACCTTTTGTGATGAGATATGGAATCAATCAGTAAGAATAATCAGCAGATGTATACTGGATTCAGTGTTCAAAGGACTAATATTATGGCCTCACATTCTTAACAAAGATCATGGAACTACGAGTCACTACATGAGCTGGGCGGCTATACAAATGTGATAGTTAAATCAACAAACAAACAAATGAATAAGGAATGGCTTTGAAGAGGACAATTGCAACAGGGCTGTGTGAAGCTTTGCATCTTTACATCTTGGTTCTTACCTTACCTTAATCAATTCTGGTCTCAATAATTTTGTGTTTAGGGACTGCAAAAATATTTTCTTGATTTTGAATGTTCAGTTTTCACTACTTCCTACTGAAATTGTTACTGCTTATATTGTTCCACTATGATTATTCTTATTAATAGGAATGGAGATTGCTATGCATTTAATGTCCTTTTTAATTTGTTTAATGCTCAGCTGATTTGAATTCCTCTTGGATATGTCAGGTCATATATTTTTAAATAAAAGTTGAACTATTTGTGGCAGAGAAAATAATTCCTTTAAGAAATGGACTCTTGTAATAAATTGCCATGAGAAAATAGAGAGAGGGAGAGGGAGAGGGAGAGGGAGGGAGGGAGGGAGGGAGGGAGGGAGACAGACAGACAGACAGACAGACAGATAGATAGATAGATAGATAGATAGATAGATAGATAGATAGATAGATAGATATGTGGTCAGCAGTTCAATTCTTTCTAATACCTAATGGCTGTTTTATAAGAAATCAGATATTTTTTGTCTACCTGATGCCTTCCACATTAGTTAGCATAGACAATAGCTTAAACCAACATTTCAAACTCTGGTTGTGTTGTGTTTGTTTAAATTATATATAATCCTGTGGCAGGGAATTAGCTGCTGACAAAGATAAGGTGTGAAAAACTGGATTTACTCCAGACCATCTTTTGCTAGAATAAATTGCAGTAAAGTCAGTATTCAGTTGGTACACTATTCAAAGTTGATCTACTGAATGTAGACTAGAGAAGCTACTCTCTGTTACATTGCTTAGTTTTAACTTCTGGCCTAAGCTGCTAATTCACTTGGGTCAGTCTACAATTCGGGATGTTCAAGTTAAGCTTTAAGCTGTGCATTCTACCACAAAATGAAATATATATTTTTAGAATGTATTCTAGGTGTTCCACTCTCTCTGACTGAGCAATAGTTAAATAAAACACAACATACTTAAATCTTTGGAAAAAAAAGTCTCTAATTAAAACAAGTGCTTCTTCTTCTCCCACACAGATTTCATATTCAGCACATGGGTTCTCCACACAACCTATTTTCATCACACAAGCAGGAATTGAAGGGTGAGGGAGAGAGGGAATGAAAGGGAGAGAGGAGGTCTCTAGCTTATGCCCTTAGCCCTTCAATTTCAAATCCAAAGGCTTCAGAAAGTGTGGCAAAGGCAGGCCATCCAGTGCCTCTGGGAAATGTTCAGGTGAAATGTTCCCAATTAAAACTTGCATGGATCTAACAAAGAGAGAGAAAGGGGCTAAACCAGCCAACCACTGATATCGGCTATTACCCAGAAGGTCCTGCCATGGCTGCTGGTCTTCCCGCAGCTGCTGTTTCATGGCAAAATGGAAGCCTGGAGGCATGAAGAGGAAGAGCGAGTCCAGAAGGAGGAGCTTGGTGCACAGATTTGATGCTGGGCTCTCCCAAATTTGTTGCAGAAGGAGATCTAGAGGTGTATTCCCAGCACAGTCACTAAGGCAAGGCGAGGCTCTGTGGCCCAGCAACAAAAGCAAACACTCCGGCCTTGCCAGTTCACAGGCCACATGAAGGGCAGTTTTGCCACCCTCCACTTGACTACAACCTTGGCGGTCCAAGTAAGTAGCTTGGTCGCTTACTGGGAAGTTTCTGATGGCCTTCAGAATCTCTACAAGGATATGGATGCGGTTGTACCGGACAGCCATGGCTAAGTGAGGAGCTGAAGAGTGGCAGCAGCTAAAGTGAAGGCTCGGTATTGCCAGGGCACTCTTAGGAAATTGGCTCAGTAAATATCGGGCATAAGGCTGGTGATTGTGTACCAGGGCATACAGCAGCGCCTCTGAAGGTGAATATGTGCTGACCTTGCCTCCTTCTTGCCAGTGGAAAACCTCCATGCGCCTCATGTCCTCCAAGAGCCATACTGGTAGCTGGTCTCTTACAGCTTGATAGAAAGCAAAAGAGGACTTCTTGCATTGTTTCTGGGACTGGGAGCTGTGGCTGTTGCAGCTACTCAACCATTTGACATTCCAGGGCATCCTTGAGGTTGGATTCACAGGAAACGGCTCCCTTCTTGGCTATCAGATGTTTTTCTCATGAAGATCCAAGAGGGCAGAGGAAGGCTTTAAGAGAAAAGCAATTGTTTAGAAACTACCCCTCCAAAAAGCAACATAAAGGGCCACATGGGCAGATGTCCTTCTGGGTCCTTGTCCATCATGCAAGACTCATCAAAGTAATTATTTTAGTAATCTGAAGTTCCAGAAAGCTGTTTCACATAGCTTTTCTCCTTCTTTCTCTCTCTGCTGTAATCCCTCCATCTGTGATACAGGTCTTAATAAATGCTAAATTATCTTCTAAGGCTACTGGAAAAATGACAGTTAGATAATGCGTGTGAAACACTTGAACCCTTTACTTTTCTCAGTAAGTTCACAAAAGTTAATAGCCTACCAAAACGTTTACTAGTTTATGGAGGGCTGGCAGAAGAGAAATGAAGACTCGGTCTGTCTTCCAGGAATCTACTTCAGAGGAGGGAAAGAATCAACTCCATCGTCCCACTTAGCTGAATGCAACTCCTCATAATCTGTGACAATGCTTTTCAGTGGTGGTGCTGTTTGAGGAATGTCCTAATAGGGGACTCACTTGACAAGGTATAGAAACTTTTCAGTTTTAAGGCCAAGTGTAGCACTTTTTAGATCTCGGCTACTATTACAGTCAGCTTCATCCTGATGCTATTCAGCCCATATCTTTAACCGTAATCCTTTGAAATGGAGAAGGAAACTATTCAGCATTCAAAACACTTAGCAACTTTGAGTCCTGAAGAAAACTTCATGAGACCTAAACTTATATTGCAGTAGAGGCAAAAGTATTGTGGGTTACTTGAAAAAAGCTGTCTGAAAATAATGGGGAAGAACTTTGCCTGAGTCTGCAACAGAGCCTCCCCATATTTATGGGAATCACTGGCATTGCCGCCCAAGGATTCTGCAGCATTCTGAAAATGTTCCAACAACATCAGTAATAGTATAGTTGAAATTACCATGAAGTGAGGTATTTTGTTTTGAAACTCTATGGCTCCATTTCCTCATTGGAAGGAACTTTGCTAGTTACTGAATGTCAGATTCTATAAGGAAAATTGTAGTTTGAGGGCTTTGCATTTCCCCTTTAGTAGCCCAGACAAAAAAGCGGGGGTGGGGGGCTGACAAGTTTGTGGCATTGTTATTCTTGCAGTTGCCTCTTCTCCAAGATCAGCTCTTGCATGAAAAGTGCCAGGCTTCTGGTGTTTTTCTTTTCCTTCTATCCCTTTTATGTGAAAGGGGATGATGGGATTTTTGCTGCTGCATAATTTGTAGCAGCTCAAGATGGCACTGTATTTTTCTCAGCATTTAAAGTCAAGTGAAGATAGGTCAATCATGGGTCACTTTCAAACTACTTCTGAGGGTTTGGGGAACAAAAACAGTAGCAGCGCCCTCAATACCTTCCACAATTTCTACCTATCATTCCTTAACTTTCAGTGGACCATTTTTTGACTTTGTGGGGATTTTTTGGCTAGCTTCTCCCAGCATAAAAGTCTTTTCCTCTTCCTGTTCCCCCCACCCCCTGCCAAACAATAGACTCATCTGGTCATCTATCAGCTCAGCTTAGCCAATACCTCTAATATCCCTCAGCTCAGTTAGATCATCTTTATCCCTACCTCCAAATTCTGTCAACAGTTCTTTCTGTGGTTATCACCTCTTGTACCACTAGTTTTGCTTAGCGATTTTTTTTTTCCTGCCCTTACAAATAAGAGAGAAGGAGGGGGAAGTTGGCTGCCAGACTGAATCCATCTTCCCACAAGACAGATGAAATGGAAATTTGCAGAGCTAGAGGTTTACGAGGCACCTGGACTCTAACAAATCTCGGTGTCTGTCCTCTTTATATTACTTTGAGCATGATAAAGGAAATAGACAATACCTTTTCAGAGGTCTGTTTAACTGGGCTGTCTATGACTCTTCATCTAAACCTGAATGCAACATGCACAGGCTCTTCCTTAATGCTCTGGAAATATTTGTCTTAGCACATTCATGGTCAAGAGGCTTCATATCCTTAAATGAGGAGGTGACTTCACCCCTCAACGTCAAACTGAGCCACAAGCAGCAGATCAGGCACTGAATAATAACTGTGATAGGGAATTTTAGCAGAATCCCAAGAGTTCCAGAAATGGGTTGCTGAATATGGTGGAGCTCATCTCTTCCAAGAGCTGCCAAAGACTTCTGATCCACACATCCCAAGCTCATTATGCTCTGTATAAGCCTGTCCATCCCCGTTCACCCCAATATTGCAATCAATATAACACATGCAACAGTATGGCTTCTTCAGTTTATGGTCTTTGAGCTGTTGGATTTTCTAGGTAAGGAATGGAGCATTGCTGTAGTCCTTGAAAGCTTACTGTACCCCCAATCACCATACCCACTAGGACTGTCAAAGTACATCATTAGCATTGTGGCTTCTCTTTCCTATTGACAGACCTAAGATAAATGAACTCTGCTGGCTAGTTCAGCTTTGTTTTGTTTTATTTACACTAGCAGAAGGGTTTTAGGGTGCCTGCACTTTGGCTCAAGGAGGTGTGCTGTTTGCTTCCTTTTCAAGGCCAAAGGGCCATGAAGATCTGTCACAGCAAGTAAATCTGTCTGTGGTGAGGCTGTCCTCCTGATCAAGTTGCAGTTTGGAGAAGGCCGATTGAGTACCACCATGCAAATCCCAACCCAATTTGATATTCTGGTGACTTGCTTTATGAGTGGAGTCCCCTGTTGATCTCCACATCAGGGTTTGGCCCACATTGGTTGGTACATACTTTGAACATAGTAGTTTAGGATTTAGTATGTCGCCCAAGGAACTTTCAGGCCAATCCACTACACCAATGTTTCTCAACCTTGGCAACTTTAAGCTGGGAAATTCTGGGAGTTGAAGTCCACACATCTTAAAGTTCCAAGGTTGAGAAACATTGGTCTACACTATCTTGTCCTTATGGATCCCCTCTCTATGTCCACACCTTTTGAGCTAGCGTGGTCTTCATCCAACTGTAACCAGTGTACTGCTATATGGACCAGCAAGGGAATGTCCTCCAGACCCTGCAGCCTTGGGGGCTCCAAAATCAGTTACCAGATGACCTGTCTTTCCCCCCATTGGCATTCATCCTTCCTCTCCCCTCTTACCAGGCAGCGGCTTGTAACAAGGGGCTGGGGGGGGGGGGGAGGAAAGTATGCTGGGAGGATCAGGGGAGGCCGGGACTCGCCGGTTACAGTGTTAGTTTTGTACCCACAACCTCCTCTCTGCAGGCTGTTCTCTCTCATGCAGCAAGTCCCCAAAATGCTCTCCCTGCCTTCCCTTCCAAATATCAACCATCCCTCCTTCCTCCCCAGGGTGTTTCTTACAGTATAAAAAGCATGCATTTATTTTGGGTTGACGGTCCTTCTTTCAAGACTTGAGGGCAGAATGGGCGGCACTCATTTCAAAAGGCATTGCTCCCTAGCCGTGCCCCGAGGACCACCATTCTCAGTGTCTCCCTCAATCTTTCCAAACGGCCGATGCAATTCTGGCACGGCCAGCCTTTGGCATGACCCCTGCCTCGCCTGCCTCGCCTTCCCCGCTCTCCATCTTTTTCTTTCGCCCATCTCCAGATGCCCCAGACCTCTTACCTCACAGTCTCCACCCCAAAACTCCCAGCCAGCCGCTGCTCTTTTAAGCTGCCCTCGGGTGGGGGCTGGGATTCACGGACCCGGCCGGGCCGAAGGGGAAGCGGGATCAAGAAGCCTCACCTCCGGCTGCAAGGAATGCAGCCTGGCGGGAGTCGCCTGCGGGTTGCGCCGGCTCTTTCTCTGGGCTGGCCGCAGTAATGAATGAGCCGCTGCCTTGCTCGCTCGCTCGCTCGCTCGCTGCCTCTCTCCGGCTGCAGCCGCGCGCACGCACTAGAGGGACTCCAGCGGCAGCGGCTCTTCCCCCGCCCCCGCGCGCTCCTCCGCTGCCTGCGCTCTCCTCCCCCTGCGGAAGAACAGCGGCTGTGCTGTGCTCCCGGCTGCACCGAGCGCGACCGCCGCTCCTTCTCAGAGGAAGCAGCGAAGGAGAGGAGGAGGAGGTGGCGGCGGCGGCGGCGGCGGCGGCCAAACCTCAATTGCCTCCTCCGGGCTCTTTTATCCCCTCCCCGCTCTCGTCCGGTGAAGGTCGGTCAGGACCGGGGAACTGTCCAGAGCCTCGGGATTGGTCTCCGGACGGTCCCCCCCCCCAGCTTTTCATTGGCGGAGAGGAGAGGATGGGCCCCTGCAGCGATTGTTGGCGTCAGCGGGAGGCAAAGTTCCCAGAAAGTTTCCGGGCTGCTTGTAAGTCGGTGTAAGCGCGCGCTGCTCGTGCTATTGACCCTAAAAGGGAGGAGGGCGAAAAGGAGGCAAGGCAGAGCGGGCTTCCCGCAGGGGGTCAGGCGGCCGCCCCTTGAGCCAGGGAGCCCTCTTCCTCCCGCCCTTAGGGCTGTTCCAGTTGGTGCCTTAAAGTGCTATCCGCCAGGCTTTGAGCCGGCAGAAAGGTTGCTGGCGTGAGCGCTGCTGCCCCATTGCTGACCCCCGTTCCGCAACAGCAAGGACGCCGGCAAAGGTGCTGTCCTTACGAGCCGATTGTGAGAATCGGCTCTCCCGTGGATAAGTCTAGCAGCTGTTTCCAAAACAAGGACAGGTGCACTAAAGAGATGAGGCTTCTCCCCTTTCTACCAGAAAAGTCTCGGGAAATGTTCCCGAATCTTGCTGCCATAATTGCTTATAAATAAGGGTGGCGTGTGAAAGTAAAGCCCTCCCTGGAATTCTTGTGTTGTAAGCTTGACCTTCGTTCTGAGAAATCCTGATCATCGAAGTTCTGAGAAACTTTCCTGTTTTCAGTACAGCTGGCTACAAGAGAAACCAGACACCGATTCTGAACCAGTTAAGGAAAGGAGCCGGTGGATCTCCCACTTCATTTTCTCTCCCTTCCGCTGTCTGGAAGACAACAGCCAACCTCTCTCCCCAGGGCATTAGGTGACTGTAGGTGGGTGCTTAGAATGAGGGGTTTAGCCACCTGTCAGGTTACCCAACTCGCTGGTCACTGGTGCCAGGAGAGGGCAAGATGAAGCATGCCCCCAATGCTGATGCCTATAAAGAGCCCACATAAGATCTGACAGGCACTTCGGTGAGTGTTGGTCAGTCATTATGTGAGTCGGTGCCTCTGTGGAAGTCAAGTGTCCAATCTCTCCTGAGGCCTAAGCCAAAAGCTAAAAGAAGGGTGTGCCTGCAGCGGCCTAACATAGCTAACAACAACAACAACAACAACAATAATTTATTAAATCTGGCCACCTGGGCAGATCTCAATCTCTGAACTGCATCAGCAACCGCACTGTCACTGAAATGTGCTGGAGTGTATCTGTGGCCAAATTTTGTTGGGAGAAGAAAGAAGCTGTTTCAGTTATGGGCTCATCTTGTAAGTAACATCTGGACATGGCAGAAAAAGTGGTTACCAGGGTTACCAGGGCATGTTTGTGCCGTGGTTAGGGGACTGCGAGCAAGTGCCCTTAAACACTGTTGTACTTCTTGACACTCCCACTTCAAACTCTTGTCTTTTATTTGTTTGTATGTGTGATTTTGGGTTGAGTGATTATTGCATGTATGGCTATGCTATCTTTCTGATCTGGGGACGATGGCATTGGACTTTCTTACACAGACTTGCAGACCTCCCTTGGTGACGAAGTTGGGTGTTTTCCAAATTCTGGGTGAGCCTTGTGTGACAAGTCTAACAAGGTATATATTTAAAAATCTAGAGTTTCTGTCAGGAATAACCTGTGATCTATAACTAAATTATTTGTTAAATTCATTGCTTGGACTGTATTTGCAAATGATGGGTACTGTACTTATATTTTCTTCTAGTGCTCAGTATTTGTGTGTATTGCTTCTGTCTTAAAATTGGAGGTAAACCCATTTACTTTACGATGTACATCAAATTAAAAAAAAGTTTTGATATCTGTTCAGAAGCAAATTCCACATTGAATTCAGCCTCATCCTTAGCATGTATACTTAGCAATAAACTTGGTAATGTTTTTGATTTGGTTCAAATCTTTTAATAAAATATGTATTTACTACAGCATAATCATATAATCTAAAATAATAAGCAGGAAAATAAGCTTTTAAAAAAGAAATACATCGGCAGTAAGCAATTTAATTCAAATATCATTGCTGAAAACTCAGTTGATTATTAAGAAAATTAAAATTAACCATGTAGCAAATCTAGAAGTCAACTGATTTTGGCAAGATGTTATTTCACACACATGTGACTAGTGCTGCCTCTGCATGCACATGTATTTGAGAGCACAGTGTGCAGAGATTGGTTTCATCATACATCCAGGGCAAGGAGCTCTATCCTGTCCTGCTTTGTTCTGTGTTTCTCAAAGTACAGGAAGATAGCATCAAAAATGTTTCCTTTGCATCTGAATCCTTAGATACATAAATACTGCTGTTTTCACTATGCACTCTTGCATCCCATTTCAGCAATGGAATTTAGTTGTGTTTTATAATCCTAAACATTTGTGATGAATCCCAAATTAAATTGAATAAAAATTCAGTTATTATCTGAATTTTGTAGTCGTCTGAATTTGATAATACAGTTGCCAGCAATAAAAAAGGCATATTTTGGAAGGGAAATTGTTGAGAGTTGTGACCCTTCCTGGAGCTTGAGATACTGGTACAGACAGTCCTCTACTTATGAACAGGTTACGTTCCAAGAGGCTGTTTATAATGTCTGCTTTCATTTTCAAATGTTGGTATCGTATGCTGATTTCCTATTGGCAAACCTTCTCTGATTAGACTGGTTTAATTTCAATTTTTATCTAATGCCTTTTTTATCTGCAATGCTTGTCTTTGTTATATTTTATTTTATGTGTTTGTGTATGTCTGTGCTTTTTGTATTATAACGGATGATTTGTTTTATCCTTAGTGACACAAATCACAATTAAATGCAGTAAATAAATGAATTTCTACAGTGTTTTCCTCATGTTTCTAAACCATCCTTCTTCATCTAACCATTTTCCTAACAGTGCTTGGAATTTAATTGATTAAACACAACTTTGAAAATGATGGACCTGGTTTATGATTATGATAATATATAGCAGAGTTTGATAAATTGTCAGACTGGGAATTGGGTAGGATAAAATTTCCTTATGGAGGACACATAACCCTGCCAATCCAAAAACACTGTGCAGCTATTTTCTTTTCCTCTTTAATTGTTGGGGGTGGGGGGGTTAAAAGAAAAAAAGGTGAAAAAAGCTGTACAAAATATGGGGAGGTTATAAGCAGAAAATATTGCCTAGATCACCCCATAAAATTCTGGAGATGAGGCAGGATAATTACATATTGAAATCTCATTAGCAAATATGTTTGCTTTTTAGAATGCAAGAACACATTTGTCCTTCATACCAGCCTTTCCTAAATTGATATTTTCCAGAATTGTTAGACTTCGGTATATAAATAGTCCAGCCCAAGTGGCCATGAAAACTTTGGATTATAGGAGTCATGGCCCCAACAAGATGGAGAAATTTGTTTAGTTAAAATTTGAATGGGAACCTATTTTTTTTATTTTCAAATCAGTATGTGAAAAGAAACTTTAGTTATTATCTGAATTTTGCAGTCATCTGAATTTGATAATGCAGCTGCCAGCAATAAAAAAGACATATTTTGGAAGGGAACTTGTTGAGAATTATGACCCTTCCTGGAGATTGAGATACTGGTACAGACAGTCCTGTACTTATGGACAGGTTATGTTCCAAGAGGCTGTTTATAAGTCCATTTTGTTTGTAAGTCCAACCAAGCATATGTATGCAGTGCGCCATAAATATCTGGGTATAAATTTCTGGTGCACAATAAACTTCTGGGCATACGTATGCTGCACGCTGTAAACTTCCAGGCAACCTTCATTGTTGGAGTTGCGGACAGGTTTGTTCGTATTGGCGAAAGTTCATAACTCGAAAGTTCATAAGTAGAGGACTGTCTATAATGGTTAACCATGCCCTCATCACCTTTCATATTAACTATTACAGTACATTGTATGTGGGTTTCCTTTTGAAAACTACTTGGAAACATCAGCTGGTGCAGAATGCAGAAGTCCACCTATTGGCAGGTGAGAGCTGCCAGCTAGTGACCAGCTTTGAGAACAATTCCAAATGCTGCTTATAATCTAGATGGCTTGTCTCCTAGATATCTTCAGGATAACCTTCTTCAGACAGAACCATCTTGTCTGGTTCATTCATCCTAAATGAGTACCCTTCCTGTGTGATATCAGAGGAGGGGTGGCTACAGCATATTGTTTTCCTGCATGTGCTCCTTCATCCTCCAGACATCTAAATAGTGCCTCCTTCATAATATTTTGGAGGTCAGCCAGGAGTGAGCCCTTCTGCAGACTTTTTCACTGTTAAGAAACAAAGGAAGTTGCCTTAGTTTTTCTTCTGAAAGGGTTTTTTTTTAATGATTTTATATTCAAATTTTGTAAACCACTGGGAGTCTGTCAGAAATTGGTGATATAAATATTATAAATATTAGAGAAAATTGCACTAAATATGTGTGCATATTCACATACACACACGCAAATATATAAATGCATTATAACTATTTGCAAAAAAATAAGCACATTCAGTAAAATTGCAAACAAACACACATTTGGAGAAATGTGTACACAGACACAAAATCTGCAGTTTGATGAACCAAAGCTGATATAGTTGCTAAAATGTGAGACAAAAAAAATAAACTTAACATATTTGCAAAAATGAGAAATTGAGAGAAACCAAAATTAATAGATTCCCCCTCCTTGGCCCCAATACATTTGGAAGGCTCCAGGATTCCCACAAGTAATCTTGGAATTATACTATGTTGGGGTAACAGAGAATACTGTTTTAGGTTCAGCCTCACAGAGATATAATTTCCAGGAGGAATGGCTTTTGAGATGATGGTGTATGTTCATCCTTCAAGAGACACAGCAGTTCCCGTGTCTCCTAGCACCCTCAGATGCTACAATGAAAGATGTGACTGTCTGTCTCCAATACTTTCAATATTTGTCTTGTTTGACCTACAGCAAGAGAAGCCTATTGTACATTGAGAAGACTTTTTAGGACAGTGCCTGGTTAGTGTTGACTATCATTTGGACTGTAACATGCCAAAATAATCAGCATGGACAATGAGACTCCAATTTTATCCCCCCTCCCATTTTTTTTTTACTATGTTCATCTGGAAATTCGACCATGATTCAGGCCATGAATTGGAAACAGCAATCCAAAGCAGAAGATGACACCAGAGGTGCTCATTAGTTAAGCTTCCGCAGCCTGATGCCTGCTATGTTTGGAGCTGACAAAGGCTTCAGTGCAAATATATTGAATCCAAACAACTTCTAAGAAATCAAAGGAACTACGTTTTTAAAAGTTGGCTGAGAATAAAACCTTTCACACAGCTTTTATGAAACACCCAACCTGCAAGAATCTTGAAATGGCAAAATCGTTTCTCTTTCATATTTCGTCCACACATAAACATAGTACTGTACAATAATGCCATGTTATGAGAGGAACACCGTTTGCCATATTGCTGAGTGAGAAAGGGCTTGGACAGAGAACCAATATCTTATAGTCATACACTTGATTCTTAAAATGAATGAAGAGTGTCTGGTGAAGTAGAAATAAAATATATAACCCAAGAGAAGTTCATCATAGCTCAGCTTTTTAAAAAAGTGATAGAAGTTATATTAGCTGTGTCCAGCATACTGGGTGGAGTCACACAACCCTAGACATTGTGGAATCATACTGGCAGACGTTGCAAATGGGCTAACACTAAAGTTATACCTTCCTTCTTGCACATGGGCAGATTCCACCACAGTGCAAGATTCCAAATTGCTTAAAATGCATTACATTCATTGTAAACTAGACTGGTACTCTTGGAGGGCAATGCTCCAATTGTCCCCCAGTAGGTATTATGGGCACTGGAGTACTAAATACTTGAAGGGGAACTGTTGCCTTTTTCTGATATGGTCTGCAATACTGCAGCTACAGGGAGCGTGTAATACAGAAAGAGCCACTTCTAACATTAAAAAGAAAAGCCCTTTTTCCTTTACAAAATACTCACATTCTCTAGTTGAAGTCCATATATCTTAAAGTTGCTGAGGCTGAGAAACACTGTCATAGATGGAAAGATGGAGACCTGAAGGAGCAGAGAATTTGTTACTACTGTCTTCTCTTGGCTTTCTTCTGGTATACATTTTTTTCAAACTCAGCATCATTTACCTTCCAGTGATCCGGTGGTAATTATTCATACATGTATTTACTTTGGCCAGGTCCACAATTCAATCCACTTGATGGTTTGGTTGTGACTCACCTGCTGAGTGAGCAGGAGTTGCTTTTGATTAAAGTCCTGGATTTATACTGGTCATTAATCTGGCCTAGATTATGGACAATACACATGTGCATGTTTTTCTTTTCTTTTCAAGACAAAATATAATTTTCTTTCTCTTATCTCTGCTTCTGGTCAGAAGAGGTATTGTAAAGTTGGCACTTTTTCTATGGGATTCTGCTTATCATGATTAATAGGGCTGTTATTTAATCAGAATGCCCTCTATGTATAGAAAGGGGAGGAGAACCTATATTTCTACAGAAGTTGCTGAATTATAGCTCCCATAATCCCTGACTGGAACTGGTAGGATTTGAAACCCAACAGCTTCTAGAGAGCTACAGATTCCCACTCTGATTGTATAGGAATCTGTACCTAAACAACAACCCCCCAAAAGGGATAATTATTTATGCCAAAGGATTTACAGTCTAAATGCTGGAAGTGGGTTTTGCAGCTTTACTTCACCTGCTAAGAGCTCACAAGAATGAGAATTGTACTAGACTTTCTCTGGAGGGGGGGTGACATACACATGAATCCATCAGTGAAAATGTTCTGCTTCTTATAGATGGCAATGTGATATCTGGTGATAAAAGTAGTATCATGAGGGTCTCTGGAGATCAGGAGGTTTCCTTTGAATATCCAAGTTCATAGTGATGATGCTGGGAAATTGTCTAACAAGGGAGTTCTACAGGGTTTCTTACAGAGTGCTGACTTTTTGTTTTTAATGGATAACCTTTCATGAGACTAGATGTCATCTTAATATAGCTTGTTACCAATGTTGCATTAGATATGTATTAGTGAAAATAGACTGAGCTGACTGGAACACTCTAAGCCTAAGGCCTGGCATAAATATAGAAACATCAACCAGGCAGAAAAGGCATCTGTGATCCATAACCCAAGATGTAAATGGAGAAGGCAGCAAGCATGCTCAGCTGCTATTTATTACAAGATAGTCCATGTGTATCCCATTTACTTATCATGTTGTGTTATGTTCTTTCCTCCTATCCAGCAAAACAAGCAATGCAATCCTTCAAACAAAAATTCCAGGTGATTTCATTGACACATCCCTGAAGGTTTTTTGGCAATGACATGGACCTAGCTTGCCTTTGTCTTCTTCAGGAAGTTTTTTTTGCAACTTTTCAGTCTAGTCTACAGTTTTGATTTTCCTGATGGTCTCCTATCTAACTACTAAGCTCAAATCAACTTAGCTTATGGAGGTTAACCAATGCTAGTTAGGTGCTGTCACCTAGTCAAAAATCAGCATTCGTCAATTTCAGTGGTACCTGCTTCCATTTGAGTGTTACAGCCAAACTTTTTCAGCATTCATTTTTATAATCACACGTGAGTCAAATTTAAATGTGTGTAATACTAATTCAGCCAAATGTAAAATAAACATGTCACACCTGCAATCTATATTGAATATCTAGAGTAGCCTTTCCACTCTGGTATTTTCCAGTTGCATTGTCACTATCTACATAATTTTTGAAAAGAATTTAGGCCACATTTAAAATAAAAAAATAACTGTAGCAATGAAGACATTCTGTCTTTCTGTCTAACAGAAATACAGAAGTGTGTTACAGGGTGATTCTGAACTGGTGGCCCTTAATGACCCATTGATGTGTGTAGTTTTTCAACCAAGTATACTAGATAACAGTCTTTGGCTTTATTTGGGATAGTGACAGAGAACACGGGGACCCCCAGATGCTGCTGAACTTCAACTCCCAGCATCTCTCCACACTGACCATGCTGGTTGGTGCTGCTGAGAATGATGGCTTAATTAGAGAGACAATTTCCTCCAGGATTTGGATCCCAAAATTCTTATTTCCAATAGTACAAAGTCTCGCAGGATGTGGAAAGCATGAGTGCTTCCAACTGTATTCAGAATGATGAATATAAGCAGTAAGCTCATGTGTAAGTCACAGACCAAAACTCTGGCTATTTTTTATTCTGTAATCCAATGGTTTTGTTTTAACTCAACTTGCTATGATTGGCTAAGCCATCCCAGAACCTTCCTGGCAAGCTATTGAAAGCAATAACTGCCCTCCCCCGCCCCCGTGACACAGCTGGAAAATCTCCCCTTCCTCCATCTCAACTGACATCTTTGTCTCCCTCCTCCACCATCAACAGCATATGAATTTAATTCTGCACCAATCTAAGTTAAGGGCCTTGAAATGAGGAAAAGATAACATTTCTTCTGATCTCTACATTTTTGGATACATGGTCACCAATCTTAAATTTCCATTTGTGAGCAGGCAAGTGATTATTTACATGCCTAAACAATATGTAGTCAGAAGGGTGGATAAAAACTGGGGAGACATGAGTGCATATCTCCACACAGATTGCCACAAAGAGGATCATAAAAAGGGGTTTTTCAAACACCTCCAGTATTCTTTGTCGCTCTTATTTACCCAGATACCCAGAACACATAGAAAGCAATGTGGATTTACAATTTCATTTACCTTCTGAACTAAAACTTTCACTTACTCACCCCTCTTCTTTGTGTACATGCCCAAATCCAAGTCTTTCTGGCCAGGTAGGTCTGAGTTCAGAAGAATCAAGGCAGGATGCTCATAAAACACATTCTGTTTGATGGCTCACAGGTACTACAGTTTTCATTCATTTTTATAACTTTCAAAAAAGTTTGGCCATTCCCAGTGTGATATTCTTATGTCTCCTAGTATTTTTCCACCACCTCATCCAGTCCTCATGCAACCCTTGGTTGTTTTGGAAACAATCTTTTGTTGTGAGAGCCATTCCTTCTTTTGAAAACCATCTTGTTTATCTTGTTATGAATCTTCATTCTGGTATTTTACGAGATTTGCTAGAGAAAGTGACATCTACTAAAAAAACCCCTTTTGCTTTTATGACCTGCTTTAAATGAGTCTCAAATACTCCATCTTTTATGAATGTCCTTTTGTGCCATCACAAATATATATTATCCTGAATATTATCATAATGTTAACAAAAGCAACTGAGGGACTGGTTATAGGCATCATATTCTGTAGTTACTGAGACTTGCAAGAGAAGCCAAAGACTAGATATAAGTGGTGATCATTCAAGATTGGATCAGATGGATAGTCCAGGTAGATAGGTTAGGTGCCTCTTTGTGTAAAAGGCAGCTGAAATTACTCCATGTGTGCTTTTGCCAATGAACAGAAAGATGTTGTTCTCTCAGCAGCAAGTAAAAGTTAAGTAGTGCAGAACCAACCATCTGATATAGGCTATGTTTGTCCCATGAGTTACTCAACCTAATTTTCTCGATTTCCATAATTTCCATAAATTCACCAACATGGACTGGATTCACACAACTAAACAATGAGTAGCTAATCTGTGGAGCAGTGGGCAGTTCCATGGAGATTTTGCTGATAAAAAAGCAGTGTTCTCTGACTGGTGGAGTCTTGAATAAAAGTCTGGCTGTGCTTCTGTTAAGGGAATGGTCTGAGTCATTTTCTCATTAGAAATTCCTGCTGCATCTTGAAAGAACCAAAGAGCATAAGCAATTTTCTATTTGAAATCACATTAAAATATTGATAGACTGCAATAGGGCCCATAAATGTAATCTGAAGTGGTTTGAACACTCTAAAATATTTCATAAATGCAAAAGCAGTTTAATACAGGTACTCTTTAAGTATCTGAAAATTTGTAATGCAAAAGAAAGGCAAATTTGTCTCTTCCATAGTATAGAACATGTTATAGGATTCCAGTTGACTGTTAGAAAAAAAATGTTCTAATAATCACAGTGGAACCTGTGATTGAGGAAGGTGGTAAATTCCTCTTTACTGGAATTCTACAAACAGATGTTGGCTAGACATTTCTCAGAGAGACACTTTAAAGTGAATTCCAGCACAGAGCAAAGATTGAACTCAATGGCATAAATTCTATGTTAAATACTGTCTTCTAATTCTATGTTTCTATATAATCCACATACTGTATTTAATTGCTTAATTGTTCTATTTGAAACCAGCTTTTAAAAAAAAAAGTTTTCAGTTGCTTTCAGTGGTAATAATACAGAACAGTTTTACTGTTCCTCCTGTAGATCAAGAGATACTTTGATAAATAAGAACATTGGGGTTAATATTCTTTATAGGAATGGAGAATAAGCATCTCAGACACCACTTCAGAGCTCTTTGCTTTTAAAAACACCTTTCTAGCTGTCGTAGGTCTGACCAGCAATTGCAAATTAATGTTTACTTTGGTGGTTTGCTTAATAAGGTTAAGCAAGTATTGAAGCTTTTCACAAGAGGACAGCGACCTGGCCTTGGTGTAAGTAAGCAAAGTCTAGGAAGGCAAAGGGATCAGGCCTTATTCTCACATCACAACTGTAAGCACATTTTCTTGCTTATCAAGGAACACTTCTTCGATATTCAGCCCAAAGGTCTCAGAGAAAAAAACAAAAAGAGATGCTAGCAGTATTCCAAGTACCTTATATTATGCTGTAGAGGTGACAAGTGTATTCTAATTTCCCAGCCAATGACAACAAGAGATGTCTTAACAACTGCCGGGTATGCTGGGAATCTCTCTTTCATTTCAGTGTGGCTTGAATTATGCCCATCACTTGTTATAAAATGTGGTTTCAACTGAAGAATTTTGTAGACTGTCCAATTAATACACATAGCTTCCAAGGAAGCCCTCTTAGCTGTTCATTTGTGGGCATTCTCCAGGCTTCCATGCCATTAAGCTTTGTTCAGATGACTACAGCATCCATAATATGTAATCTAAAATGTGCATGGTTACTTAACAGCAAAATCCTATCACTTGTAATGGGAAAGGAGGTAAGGGATGAGGAAAATGTATATTAAAAGCTTTTTGTTTAATGTTTTGTTTGTTTGTTTGTTTAATTTCTATAGCCACCCATCTCAGGAAGTGACTCTGGGTGGTGTTCAATCACAAAAACATAAAACAGTTAAAACAATTAATACAAAATAAATAAATATGGTCGCCGAGTAAAATTATTGCCATAGACGTCAATGTAGCCAAGAAACAGGGCCCTTAACACACTCAGGGCCCCAGGCCTGGGCACATAACCAGGTCTTCACAGCCTTATGAAAGGCCAACAGGGTCAGAGTCATCCTAATCTCTGGAGAGAGAATGTTCCAGAGGGCAGGGGCTATGGCAGAGAAGGCACACCTCCTAGTCCCCGCCAGCTGGCATTCCTGGGCTGATAGGACCCATAACATGCCCAACCTGCTGGACCGAATTGGATGGGTAGAAACAACTGGGAGAAGACAGTCCCTCAGGTAACCGGGTCCCAAGCCATGAAGGGCTTTAAAGGTGACAACCAGCACCTTGAATTGCACCCAGAAACACACTGGCAACCAATGCAGCTCACGTAGCAGTGGTGTTACATGTGTCAAATATCCGAAACCATTTACTACTTGTGTAGCCACATTCTGCACCAGTTGAAGCTTCCAAATGCTCTTTAAAGGCACCTCCATGTAGAGCATGTTGCAGTAGTCCAAACAGGCTTAATGTTTGGAAATCAAGGGCCCTTCCATGCTCAACAGCTGTGTCAATCCAAAATCAGCATAGCCTTTGTGTATGTCCATTATTTCATGGGCTTACTCCGGTGTTTGCACTTGGGTCTAATTAATGTCAGAATTAATTAGCTCTGCTATAGAGAAACATAGCAAAAACTGATTTCCCACATTTCCTCTGTAGTAAAAGAGCAATTATTCTACTCATCCCATCTTCCAGCTCCTGTAGTTTTCCTTTCACTCCAAAGGAAAAATGCTCCTAGTCATCATTCCCCCACTGGTTTCTGGCAGCTTTACTAGGCATTCTTCACTGTGGCTGGTTTGTTTGTTGGTTTTATTTTATTTTTTATTTTTACCACAGAAAGAAAATACAGCAAAAGAAGAACAAGGAGAGGAAGGGTGTTGGCTAGTTGCTGCTTTGAGTGCTCCCATTGGTAAGTTGGAAGTATTGCTGGCCAGCTCAAGTTCAGGAAGGGTGAGAATTCTCAAGGAGTTCTATGCAATGGCACAAACATTCTCCTGATAGTTTGGGGAGGGTGAAGAAAATGATCATGTGGAAGGAGCCTCAGAGTGGGCAAGATGAAAAAGAAGACACATCTCTTGTAACTTTAATAAATGGACAGAAAAGGACAAGTGACAATTCCTTCTTCTACTCAATTATTATCTGGATTTTCAACTTCTCATGAGTTCTCACATTAAATGCTGAAAGCCAGTCTTAATGCATCTTGACAGCTCTAAACATATGGCCAACTTATTTATTTGATTATGTGCTATATTCCATATCATGGATGACTGTACATATTAAGCTGTTATTATTTGAATTTATGCCTCTCCCTGTTCCAGGTGCTCTGAGCAGCTTACAGAAATGTTGTAAGGCAACGAAGAATTTGGTCCACCCATCTTGCTTCTAGTCGTTCTCTTCTCTTTCCTCCCACATTCTCAGCATTAGAGCTTTCCCCAGAGAACTAGGTCTTCACATAATGTGACCAAAGTAGGACAATTTGAGCCTGGTCATTTGCGCCTCAAGGGAGAATTCTGGGTTGATTTGCTGGATGATCCATTGGTTTGTTTTTTGACTGTCCACGGACCTCTCAGGAGTTTTCTCCAACACCAAATTTCAAAAGCATCAATACTCTTTCTATCCTGCTTCAGCACACAGCACAGTGAAAAAATGGGACTAAAATTAAATATATAGAAAACCAAACTAATGACAACAGGTAGAACAACCAGCCTTTGAACTGACAATGAAGATTTTGAAATGGTAGATAGCTTCTGCTTTTTAGGATCAGCCATCAACAGTAAAGGAACAAGCACTCAAGAAATATGCCACAGACTAGCACTTGGTAGAGTGTTTAGTTATTTATTTATTTTTTTATAAAAACTTTATTAAATTTCAGCAAAAGATAAAATATAACGAAACAGAAAAAAGGATTGAAAAAAGGAAAGATCAGAAAAAGAATGAAATTTAAGGTGCAGAAAAGAAAAAAGAAAAAAAAAGAAAAAAGTAACTTCTGACTTTCTTTGGTGCAGGTACAAATATATAATACATTCATCTCTTACTCTAAAGTTTAAAATAATATACAGTATTTCTATGATCATAAACAGTATTAATCATCAAATCCCAAAATTAAAACTTCATTTCTTTCAGTTTCAGCAAAAAGTCCAGAAGCGGTTTCCAAGTAGAAACAAGGCTAGACAAAATCTTTAATCAAAATAGAAAATTTTGCCATCTCTGCTAACTTCATCAACTTTACCATCCATTCTTCAGTTGTAGATATTTGTGTGTCTTTCCATTTCTGTGCATATAAGAGTGTTTAGTTTTTTATTAAACTTGTATACTGCCTAACTCCCTGGAAGGCCTTGGAAAAAATATTCAGATGCCATGATATTTCTATACCTACAAAGATCAGATTAGTGCAAGCAATGGTATTCCTTGTACCGCTCTATGGAAGTGAAATTTGGACTTTGAAGAAGCAGGATAGAAAGAGTATTTATGCCTTTGAACTTTGGTGTTGGAGAAGACTCCTGAGAATACCATGGACAGCCAAGAAAGCAAACGAATGGATCACTGAACAATTCAACCCAGAGTACTCACTTGAGGCACAAATGACCAGGCTCAAATAATCTACTCTGGGCACATTATGCAAAGATCTAGCTCTCTGGAAAAGGTTCTAATGCTGGGAAAAATGGAAGGAAAGAAAAGAGAAGCAGCAAGGTGGATGGACTCAGTTAAGGTGGCGATGAGTGCACTGTTGGGAGACTTAAAAGAACAGGTTAGGGACAGACCATCATGGAGAAGATCTATGTGGTTGTTAAGAGTCGACACCAACTTGATGGCACATAAACAATCACTGAATAATTCAGATGTACACCACCCAGAGTCACTTTTGGTGAGATGGAAGGCTATATAAATTTGTTTAATACATACATACAATACACTAAGCCAAATATGGTTTGTTTGGTTTTGGCTTAATGAGTAGGGTTGAATGTAGTTAAATGGGTCAGTTATACTCTTTGTTCAAAATCCTATACCTCTCCTTGAATTTGGGCACCAGTTGGTGCCTGGCCTCTTTTTCCAGTACTTTTTGCTTTTTAAATAACAACAATAACAACAACAACAACAACAATAATAATAATAATAATTATTATTATTTTGCACTCATCTCACAACAGTGACTCTGGGCGGTATACAAAGACCCAACAATTAAAAACAATAACCCATGATACCCAAGGTCAATGATATACTCCAATCATAAAATCACATCAACAACAGAGCTTGCCTAACCTCCTGGCCCAAACACCTGGGGAAACGGCCAGGTCTTCAGAACCTTACAAAAGGCTAACAGGGTTGGGACCATTCAGATCTCTGGGGGGGATGCTATTCCATAAGACAGGTGCTGCCACTGAGAAGGTATGACTCCTGGGTCTAACAATATGAGATTGTTTAATAGAGGGGACCTGCTAGAGCTGCTGGGGTGAGCAGAAACAATGGGAGAAAGGCAGTCCCACAAATAACTTGGTCCTATGCTATGCAGGGCTTTATAGGTGACAACCAGCACCTTGAATCGGACATGGAAGCCTACTCAGAGCTGGTTACATGGGTACAGTAAGAGACACCAAAAATGTCCTGCACCTCTTCATTTTGGACGAGCTCCAGCTACTTGGTTTCCCTTTCTCTTCTTTTGACAGTTTTCTCACTTGCTGTATGTAGCAAAAGCTATAGGTGGTCCTCCAAATGGTACTGAACTCCATCAGGCTTTACAGCAGTGTTTCGCAACTTTAGCAACTTTAAGAGGTCTGGAAATTCTGGCTGGAATTCTAGGAGTTGAAGTCCAGACATCTTAAAGTTGCTAAGGTTGAGAAACACTGCTTTACAGGTATAAATAACAGCAAAGGGTGAGAGGAAGTGAAAGCCAACCAGGGGAACAGCACAGGCTTCCATTTTTGGCCCAGAAACATATGTTTAAAGACACTCAGAGAAAAAGCTTTAGCTCGTGCTAAAATCCCATTGAGCCCAAATCCTGCTTCTTTTGGAGCATGGTTTTAGCTGCCCACTCTTTAACCATGGTTTTAAGGACAAGGGTTGAAATGGTTAAGTTGGGAATTTAGAGGTTTTATGGGGAGGTTGCCGAGCAAAACATTTTATATCTATTTTAATACCAAAATGTTTGGCTGTGGAATCCCTAATTACAACTAAGCTTTGCTTCCCTCTCCTTGTGGAAGAACTTGTTGTGGCATGAATGGAAGCTAGATTGATCTACTATGGGATGTTCTGTACGTGATTTTCAAACATGTCTAAACAAGTTGTGGCTTTTTCTGTAAGCCTAAAGAGAGACTAGAGAGTAGCCTGGACCCATGATTAGTGATGCACTTTGTTTTCCTATTATTTCAAAACAGGGAATTTCAACAACTTATGAAACGAAATGCCTCTGTCCTCTCAAAATGTATTCATTTTGTCTACACGTTGCACCATTTTTCTTAGCACTTGTACAGCAACTTCTACTCTACTACTTTAGTACTTATCTCAGTTATCTGATTTACTCAATAAACCAGCGTTTTGATTTTATGACACACCAAACTATAAACTAACCACATGAGGTAGGCTAAAATATGGTTAGGTAAACTGTGGCAAAGTGTGTGGTGTTAACACAACGAGGGTCTCCTTCTATTCTTTATTTAGCAACTGCTAACTTGCTTATTCTCATTTTTTTATCTTTATAGTAACACTATTAGAGTTAGTATATTTGTCAAAGAATTAAAGGCTGAATGTATTAGTCAAGTTGTATTTCTTTTGAAACAAAGATGTATATTAAAAATAAAGCCCTGTAATTTTTTAAAAATAATGGCCATTTGAATTAATTATTCCACATTAAGGAAAGTAGCCATTATGCACTGTGATAAATCTGCAGTGTAGGTCCTGCACCCCTGGAATATATCCCTCATTACTAGGTTTGCCTTTACATGTTACACAATATATTTTGTGTATTCATGAGAGACAAATGATGCCTGGGAACTTTCTGTAACTATGTAGGGCAGCTTTTCTAACTTTATAATCTGCCCTCGGCCCTGAGTTTTGACTGCAAAAGCAGCAGCTTTCACAATCAGAGCTCTTTGTGCAAAAGAACTGTGTTAACATAAAGCAGAGTTACAACTATCAGTTTCATGCTTAACAATCAAATACACCATTGCAATTTGATTTTAGAGCTTTCCTCCAGCCCCTTCAGCTTCCCTCATGAGTTTCCTTTTGATTTCCTCAGTTTCAAATTTTTATAAAATGACATTTCTATTTTTCTGGATTTAAAAACATTGAAATCACTTTCATTGATTTCACGTTTCAATTCATTGGTTTTTCTAATTGTATAAATGTTAGAAATAAATTGCATCTTAACTCTACTTTCTTTCCTTAATTCATGTGATACCTCTCATTCATAAAGGCTTAGTCAGTTTAGGTAACATTTGCAAATGTTAGATTGGTTAGAAGGAACCCTCATTTGGTCACTTCAAGATATTGTGCAGATCCAGAATAGATATTAAATTGGCAGTAGCTCAGGGAGCATCATCAAGGCACCAGCCACCCCCAAGATTGGGTAAGATTCTTGTCACCGCACGCAAGCTGGTAGAGCCAGATATGTAATCCTTTTCAGAAAGCCGGGAGGGTAGGGGCTGCCGCACCTCTGGGGGGAGAATGTTCCAAAGGGCGGGGGCAACGGCAGAGAAGGCTCTCCTCCTGGGCCCGCCAGCTGACATTCCCTCGCTGACAGGGTCTGCAACATGCCCTCTCTGCCTGACCGGGTGGGACGGGTTATGTAATGGGGATGAGACGGTCCCTCAGGTAACCTGGACCCATGCCATGTAGGGCTTTAAAGATAATAACCAACACCTTGAATTGGACCCAGAAGCAAACTGGGACCCAGTGCAGTTCCCGCAGTAAAGGTGTTCTATGTGCCATTCTTGAGGCATCTAAGATTGTCTGTGCGGCTGCATTTTGCACCAGATGTAGCTTCTGGATGCTCTTGAAGGGTAGCCCCATGTAGAGCACATTGCATTAGTATAACTGAGAGATGACCAGGGCATGAGTGACTGACCAGAGAGCCTCCTGAAGTTGGGCAAAGGCCCTCCTGACCATGACTACCATCTGCTCCTTGAGCAGGAGTCATGAGTCCAGGAGGACCCCCAAGTTATACACTGGGTCTGTCCAGGGTAGTGCAACCCCGTCCAAAACCAAAGATGGTAAATCCTTGGATACCAAGGGGCCTCCAATCCATATCCACTCTGTCTTACCAGGGTTCAGCTGAAGCCTGTTGCATCCCATCCAGACCCCCACAGCCTCCAGGCACCATGAAAGGGTGGTCACGGCATCACTCACAGGTAATCACTCACATTAATCAGGTAAAGTGGTGTTTCTCAACCTTGGCAAGTTTGAGATGTCTGGACTTCAGCTCCCAGAATTCCCCAGCCACCATGTTGGCTAGGAAATTCTGGGAATTGAAGTCTAGACATCTTAAACTTGCCAAGGTTGAGAAACACTGAGGTAAAGCATGTGAATGCAGCTAAATGTTTATAAAAGTCCTTTTCAATGGCTTTTACAATAGTTCTCAGAGAGACTTCTGTCATGTTCCCCTTTGAAGAGTTCTTATCTGAAGAGAAGATGAGGCAGAGGAGCAAAGCACCATTTTCCCTAGCTGAGTGCTATCCACCTCTCCATGGGTCTGCAAAAAAATTCACAGGTATAAAAACTGTTGTCTCCACTGCCAATTCCAATCTTACATCCATAAGTTCTGTTCTAGCTTGCTGATGGATGGTGGTGTCCTGATTTTGGATGTGCAAAGCATTGTAAGCAAAGCAGTTGCTGAAACCCTCTGGATTTGCTGCTTTCCCCCTTTCAGAACTTCACTACCAGATAGGTGGGAAACTATCTGCTTCTTGGGACAGTGATGCAGAGAGGTGCTTGGGGGGTGACAGCTTTTAACAGGCAGCTGACCTGTTTCTCTTGCTTTACCACATATGTCAAAACAAGAGGATGCATCTGTCCAAGCTTGCCAACTCCACATACTAGTTTGGAACAGCTGTGCCCAGTTCTTTCCACCAGGAACATGAAAAAAGAACGGTACTGAGGGCAATGCCCAAAGGCCTGAGGAGAAAGGGGCATGCCTGCACCAGCCCGAATGGACAATAAGCACTGGGCTCTTCCTGCACCCCTGCCAGATCATCTGACTGCCCACTGAGATAATATTGGTGAAGGGTCACATTTTCCACAGCTTTGAACTGTTGCAGCTTGCTCCCAGCTTAAGATGAAAATGTCCTTGGCTGTTTAGGGTTAAGATAACACCTTGAGCTTGTTTCACTTTGTTCATGGTCTGGAGATGAGGTGAAAACAACACCATGGAGACACAGTGAAAAGAGAGGTTGCCGGGGCATGTCTGTGCCTCAGTTAAATACAAGGAGGGAAAGGCCCTCTGCCTACTTAGCAGCAATGCTCTGGGCACAAGGCCAGACTTGAGTCAGGACAAAGAGGTCTCCCTGCTATACAGTATAGCTTTAGACAGGAGAGGAGGAGGCAGGCCAGATCTCAAGGGAAGGAGCTTCTGGAGTGCTAAAGAGTTAGGTGTTGCTTCTAAGTAGGTCAGTGATTTGATTAGGGTTAAGCGGCATTAGCTGAACTTGGGTGCAGCCTTGGAATTAGTTTCTCTTTGGGAACAGACAAGCTTGGAAACAATATCTGTATCAGCTTCTGCCTTCCTGGTATTCATATTTTAGAATTTGGGATTCTATTACTGATTTTATCTATTGCAGATTACTGTTTTGCTGAACTTTTGATAAGGCAATCCTACCTGGGCTGCAAACATCTGAATTACCACTTGATGGCAGCATAGCGTGTGAGTTTTCTATACAGTATTTCTTTACTGCCATCGAGTGGTCAGCAAGACATTTGCAGTCTAGATATGGTAGCTTTAATTTGTGATCTAATCAACCAGATATGTTTAGTGTCCTGTGTAAAACCTTCTAAAATGTTTATTGAAACAAGCTGATGTAAACCAATCTGACTTTCTGCCATTTGAGTAAACTAAATTGACTTGGCTCATACATTATTGTTGTTCCAATGTATATCCTGCCTTTCTGCCCAGAGAAGGCTCACGGCCATGTTCACCTGGAATCCTAGCCACAAGCTGGCCAGCCACACTTTTTGTTTGGTATGAATCACAACTGATTAATTCTGCAAAATGTGCTAAAGTTAATCATGTTATTTTTGTGTGTGGGGACACAAAAAGGTGAATCTAACCTATTTAGCAAGTCATGATTAAAACAAACTGTGCAATGGGTTAGCCATGATGTGTTAGGCTGTTGCTGCAGATACTTGATTATCATTGTGGAGGACACAATGATGTCAGATCAGGTTCAAAGTGTTCTTAATGTTGCAATACCATGTGACTAACTGCTCAAAGTATTTTTAAATGTTGGAGTACCATGTGACTTGATTTCAGGTGGGGAAGTTTAGGAACCATAAATTAAACAGGCATGATTCATCCAGTGCACACTTGTATTTCATACCAGAGCTTATTTAGAATCTGACGAAGTGATTTATTAAATAATTGTAGGAGGAGAGCAGTGTTAGTCTATGGTAGCCAAAAATCAAAAGGAATCCAGTAGTACCTTTTCAGACTAACACATTTGATTAAAAGGCATAAGCTTTTGTGGAAGCTTAGTCTGAAAGGGTGCTAGCCAGCTCCTTCTGATTTATGATGTAAGTGATTGAGCAAAATTATTTTTCCTTGCTGGTTTTGAAACACTTAGAAATAAGTCCATCGGTAGCAAAATGTTACCCTCTACAGACAACTAATAGTTACTGCAACAGGTATTATCAGCTCCAGAACTCTTCTTTGTGGCCAAATATGGAATTCCACCCTAAACCAGCCACATTCCATCCACCCCCTGCAACACTCACACGTTTCTCCCCCAAATTCTAAACCCTTTGCTGCCTGATGAAGAGTTCATTGAATCGTGAAACCTTCTGGAGGCTTAATAAAGCTGCTGGCTATGCTTGCATGGTACATGGAATCCAGTTAACCAATATGTCCGTGTCTTTATCTTTTCTCCATTTTCTCCCCAATAAAGCACAGCTCCTTATTCAAAGGCTTATAGGAACCGGAATGTATAACCTATAAGAAGCCTTGGTTACAAACGCTGATTTTTGTAAACCTCATATAGCGGTTGCTGTTATGACATGATAAACCTAACACTTTGTTAATGAGTTGTATGTAACAGGGCAAGATGGCAGGCTGTACTGCCTAAACTGGTGTTTTTCAAACTTGGCAACTTGAAGATGCATGGACTTCAACTCCCAGGAATTCTGGGGGCTGAAGTCCACACATCTTCAAGTTGCCAAGTTTGAAAAACACTGGCCTAAACTTTTGCAGTTTGATATGATTTAGGCCTGCCACATGGACTGTATTCAAGCAACATGTTAAATAATGGAAACTAAGCTCTGGTTAATTGACAGAACCCAATTGCTTAGTTTCATACAAATACTTAGTTTGTTGTATAACCCCACTCAACTATCTGCTGTGAGAAATATGTGTCTTCTCTGAAGTCTTGATTCTTGTACTGTATCACCTTTTGGAATCTTCCTGAATAGGCCTTTATGCCTCCACGAGCCTAACCCTTATACGTATTATTATATCATAACATTATATAAGGATTGATATTACATGCTGAGAGCCAGTCTGGTGTAGTGGTTAAGGCATCAGACTAGAAACGGGGAGACTGGGAGTTCTAGTCCCGCCTTCGGCACAAAGCCACTGGGTGACCTTGGGCCAGTCACTTTCTCTCAGCCCTAGGAAGGAGCCAATGGCAAACCGCTTCTGAAATCTTACCAAGAAAACTGCAGGACTTGTCCAGGCAGTCACCAGGAGCCAAGACTGATTTGAAGACACCTAAATAAATTATATGCTAGTAACAATATACTGGCATTAATATCTGGTTCATTCAGTAGCATGGTGGACTGAATGCCTTAATCCAGTTGTGGAAGGAGCAGGAAGCAGTGTTCCTGGCCAGGGGTTTCCCAGATGAGTTAGCTTACTATTAACCCACGGCCATGATGGCTATAGGTAAACTATGTGTATGCTAGGCCCACCTATCTTGTGGCCATTTTGTGAAAGCACCCACAACAAGCCTTCAGAATGTCTAATGTATGCACTGTTCCCCCAAAAGATGCCTGCCTCTGGCCTGTTATATTTGTTATTTCATAACAAACATAGAGGAGTTAAAAACAAGGACAGAACCAAAATCTTTTACTGGTCTGAGTCAGCGATGGAGCCACACACATACACCTATCACCATTTATGTCCACTCAAATAAACATTTCACACAAGTAGAAACATACAAAGGTAACTGGCATTTTTATTTTTGCTTTTTTTGCCTCTGTTTTGGTTGCTGTAATCCTTGACCATTCTGAGGTGTTAATAAAACTGTGGTTTATTGTAATCTTGTTTTTACAATCCCCAACAGAGCTAGTGAACTTTCTGTCCAATGCTGGGCTGTAAAACCCAGGTACCACTAGATCAGCATTTCTCAATGTTGGCAGCTTTAAGATGTGTGGACTTCAACTCCCAGAATTCCCCAGTTAGCGTGGTGGCTGGGGAACTCTGGGAGTTGAAGTCCACATGTCTTAAAGTCACTAAGGTACAGAAACACTGCACTAGATGATAACAAGGATTGAGAGTTTCTGCATCTCTTTGCTGGCATGTAGTGGTGGCCTGGAGTTTGCAGCCCCAGGGTCTTTCAGCTGACAGATATATTCCTATATTGGAAGGACTACCAGATCTGGATGGCAACATAGGCAGCAATAAAGGGAAAAAGATTTCTCTACTGCTTTGCTGCCTTCCAATGGCCAACTAGCTTTTTGTAGCCCAGATATGGAAGCCCTAACTCAGTGTTGTCCAAACTTGGCCACTTCAAGATGAGTGGACTTCAACTCCCAGAATTCCCCAGCCAGACATGGGGGAAATTCCCCATGCTGGCTGGGGAATTCTGGGAGTTGAGGTCCACTCATCTTAGTGGCCAAGTTTGGACAACACTGCCCTAACTAAAATATAAATCAGTTTCATCCCACTTCCTTGCAATTTTTTGAACAGTTCGTACTGTCTGTTTTATCATTCGACTGCTGGCACCAAGTTATGATTGTTATTTCATAACAAACAGAATAATTGAAAACACACGCAGGACTTCATTTCCTGTGTCAGAATCTGCCACCTTTTAAGTCAGGTTAAATGAATCTCAGACACCAGTAGATAGCAGACTCACAAAAGCCTTATCTTTTGGAAGTAACAGGGGACCAAGGGAGAATCCCTCCCCCCCCCCCCCCCCCCATGGACACAAATATGGTGCTGTCAGAATATCTGGCAAAGATTTTCTGAGCAATTTAGGGTTTTTATATCCTGGTTCACTGGGAAGCAATTCTGACACATTTGCTAGCTATTTTGAGGACAAAATGGCTTCTCTCTGTATTAATGGAAGCTGCTGGTTGTGCAAATAATGTTCGGTTCCAACAAATCGCATGATGTGCATGAAAAGCAAAAGTCCAGTGGAGCATGTTTCCATATCACCATGCTCCATGCTGCCAAATACTACCTAATTTCTGCCTGACACGCAAGCCCTAACTCTGACAGTGCCAAGGGGATACTGAATTTACACAGGTCAAAACTAAAAAGCAGCCACTATGGATTCCTTAATTGTTTCCCCCCAAGTCCCAGGACTTGCCTCCTTGGAGGTAGACAAGGAAGATTTCTCCATAAGAAAGAGAGTCCTTGGCTTTGTTTCCCCCTAAAATGCTGCATTTATATTTCCTAGCAACAATATTTGCCATATATCAGCAAAGAACTGCTTCCTTGAGCGCCGCCTACTGAACAGAGTGGGGAACTGCACCCAAGCTTTGACTAGAACTCTTTTACCCTCTAAGCTGGGCAGGGGCAGGTGTCAGAAAGGATGTGATTGTCTACATCAGTGTTTTTCAACCTTGGCCACTTTAAGATGTGTGGACTTCAATTCCCAGAATTCCCCAGACAATTTCCCCTGGCTGGGGAATTCTGGGAGTTGAAGTCCACACATCTTAAAGTGGTCAAGGTTGAGAAACACTGCTCTACATCCTTGTGCTCAGCCCAAGGAGGGAAGGGAAAAGCACGTAAGCAGAAAAGTAAAATTTGAGGGAAAAAAAGAGGCCGATACTGTTCTCCTGTATCTGTAGTTTTTGTAGTTGGAAATACTACCAGTGCCTCCAATCAGGGGCTATGCTGATATTAACACCCAGAAGCAGAGGGAGTCAATGAAATCAGTTTGATAGGACATGCCTTTGGCCTTGCATCACAATGCACACACACACAAACACAAGTCTGTGCACACATCACCCAGAGCTGTTGAGCACCAGCAGCTCGGCTGTCAGCATCCTGCACAGAAAAGGTCTGAAGTTCCCTAAGGTGACTCAAACCCCCAGTTTGGTTGGGAGGGTGGAATATGTCAATTTCTGAAATTGTCAACAATTCTAAAGTGCAAGTTTATTCTGTTTTGTTTCAGCTTAAGTTGTAAACTCTGGGGCAAAACCAAAATACCCACACCAATTCTCACATTTCTGTGCATTTATAATGCACCCAGTTGCTCCAAATGTTTGTATTTCTTCCACTGTAACATTACTTTGTTCATTTTTTTCATACTGTTAACTGTATGATGATGATGATTAGAAGAATGCAAAAACTGAATAAATTGTAATTCTAACCCAGGAGAGCTGGCTTCAGCATCATCTGTGTCTCTAAAGTTGCCAGCTTCCTCCCCACAAGGGTGCTCCTGTACTTGTAACAGCTCTGGGACAGGAATAAATAGGACAGGGATGTGCTTCTGATCACTGCCTTTGGCTCTTAGGAAAAGCAGCTTCTGCTGGAGAGCTTGCATCATTATGACTGGGTTTCCATATCACACTAAGCCATCATGTGATTAACCATAATCGATTTAATAAATCATAATGGTTGGGTTCACACAGCTCAACAGGCCATATGTCTTAATTGCAGAGCACAAGTAATAGGCTTCTTGCTTTCTGCACACCCTTACGCAGTATGTATGTATGTATGTATGTATGTATGTATTTATTTATTGTGCATCTTGCCTTTTTCTTTTTTTGTTTCCTAGGAAGAGGGCTGAGGCAAGTGAGGGATGCTGGGAACTGTAGTTCTGTAGAATTTGGAGGGACACATATTCCCTCTCTGTTACTGGCTTTTGACAGCTTTGGTTGCTTTGACACAGATGACTTCCAGAGTGTTGCTTCCTTGGTCCCATTTGCTCGGTCTCTTGTGACCTCAAATATTTCCGCCATGATGGAGAGAGGGCATCTTATTCCTACTTTCATGTAGGCCCTATCCTTAGTAGCGAGGAGTTCAGGCCCACTGTGAGAAGGGAATGCATTTTCTATGCAGGATGTAAAATACAACCTTGTTAAAAAGGATTTTCTTACATCCTGTGAGCTGCTGTTTCTCCAGATCTGCAGATTCTCCAGACCTACTTCTCCAGCCGGAAGTAGGGTTTCAATCGTGTTATTTTGCAGCAGATGAGATAGAAAAGTTAATGGAAAAGTTTACTATGGCTCACTAGGACAAAGTTGGCCTCTTCACTCTGCTACCTGGTGCCCCTTGTCAGCTATGAGCTGCAGTACATTCATGCTAACAATCATGTACATTAATTAACTTCACCCCACATTGTTAATTAGCTCAGCAGCCATCTTAATGCTGCACAAATACTCATCTATACATACTCATCTCCTGTTCAGTCAGATTGTTCACCTAGCCCTATTTTGTCTACTTTGATAAGCAGCAACTTTCCAAGATTTTTAGTGGCAATGGCTTCTGATAGGGCAACTCTGTCACCTATCAATGATGGTTGAAGACTTTTTGCTGATTGAGGTGAGTAATGAATGGCATGCTAACTGTTTACACACTGTGCTATCCTATGGTTTCTTGAACACAACCTGCTAAACAAATATCATATTTATATCCCACTATGGCTACCTCTGCACAACATATAAAGCCACAAACAAACCACATTATAGCTTAGCCAAGTCAGAGTACATAATATCCAAGTTAGCCAGCTTATTTCAGTACATGAGATAGAAAATCTCACAAGGACCTATTCTTCTCCTAGGCAATAAATTGTTAGAGAGACAAATTAAGTATTAAATGAATTGCTGTCCATTTATGGTATATAAAAACTGCCTGACATAATTTCATTCTATCTAATGAGGTCTATCATACCTTCAGTTTTTCCATTTACTAATAATTCCCAATCCTCTTTAAAACAAACTTGCAATTTTTCCGTACTGTCTTCACCATCTGCAGATCTCAAGCCCTTGCAAATTTGGAGCTTACAGAGAGCAACGTCGCCCAATCATTGCCAAGTCTGAGGTAGCCAAGAACTGAATGAAGAGAATGTACATAGTTAACGCTCACTCTTCTGCTTCAAACTGGTCAGTCATCGAACATATTGCCTATAGTCCTTCCAATGCTCTATGGATTAACAAATGGCCCTTCTCCATTCAGAAAAAGAGAAGTAAATTTCTAGCAGTCCCTTGGATATAAACAGTGCATTTGTTGACATGTATTTGCTGGTTTGCAAAACAATCTTCCAAACAGGTTAATATAGAGGTGACTGCAGGGGAGGATTGGCATTTAAAACTATTAATAAATGCACTGGGACATCTCAAAAATGTTCTCTTTGCCACGGCAGAAGAACAGTACTCCAGAGCAGCTCTTGAAAGGTTACATTCTACCCAGCTCTTGAAGTGTGTTGCGATAATCCTTGAAGTGTTGCATGATAGCAAAGCTTGCCTGTGAGAGACGTATAGCAGTAAAATTCCATCCAAGGAAATTTCTTCTAGCTAGGCTGAATGACGTGCTAAATAGGAACAAGGAAATGGAAAGCATGGCAAACAAGTCCTCCATGGGGAAATAAATGCCAGCAAACCCAGGATAACATTGGAATGCAGTTTTGTTTGCATCAATATTAGTGGCTGGCAGAAAATACGCAACTGAATTTGGGAGCCCAAGAAATGAAGAAAATTCAGCAACTGGAAGTGTTCAAATATAGAGCCAGCCCTTACACACTAATTGCTTTTGTAAGTGGAAATGCCAGGGATTAAATCTGGGTATTTCTGGCATGCAGAGAAGGTGCTTTAACATTAAGCTTAATGTTTGAAATGAATGGAATAGATGTTACTGCCTAACTCTTGTTTATTTTAGTGGAGCTTGCATAAATAATAGGGCCGTTCAGCATTTCAGGTTCAGTTCCAGAAAGACGCCTGGGAGAGCGTGGGGGTCCGAATGCAGCAATTGTCTGCAGCTCCTTAAAGCATCTGTACAGCTTCTTCTCCCGAAGTCACACCTGCACAACCCTAATACGTAAGTATAATTCCCAGGCAAAGGGAACTCTTTGGGCTGGAGGCAGGGAAATGTCTTCAGTTATTCACGTCTATGGAAATTAGATTTTTGTTTCTTTGTAAGATGTGAGTTAGCACTCTGTGTGCAATCCTTGTCTCATCACTGTCTCAAAGACAATTAAGTTAATAGCCAGTAGTGCATGAGAAAGACTCCAGGGAACACTGACGACTGAGCACAGAGCAGAGCCAAGAGCACTACCTGATTGCCTCTCTGTTTATTACCCACTTATGGTACATCTCGGCAAGAAAAGGAGAAGTTGGAGCAGGATGTTTTATCCAGCACTCAACAGCCAGGGAATCTGTTTCTCAAATGCTGCCCTAGAGCAACGAATGGCTGAGGCAGGTGCACCTCTGCAGAGCAAATGCCTCAACTTCATGCTCCCCCTCCTGTTATCAGACATGCTAGCACTACTCCCAACTAGAAATTGTGAAGCAGAGGCTGCACCCCTTTTCAGATTCACATGGGGAGGTTAAGTGAGCCCATAAATTAAGTCATCCTTTATTGTGCACCGTTATTTCACGTTTGGTTTCCCTGGAATGAGGTCACAAGAGGTACAGGTAGTCCCCGGGGTTAAGAACGCCCAGGTTACAGATGACCTGAAGTTAAGAATGGAGCCTATTGTGGCAAAATTTGAGTTAAATACACGATGATTTGAGTTCTTTACACAATGGTTCGAATTCATTACACAATACATTTATACAGTATTATACAACACTACTGTTCCGGCTTACATACAAATTTGACTTAAGGACAGACCTTGGGAATGGAACTGGTTCTTAAACTGGGGACTACCTGTATGTGTTGAATTTATTTACAAATGTGTAAGTTGATTATAGTGGGAGGAACAACATACCTTGACCCATGCCCCTGTAAGCTGTGTAAGTATATGTGGGAGGAGGCTACAGTCAACATCATAAGATGCCACTAGAGTGGGTAGGCATGGCTTTAAAGGGAGTTGCATAGCTCTTTACTCCTCCATCCATTGGTTTATTCTAAGTCAATTACATTTTTGTTTGACCTGAGGAACCATCTTGTCCCAGTCACATCGGCCATCCCACCTGGTCCAGCAGGAAGGGCATGTTATAGATCCTGTTGGCTAAAGAATTTTGACTGGCGGGGTTTAGGAGGACAGCCTTTTCTGCTGTCACTCCTGCCCTGTAGAATATCTTGCCCCCTGAGGTGAGATTGGACCCCACTCTTCTGGCCTTCCACAAGAGTATTAAGACCTGGCCCTGCTGAACTAGCTTGGGGATCCAATGGGGGTTTGCAGCACTGGGGGTTGCTGGTGGCTTGAGGACACTCTCTCCATTTTTTAACTAGTATATTTTTGTAAGATTTTTACTGTTTTTATGGCTTTTATTTGTGGGCCACCTAGAGTCACTTATATAGTGAGATGGGTGGCGTGTAAATTTGATTTATAAATAAAATAAATAAATAAATATTTTAAACAAAAGTATTTTAACAAAAGGAAGCCACAAACAACATGAAAACTTTTCGTCTTATTTTTCTTCCAGAACAACAGCCAACATTCCAAAAAAAGCTGTTTTTGGTTCAGGGTGGAGGAAGAGAATACTTGAATGCAGAGACTAGGAGGTAGGGTGAGGCTGATTATTTAAATAGGGGAAGTCCAGATGGGAAAGGACTAGAGGAATTAAGACTGTGTTTGATGATAAGAGTGGCTATACAATTTTCTAGATTGCTCCATGTCCAGGTGGTGGGAAGCAGATGAAGCAAGAATTTTGTGAATGGGAAAGCTGCTACCCCAAACCTTTGAAACTTCACTACCTTAACACAGAGGTTGGGCGTTTGAATTTGGACATCAGCTCAGCCTCTGAAGGAGGACCTTAGGTGAGCAGAGGCAGCCCTGATGTAGGAGAGGCCCCAAAACTGTTTAGAAGTGCACGTAAATAAGCCCAGGTGCCAGGTTTGCTCTCCGAAGGCATATATTCCTTTCCTTAACAAAGGAATTTGGCCTGTACTGAAAACATGTACATTCTGAGCAGGACTTTGGGGCAAAGTGCAATTCAGCAGACATTCCAGGAAAGCAGACCTGTTCAGCAAGTCAGATGTACTACATTTTAATTACCATTTCTTTCACCAAAGTTGATCTAATTGCATAAGAGGCTGTAGGAATTATGAAATAAATAATCAAATCCTTCCTTGGAAGTGGGATCATGCTGAGTGCATTGCTAGATGTTTACATGTTACTGGGAATTTTGCTTCTAGCCCTGAAATGTTTTTTATTCTACTACCAACTGAAATTTGAAATAGCATCCACTAGTGGATTTTAAGTGGCCACAGCTTCTGAGCCTGTTATATATAAAATCTGAGAAATAAATTATTTCTCTTTCTTAACCACCTTTTTGCGGTAGTGCTTCCACCAACACATTTCCAATGTGTAGCATTAATCTCCTGGGGGCAATGGGGCTACATCACTGCTCTTGTACCACTAAAAGTCTTGGGTGTTCCTGTCATGCTATCTCCTTTGAATGTTGTTGGTGGAGTCACTCAGTACTCTTGGAACTGTAGCAGCTGGTTGCTATGTCTGCCTCCAACTGACATGTCCAAAAATGCACAGAAGACAATCCCCTGCAATTTCCCTTGCAGCACAACTGTATGCTGGCTGCAATCCAGCTGTGCTATATGAATGAGCCAGCTAGGCATTTCAGAGAGTGAGCTGCTTGGCTTTTGGTGATCTTGCGAGTAGGTTTAGAAAAGGAAGATTTCTAGAAGGAAACCAATCCGCTAACTTTCCTTAACTAGGAGCCTGGGCTATGATAGCTGGGGATGACAGGCAATATGGTCCAAC
This sequence comes from Liasis olivaceus, assembly GCA_030867105.1. Classification (NCBI taxonomy): domain Eukaryota; kingdom Metazoa; phylum Chordata; class Lepidosauria; order Squamata; family Pythonidae; genus Liasis; species Liasis olivaceus. Next base: position 31,108,481 of record CM061349.1, on the reverse strand, counting down.
ACATATTGAAGGTTCCTGGTTGTAAAAGCCCATAAGACACCATATATTCTATCCTCCTTTTTCCAGGTGGCTCCTAGTTTTCTCAGTGTATACATGCCATTTGCTGTCAGTGTTTTTCAGGAGAGTGGGCGGGCTGTGGAACTGAATTGCTTGCTAAACAAGCCAAGGAGAAACTGCCTCCCGGTAGCCATGATGCAGCTGGTTCCTAGAAGAGCTGGAGGCTCTTCACCTCCTCTGATAATAACAGTCAGCTATATAGAACCACACGGTACTTTTTTGGGTGGGGCTGACAGCATAGGCTTTTGTAATTTCCTCCACTCCTATTACCTTTATTTACAGAATTGTGATGGATTTCACCAATCTTTTTTACCAGTCTTAATTACTGGAGCTCTCAGGAGCTAAAGCCTCCAAATTTCACATTAGGTCATGGTCTCCAAAAGGCTATCAGGACAGATAAACTTTGTGAGGTGGGAGGCCTATTTGGTATGTTGAGAATAGGAATTCAAAAAGTAACTCTCACCCTGCCCCCCAGAGAGCTGTTCAGTGGATAGAAAAGCCTTCATCTCCTCCGCATAGCAGTCATGTTTTGAGTGCTCTCAAAAGTTCCATTACAAGGACATCTGTGAAGGGATGTCAAGATGATGATGATGATGATGATGATGATGATGATGATGATGAAGAAAAGTAAGCTGCAACCTTACAATCAAAGCTCTGCTACTTTTTAATGTGCAACGCATGTGAAAAAAAGGTATGGGCTTCAATCACGGGATTGTGGCTGTCGTCTTGACTCTGTTGACCTCCTCTGTGGACACCCCTGGTTTATGTTAACAGCCAGATGCTCCATCTTCTCACACTAGCTGAAGTCACTAATATGATATGCCTAGGACTGCCTTGTAGCCACTTTTTCTCCAGCAAAATATTAGCCTGCATCCAAACCATTCTGAAAGAGTTCTTGAGCCTCAGCTGAGTTCTACTCCTGAAACACTTGCCTTCTAGGTCAGCCAGATCACTGTTTGACTTTTTATACGGAAATTGTTGAACGACTCTGTATAAAAAGGAGAGGAAGTTTGCTTGTTGTCTTGGGATTCTAAATCAAGCAGCTGGTAAACAGTGATGTTTTTAATCCTAAAGGTAAAAAGATAAAGCCAAATGTGAACTAAAAAGCCTCACTTTCTACACAGAAAAGAGCTATAGGATTTATAAATCTTTTTGTAATGAGATGCAGTACTAACCAAATTTGGACTCTGAAGCTGAACAGGTTCAGGTCTGGTTTGTGCTTGGATGGGAGACCTCCACAGAATACCAGTGCTATAGTTAGACTGGAAAGTAAACAAAAATAAAAATAAAAATATTGGAATAAGGCACTGGCAAACCACTTCTATGTCACTGTCAAAACCCCCCTACATGACCATGTCATGTCCATGAAATCACCAACAGCTTGTCTTGAGGAGTTTACATTTTTTGAACAGAAATACTTAAATAACAATAAATCAGTGGTTTCTGTGTTGTCTGAGTTTATGGCAGAAAAGGGGATTCTTCTCAGATTTCCTGAGGTGAGGTATATAGTCTATCACATCCCTGGCAGCTGGATCATCCTTTAGGGACAGGTAAACTGGCCAGATTTCACCTTGAGCATCTCTGCAAGATGTCATGCAAAAAGCTTAATGGAGGTTGTGTAGTTTTCTTTGCCATCTGTTCTCAGTAGGTCTTAGCTTCCACTTCAAGGGCAAGTTTTATTCTATAAGGTTTGAATAAAAAGGTCTCCACTTCCATGACTTTAATTTATATAGGGATATTTAAATAAATAAATAAATAAATAAATAAATAAATAATTATTGGGAAAAAAACTCTTTTGTTACCTGTATTTACTTCTCCACATAATCACCACCATTTGAAGTACTATTTAGTACCAACTCCATATTGTAGATTATGCTGGAGCTTTAACTGAACCTTTAGCCTTCATGTTGTTACTCTTAGCAAGTGTCCAAGTAGGTCAGAAAGAAAAACTATGCTGAACTTGGATTGCTTTGCTGTTCCTGGCATTTCTGCAAAACCCAACACTTAGCTTGGCATGACTAACAATATTTATCTATAAGAAACTAATAACAAATCCATAAACTTATTTATAAAATTATATACAGTTAATTATAACCATCCCCCTCCCATGATTGTGCACATACATTTCTTTCATGTAATTAGGTTTTATTTATTTATTTATTGCATTCATGTTTCCTCTTTGTCTGCAACTTTACAGTTGCCCCAAGAACAACCCTGCAAGATAGGTTGGACTGAGAGTGAACGACTGGTCCCAAGTCCCTCAGTGAACATCACAGCAAAGTAGGAAGTTCAACCTGGCTTTCTCTGATCTGAGTCTAGAGACTCAGGTATCAGTACTTAATCGATCTTGGCTGATCTTAAAAAGCTAAGAAAGATTTGCATTTGAATGGAAGATCATCAGGAAATCCAGAGCTATAGGGATTTTTTTGACCAGGAAATCAGAAAACATAAAAAAAAAAAAAAAGATAGTAGCAAATAACTTCTGCACCATTGCCAAAAAGTTATGTGGACAAATCCATGAGTCAGTCAGAGGCAAGGTCAACTTGAAAGAGATGTTCCCTTGTATTTTGTGAATATAAGAATGTTAATTTATGAGCCATCTTATACATTTCCTTGGGCCTTTATAGTGTCACCTCTAACTCCATAGAAATCTTGACTTCCGGGGGAGTAATGGCAAATTTATGACGACTTCGTTTTTGCAGAGCCAATGATTATGGTGGCTTAGAGGAGCTGCTGAAAGGTCTGGCTCTTCAGAAACATCTCTGGACAAAGGAGATGACTGTATCACCCACAAGTGAACAGAGGCTCCCTGTGAAGAGATTGCATTTTAGTGATCTCCAGAGGGTTGAGCACTCTGGGAGTTGCAGGAAATATTGAGCCCAAGCCACAGCTTGGAGCCTTCAAGATTAATTTGCTTTCACTTCCTCTTTTAATCACCATTGGAAATTACTTATTACTGATTTATTTGGATATTAAAAACCTTCTGAAAGACAAGTTGCTGTACAATGGGAGAATTTCCTTCTATCCTGGAAGAAAGAAGATTTAAGCAAGTTTAAAGATGATAAAGAAAAATCTTAACTTTTGGAAACAGCGAAAGGGAGTTAAGGATGCTGACTGGGGACAGTTAAGGGGCCAGATGGATTTGAAAGAATGGTTTTTTTATGGACTGTTTTACATTTTATAAAAATACAGCAGATGGTATTGGACTTAATTGTAAGAAAACCTATTGTGGGAAAGTTTGGGCTCTGAAAATAAACAAAAAGTAAGACTGGGCTTTCAAGGTTAACTAGAGGGACCCAGAGGGCAATTAAAGGAAAAAATGCATCCGAGCGTAATGGAGGGACATTGTCTTACTACAGAAGAATTTAAATCCGTTTGGGAACAATGTATTAGGACTTATTTTTAAAATTGGATCTAACAGAGGTTATAGAAGAAGAAAAGAGTCTACTGAATAAACCAGAAGCTGAGGATTATTTGAATGAGGAGTTTAAAATGAACTTTAAAGAAATGTCAGATTATAAAAGAGATATGGAAGATATGGAAAAAGATGATGTGGATCTGAAAATGGACTTAAAGATGTTTGATTACAAAAGTGACATGGAGAAAGGAATTCTAATGGATATACAAACTTTGCTGGCTGATGTTTTAACAATTAAAGGGGTATCCTGATTACAAATGAGAAGAGTGAGTTGGAGAGTTATTTTACTTTGGATCCACAGAACAGAAGCGTTAAATCTCTGAAGTCGCTTCTGAAAACAGATAGGGAGAAAATGATAAGAAATCACTATGTGAGACTTTATTTGAAGAAGTGACTGAAGATCAGGCCTATTAAAAAGAAGAAAAAAAGTGTTCAAAGTGGACTTATCTGACCAGGGTTAAATTGTATAAGTTTTGATTTTGGGTGTTATTATTGGAATCTTTTTTCTGACCAGACTGCAAGATGATTAAAGATTTTTTTATATAGGGATGAATCTTTTATTTCCTATTTGTTAGAGAAAGTTAGGAGTTAGGATGTAAAAGGGACCTATTGGATCTAATTTAAAACATATATGTTACTCTTATTCATATTCTTTATGCTTATGGGGATAAATTTTTTAATGTTTTCCTTAGAGAAAGTTATAAGTCAAAATGTAAAATAGATTAATTGTTTAAGCTTAAAACATATGGGCTATTATTACTGGTACTCTTAATGCTTTTGCTGTGTAAGACTGATCAATTAAATTTTTTAAATAATTTGGTTATTGTTTAGTGATGAGAAATGAGTTTCTTTTTCTGTAATATCAGAGAAGGTGTTAAGTTACTGTAAATGCTTATATTTGTCTGGAGGGAGGGGGGAATCATTTTTTATATGTGTTTCTTTTTCTTTTTTCTCTTTCTTGTTCTCGTCTTTTTTGTTTGTATATTTTTTCTAATTATGTATTCACTTTTAATTATGTAAAACTCTAATAAAAATATTATGAAAAAAAATAATCCCATAGAAATCTTAAGAGTAAAAATTATAGAACTGGAAGGTAAGTTGTGAGATCATCTCAACAAAACCACAATCCCATAGCAAAATTTATTTAATAGGTAAGAGGCACTGTGATCAACAAAAGGGACCCCATGAAAGAAATATGCAAAAAATAGCAGCATTAGAATTTGATTTATTCAGAGGCAGTTAAAAATGTAGGAATTTGCCCTGAGTCCTAGTTGACAGAGGTGAAAATTAAATCCCATAAATATACTGCATCCAAAGTTTGGATTTTTCTTAACATGAGAGTTTAATATTTAGGTTTTTTTATTGGTTAAATAAGATAAAATGTTTAGATTAGACAGAAAGTTTTGTTAACTCTGCATTATGACTTATGATTCATATTATATTGGCTATTTTTTGTTAATAATTAAATATTGGATTTTAATAATGTTAGGGAGTCTTAAATTGATACAAAATACTTTAATATGCAGCACTAATCTAATGGCACTTCATTTTTAAATTTAATATTATATTGCTTGCTAATCTCTTCTTTTTTCTATCTTCTTGCTTTTCTTGATTGTATTTTTAAATATCTACTAAATTAAAATTAAATAAATAAAAAAATGAATCAAGTAAATAAACATAGCAGGGAATCTTACAGGGATTGGGATTATCCCAGTGCCTTCTGGGACACTGTTTATTTACTCCTCTGACCAGGGGAGTCCTTACTCCTTCCTATCATGAAGCCACACTAATCTGTCAATAGAAATAAATTTCCCAGATGTTACTGGGCAGTAGAAGTACAACAGCTGCTATTTCAGAAAACATCCCTAGTCCAGAAAGTTGCTTGCAGAGTTGCTCCAGCTGCTGGAGAAGACAATGCGTAAGTGCATATCTACACCATAAAGTTCTTCAGGAGTCAAAGTCCCAGAAAAGATTGAAAAACTGTTTGCTTTACTATTCCTAAGAAAAGGGAAGGCAAAGCCAAACAAAACCTTGAGGAGAGTCTTTTTTGGAATCCCAGATCTTCCCATCAGCACAAGCTGCCTGAAAATTGACAGCCTGGTGGGCCCAAGCACCACTCATGTGATACGATTTTGGGTACCACTTTTTTTTTTAGATTTTTTTTATCCCGCCTTTATTATTTTTAAATAAATAACTCAACGTGCCAAACATATCTAATACTCTTTCCTTCTCCTATTTTTCCCACAACAACAACCCTGTGAGGTGAGTTGGGCTGAGAGAGAGTGACTGGCCCAAAGACAGCCAGCTGGCTTTCATACTGCTTGTGAACTGAAAGTAAAAGATTTCCCTTTAAGCTGGGTTTTTAGGAAATCACCGGCAATTCTCAATTAAAGCAGCCACACTTACTGCTAACGTAGTGAAAAAACAGAACCAGCAATTGAGAAATTCCATCCCAAAGTCATAAAGATATGACACACTGAATTACAAAACAACCAACCATAATTTAACCTAGTACATCACATGAATCCAGCCAATCTGATTCAGTATGTCATGCCAACCCAGAAAACTGGGTTCATTCCATGTGTCATAGTTAACTAGGTAAGAATGCAATGATTAGAATGCAAATACAGTCTAATCATTCTCTTCTTGGCCCTTTTGAACATGGAGTTAACAACACTGGCCTATTGTCTCCAGCTGTTTCAAGGAGGACTGGAAGAGTTTTGGGTATGTTCTGAACCATTTAAAGTGCTATGACACTATGTCACAATATTATTGGACAGGTGAGGGAGGTGAGTTTTTTCCTCCTCCCACAGAGGAGCAAGCTACTTTCATAATAGGGTTTTGTTTCATTCAAGAGCATTACTTTCCTTTACCATGAGCAGAATATGCATAGAACTTCCCTTCCTATTTCTGTATGATGGTGAAGGAGATGGAATTGAATGCAAGGTTGGATTCATCTAGAACATTGTCCCCCAAAATGGTCAATATCGACCCCCAAGAGGGTCTATCCAAGGGATCGAAGTTGTTATTATTACTGTAGTACTATTAGTTAAAATAGTATTTATTAAATTATTTTCATATAATAAATGTTTGGAACAATCTGGAACTTCATGAAGGGGTCAATCAGCTGAAGAGGGGTCCCTGATGTAGAAGTTGCCCTGGAGATCTCAGTGAAAATCTCATTTGCACATATATTTTTAAAAATATGCCCTCTCCTATAATACATTAGTATTAAATATAATTGCATACAGTTATATAATACAGAATCTGATAATAGCCAAACTGGTCTTAGAAAATATTGTATTTCCCTATAAAAGAGCAGAATCTTGAGCCACTAGGAAGAGACTAACGACTTAGTACTGGCTACCTCTGTCGTCAAAGTCATCTGGCAGTGGGGGTTTCCAGTTCTGGAGGCAAAGCTTTAATTAATAAAGATATATGCTTTTAAGAGGCCATAGTGCTTTTTTACTGTTTCTGCAATTATACGGCTTTTCAATTCCTCCTGGAAGTTTTTTCTTGTGATCCTCTCTATAAATGTAATATATTTAGAAACAGTAAATTAACCTTCCACTTTTTCTTTCCATGTGTCTTAGGATCTCCTACCTGCAAATCCTTTCCTTCCCAGTCTGAGGTCAAAGGAGAATGTAAGGAGGATGTAAAATGTTGCAAAACAGGCTCTATAATTTTAAAACCACTCCCACTGATAAGAGTTATAACGTTAGATAGGCCTGTGCATTGCTTGATGCCTCACGGAAATTATAATTATAAAGAGAAAAAAAGTAATAAAAGTAGGAAAGTTATAATAGTAATGGAAGATTGCATCAGGGGAACAGGTAGAGGGGTACACTTGTGCCAGGCAAGTGAGCTAAATGCCACAGTACCCAATGGAAGGAGATATTTGGCCCACTGTAGAGGGCAGAGGGAATGACCTTGAAGGACAGGAGGAAGAGCCACTACCAAGGCAACAGTCAGATAAAAGGAGCCTGAGCCCTGGCCAAGAAAGTAACACGAGTAAGTGTCTCAGGCAAACCTTTCCCTAGCTTCACATGAAGATAAAGGGAGGATGGGGGAAGCGCATTCAGACTTACAAGATTCTGTTACTATAGCTTTACAATAAAAGTAATACTCATCTACATGGCACTGGTTTCCTAGTCTGGTCTACCTTGAAGGGCTAACACCAATAGACTTCATCAGGCTTTTGGATATCCATCTGGCCTGTGTGATCTTGGAAGCCTTTCTCGCCATTACAGACAGGAGGAATAATAACTTCTGCAGTTTAGTGGAACATCTGCTGCCACAACTTAGCTTCAGTTATGCCTGTCCTTTCTGCTTTGGAGAAAGGAGAGGTGCAGCTGAAACAAAACCAGTCTTCCTCCATGCAGGAGGCGGAAAGTATTGTTGACCAGATGACATCAGGTTGCAGGGCATAGGCCTGAGAGTGGAGGTTCCCTTCCCACAACTCTGTCCCAAATATCATCCAAACTGTGGAGTAAGACAGGACTCTAAATCTAGTCCCTGAGTAGATTTGTTTCTCCATATCTGCACTTCAGGGATAAACGCTAATATAGATTGTCCCTTACAAAACTCATTCTTCAAGTATGGATCATCCAGCCAAAATGGCATTTTTTTCATAGAAGAAGGAGATATCAGCAGGCTCAGAGATAGTACTTTGGAGACATGGATGGATGGATAACACAGGTGTTTCATACTGCCCAATTCAATGAGATTCCTGACAATTTCCAGTTGCTTAAAAATAATTTCCTGGGGGGGAGGGAACAGGGAGAGGAATCCAATCTCAAAAAAGTTCAATACCTCAATGGAAAATGAATCTGTTCAATGGCCATGGAATACTAACAATTGTGGGAATGTGGAGGGAAGGAAAAACCAGGAAGGGGGAATTAATAGATTGTTCTAGACAAGAACACGGCTGGAACCTTTATCAGGAGCCTCCATGTTGCAATAGTTTGTTATAGGTCTTTTTGGTTTGAGTTTCCAAAACGCTGGCAAATTGAAACCATTCTCTCCAACTTTCTTCCATCTAGGGACATCACAGGAGGATTAATATTAAAACAAAACAAAAAAACTATTTCAAACATGGTTTCTACTTCCTGAAGTTGCCAGGAAAAGAAGTATAAGCAACAGCTTCTGGTACATGGAGCTGATTGTGACGGGCATCAGAAAAACCTTCCAGCTTGGAACAGAAGGTGCCACTAAGTCTTGGGAGCAATATATATGAAGATCTATGAATATCTGTGGTGATTAGTTTAATTCTAGAGAATCTTACCCGTACATTGTGCAGGATTAGAGATGCCTTGAAATTCTTCTCACATCAGCAAGTCTCATTTCCTGTATCTTCAGAATGACACATTCTTTGCTCTTAATCTGTAAACATGGTTTTCTATATCATATATGTTTCTACCGCTCTAAATGTATATTTTAAATGAGCATCTGACACAAGATAAAATTAAATTTTAAATTTTAATAAATGTTCTTATCATCTAAGAATGGATAACTTCTGCCAACAAGGTTTTTAAAGGTTTTGGAATAACGGATGCACCTCCAGCATGAGCTTCCTACAAAAAGCCTGTATGCATGTCCACATCTATCCAGCAGAGGTCAGTAATTCACCCAACCAATGCACTTCAGCACACAGTTCTAGTAAAAACCAAAATTAAGGCAACAAGAGACCAAAGCTGATACCGTTACCAAACAATCAGGTGGAGAGTACAGAATATTACACTTGAACATCCTGATGAGGACTTATTTTTAATCCTGCCTGCCATGTTCCAGGTGTGAGGCCAGGAAGTCTGACCTTAAAAATAAGCCCTCACAGCGGACATGTTAAAAGGAAAAACATCACATCAACTCACAGTGAATTATTCAGTAATAAAAATGAAGAATGGACACACTATTGCAATACTTGGGACAGGACAAGGAACTAAAATGTACAACTACAGAATAGGAAGTATCTTGCTGGAGAATTGCACTTCTGAATCAGAAATGAACATGAGTCAGCAGTTCAACCTGGCAGCAAAAGAGGGAAACTTAGTTATTAGTCTGCATCCGTCTTGTAGCACAGGAAGTTATTGTATTCACTCTGTTCCCCAGCATACTGGCTGGGGAAGTCTGAGAGTTGAAGTCCACACATCTTAAAGTTGCTCAGGTTGGGACACACTGACCTTGGGTACAGTGTCCAGTTCTGGACTTCACACTTGAAAAGGATTCAGGCAAGCTGGAAGAGATATAAAGTGAGGCAATGAGGATAATTTTGGGGCTGGAAATTTAGTCCTTCAAGAAGAGACTGAGGGAACTGAGTATGCTAAGTGGAAGTATAATTCAAATACCCAAAGGAACTTCACACAAGGGAAGACCATGACTTGTCCCTATCATCCAAGAAGGCAGGACGTGGAATAATGTTCTTAACTTATAGGAAAGTCAATTCTGGCTGAATGTTAGGAAACCTTTCTAGCAATAACATGGATCTTTTGATCTGGATTTCTGCACTAATCAAGGGCTTGGACCTAGTGATTTGGATGTTCTGTTCTAATCCTGTGATTCTATTAATAAATACTTTACAGTGAATGGTCACAGGCATCTGTGGGTGAAGGATAAAAGACAAAGCATGTGTTGCAATATTGTGATGAAAACTCCACCCTTTATGTATTTATGTGTCACAAAAGAGTCAGTTTGGTGTAGTGGTTAAGGCACTGGGCTAGAAACTGGGAAACTGGAAGTTCTAGTCCCATCTTAGGCATGAAAGCCGGCTGGGTGACCTTGGACTGGTCACTCTCGGTCCCAAGAAGAAGGCAATGGCAAGGGGCTTCTGAAATCTTGCCAAGAAAACTGCAGGGACTAGTCCTGGCAGTCACCAGAAGTCAACACTGACTCGAAGGCACACACACCCAAACAAAATTGTGCCACAATTACAAAATGGTGGAGCTTGTGTCATGATGTTGCAACACATATTTTATCATTATGGTGTCACTGTGGTTGGGAATGGATGCCTTTATCTATGGTTCCCTCTGTCACCTTGTATCTGAGGCTGCAATCCTGTACTCTATTATCTGGCAATAAGTTCTACTGAATTCAGTGCAATATGGAAATATGGAATTGCATTTCTGGTCTTGGAACTCAAGATCTTAGGGGACTCTTGGTCTACTGATATTAATGCTGCTAGAATCAGCTGAACAACTTATTGCAACTATGGTATTTATAGGGATGTTTCTATGTATTGGGTTTGCAGTATGTGATTCACACGATCCATTTATATGACTATGCATCTGAGAAGGAGCAGCATTCAATGAAGACCTTGCTGGAAACCTAAGACAGGATAGCGGCAGTCTGAAAGGACATGTAATCTTCACTGCAGCATCTTTTTTCTTTCCTTGTCTATCTTTGAATCATCTACCAGTCATGTATATGATTACAGGTGTTTATTTTACAATATCTTTACTCTAGAAATCCTATTATTTTCTATAACTGGAGGGTGCTTATCCCTAAGTAAAGCTGTTTAGCATCAGGACAAAAGTGAACTTCTTTTGTCATGAAGGAGCTGCATGGTGAGAGGATAGCTGTGTGTTTCACAGTTGAAGCAATTAACACACATGGCATTTAGAAGCCCCCCTCCCCCCAGAAAACTATTTAGTCCAAGGTCAACATTACTTCACTGCATCACCACCTGTGCTATATAATGTGCGATATCAAAGGAGGCTCACAAATGAAACATGAGATGAAATTAAGGTGGCCACTTCTCAAGCCTGATGATTCCCATTCGTTTCCACAATGCTCTTGATGAGTTTCACCTAACCTAGCAAAGCTTTCTTGACTATTTTCTGGAACAGAGAAGTAATCCAAGCAATTGCTGCTACTAATGCACAAACAGCCTGCTGTTTTCCTTAATAGGGGTCAAGCTTAGAGACTAGCTGAATGATTGCAAAGTCTCTAGCTTTTAATATTGTTCAGTGGGAACCCGTTTGAAAAGCTGAAGTGTACTTGCAAATTCCTCTTGACTTCTGATGCCATTCCCTTTCTCAAGACTGATGCTGTCTCAAAGCTCAGAAACTTACCCTGGAACATTACAAGAGAAGATGATAATATTTCTGAGTCACCAGAAGAGCAAGACAAAAACAGGTGAGTTCATTTCTCATTGAATCAGAAGTAAGCACCTTCCTGTTTTAACAGAAGAGAATATATGTAGCTCAGAGTTGAACTGTCCTTAATGGTCTCTCAGCGTAGTTGTTTGCTTGCAGACATTTCATTACCTGACTAGGTAACATCATCAGTGCTAGTGAGTTTGGGATTTGCTCCCTGTTTGTATGCAGTAGCTTGCCCTGCCAGTGTTGGTGGGGGTATGCTTTTCTCTTTGGTAGTTCCTTGATTGGGGTACTGTTTTCTGCTTGATCGTTTGTTTGGTGTTAATCCCTGCTTCTCTGGGTGTTGGCTGCTGGAAAAGATGTGTTCTGGTCTTTTTGTTTCTTTCTTAGCTTTTTTTTTTATTGTCTCTTTTGGTGTATAAATGTAGTTTATCTCTATGTGTCTATTGATGGCTGATTTATCTGAGTGCCAGGCTTCCAGGAATTCCTTCATGTTTTTGGATTTAGCTTGGTCTAGGATGCTAACAACTTCCCAGTTGAAACTATGACTGAGTCTGTTCATGTGTTGTGAGATTAAGGAGTTTTCATCATGTTTTCTGACTGCTAGTTGGTGTTCATGGATGCACTCTGCTAGTCATCTGCCTGTCTGTCCTACATAGTGGCTGTTACACTCCTTACACTGTATGTTGTAGATGACTCCTGTTTTTAATTCTTGGGCTACTGGGTCTTTTGGTTTAGTTAAAATGTTTTGGAGGGTTTTAGTTAGTTTGTGTGCTATGCTGATGCCATGTGGTTGAAATAGTTTGTTGGGTCTTCCTGAGATATTTCTGATGTGGTTGAAATAGTTTGTTGGGTCTTCCTGAGATGTTTCTGATGTATGGCAGTGTTATTCTTTTCATAGCTTGTGTTGGTTGTGCTGTAGTGGGTTGAGTTTGAGTGGTCAGGCACTTTTTAATAGAGTTGTGTGGGTATCCATTTTGTTGGAAGATGTTGTATAGGCGGTCTGTTTCCTTTTTCTGGTATTCTGGGTTGCTGCAGTCTGTTTGTACTTGTCTGAATAATGTTCCTCCACAGCTCCTCTTGTGGGAGATTGGATTGAAACTTTGGTAATGGAGCACTTGGTTAGCGTAGGTTGTTTTTCGATAGACTTGAGTTTCTAAATTTCTGTTGTTTCCTCTGCTGATAAGGATATCCAGGCAGGGTAGTGTGTTGTTGCTTTCTTCTGTGAATGTTATTCCTTTGAAGATGTTGTTGATGGTTTCATGTGTCTTCTCTATATTGTTCCTTTTTTATTATGATGGTGTCATCTACATACTGAATCCATACTTTTGGTTGTACATGTGGGAGTGCTATAGTTTCTAGACGCTGTATTACGGTCTCTGCTATGAGTCCTTAGAGTGGTGATCCCATGGGTGTTCCTCTGATTTGTTGGTATATTTGTCCATCAAACTGAAAGTAGGTAGAGAGGCAGAGGTTGATGAGGTCCAAGATCCTGGGTATTTCGATCTTAATGTATTTGGTTAGGTCGAGTGTGTTGTGTAGTACTGCTGCCATGGATTCTTTCATTAATTCTGGGCCTATGGATGTAAAGAGTGCTGTGACATTGAATGAAACCATAATTGCATCTTCATCTATTTTTAGGCCTTTGATTTTCTGGAGGCATTGTAGTGGGGAGTTGATAGAATATTTGCTCCTCCTTTTTGTAAGTTTTTGCCTATGTTGTATGTTGGGGTCTGTGGTAACAATACAATAAGACAAAGAGGTATGTGGGGCTTGTGTATTTTTGGGCATCCATAGAAGTATGGGTGGATGGGTACACTGCTTTTCATCCACCACTGTTCTTCTTTTGTGAGTTGACCTTTCTTAGTTAGGTTGTTGAGGGTTCTCTTGATCAGGTTGTCTGGTTTCTGTCTTGGGTTGTAGGTTTCTTTGTCCTCCAGTAATTCTTTGACTTTTTGTATGCATTCTGTTCTGTCCATGATAACCATGGTTCAGCCATTGTCTGCAGGGAGGATGGTGATGGTACATGTGAAATCCACCAATTCATGTTGGGGAAGAAAAAATGAGAATTGTATTTCAGCACATCTAAGGGCACCAGACTGGGACGTTCTGGCTTAGATCATCCTACCCCAAGTGCCATGCAGATATTTTGGGTGTTGTTAATAACTTTTAAGTACATGGTTAAGACATATTTGTTTTCCACACCATCTGATATTTCTTAATTGTATTGTTTGGAAATTTCTAATTTGCCTGATAACATTGCTGCCTTTTGTCCTAATTGAGGACATTTGTATCCCACCGTTCCCACAAGGAGCTCAAAGTGGCTTACACAAATAATCCTCTCATCTAATTTAATCTAGTTATAAGAATATCATTATAAGAATATGTTAGGTGGCAAAGGATGTCAGGTTCGTAGATGGAAATTTGAGACCTGAATAGTGATTGGAAACATGCATCCCTGGTTCTCTCCAACCCTCAAATTTGAATCCCTGCACAACACTATAATTACTTCCAGTTTTAGTGGCCTGTGTGTGTGCCTGCTGCATCTCCCTTTATCTGCACCACCAGTTATTTCAGCAGTTCTCCTCCTGTGCTTATTGTAGCAAATCTGCGAACTATGTAATAGAGATGATGTCTGGTCTGAGTGAACTGAGTCACAGCTCATTCACCCATGCTTATGATTTAATTATGGACCAGCTCTTGTGGTATTGGTCATCATCACACCTTGTGATTGTAAGTCCTTACTTATGTACCTGGTTCTGCAAGTTGATTCTGGAATCTTGCTTCCAACCAGACTGTTCCTGAGGTTTTTGATATCCTTTCCCCAGGCTTCACTGTGCAGCTTTAGATAAGCCTTGATTGATTGATTGGTCTACTCATCTCGCAATGGTGACTTTGGGTCGTGTGCAAGGATTAAAACACAAAAACCACAGCATTCAACAACCCCACTCATAGAGAAACACATCAAGCACAACAGATTTCTGTTTTCAGTGGTGCCAGGGAAAAGTGCTGGATGAGTGCCTGCTTTTCTAGCTCTTATTATTGCATGATCTTCACTCATTTATTCTCTGATCCTCCAAGCTCATCAGCTAGTGCAGCCAAGGTTGCTTTTCCATTTCTAATTTGCACTGCTTATTCACTGAGCCACAGAAGTGTAGCACCTAGGGAAAAACCGAGAAGTGGACAGTACTCTCTGTTCGGGATCACAAGTCTTAGACTGTCTCATCATCTCTTTGCTCTAAATTAAACATCAAGAGGAGGACCGTTCTTTTATTATATAAAAAATACAAACCGCCCCCCCCGTTGCTTTCATTAGTTTACTTATTGCATAATCTCGAGCGTTCTTTTTTTTTTTTTATAAGAATCCCAACCTTTTTCACTGTTTTTGCTTCTCAGCCTGTAAATGCCAGCAGCATGCCATGCACAAATGTTGCAACTAAAGCATTTCCTAGATGGTAATGTTTGGGACTATAATGAAGTCAGCACCTGGCATCGCTGGGCAGCTACTGCACCCCCAATCCCTTGGCAGCGCCCACTGTTAATAGGGACTCTAAACTCTTGTCCAATTAACATTTCTAGATCTTCAGATATCCTGCTTCTCCACTGCCTGTAATGAACCCCATGTACCATCCCTCTGGGGGCAATGAAATACAGTTCTGAGCCATCTAGTGTTAACTGGAGTTGGTTCCAGCCTGGCATTCCTCCTGGGGTCCTTCACAGATGCAGCTAGTCCTGGTCCATCCAAATTCAGACAACCAGTAGATGGCAGCAAAATAGATACAGAAGACAAATTCTTCACTGCCCCATTGTGGTTGTCTAGAATTTTGCAGCCCAGCATAATACTGTACGCCTAATTGAAGCAAAACCTAATACTCTAATACAGGGTTCCTCAACCTTGGCGACTTGAAGATGTGTGGACTTCAACCCCCAGAATTCCCCAGCCAGCCATGCTGGGGCTAGGGAATTCTGGGAGTTGTAGTCCACACATCTTCAAGTCGCCAAGGTTGAGGAACCCTGCTCTAATAGCTATAGTTATAGTTAATGTTATAGCTATAGCTGTAGTTAATAAAATAAAATAGCTATAGTTAATGTTAACTATATTGGGGCATAATCTTTCAGTAAAGCCTGTTTTGTCAAAACCTGTGCAATTTTGAGCCTTTGTGGAAACAAATATTTTGTGTACTGGGAAGAAATACAATTCTCTGCTCCACATTAGCTTTACAGCGCTTGTAATGAAAGAGCTGCAATGAAACAATATTTTATCTGATACTAGAGCAGGGTAGGCATCTGAAGCACTCTTCAGGAGAAAACCAATCCAGGTTACCTGTTTACCACCAGGTTTGCAGCTCATGGATGCACAGAGCATTCCCAGAAATGCTGGCAATGATCAAGTGAAGTATGCTAAGTTGATGTTTTGCCAGAAACAAAAGATACTTGGAAACTGAGTGTTCAGAGAGAGAGAGACAAACTCACGTGTTCATTATTTTAGAATGAAAATGAGTTACAACCCCCTTCTTTGTTTTAAGATTTTTATTCATTTGCCTTGCTCTTGTGCATTTAACTGCAGACCAGTGCTTGGAAATTTAGAAGGTCATGCTTTGCCTGGCAAGCAAGTATGGGAAAACATCTCTTCCTTTGTTTCTGCATGTCAGCTGCTGTTAAAGGCACAGAGGAAAGTGAACTAAATGACACCTTAAATGACCTTCTGGAGGGGAGGGCCGGATTCCCTCGTTTTTCTAGTAGGGTTGGAGACACCCCTACCAGAGAAAGCTTTTTCTCAGGGAGGTTTAATTAAGCCTCTTTAAAAGGAGATACCCCATTGCCTTCATTCCTTTCTAGCAGCTGCAATGTTTGGGATTAATGATTTCAGTCGACTCAGAAGGCATCCTTAATTAATTGGTTAGCCTGTTTTCAAATCTTACATTTTTTTTTATAAAACTGCAGATGGCAAGTGCTACCTTGGAAGAGAAAATTCCCCTATTGTGGGTGGGAAAGAAAAATGGATAATTTCATTTCTGAAATGAAGCTCCTGGTGGCACATATGGGCCTAACCTAAAAAAATTAAAAAGTGGATATCTTTTTAAACACATAAGAACATTATCTGGATCTAATTAATGGCATAACATTCTTCACGTTTCTTAGATGAAAATCCCATTTTGTTTAATGGAGGTAACTCCAGGTAAGCATGCTCAGGACTGCAGCCTTAATTGGTTGACAACCCTAATATTGCTGGCAAAACACTCTTCCTTAAATCTGAGTGAATTTAGAGGCAAAGAAAGGACAGGCTTCCATAATTGTGCGGAAGACAGATACTCAGCAAGCAAAAGGATCTTTTTGGACATGTATCATGCCATATATGATGTTACACTTGCTAAAATCAATTTTTTTGTGTTTTTTTCGCAGGGCTGTCTGCTAGATATTGTAAAAAAAGTCAAGATGGCAGCCGCAATGGTGTGATCAAAGCTCTGCCTGTTTTGTGTGTGTGTTGCGCACACAATATTTCCCCCCACCCCTTGCACTGCATTTGCTTATCTTGACATGTTCAGTTTTGAGGCAGCCCCAAACCCAGCCCTGTCTACCCACAATTATTTTAAAGTGTAGGTTATTGTGCATATGCGTGTGCATGCATGTGTCTGACAACTTGGGATTTGCCCCATAGTCTCCATTAGTGTGTGTGTGTGAGAGAGAGAGAGAGAGAGAGAGAGAAAGATGCAGCCACACAGTCTCTCTTTCTGTAGCATTTGGTATTTGAAGTGACTGCAAGGGATCCGAACATTAAAAGTCGCAATACCCAAATACTACATTACTGCAAACATAGTCTGTCTCTCACTCTCCATCTTTCACTAGAGATGTTATTTATTCCACTTGCATTTAACTTCATCAGTGCTGGTATTTGACATTAACAATAAATCCTGCCTAGCAAATTCTACCTTTTGTTAACGCAGCTCAGCTGTGAGTTCATTCTATTATTTGTGATCTTGTACAAACATACCAACAAGGACAATGGAACCTGGCGTTCTTTATTACACATTTCTCCCTATCTTTGCTGTGTTTTAATCACAAATCTGAGAAAGACTGAAGAAACCAATCAGAAACTGTGTTTCCCTTTTCTGAATGGTGAACAATTGCAGGTGGAGGATAAATGCAGGGGAAAAATGCAGGAAGCATAATACATAACCCTCCCCCCCCCCCCCCCAATAGATGTGATGCTTGGCATTTTGTTATTTGGCCCACTAAGTACTTAATTTCTCACTTAACACTGCTTTGAGTCCCCTCAGTAGGCTTTTTTTTTTTTTTTTTAGAGATAAGCTATCTATTTATTTATTTAGCATATTTATATGGCCACCCGTATACTGGTGGCATTCAGGGTGGTGAACAAGTAAAACCAATTTTACAATCCACTAAAAAAAAAAAGATTGAGCCTCCCACCTTGCAAATCTGAGCAACAGCATAAGAAATACACATGCACCCACATCAGAGCTCCGTTAACATGCTGGCCTCCAGTGTCTGGGGGAGTAGCCGGGTTTTCATGGCCTTCTGGAAGGTCAGTAGGGTTGGGGCTGTCTGTATCTCGGGGGGGAGAGGCTGTTCCACAAGACAGGCCCCATGATAGAGAAGGCACACCTTCCTATGACCCACCAAGGGACACCAGTCTTGTTGAGACACACAACATAAGCCTGATAATCAGAGGCAAAGGAGAACAACATTAATTCTACAGCTTCTCTGCTGGCCATCCTCTTGCTGTATGTTCCTTGAGTAGCCTTTTTCCCAGACTGTGCATAATGACTTTGAGAAAGAAATCCTCCAGATGAGCATGAATTTCATGACTGAATGAGCTGTAGCACAGATCTACTCATAATACACATAATGTCCTTGATTCTTGGCAAGTCCACAGACACTTCCATGAAGTTATGCTGGCAATAATGTGGAAGCGATTTGCCATGTCTTCTGGGAAGTTTTTAATGACTTCCCAGGTTAGACTGCAGCCCTAGGGATTTCCTGGTAGCTTCCCACCCCAGGACTAATCAGCTGTCAGGGGTGGGGTAAAAAAAAGTGGAGTTGGCAGCCGTAACCAGGTGATCAAAGTCCCACCCCCTTGTGATGTGCACTTGGCTTGTCAAAAAGGGGCAGGGCTTTGATCACATGGTTTGGCTGCCATCTTGATTTTTTGACCATACCTCTGCCAGTTCTGCTCTGTTCAACTTTTTGTGGCCAGCCAAGGTTGGCTTGTGCTGGCACCATCTATGGCACCTTCTATCACTGTATGTAATGTAACTGTAGTGCATGAAACAGAGTAAAAAATGCCCCTCTGCCCTGCCTTGAAAGGTTCTTATGGGCTTGTGCTGAAAACATTATTATAATAATAGGAGGTTAAAAAAAAGACAGGACAATTTTCACATCAATGTATTTTAAACCCTCCATTTTTTGATATTTTATCTTTTAATTTACTGATGAGCAAGACATTGGATCTCGCTGATTTTTTAAAAAAATCCTAGGTTCTTCATGTAATTAGGTAAGTAGTATAATTGCACCTACTCAAGGATTCTCTCTCTTACCCACAAAATGGACCGTGTTGGAGGGATATGAGCTGGATCAGCAAGGTGGGCTTTCTGGATGCAACTTAATATTGTCCGTTCAGCACAAGCATCTGAACTCTCCTCCCCCAAAGGGATCATTCAAGGAAAAAGTAATTGGGCTGGAGAAGAGAAGAGAGCTGAACAGGGAGATACCTTGGAAGAGAATGAGAGATTAATAGATCAGCAGATAAAAATCTGAAAGAGTGGATACGGACTGTTTTAACCATAAGGGAGAAATGCCCCATAAGTTTTAAATATATATTATATATTTGTGTTGTGATTTTAGTGATTGTAAGCCGCCCAGAGTCCCCCGTTGTAGGGGCGGGGACAAATCAAATCAAATCAATCAATCAATCAATCAATCAATCAATTTATAAAAATGTAATAGGGAATGCTAGGAAGAGAGAAGGAAGATAGATAGATAGATAGATAGAGAGAGAGAGAGAGAGAGAGAGAGAGAGAGAGAGAGATAGATAGATAGATAGATAGAAAGAATGGGGAATACTGGGAAGAGAGAAGACTGCTAAGAGATTGAGGTCAACTCCACACAAGAATTCTGGGTTATTCTGAAAGTAAGTTGGACCTCTGATTCCACAATATTGGCAGTGTTTGCCATTTTCATTTCCAGAGAAGGCACAGCGGGTTTGAAACTCCTGCAAAACTAGGGCTTCCTTTTGCAATGCTTGGGAACACCAAGCTTGGTGGTTTCCCGCTTCTCTGCTCACCTCACTTTGCTTGCTGAATTCAAGGTAACCCTTACTCTCTCCCCTGCATTCCCGCCCCCCTTTATTTTCAGGGAATTTCTCTTTCAAGGCAGTTGCTGAAAAAAAAATCCAACAGTTGTCTGTCAGTTTGCAGCCCCTGGACTCCCTGCCAAAAAAAAAAAAAAGTGTGGGGGGGGGAACAGAGATCAATGTTGTCAGTCTCACCCTTGCTCACAGCCAGGGCTACTGCACTGCCAGAAAGAGTTGCAAGGATCTGCAGACAAAAGAGCTCACATCAATCCAGACTGTTTTTTTCATTCCTGCAGCCACAGCGAAAAGCACCCACTGTTAGAGCTGTTGTGAAAAGCACTGGGTTGCAAAATGCTGACATGCTGTCTTTTTTGACTGCACGGGTTGTGGTGGCTTTCAAATGAAAACAAAGGAATGGTGCCTTCATAATCAAGTTGATTCCCCTCATGGCAACCACTCAGATTTATTTGCAAATGGCCAGAGGAATACATACTTCATATCCTGAAAATGTGGATGGGAAGGGGATCTAAGTCATTTATTTTGCTGGCTAGGGAATTCTGGAAGTTGAAGTCCACACATCTTAGAGGAGTTTTGTTTTTCTGGTACCTGAGGAAACTTAGGGGATCGGGCGCTTACTGAAAAATATTTTGGGGACTCTCTTTTAGGTCAGCTGAAGAAAGCACAGATTGTCATAACGTTTTCTGCCTATTTCTAGCATTTTGAAGTCAGTAGAAGTTTACTTCAGACTGCTTCAGAGACTGAATTTAATAAGCTTTTGATAACTAAGAGTTGATTTATATACTGTGTTTTTCGAAAATGGTAATGTCCATGTTCATCTCACAGGTAAAATGATAGAAAACGATACCAATTATATTTCCATAATTCCTATCTGCACTGACTGCCACTTGAGTTTATCAGCCCCAACGCAGTAAACAAATAGGAACTAAAGGAAGAATCCTGCTTTAACCAGGAGACAGACAGTTGAATCTTTTGTTTCATGTCACCTTGAGGTCAGCCAAAACCATCTCCTCCCTCTTGAAGATGGTCCTTAATACATCTTGCTTGTCCTGCCATTTAATGTTATATTTCAACTGATCCTTAATTATGCACATGCAAACAAATGTTTCATACCCAGGACAGCCATAAGGGAATTTTAGACTCTGGACTTAATTATTTACACAGAGGCTTTCCTAAAATGGCAACGTGAATTACTTCACTTCACTTACCACATCTTAAGTTTACCTCTCCTCCTACCCTGTTCTGTTTGGGACCTTTGACTTTGTGTTCTGTGACACCTTGCATTATATAAGCTAATCCTGCCTTGATGGAACCAGTGGTCTCTAACTGGTCATACAGCCTTAATCCTGATTACAACATAACATTAACATAGCAATATGTATTTCTTAAATGGTGGGCCTGGATCATCACTGGGATCAAGCATTAGCCTAGATCACGGTTTCTCATCCTTAGCAACTTTAAGATGTGAGGACTTCAACCCCCAGAATTCCCTAGCCAGCATGCTGGCTAGGGAATTCTGGGAGTTGAAGTCCACATGTCTTAAAGTTGCCAAGGTTGAGAAACACTGGCCTAGATGGACTTTAGAGCTTCCTCACTCCTGCCCCTCCTTTGTCTTCAGTCAAATGATGAAAGTGGAGTTTTAAGCAAATGGCTGGAAGCTATACTAAAAGAATTATAGCGGTCAAAAGGTGGATTTAAAAATAATTATTATTTTCTCCCCATCCCATTTATTGAAATAATTTTTTCCCTCATAGAATCGGTGGTTACTTTTTCCCATCATATTTGTTGAGCGCTAGGGGTGGCCACAAGGTGTGATTAAAAAGTCAATATGGCAGCCACTGTGGTGTGATCAAAACTTCACCTGTGGGCTTTTTTGGAGCTTCAGTCATACCATTGTGGCTGCCATCTTGACATATTGACCACACCCTACGGGCACCCCTTTTCAGTTCTCTGGCTCTACTTGTACCCACATCCAGCAACAGTTTGTGAACAATCTGGCTTCAGTGATTTCTAGCCCTCCTCAATTGGCCCCTGAATCCAAAGCCTGGAAACTCTTTTTCCATAATATACTGTATATCTATGACTATACAGCTAGAGATCATGTCATGTCCTGAAGCAGAGAGATAATAAAGTTGTCAATAGGACTAATTCTAAACATGGTTAAAATGTGATCCCTAATTCAAGCAGAGGATTAGGGATACACATGCAAAGATTACCGTGGAAGTTAACAATTGCCATGTATCAGCATACAAACGAAAGAAAGTAGCTGATGTTACTAAGACAGCTTCCACACAAATGCTTTGTGTCACTTGGGGCTCGACTCAGGACTGGTTTGATCTCATGGCTTGGGGAGTTGAGTCAATTTATTCCTGGATCTTCAGAGCTTGTGGGCAGCCTGCATTCCCAACAGCAGGAAATCTTGCCTTACTTTGCTTCCTGGGCTCAAGCAGCTATTGGTCCCTGCCTCCCTGCCTCCCTTTCTTTTTAGCATTCAATTTCTGGAGCTTGTCTCTTCCTCCATGCATTATTTAGAACCCGTCTCCCCCTCTCCAGCCACAGTGGCAATATTTAGATATGGTTAGATGATTGGAAAAAACACCTGGTTGCAAAATTGCTGACATGCTATTATTTATCTTCGTAAGTCACAGGAGTTTTTAAATGTGACAGATGAATAACGCTGAGGGACTGAGAAGCCTTTGCAGGATTTCAATACTTTTGTTTACGTTTTTTTTTACAATAGATCTTTCAATACACAGCTTTCCTCATAGCAATTGATCAGATCTTCTTTTCTGCAAACAGCCAGCTTGATGCGCACAAATAAACATCTTGAACAATGTGAAAAATGTGGTGTGTGTGTGTGTGTGTAGGGGGATTCTAGCACTATTTCATTTAGTGTGGAGGGGGTAAGAGGGTCTTGGTTTCTCCAGCACCTCCGGTACTTTAGGAGAAGGGACCACTAAATAAAAGACATTTGTTTTATTCTCCCCTACTGGGCCACTGGAGGGAGTGCTGTTTGGCTCATGGTATTCTCCACATTTTGAGGTCAGCGGAAGAGAAGATAATCACAGCTTGCTTTCAGACTGCTTTGTATTGATGGTAGAACAGAAATGGTGGTAGAGTGGTAGGATCCTCTAGCAGTATTCCTCAGCCAGTGGCATCAAGAAGCAGCCTGGGTGGGACACAGGGAAATCTTGGGAACTCTCTGGCTGGCTGTACTTCCCATGCATGGTCCCCCCCGCCCCCGCCCCAGCTTTGTACTGAAGCTTTCTGCTTGCACACAGCAGCTGTTTCAAGGTGGGAGAAGCTACTTGAATAGTGCTTTCTTTTTTTTCACTCTCCATCCACCTTGCTCCTTTTGAGCGCAAAAAGAGGCAAGCTGGATGGAGAGTGAAATCTTATTCTGCTGCCACTTTTGGCCTATTAAGTATCTGTACCTTACTATAAAGTGCATATTAATAGAAGTGTAAATATAATAACAGAATGCTTGTCAACGTAAGTGCCCTTTTCAGAAAAAGTGAGCTTTATGAGACCCTGATTCACTAGATTAATTCCTGGTATATAAAGGCATAAACGGTTATGAAATGTTTATTCCCATCTAAATTTGCTGAACATTTAAGAGGCAATGATTATACTGTACCAAGAATATAACAAATATTCTTATTTTAGGAATTCAAATCTCACTTGTAATAATAGCCAAAAATTCAAAATAAAACGGATCCTACTCACACAATTTACAAGGAAAAGAAGATAGAAGCCTGTGACAGAAAATGAAGGGAAATATCCTCAAATAGCAAATGTTTGGGAGAAAAGATAGGTCTTCAACCATGTTTAGTAGGTTACTTGAAGTACTAACCATTAGTTATCAAACAATTTTTAGACCATTGTTTGATTTATCATCATAAAATGCCCAACTAGTTCAGACTGTTGACAGTTAAAGATCTACTGCTCAAAAGGTCTTCATTTTTTCCTATTTTATTATTTATTTAAAATAAATATAATATGTACATATAATTTTATTTATTTAAAAAGTTATTATCATTGTTGTCTGCCAGAAGTGAAGTGAAGTGCTCAGCCCTTGGTCGCAACGAACAGCAGCATCTGGCCAACCTGGGCTGATCTCCCAAAAGAAGCTAAGCAGGGTACGGCTTGGTTAGTACTTGGATGAAAAGTTACCAGGAAATCCTGGACTGTAAGCTAAACTAAAACATTTGTGGGGGGGTGGGGATGGGACACTCTAAAGAAGGGAAGGAAAACCATGTCTGATGGTTATGGAGGGGTACAGAAAGGAAGGTTATGGGAAGGCCAGTGCCCGGGCCACGTGGAGGAAGCAGGGAGAGAAGACCAACAGACTTATCCTACTAGCCTCATAAACCTCTCCACATTTTGTTTTGGATGAAACTGCAGCCCACCTGAACTGGGGGCTTGTTTGCAGGTTCCAATAAAACACATTTTCTGTTTCTTGCATCCCCTAGCTGCCACCATTCTTGTGGTTTATAAATAGGGACCCTCATTCTGAACGTGCTAGAATCCAAGTCTTTCTATGTAAGGAAAGGACTTTTCCCCCACAGTTTTCCTCTTCTCTCCTGAAGAAGTAGGCAACTGTGTATATTGAGTGGTCTGGCATGTGGGTTGGACCACTCCCCAGGCTAGATCTATCCTGTTCCAAATTCTTTAACTGTTATTAAAGAATGCAGAGAAAAGTCAGAAATGGTCAGCTTTAATGTAAAACAAGACAAAGATTTTACTAATTAAAACTTACTAAACTTAATTACCTAGATTCACCAATAAAGGAGTTTAATCTTTTACAAAATTTTCAGGGCAATTTCCCAGGACACCCTATCAGGGTCTGGCCTTTACTCTTGGCCAACTTTAGCACCTTCCAAGGAGGAGTATTCAAACTGATTGATCAATGATTTGGATGGTCTGATCAGTATCTTACACATGTTTCCTATAGTATTTGTTTGGCAAAAAGGCCAAGTCATAGGAAAAAAATCAGCTTGGGATATGGATTCAGCTAGGTTAGTTCAGAAAGTGTGAATTAAGTTGGTCACTTAAAATGTGGATCAAATTAAATGCTCCCCCATCCTAGCACCACATCTGAGAGAGCCTTGAGTGACATATCCTCCACTGGTCCCCCCTAAGTAGATAGGGAGCCTATGCTAACCAGCCGGCAGTAGCAGGATAAAGACCTTAATTTTATTTTCCCATACCTTTCCTAGGGAGGGTGGTCTTCAGCCTGGCATTACAGACAGAAGATGCAGCTGCTACTGCTGCCATCTTGATTTCCCCAGAATACCTCTAGTTTTATGCAACAGCCAGCACCACTGAAATAAAGAGCAAAGGGAGACATGAAGGATGTGGGAGACATAATGAAGGTTATTACAGAAGATTGGAGCATAACAGATTGATGCAACCAGAGTGGCTTTATTGACAGTCCCCTGGATAAAATTGCTTACTACCTTAAATGCCATCCATTAGTGGAAAAGCAAGGTATAATTTCAGTAAACCTAAGTCAATAAAAGAAAATTCATGCAAATTCATAATAAAGATCATGGCCAGTTGTGCCAGTTTATCAGGGATTGGAATTATTGATAAATACACCTTTTCTTTCCACACAGCTGTTGTTTACTCCCACATTAGCTACTGTAATTAAACACTTCAGTCATATTCCACAAAGTCATTTCAGGTCAGGAGAACTGAGCTAATGCTATTCCTTTCTGGTTCTGCCCAAGGCTGAGTTAAAAAAAAAAAGAACAATATCCTTCATTTCTCTACTTTAAGTAACGGATGAAGGATGAAGGATGTGGGCTCTGAAAAGGGCATTCTGTCCCATTAATTATTGCCCCAAATAACTAAAGGATTTATACACTTGCCTTTAAAACTGGCTTCCTTCCACCCAAAGCCAAAAGAAGTAACCATGGCTTTCATTTCTCACTTTGCTATGTCCACATTTCTCACCAGATATGGGGCTCAGCTTCAGTCCTCCCAACAGTAGCACAAACGTAATCTCCAAACCTTCTTCATATAACATGTCCTCATGAGATTGCCTTTATCTCATCCCCAAGCCACAGCAGGGGCAGCTTTAGTTTTAAAATAGTGTTTCCTCACCATATGCTCTCTACTGTAGGGCCAGGCATGCTGCCAGTGGATGGATTCAACTTCGAGGTCTCCTCAAGGATCTGTATTGGGATTTTATTGCTTGATTAGGTGCCATCAAGTTGGTGTCAACACTTAGTGATCATTTTCTCCAGGAGGATCTGTCCCTAACCTGGTCCTTCAGGTCTTCCAATAGTGTACTGGAACTATTATGGTTCAATATATTTATAAATGATCTGAAGTCAGGGACGAATAATCACAAAGCCTAGCTGGTAAATGATACCATATTTTCAGGAAGGCAAAAACTTTGAGGTAGAAAGACCTTCGTGCAAATTGAGTGAATGGAAAATAAAATGTAATAATATCTATTTGTATACCTCTTAATCCTGGAAAGTGATTCACAACATCAAAAGAGCTCACATCATAACATATAATAATTAAATATTATTTATGAACAATTATAAGGCAATAATGTTTTTACATAATATAATATTAATAGATGCACACTAAGTTTAAATAATCAGCTAATACAGTGGCATAATAATGAGACAAAAATATATTCCAAATAGCAGTAAAAACAAAACAACCAAAAGGCCACTTTATCCGAGACTAAATATTAATCATAAAAAACAGAAACAAGTTTGAAGTGTTTCTGAATAAGTTCCAGCATCTGAAATATCTTCTGTGATGGAATCAGCCAGGTCTTTCCCAACTGAGGCAGGAATGAGAAAGACTAATCTTTCCCAACTTGGCCTCTTTCAGATGTTTTGGGATTGGGAAAAGATGACCTAGATGAGAAACAAGGACAAGATGTAGCAGGATTCGGATATATTTTGGGCCCAAAAGTTTTGATTTCACATGTACATTAATGGAGCAAAACTAGAGGTACATCACTGTGACTAATGTGGAGGATGGGGTTGAAATCCAGCAAGGGATTTTTTAAACTGGCTTCATTTCCAGCTAGTTATGTGTGGGAGACTGTGGGGAGCAGCCCTATTTCTCATGTATGGGTGGTGGTGGTAGTGCAGTGTGGTTTATTAGCATGGGACATGATTGCAATCTGTCAAAAGGTTCCTAGCAGTGTGAGAGCCACCACAGAACAGCATCACCTAAACCTCTCTGAGTATATAAAGTTACAGGAAGCTGGATTTATTCTTTCTATTGAGGCAATGATTTCAGCCCTGCAGTCTGGGATCACTAGTTACAGTACATGTTATCCTTAGAAGGCTGGGTGATTAGCCTCTGGTTGTACAGAAAGCTCAATATTCCCATGAACCTCATTTTTCCGGACTTGTTCAGGAATCTGGACAAGTAATAACAGGCGTTAGGAAGCATCACAGAAAAAGGGCATCTCTTCCCAGACAGAATTGCTGTACCATGTTAAGGAACTTCCATTTAGTTAACTGAGGTCTGTTTCCTTCTATCTTGAGATTATTTCAGAGGATGCTGACTCGGGGTGTTGATCATGAATCAGCCGTGACAGTCTGTGGAAAAGGAATGCCAGGATATTTCACCCTTGTCTCCTTCCTTATCAGCTTGGGTCAGTTTCAGGTCATTTGATTCTGCAGGAATGGATGCATTTTCCAGGCTTCTGCACAGTAAAGATAATAACTTTGCAATTGTTTGCTGCTTCCAGAATGCAAGAGATTAGAGACACTTCACCAGTGATTCTTCTTCTTTTTCCACTCCAGTTTCTAATTCCCCTCTTGATTGTTATTTATTTATTCAACAAATTTATATGGCCGCCCAACTCACACATGGCAACTCCAGGAGGCTTACAGTATTAAAACCCAAACAAAAACCAATAAACCCCCCACCCCACCCCGGCAGCAACAAACACAGACTAACCGTTCGATTGGCTCCATATCAGCTTGGGGTTCCCAGGCCCACTGACAAAACCATGTGTTCAGGGCCTTCTGGAAAAGTATTAAGGTGGGGGCCAGACTTATCTCCAGGGGAATAATATTCTATAGGGAGGGAGCCACTACAGAGAAGGCCCTTTTTCTCAATCCCACTAGAAGTACCTCCCTCATTGAAGGGACCTGCAACATACGCGCCTCCCCACTCTGATGGGCTGGGTAGACGTAACTGTCCTGCAAATAACCTGGCCCCAAGCCATGTAGGGCTTTAAAGGTGATAATCAGCACCTTGAATTGGACCTGGAAGCAAATTGGCAACCAATGCAGCTCCCGCAAAAGAGGTGACACATGAGCAAATCTAGGCTTGTGCAAAACCATGTGGGCCATCGCATTTTGAACCAACTGAAACTTCCGGATACTCCTCAAGGGCAGCCCCACGTAGAGTACATTACAATAGTCCAAACGGGAGGTAACTAGGGAGTGGGTGACTGTGAGAAGGGCATGTTGGTCCAGGAATGGGTGTAACTGGCGCACAACTCACAGTTGTGCAAAGGTCTTCCTGGCCACGACTGCCACCTGCCCCTTGAGCAGGGGTCACAAGTCCAGGAGAACTCTCAGATTATGGACCAGGTCCATCTGGGGTAGTGCAACCCCAGCCAAGACCAAAGATGATAATTCTCCTGAGACCAAAGAGCCTGAAACCCAAAGGCACTCCTTCTTGTCAGGGTTCAGCTTCAACCTGTTGCTCCCCATCCAGTCCTCAACAGCCTCCAGGCACCAAGAAAGGGTGGTCACGGCATAGCTTAACTTGCCATGGGCAGAGATGTACAACTGAGTATCATCTGCATACTGATGATATCTTACTCCATGGTGACGGATGATCTCACCCAGCGGCTTCCTGCAGATGTTAAACAGGAGTGGAGAAAGCACCAACCCTTGCGGAACCCGCAAAGCAAGGGCTGCGGGCCGGACCTCTCAGCCCCAATCAATACCAATGGAGAATGTCTTCAGAGGAAGGAAGTGAAGTAGGACAACGTAGTGTCCCCCATTCCCAACCCCCAAAGCCAGTCCAGAAGGATTCCATGGTTGATGGTATTGAAAGTTGCAGGTCAAGTAGAGCAAGGATGGATGCACTACCCGCATCCCACTCCCACCAGAGATCATCAAAAAGCATGACCAATGCCATTTCCATCCCATATCCAGGCCTGAATCCCAACTGAAAGGGGTCCAGGTAACCTGTTTCATCCAGGATCCTCTGGGACTGCAGCATGACCACCTTTCTCAACAGCCTTCCCCAAAAAGGGAGGTTGGAGACAGGATGAAAATTGTGCATCAGGGTGAGATCTAGAGATGGCTTCTTAAGAAAGAGGCAAACCACAGCCTCTTTAAAAGGCTGGGGCACCCCCCCCCCCCCGAAGATGCATTAACCACCATCAGTATCCACCCACACATCGCCTCCCTGGAGGCTTTCACCAACCAGGAGAGACATGGATCTAAAACATGAGTGGCCGCACTCACACTCCCTAGGACTCTGTCCACTTCCTCAGAAGCAACAGGGTCAAACCATTCCCAGATAACTGGGCAAGAACCTACCCCAGGCATCTCCATCCGACCAGCAACCATGCCGACATCCAACTGGGAATGAATCTGAATGATTTTTATCTTCCAGAAAATCAGCAAATTCCTCAGCATGCCCCTGTAGGTAAACCTCCCAGTCCTCCTTCCCCAGAAGTTATGGGATCACCTTGAAGAGGGCCACTGGGAAATTGTCTGCAGATGCAGTTAGCATGGAGAAGTATTTCCGCTTCACTGCACAAATCACAAGGTAGGCTTTAATAGCAGCTCTTATCCACATTTTGTTCTTCATCTTCCACCAGCAATGCTCTAGACGTCTCTTGATCCGTTCCATCCCTCTCAGTTCCTCTGTATACCATGAGGCCTGATGGGGTCCGTGGGTCAGGAGAGGTTGCATGGTCACAATCCTGTCTAAAGCCTTAGTCACCCTCCTATTCCAGCAGGACTACCTGGCAGATCCTCAATTATAACCCTCAGCTCCCTCTGAAACTCATCCAGGTCCATCAGTTGCTGTGGGTGGACTGATCTAATAGGTCCTCCCTCCCTGCAGAGGGGTACAGCCCTAGAAAAGCTCATAGCCACCAAGGGGGCCAAAGATAGGTTCACCAATTCCAAATCACATAGGCACTGCTCTGACAAGAACACCAAATTGGGTGTGTGACCACTACTCCTAGTTGGGTCCTGGATCACTTAGGTCCATGGAAGTCATGGTTTCCATGAACTCCCGAGCTGCCTCCAACCCCACTCCCAGGGAAGGCAGATTGAAGTCCCCCAGAACCATACGCCTGGGAAACTCCACCACCAATCCCGTAGTGAGGCCTAGGAGCTCAGACAGGGAGGCTGCTACGCAGCAGGGAGGCTGGTACCCTAGCAGCAATCCCAGCTGGTCCCTAGAACCAAAAAGGGTCTCACAACTGGGCGCTTGTGGAGAGATGCCCCTGGTAGCCATCAGAGATTCTTGGATAACGACACACACACACACACACACACACACACACCCTGAAGTCAAGGCTGATGCCACACTTGAAAACTGGCCAGGCACATCTCTGAGAGAGGAACCCTTCCCTCCAGTCCCAGCCATGTCTCAGTGACACATGCTGGATCAGCCTTTATGGGGTTAAGGCCCCCTAAAAACCCTTGGGGTGAACATTTTGAGGATCAAGAGCTGCACTTCAATTTGCAGGAGGTGCTGAAGTTAGCAAAGCGATTAGAGACACATCATACAGTTAGGCAGGACTGTGTTTGGGGAGAAGTCTGGAGCTTGCTTTGTGTCTCAAGTGATCTGTTTATTTTAGCATTATAGTAAAACAGTTTTCAGCTGTTTCCTACTTCAGAGTGGTGGGAAATTGTGCCTTTCATCATCAGAAGGGGCTCTAAAGACCAAAAAAAAAAAGGAATTGGGTCACAGATTGCCCACCCCTGATTTAAAGGATTGCTCTTTTTTGATGCATCTGATTGTTCTTGTTGTAGATTATTTGCAAACTTCAATGATCACAGTGTATTTTAAAGGCATTTAAGAACATTTGTTGTAGGTATTTTTCTGATATATAACAAGCATGGAAATATTTTTCTCTCCCTTAGGGACAAGAATGTTTAGCTGGTGGTCATTCATTCAGGGCTATGAACCCATCCTTGAGGTAGCTGAAAAGTCCCCCAGCATAAAACCTGTCCCGTCGCTGAACCCCATCCTGCCAGCACTGCCTCTGTTTCAAGTCACGCCAGTTCACTTGACTTCCTTCCAGACTAATGGATGACAAAGGACTGTCAGCTGCTTATCTCCTGTGCTGAAACCAGTAGGAGATGAAGGTTTAGAAATTACTGTCTGTATTTCAGTCTGTTCTTCGTGGCTGGCCGGGAGTTTTGTTTGGACAGTGGTTACCAACCGGCTGATTCCCTCCTATCCATGCCTGGAAGCGGCATTCTTTCTTTCTTTTTTTCCTTTGTGGATACTATCATACCTTTTATAGGAGTCCTCATCTACTGACTTCCCCACATGCTTGACACCTTCCCATCTAGTGCATCTACTGGTAGGCAGGTGAAAGAAGAAAACGGTAGAGTTTCACTGTTCTCCCTGCCAGCTGGGCTAGGAGACGCTGGCAGGATGCTTGCCAGTTTCACCTGGTCTTAAAAAGAGAGGAAAGGCTGAAGTTCACTGGTCCCATGAAGGGCAGCAGCCAGTTACCAGAGAAGGGGCAGAGGGTGTTCCTGCCACAGCACACAGTATGTAAATGGGACGGAGGTATCGAGACAGATATTCCCGCCTCTTCCCCCTGGCCAAGTTGTTTTTGTCATAAACTTGCATTTTTTTTTCCAGACTTCCTTCAGCCTGTACAAGGAGCAAGGTCTAGGCCATTTTTCAGTTGTTTCTTGCATCCATTTCCTGCAGATAGGCACTAGACAAAATGATATATTTTCTGCACAAGATATTGGTATATTCGTGTTTATTTGCTTCTTTTCCTGTAGAACTCTGTTTGACAAAACTGTCTTCACCTTCATTCTAAGAAAGAAAACAAAAAGCCACTTCTGCTAGTATTTGTTCGGGGTTTCGGAATGCACGTGCCCGATATTTTTAGTTGTACCTGCCATGTTTACTAAAAAGGTATGGATCACTCTAAAGCAGTGTTGTCCAAACTTGGCCACTTTAAGATGAGTGGACTTCAACTCCCAGAATTCCCCAGCCAGCATGGCTGGCTGGGGAATTCTGGGAGTTGAAGTCCACTCATCTTAAAGTGGCCAAGTTTGGACAACACTGCTCTAAAGCCAATGGTAGAATGTATAATTTAACCATTATCTAGTCTTCAACTAGCAAACTTCATTGCCAAAGAGTCTCACCTACATTACTGTAAGAATTGATGTAACCTTAGAGGGTTTATTGAGATGGGCCCTGGCATGGTATTATTTAAAGCCAGTTTCAAAGGAAGAAAAAGACCCCTCTGCCTCAAAAGGTTTTATAGCATGGGTATTTTGGCAGGTGAAAATTGTCATGAAGAAATGAGAGCAACTTTTTTGGGGGAGGAGTCTTTGGGCCAGTGTTGACTCCTACTGACTGCCTGGACTAGTCCCTGCAGTTTTCCTGGCAAGATTTTCAGAAGTGGTTTGCTGTTGCCTCCTTCTTCCTAGGGCTGGGGGAGAGGGGCTGGCCCAAGGTCACCCAGTTGGCTTCATACCTAAGACAGGACTAGAACTCACGGTCTCTAGGTTTCTAGCCTGATACCTTAACTATTATACCAAGCGTATTCTGATACAAGCTTTACCTGGTCTCCAAAGT
Source organism: Liasis olivaceus (assembly GCA_030867105.1). NCBI lineage: Eukaryota > Metazoa > Chordata > Lepidosauria > Squamata > Pythonidae > Liasis > Liasis olivaceus. The sequence goes on along the minus strand of CM061349.1, from coordinate 31,075,786 downwards.
TATTAAAATTTATTTGGCAATCCAGTTCAAAATTTCCCTTTGGTTTTGGCATGACTAGCCTAATAACGAGTCATGCTAATTAATGGGCAGTTAGACAGATTACATAGGCCATCATAATAATGAGGTCATTCTTCTTTATGAGGTGGAAGAACACAGTAGAACTGGTCTGACTAGCTGAGCATGAGGTCTATATGCCAAAACAGATAGAAAAAGAAACATTCTGAACTACCGGACATCCAGATTGCTTTTGCTAGAACAGAATGTATACCCAGTAGTATTTCCTTCTCCAAAAGGAAATTGACCCAATAAAAGAAAATCTTGCCATTCTCAACAATTGCCTTTGACCAAGTTGGCTGAGAACTTAAGGAGTTGGTCCAACATACCTAGATGGTAACAGATTGTGGAAGCTGCATAACAATTAACTCTAGCTAAAGATATAGTAAGGGAACTAACAGTTCTCATGAACCTCTAAAATTGGGGTTTTGGCAAGATTGGCCAACCTGTGGCCCAGGGATTGCATAGAGCACCTTGTTTAGAGGTTCAAAGTACCCTGGGATATTATGTCAAAATTCAGCAATAACAATGGTTGATTTTTAACAGTGGAATCTTCCTTCCTTCCTTTCCCTCCCTCCCTCCCTCCCTCCCCCTTACCTTACCTTACCTAGTTACAGGGCTTATGAACTGTTCTAATAAAACAGACTCTGTGTGGCCTCTGATCCCCCAAATCCATAACTTGGGTTAAAAACAGACAACATAAATAAGAAGATAAATGTAACATCATCAGTGACACGATTAAAATAGGAGCTTTAAAAATGCCAACTTTGTCAGCAGCCCAGAGTCACCCTCCGGGGGAGATGGGCGGCATACAAACTAACTAACTAAATAAATAAACAAGTCTGGAAATGGGTTTACTAACCTTATGTGTGAGGCAAAATGCAATTGTTGCTACTCTTTAATCCCACCAAATTCCCCAAATCATGAAAACTCAGGCTAGAACGTTCGAGTCATTGGAAGGCCTTCTGCAGCTTCTTTCCAGTCTAGGAGGTGAGTGTCAGACCTCTGGCCAGAAACCATTACCTACTCCTACAGCCCAAGGAAGATTTAGGGTCAACACTGCTTAGGAAACAGAACTATGAACGCAGTGCCCAGAATACATTTGTCCACTGAAGCTTAATTTTATCTGACACAGGAATTGCTCTGCAAGTCCCTGCAAAATAAAGATGCTCTGCGTCTTGGCAGGGGCTCCTCCACATTCTTCTCAGTTGCTTCCACCTCAGCTGGTGATCTTGTGAGACTTGTGAGACTTCCATATGGCAGGCTGCCCACAGTGAATGGCAGCCACTGAAGGATGTCTTAGCTGAGAGTATCAAGAGAATGACAAACAGGAGGGGACGGGAGCAATGGATAGCTATGACTGACCCTGCAGCAGAATGTAACTTTCTGGGGCAGCTGCCAGGAACCTGCCAGTGATGCTTGCTCTCTGTGGCTGAGCCTAGAAGTCACAATTTTAAATTTCTACTACAAATCTCATGATGCAGCAATTTTCAAAAGGTACCTTCAACATCCCCCCTCCACCCCCCCACAGGCACATGAGCAGCTCAATGACTTTGAAACTGGTTATCTGAATGAGCATTTTCTCCTATACGAAGGGAGCTAAACCCTGGGTTTGAGATCTTACAGCGGCTGTGTTCACATGGCACATTGAACTGCAATCTGGTCAGCCATACATGTGATAGCAGCAGAAAGGTACAGAGAGACTGAAAGGCACAGTGAGTGGTGTTGGATTAAATTTCCCTGTCTTTTTTCTTATCTCCTGTCTTTAATTTCTTTTACCCACTGTTTCTTCACTATTTTTCTGTACTTTCCATACCAAAAAGGATTAATGTAATGTATGTATGTATTATGAAACTGTCACCCAATAAAAGAAAGTACCCAAATTGCCTCTGAGCCCTCTTTAGACATCAAAAGCTTGATCGGTGGGTGCAGCCCAATGTTATGCTGCAAATGCACCCATCTACCCAGAAAAAAGGCAAAGGTAAGTAGAAGCAAAAGAGAGGAAGTAGCCAATGGTATTCCAGTCAACTGGGGCTTTGTAATGGGCTGTATTTCCCCATGGCAGCTATTTTCTGTAGGGGTCATCCCTCTACCTTCTCAACAACCATTTGCAAGAGCATCCAGAACATGTTCCTCAGAACCAAGATGCTCAAAATGACTGCAGACTTGTTGGTCATCTGAATTTAGGCAATTGCTTACTCAATATAAATGAATAAATTAACCAGGGCTAAGTATTTCACGAGAACAGAGCCTCTGAGTGACCTCTCAAACAACACTGAAGCAGGCAACTACCATGGAGGTCTTTTCACTAGTGGAATCTCAGTTATGTTATATAAGTTGTCCAAAGCCTCCTTAATGCATTCCTGTTGTATGATTCAGTATTCTGTTTCACATTGAAATTGCACTTGTGCTTGTTATAAACTATGCAGAGAACTATCTGACAAGAAAACATATGAATGGCAGAAATAATAAGTATAATCCCCCCCCTCCCGAAAATTAGCATGAAGGCAACCTGGCTGTGGAGTTAAATAACATGTGTATTTCTGCAGTATAATTCTTCTAGTTTCCTTCACTGCTACCTTGCTATCACATATTGCTTCACACAAGGATAAGCACACGTTATTGCCACTAATTAATGAGGGCAGAGTTGAGCCACTGCTGCAACAGAAAGGGAGCATGTAAATATGTGCTAACAAGTAGTTGGAATGAAACAGATGAACTCTCATCTATTTCTGTACAATAAGTATGATGAAAATGGAATATAATCAAGATATTGGCGAAAATACTGATCTAAGAACACTAATCTAAATTATTTTTATAACTGCCCATAATAAAATGAAAACTTTCTATATCTTTCATCTATCATCTTCTATCTATCTATCTATCTATCTATCTATCTATCTATCTATCTATCTATCTATCATATTGGAAAAGTATGATCCTGGGAAATATGAAGCATAATGGGATCCTTTACATTACATTTGTAACATGTGTCCATAATATTATAAAACATGTGCAAATATAAGGATATAATATTTAAATGTTACAATATGCATTTAATACAATATGCAATATACATTTAGGAATGCTTATATATATTCATTATGTTATGTTTATGTTATGTTATTTCATGTAAGACGTGTATGTTGTTTTTCTTCTGGATAAGAAGTTAATCTACTTAAGAACACTTAAAGGTAAAAAAAAAAATCAATACAAATATTTTTAATGCATTTTTCTAAATGGATACTTTTGTTAGGAAGATCCATGCAATTCCCTGAGAAATTTGTACTTTGCAGCTAAGACAAATCCATCCACCACTGTGTAACATGTAGATTGATCTTGAGAAATGGTGCGGAAAAGTATTTTTAGAATGCTAGTCACCCCAATGTAGCAATTTATATCATATCCATAGCAAACATTCCAGAATGTGATGACCATTAACAATTTTGAGGAATTGTTAAGAACTTCATTAATCTCTAGGCATATAGAGCTGATCTCTTACAAATTCATTTTCTACAAACAAGGACAGAATTTTAGCATACCGTATCTTAGCTGCAAAAATCCAGACAACCATGAGATGGGAGCAAAGACTTCTTGCAGGCCAGATATGGCAGGCCTAACAAAAATTAGCAGATGCAGAAGTATCTCCAAACACAACAATCCACTGCCTTAGAAGAACATCGAGGTAAAATAAAAGATTTCTGCTTGGTGATAGGCTTGGAGTGCTCCTAGATGAAACAGAATATTGCATAATGTTTTTATTGTTAGTACTAAGGCAGAGGGCAGGCAATCTCTTTAAGCCAACGAGCATATTTGAATCGCATTGTGCCTTCAAGCCAGTACTGACTCCTGGCAAATGCCTGGACAAGTCCCTGCAGTTTTCTTGGCAAGATTTTCAGAAGTGGTTTGCCATGGCTTTCTTCCTCCTTCACAGTCTCCCGGTTTCTAGCCTGATGCCTTTAACCACTACACCAAACTGGTTCTCCACAATGGACATAACCAATCACAAACTACTGGAAAGCATGTAAAATTACTGTCTGCCACTTCTCAGGGCCTCAGGACGCTCTCTAAAACTGTGATGTACCTTTGTCCCCCCCCCCCCCCCCAATTTGGGCATCCTTCCAAACAAAATACAGGACTGAAGCAAGTATAATGGATCTGTTTGGGGCCCAAACGCATTTAAAAAAAAATCTGCCGCAGGCTGGTGCTGTGATTTACAGCATATATTCAAGCCAAATCATAGCTTTAATGATTTTTTTCTTTTAATCCAAGTCAGGTGGAGCAGGAAGTCTGGTTGGTACTGAAAATGGGTCTTTCATATCTGGGCTGCACAAATGGGGATGCCCACTAGGCGGCGGCAAAGAGTTTGAGTGTTCTGAATCTCCTTCCTGCTATCTAGTGGTCATCCCCAATTTTGTAGCCCAGATGTGGTAACATACAGAAAAATACTTGCCACTGAAAATACCCAAATTTTACTTGATGTAGAGCCCTCTAGTGTGAGTTTATTGCACATGGAAGAGAAGCAAACTATAAGCAAGTTTTATGTACTGTAACTCACTGCATTACATAGTGCCTTTTATTAGGGTGATATAAACTGTGCTGTAAAAGAAATACAAAAAGCACTGACCTTTTGTTGCCATCTAGAGGTCATCTACATTTTTGCAAATGAGATCTGTTAGCTTTATTTATATCAGGTCACAATATAGAGATGGTCTGTACTCAGGCAGAGACACATCACCTACTCCTTAGTTCTCTAAATCAGGGTTCCTCAATCTCAGCAACTTTAAGATGGGTGGACTTCAACTCTCAGAATTCCCCAGCCAGCCATGCTGGATGGGGGAATCCTGGGAGTTGAAGTCCACCCATCTTAAAGTTGCTGAGGTTGAGGAACCCTGCTCTAAATTGAAAATGTTAGACTCTGAACCTGGCATTTTATATGCACAAAGCATGTGCTGTATTAATCAGCTGAAATTCCTTCATTAAAAAAGTAGAGCAGAACAACTAGGACGGAACCAACTCACTGGACTTCCCTAGAACCACAGAGGATTTCTGATGAGTTGGTGTTCCCCAGCTCTCCACGCTGCACAGATCTTCTCATGGTCCATTTGTGAACATGTGGGAATTGCCGAGTCAGACTGAAATAACTGAAGCAAGAAGGATGCACTGTATTAAAAGATGGACAGAGTGGCTCTGCTTTTTTCAAAGTAAGGTCAGTTGCAAATTTGGTGGGAGGGGGAAGGACAGACACATAAACCAGGACAGAGGCTCAGGAAGTAGCGCTGTTACCTATTACTCCCTCTTGCCTCACACTGAGCCTGCCAACAATTCATTTATGTTACTACAGACTAGATAATAGTGGAACTGCACAAAGCCTTACTGAAAGGCAACAAAATCAGTACTCAGAATTGACATGGATAGACAGGCAAGCGATTAACACAAGTCCAACAAATCTTTTATTGTAGCTGATGTTATTTATGTCTTGTTGTACTCCTTTTTTGTGTTAATATTGTTACTAACTAGGAGTCTTATATAATTATGGCAGGATACACATGTAATAAATAAATATTTATTATTTCTAATCACTAATTTTACTTCCTACTGGGAGGTTAGAACTCTTCCAATTGACTATCAATCATACTGAGATATACCTTTCACCTTACCCATTAACAGCTCCCTTTTGGCAAATGTGCCACCAGTCTGTTTCAAAGGATGGGAATGTCCTTTATTTTGTGCTACAGTATACATAACATTTGCAAAACCTTGGCATTGTTTCATAATTAGTCTTTTGAGCCAAGGATCAGAGACTTGGGTGTATTGGGCTTTCCATTCCTATCTAGAAAAATCAGAAATTTCCACTACTTACCCCTCTGTTGGTACCCATCCCACAAGTGGCTTTTGCTCTTATTGCCCCATGCATAGAATCAGCTCCAGAGAATCTCAAGGAAAAGAAAGGCAAGCTACTTGTAGAGGAGCCTGTGCAAGAGTTCATGTAATGCTATGGCTATTCCTGTTCTTCTGCTCATGAAAATGGTTGCTCTAAGTTTTCACTATTTATGGTTGTTAATTTTTTAGTGTGGAAAGCTGTAATATGAAATAAATAGCAGATGCATTTTACATAACAAAGGGTGCTTTCGGATCTGCCAGTACCCAGCTTATTGTATAGTTCATTTTGTTGGGTCTGTTTTTTTGAGTTCTCCCTGTTTGTTCCCCATACTCTGAGCACTGGTGCGCAGGCATCTGAGCTCCTTAGCACTGCCTTTCTTAGATATGCCCGTTGCATCTTCTGGTGTATTCCTGAACCCCACTTCCTTCTTATCACTTCCTTCCTTATTGTAAGGTTTACTGCTTTGGGCTTATGCTGTGAGTGTGTTTCTGGGTATTGGTCTCACTCCCTCTCCAGATTTAGTTTAAAACCTACCAGATGTCCTGAGCAAGGTGTCTTCCAAACATTCTTCCCAGTCTTTGTAAGATTCAGCCCATCTCTGATCAGAAGCCCTTCCTATATATAATGTAGATCATGGTCCAGGAATCAACAATCCCGTCAACCAGCGGTTCACTTTCAGAATCCTCTGTTTCTCCCTTGGAGCGTGATATTCAGTTGGAATTATGGACAAAAGTGCTCCAAACTCTTTGGCCTTCCTGCCTAGTTTTTGTTCTCCTTCAGTTTCTTTCCAGGTTCTTTTTGACAGTATCATTTATTCCAATATGAAACAAGAAAGGGATAACAGTCAGTAGGTTTGATTAGTCAGGTCAGCCTCTTCAATTATTTATTATCTATCTATCTATCTATCTATCTATCTATCTATCTATCTATCTATCAAATTTATATGGCCACCCATCTCACAAGAAGTGACTCTGGGCTGCATCCAACAAAAAATATTCTGGATCTTTGCACTTGGCAGACAATACTCTTCCCTTGAAATTATGTCTGATCTGCAGATAGCTGTTCCTCTCAGCAGCAAGTTGCTCATCTCCACCACATGCTTCTTCCTTCTTGGGGCAGCTGTTGGATTCCTCACCTCTGAGAGAGCCTCAGCTTCTCTTCTTCCCATCCCTGGGGTGCTGGGCAATAACCCTTCCCCACACATTGGTGAGTCACCCCCTGGGGAGAAGACCTGAAATTGATTGTGCAGTTTCAGCAATAGTCTCTTGGTCCTCTAAGCTACATACAGCCAACCCTCCTCCTCTGAGATTCGTGTTTTCTTTGTAGTAGTCCCTTTCTTTCTGTGTTCATTTTGCAGACATCCTCCTGCCTTGTCCGGAAACTCCTCATGATTCCAGATGAGTCTCAGTGTCACCAGACATGTCTCCAGACCTTCCACTTTCTCCTCCAGCAATGTAATGAGCTTGGACTTGGTGCAAACATAGCTGGAATCCTCTTCTGGCAGAAACAGAATCATGGCACATATCTTGAGGGTCATCATGATACTTGCCTCCTTGTCTATGTCTATATGTCTCCTGAAGATTGTACAGCTTCAAACAGCTTCTTTTTTTATACACTCTCTTGTCTAGATTCTCCTGAAAAAAAGAAAGACAGGGGAAAGCATGAGCTGATAAGACAAACTCCAATATCTCTGCTGCTCATGGTGACCCTCTGCAAACTTCCCAGAATACTCTAGAAATATGCAAATTATCCTGATGACTCAGAATAATTTCCCATATCTAAACTGGAAGTGGGCACCAATGATGATTCTAGATCCGGTGCAAACAACACCAGCTGCTCTGGGGACATCAACTCCTTATTTAGAAGTTATTTTTATTTTGAAAAGAAATGTTGCCATTAAGTGGAACAAACTCACAGCATTATATTTATAACTAAGAATGTCAATATGCCAAAGATAGCACATCACAAGTCATTACTCCCACAGTGATTGTAATATCAGACAGCTACAAACTATTATTGTTGTAGAGATTAAACAGCATATGATGTAAGGAAGGAAAAACTGAGGAAAGAGAGGCTTTGCAAAGCCTAACAGGCCTACCTCTTAGGAAGAGAGGGAGGGAGGGAGATTCCCCCAGCTACGCCTCCTTTGCAGGTATTAATTAGTTCCTCTATTGGAAAGTGTAAAACATTGGGGAAATTAAAAAAAAAAAAGAATCGGAAAAATGATCATACTTGGGTTAAAATCTTGCTTGTGTAAGCAGGGAGTGGGGTATTAATTCATCTAGTGACTAACACATCTAATCAACTCACATGCCTAATCAACCACGTCTGCCTCTGAACCCCACCAATAAGAGCTCACGATGAAGAATCCCAGCCCTACCACCTTGTTGTCTTTTCATTTACCAGGGAAATGCTAGGGGAAATGGAGAGGTTGAGTACCATCCTAAGCATGCTTACTCAGAATAATGTCATGCCATGTTCAGTGTAAAACTGTACTTTATTTCTGGAATCTCAGAAAATGGAACATTGCCACAAAAGATTTATGAGAGGCTAGGACCAAGGCAAACAATAAAGCTTCAGATCATGCATCTGAGGCTAATTTTTGCCTCCCTAACTAATAATTAAATCTGTTGAATATTGGGCTGCTGTTTATTTAAGATACACAGAATAACACTTGGGAAACCTGAAAACTGAGATTGCCTAATTTCCTTGGAAAGCCAACTATATTTTTCTGGCACAGTTTCAATGCTTTAAATTAGAACATGGATATAAAACTAATACTCAAAAGAGCAAGCTCTTCCTATTTCATATTAGGAAAGGCTACTGATTTTCTGCGTTCTGTGTAGGTGTCAAAATACCTGAACCCATTTATGGTGGTGGTGGGGGACTGGCATCTCAGGGTGGGATGGACAGGAGAGCTGCCAACCCAGTGCCTTTAACAGAAGGCTAATATCTAACTATTAAAAAAAAAAAATCATTTATATAATGTGAAAAGCTTCCCTTATTGATTTCTATTGTTAAAGGCTTCAGAGCAGAGCTATTTGTTCCCGGCCATTTGTGGTGAATTGGAGCCCCAGCAAGGATTGGAGCAGAAAGAGAACCTGCTTTCTCCCAAACAATTTCCTACAATAGTTTTGTATTCTTGTCTACAACTGGGGATTGCCCAAACTTACAGGTTTTACTTGAAGTACATCCAGATGGAGAGCTTTTAGTGCCAGGGACATCTATTTGGGTGGGAGGAAGGTCCAGAAAGTTAAGATGAGACCTCCAACTGTACAATCAAAGCCCTTCTTCCTTCAGCGATGCATGTAAAAAAGGGGGTGGGGCTTTGATCATGCAGTTGTGGCTACCATCTTGACTTTTTTGATTCCCCCTGAGGACACCCTGCTTTGTGCTGCTGATCAAAATACACTGTCTTGCTTTTCTTAGGAAAAAGAAGGGATAAAAGCCTTGGGACATTTAGAAATCCAAAGATGGGAGAGTTAGATATCAAAGACAATACCCCACGGGATACAACATGCACACAAACAGTCATATACACACTAAAATTCGTTTAATTTAAAAATTAAAGAACTTGATTTAAGAGACTTCAGATATACAGGACCAAATTTATTTTCCAACTTCACCCTCCAAATTATGGACAAGTGTATTGTTTCTAAAGTCTGTTCTGATAATTTATATAAATGTAAATTACATTACCGTGCAAATGATGCAAATGACATCAACTATGTCAATTATATGTATTTGGATTTAATGGATCACTTGGGTTTTACAGATACTCTATCTCTTCTTCTGGACTGCTAAATTGAGATGTTTACTATATATGGAAGCGACTATACTCTCTCACCTTTCTAAATTTCTGAAAAAAAGAAGATTCTATACAGCAGGAGTGGGGAATCAAAAAATGTTATTAGATTATAACAATGAAGTTCCTTGATTATTGGTAATTTTGACTGGAGTTGATGGGAATATCTGGAGAGATGCAGGCTGTCCACTTACAATGCAGTATACAACAAAGATAACATCCAATAAATTTGGTCCTGTGTATCTGAAGTCTCTTAAATCAAGTTCTTTAATTTTTAAATTAAACGAATTTTAGTGTGTATATGACTGTTTGTGTGCATGTTGTATCCCGTGGGGTATTGTCTTTGATATCTAACTCTCCCATCTTTGGATTTCTAAATGTCCCAAGGCTTTTATCCCTTCTTTTTCCTAAGAAAAGCAAGACAGTGTATTTTGATCAGCAGCACAAAGCAGGGTGTCCTCAGGGGGAATCAAAAAAGTCAAGATGGTAGCCACAACTGCATGATCAAAGCCCCACCCCCTGTTTTTGATGGATCATCATTTGCCAGCAATGCATATTCCTCATCTCACTAAATCTGCACTAAGGGGTCCTGCGCCATAGAACAGATTTTGGGTACATGGCAGGAGACTGCAACGTTAATGAGGGGATGAGAAAGATCTGTTGTATGAAGTCTTCTTTACCACAGTACAGCAGTTGCTTAATAATTACAGTATGTATACATTTTGGCTATTAACTCCTAAAGGATCTGAAGAGGTTTGTGCAGTGTGTGTGGGCCCAAGTTTCTGAAATTACATGTCAGTGTTTAGAGAATTTATGCAAACCATACATTTTGCGATGTATATAGAACTTAACATGTGAATAAAATATATTTTAAGTGTAACAGAAGGTTTAAAAAAGGATAGTAATGTCCTAGCTGCTAAGATAATGTCTAGCAAGGGGGAACAATAATAAAGAATGATTTTTTGTGTTATCTGTCATTCTCCATTAGTTATTCCTGCCAGTTTCAGAAAGTGCGAACGGATAACCATTTTTTTTCCTTTGTTTAACCAAAAAGGTACCAGTGAAGTCCAGAAGGGATTATTAAGGGAATTTGTTTATAGGTGAGACTACACTATTTTTGTTTTCAAAATTAACAGAACTGAGAAGAATTAATTGTTTCAGCTTTAACCCCTCACCCTGTTTTTTTAAAGCTAAAATATTACGTTAAGAGTTTGGGAACCCTGAATCAGCTTAATTCAGCCAAAATGGTTCCTTCTTTATCTATATGTGGTCACCATAGATACCATTTCAATCTACTAACACATGTACTACTATTTTGTTCTTAAATTAGTTTTATCCATAGATGCTCCTATGATTTGTTTTGTACAAATCTGACATAGCTGCATCAGACTTTGCCTCTGTTTGTATGAGATAAATATAGCAGACAATGGTTACTATATAATTATGCACTACAAGACTGAAACTTGTAAACAGAAAAAATGATGCTGGATTTCCACATGCTATGACATTCAAATGGCATTAAAATATGTAATTTCACTCATATGATTTGCACTTACAATTCTATCCTGATGGTTTTGTCTAATTTATGATACAAATAATAAACACTAAAATAAAGCAGAACGTATCCCATTAGGAATTGTACAAATATAAAAGCAGACAAAGTTCCTGCCTGCAGGATTCTGTTTTAAAACTAATGAATGCAGGGCAGAAAAAAGGGAGAAAGATTAGTCAGGCTACCAAGTAAAAATATAAGGCTGTCAATTGTACTTTAGTGATGGAGGGCACATCTGTATCAAGGCATTCCAGGACAAAATCTCTGCCACTCTGAGTTAAAAGAACCCTGGGTCAACCTATATGAGCATTTATCCCATCATTGTGACATCTGCTCACTTACAAGATACTCAACACACTGTTCAACGTGTCCTCTGGACACTATTTTATCTCAATATTCCTTAATGGGATCTTATGATCATTCTGTTAGCTGATGGCCGTTCTTCCTCCTAATAGTAAAATGTGCTTCAGTCTTAAAGAGCCATCTGAGTAATACTGAAAGGAGAGGAATGCTGGGAAGGTCTGCATGTGTACCTTCAAGTCACTTTTTGACTCCTGGTGACTGCCTGGACTAGTCCCTGCATTTTTCTTGGCAAGGTTTTTCAGAAGTGGTTTGCCCTGACCTCCTCCTTCCTAGGGCTGAGAGAGTGTGACTGGCCCAAATTCACCCAGCCGGCTTCATGCCTAAGGTGGGACTAGAACTCTTACAGTCCCTTGGTTTCTAGTCTGGTGCCTTAACCACTACACCAAATTGGGCAGGTAGTAGGGGGTAATGAAGAAATGGAAGATGAAGGAAGAAGAAACAAGGTAGGCATCATTGGCCCTGAATTTGTAGTTATGGGAGTGATCACAAAGAGGTAGGGCTTGGCTTGCCCTAAGATGCACTTCTGTTCCTCTATGAGCAGATGAGACAGAGACAGCCGGTTAAGTGAATGGCTGCTGCAGAGACTACACTATGGTATGTGATGTACTTTGAAACCTAGGACTTTAAAACATCCTACTTCTGTGGCATTTAAAACACTATGCCATGATGTGTGGCTTATGCTCATGTTTTAGTGCATTACTGTACTGTCATGTGCCTACTGAGCAGAGAGTGTATGTGGGGCAATATTCATCCCTGCCCAGGAATTAGGCAATGTAAAACATTTGCTTGAGTTCAACTGCTCCCCAACAAATTTTGGGATTGATGGGCTAATAATCTTGCCCATGCCAAATGAGTGAGATATGGCCAAAGGAAGAAAAACAGAGACTCAGGTAAAAATTGGCTTGAAGAGAAGGAATAGAAAGTGAGAAAGCTAAAGGTCTCTGAATGCAAAGCGAAGTTTACTTTGTGATAAGAGAGGCTTAATCACCATAGAGGGCTAAGCGTTCCTCCTCATTTCAAGTGCTATCCACCGGTCCTTGAGCCAATAGAAAACTGCACAGGCATAAAATTGGCTGTCCCCACTGCTAATCCAAATCCTGACCCATCTGAAATGTTACTGCTGATGCTGCAGTGCACGAGATGACAGTGCTGCAGTTATCCATCCTCTGCTTGGGTTTAGCTGCCACTTCTGTAGGGCTCCCTGTGCCCTGCTGAACTTCAAAGTGCCGACGCTACTAGGGTTAAGGTTGCCACTGCTATTCAGATCTGTCCTTTGTCCTGCAAAGATTAATGTGAGAAGCTGCTCTGCAGTGAGATGGGCGGTGACAAATTTGAAATATAAATAGATAAATAAGCCTGCCACTGTTTGGTGTGACTGCATCAGACAGCCAAAGTGGTAATCAATGGTGGGTACCCATGAAAGGGATTTGGAGGAGATCTGTCTGGTGAAAAAAGTGACAGCTGCTTCTCAAACTAGGGAATACACATATTTCTACCTTAAGCAGGATATTTTGAGGAATGATTTATTATAGTATGTTGCAAAAATGTTAGATGGAAATGGTTTTGGTTTTTTTGAAAATTAAAAGCAGAACTTTGGGAGAAAAAAGAAACAAGAAACTGAGTACTGGGGCTAAGCAACAGTGTTTCTGAATATCTGAAAAAAAGTTGTAATCTACAATAAGCAGGAAAAAAATTCCACAGAAACGAGAATTTTAACTTCAGGCATCAGGTTATCGTAGGAAACAAGTAACACGTTTACCTAGAGATAGTGTGTAAGATTATTTTTATATTAATTGTGTGTGTTTTTTATTCTACCTATTGACTCTGGTGCTTATTGTCTCTTACAAACTCAATTTTGCATTTTTGGAACTTGGAACTTCTTTACAATAGAGTACCTCTGAACAGGAATAGACCAGCATCATATTGTGGTCTACTAGAATTTTATATTTTCCTTAGGATTTTCCTATGGCAGATCCATTTAAGCTGCCATCTGAGATTTGAACAATTTTTTATTTTTATCTCCTTTGCAATTGAATGTTTGCCTGTGACCACTTAAAAGCAAAACTGGATTTTTAATATTTTCTCTTCCCCCTTTCTGATTTTTAAATAATGCTTGATTTTATTTATCTTTTATGAGATTGGTCTGTCTTCCAAAAGGGAAATGGGGAAATGAGCTGATTTCCCTAATCGTTCATTTCAATATTACATGGCCAGGAGGCGGCTACAGCCTATTTTTCCTTTTCTTATTTTCTCCCTTTTAAATTCCCAGAAAGTAGCACAGATTGTGGAACTTTTATTTCATATACCAGGGTTAAGAGAAAGATGACAAATAAAGGATCCTCCTGGAAGACAGGTGGGGGCAGCAGTAATTACCATTACTATTAAATCCAATAAACGTTTCCTTTATTTGTGTTATCAGATTAAGAGTCAATAGCTGTATATGATGATGGTAAACATAATTATAGAAGGACGAATTCTTATGTAATCAAAATGGCAACAGAGACTACAGTACAGTGTTATTGTACGGGCATTCATTCATTTTGTAGAATTACGGAATAAATTTAGACAGAAAATAACTTAAGGAAGGGAACTCCCTAAACAACCTAACAAGAGCAGAGCAGAGAATATCTATCCGAATGTTGTGGGAGCAGAAGAGGATATGATAATAAAGTAGAAAGAAATAGTGTTAGTTAAGGCAAGTAAATTATCACCTCCCCAAATCTATGTACCAAGGGAAAAATAAACTGTCAGCTCAGCTATAGAACATTTAGACTCAAAGAATGTTGATTAGGACACTAAGAGACAGAACAACACTGGGAAGCAAGGTCACTGGGAAATAATACCTAGAAGAAAGTAACACATCAATCGTGACTTTATTCAGAGAACCCAGCCTTTGTCTAACTTAATGAGCTACTGTCTTTAAGTGTCATCCTCATTACCGCACTATCTTTACCGCATCAATGTGCATATCCAGTCAAACTGTGCTGCTATATTCAGTAAATTAGTCTGCTGTACTGATCATATGTATATTGTAATTAGCATATGTCTCTATAAGAAGGTTGCAGCTCCGCCCCTCTTTAGATTAGCCTCTGCTGCCTTGGTACCGTAATAAACAATTTGTGCTTCAATGAAAGGGTATGTTTGATCCCCATTGTTAAAGAACTCTATTAAGACATTTCTCTTACAATGATCTGGCAAGAAACCTGAATTACTCCACACTGCAACATTTTGTTGCAGTTTCAACTATCCTATTTCCCGGATTCCCTGTAAGTTATAAACAGTGTGGAGCAGAATCTTGAGAGTAAAAGTAATGGTTTTGTTAAACAATACCTATTTCAAAAATTTTGTATCTCAGAAAATGCAGTCCTAAAATGTGGTTAACAACATCTGAGTCTCACATTCTGCGTGTTGTGGTGGCTGCGAGCTATATTTAGCAACTTCTGTCTTTGGTTAAGAAAAACAAGCTGCTTAACAAGAGTTGTGGCCTTTTAGTTGACAGTAGTTGTTTTGTTCATATGGAACTGCATTGTTACCACCATTGGTTTGGAGTAGCTAATATTTCCACCCGGATTCTCTATTCATTTTATAAATTTGAATCTTGTCTCTTACACAGACCACTCTGAGAATTTAAAGCAATCAAGAACCCTCTCACACAAGCAACTATATTGCTCCAGCACTGCATGGGGCATTTTACAGTATAACATTAATACTGGGGTTTTGTCTTATTTGGGCCAGGATACACAAGGGAGATACTAGACATCACTTTGGATACACGTTTTTCTTTTAGGTTTTTGTTTGAGATTTCTGGAGGTTTTTCCTCCAGAAATCTCAAACAAAAACCTAAAAGAAAAACGTGTATCCAAAGTGATGTATCGAGTTTTCTTTTGTACTTTGCAGGCAGATTTACAACAACGTCTGGTGGCATGAGAAGGAAGCACATTTCTGAGTCTTCAGTTTGAAAATATGTTTCATCGTATTCTAAGTTTTGCACTGGTTTCAGTTCAACATAACAGAACTACTGAAACCGTGAAGTCTGGTTTGCCACTTGTACAATCAATTTTGTCCCTTTGACTTTGGGTTCTTTATTGTTCCCCTCTTCTACTGTACTGTAAGTTACAAATGGAATTGAGAATATTATATTTTCTCTGTACGTCATCCAACTATCTGATGCTCTTTTTGCACTTCCAAGTAGACACAGCACAAACGTGCCCTGGCAGTATCTTTTTTCCACCATCTCTCTAATATTGCCATCTTCTCCTCCCCAGCCATGAGTGAGAAAGGATTGAGTCATCCCCTTAATTCAGACACCATCCAAGGGCAGCATCAAGGTGTCCTAAAATCTACCCATCACTTCGAAGGGAAATCAGCTGACTGCAGTGACAAAAAAGGCAGGATCGGGACTGGCGGAGGGGACAGCAAATGCCATGCTGGTAGAGCTTCTGTTGGCTCAAGCTTTGGTTGATCACCCTTCAGCTCAGGTGCGGGAGGGACGGAACTGAAACAAGCGAATGAGGGAAGAACCAGGCCCTTTGGGCTTCCCTCTTTTCCTCCTTTCCCAAGTTAATCGCTTTATTGCATTACAAAATGTGAATAATACATTACAGGATACAGATAATAACTGAGTACAGTAGTATTTGTACAAAAGAAACTAGAAATGGTTAACACTGCGATAATTTAGATTAATTAAACCTTTAAAAATGAGGAAAAAGGTTTATATATAATGATAAATATGATTTCTAAAATGTCATGAACATAAAGCTGCTTAAATTGTACAATTAATGCTGAGTATGACATTGATAAACAGTTGCAAAATGGATTAAATTATTTTATAATATGAAGGTTTTGATCTTCAAGCTCAATACTGTATAGACTATATTATTATTTATTGTTACAGGTAGTCTTCGGTTAACAACCTCAATAGGGACCAGAAAATTGGCTGTTAAGTGGGACGGTTGTTAAGTGAGTTACCAGGTGACTGGACCAGATTTTACAATAATTTTTATGTTGGTCATTAAGCAAAATACATGGTCATTAAACGAACTGTGTGGCCATTAAGTGAATCCAGTTTCCCCAATGGACATTTTTGCTGTGGTCGATAAGTGAATCATGCAGTCATTATGCAAATCCAACTTTTCCCATTGACTTTGCTTGTCAGAAGCCCCCTGGGAAGGTCACAAATTGTGATCATGTGACTGCAGGTGGTGGTGCGATGGTTTGCGACTATCATAAGTGTGAGTACAGGTCATAAAGCATTTTCTGAGGCTGTTGTAACTTTGAACCATTGTTAAATGAGCGGTCGTTAAGCAGGGACTACCTGTATTCATAAATGTTAAAATGGACGGAAAGGAAGGAAGGAAGAAGAGCTGCTTAGAAAAAGTAGATAGTTAATTTCTAACTTCCCCCTTCTTTATACTCCAACCAATTTACAGTGTTTATAAACATTTTTTTTTTTTGTCTGCTCTCAGTCATTACTGACCCTGCAGTGACCGCCCCCTAGCGGTTTTCAAGGCAATTGTATCTTTTTGTTTTTCGGAAGTAGTCTTTGCCAGAGCCTCCTTCCTAGAGCATAGCCCAGCTGGCGAGCGCAGGAGCCGGGATTTCCGTTGCTTCGCGCCCCGTTTTTCGGGCGAGCGCGGTTTCGCGCTTTACCGGCCACTGGTCCCGTCTCTCTGTGCAAGGCGCTGCCAGCATTCTTCCTCCCACCGGAGTGAGAGTCCCCATTTATCTACTCACGTAAGTTTTCGATCTGTTGGGTTGACAGAAGCTGCGGGTGGAGAAACAAGAGCTCACCTTGTTTAACGCGAGAGGCTGGACTCGAACCGCTGAAGTTTTCAGCCATTTCTGGCCGGCAACTTTCAGCGTCATTAAGCCGCATTTAGACCCCCTTAAAAACCATCCTGTAAGTGTTTGTATTTGCCTTGCTGCGTGATGTATTCTTGCTCGAATTTGGTTAAACTTCTGTTGTGGACATAAGCTGTTAGTTTTGCCATTGTTGTGTATTCTTCAAGTTTAAGTTCCCAATCAGATATCATCGCTGTTGCATTTTTCTTCCAATGTTGGGCAAAGCTTATCCTCGTAGCTGTGAGCATGTATCTTAATAAATTATGGTGCTTCTTGTTAATACTGGGATACCTACTAAAAATGTGATTTCATTTCAAATTTAATTTTTAAAATTATCTGGATGGTGCTATGTACATCTTTCCAATACTTTAAAGTTTTTTTACATGTCCACCATAAGTGTAAAATGTTCCTTCCGTTTCATGGCATTTCCAATGTTTCTTACTGTAAGATTTGTCTATCTTGGAAATTATTGATGGAGTTGTGTACCATCTGTAAAACATTTTATACCAGTTCTCATTTAGAATATAATTGGGAGTAAGAGTCTTTAGCAATCATGAGCGGAGAAGATTCCAAGGGCTGCAAAAGAGGGAATTGGGCCCTTGTGCTAACACATGTCCTGTTTAGGTGTTTGTTTGAATACAGAGATTTGGAAATGAGGAAAAATGCAGATGTACTCTATACAAAGCTTACATGGTATGATTTGAGCCACTGCAGGTCCTTGAAACTTGGAAGCAAGTCAATTTCCCTTTGATTGGAACTCTCACTCACCCCCAAATCCTTGGCATTCTCCACTCCCTGCAGCTGATAAGCAGACAAAGTGCCCCTGATATCCTTACCCCTGGATTTGGGGAAACCAGATAAGCAACAACTTCATTTTTAATTGTTTGCCTTAATGCCCAAACCAGCATGGGGAGACAAGGATGAGGAATGGGGTGTTGGGATTACTACAAACAATTACTATTTTTTTATTTCATCGTATTTATATAGCTGCCCATCTCACAAAAAGTGACTCTGGGTAGCATACAATAAAAAACAAACCATAAAATAAGCAATATTAAAAACATTCCACAATTAAAAAGCAATTTGGAGAACTTCCTGATTCACTGTTTTGTGTAGCACCCTGTCTGATGAAGTGTTCTCAGGAATTCCAGCATGCTGGGGTTTTTTGTCATTTGATTGATCCTAATAAAAATGCTACTGCAGTATGAATTTTGGATGTATTTTATTTTATTTTTGCTGATGGATCACCACAATTACTATTTCTCTTCATGGGTCAAGAAACTTCATAGGCGAAGCCTTTCTGACTTGGAGTTAAATGTCATGTGAAAAGTTTAGCTTTCTAAATATCTCTGTGTTTATTAAGTGGCTGTCAAAAAGCTTAAGAACAGTGCAAGTAATGGTGAAAAATGCAGGGCAATTCCTGTACGAGAAGCCTTTTTTAGAGGACTATTTTTGACTCAGATTCCACGTGTATCCTCAAATCGTCCCTGTGCCTTTTACATTTTTGTTGGTTAAGAGCAATTTCAAATGAAAGAGACAGATTGCCACCTTCTGTGGAAAAACTTGTGGGAGAGGAGAAATGCCAGCAGCCTCCTCCTCTCTTTTAGAGGCGCCAGTTCCCAGCCTGAAAAAGATTGGAACGCTGAAACCCTCTGCTGTGAACAAGCCAGAAGGAGTTTTGCACTGAGTGAAATGTCAGACTTTTCCAGCTCCCCTTGTGGTGCGTTTGTGGTCACGTTTGACATTCGGAAGATGGAAACCGAGGGAATCTCTTTACTGTACAGTAGTCTTATGATGAAGATTTTACCCTGTCTCCCTTCCTTCACCTGAGATCAAAGTTAGACTAATGTTTGCATTCTTTCTCATCTTAGATCTAACGCTGAAGGCAACATTTCACACAAATGCTTGAAAGATAAACAATAGATCTAAGCAGTTGTTATTATAATGTAAGTTTTGAGTTTGGCAACCAGGATTATCTTTAACATTATGTCATAATTTATGTGAGATGGGCAGCTATATAAATATGATAGATAGATGAATAAATAAATCATGCTCAAAGCAGCTCTGGTCTTATAAAAGGCTGGTATGTTTCATCTGGAAGAAATGAGAATTCTGAACGTAGAGTTTAGAATATTACATCACAATTCACACTTTGTATGCTAGAATAATTTTAACCTTGCTATAAAGTATGTATTGTGGCAAGTTGGGTTAATTACAGTGTAAACAGTATATTCCCCTATTTTCTTCACATCCAGACAGTATCAATAGCAATCCTACAAACTCTGACTAGTCGAGCCCCACTTTATTGCTTTGTATAAGACAAAGGTTGGTAGCACAATATCTTCTATAGAGTATAATGGTAACTTATAGAATTTGCCTATTGTCATAAAAGCAATAGACATTTTAAAAAGATATCTAAATAGTTTGCAAATATAAACTCTGGCTCTAATTTTGAATTTTCATTTCATAGCTGGAAAACAGAAAGGAAAAACTGTAAACAAAGTTGAAAGTAATTGTAGATAGTGTCCTAAGTTAAATAAAAGACAATAGCAGTGAAAAGTGGTAGAAATATCAAGTACCTGGAGGGGATCAATTTGAGAGACCAAAGCCCTAACTTCAGGTACATTGTACAGGTGAAACTCGAAAAATTAGAATATCGTGCAAATGTTCATTTATGTCAGTATGGCAACTCAAAAGGTGAAACCAATATATGAGATAGACGCATTACATGCAAAGCGAGATATGTCAAGCCTTACTTTGGTATAATTGTGATGATTATGGCGTACAGCTTATGAAAACCCCAAATTCACAATCTCAGAAAATTGTGTTTCACCTGTATAAGATAGAATTCATAAAGTTATTTTTCTAATAAGGATTTTGGGTTTTCCCCCTTGTTAACATGGTTATCTTTGTTTCTGTGGATGGGGGGGGGGGGGGGGCTGAAGTTGGTAATGGGAAATTCTAGTATTGGTCTGCAAAGATCAAAAGCCCTTTCAGAATGTGTTGACAACATCACTAGGCGATCAGTAGGGCCGGTGTAGCTTGAAAAGGCAACTGTAAATCATAGCTGCTGTGTTTTTTAGAAACTAGTTAAGAATGTAAAAAAATTATTTATCTATGGAGGGAAAAGAAGACTGTGCTTAACTTGGAAATTTAAATTTCAATGGTTTACAAATAGACTTCATCATTCCTACAGATGTGTCTAAAAAAACAATGCTCTGCCTCTTTAGGGGTAAGTTAATTTAGCTGAGGTACATTCAGCATTCTATTTAAAAACACACTAAATTGCCCCCCCCCCCCAAATCTCTGCCACAAAATAAACTTAATATTTTAAAATAAACCATAGCCTTTTAAAAAATATCTGTGTGACAGACATTCCTCAGATACCCTGAAAGTACTCTCATTTCATTATAATAAAGCAAGGCTAATCCTATTGAACTGTATGATTTTTGTACGAACTGTATGAACATTGTACAATGAAGTGGCAACCTATGAAGAATTAACTAGTCCATATTATATGATCTTAAATGTACCTGGGATTCTAGCAAGTCAATTTTCCAAAGCCTAAACTAGAGAAGAACTCTGGATATCTATCCTGGGAAAGGTTTTACCTGTAAAGGTGTATGAGTTAGGATTCTACTCCTATTAGTTCTGTCCCGATTGGCTAATTCAAGTACTCTAATTCTGTTACACAAACCAGCCATAGTGGTAACTGAAGCCCAGCTTAAACCTGATATCTTATGCATAAATGAAAATGTGTCTAGTTGGGGGTCACTGTTTGGAATCATATAAGGTGAACTGTTTGCAGAGGTGGCTAGGTTTTATAGATGGGGGGGTAGGTGAGGGAACCCCTGTACCCCAGTTAAGCCTAGATGGCTCCATTGATGGTGATCCTCTTGGTCCTATCTATACTGACCTTGGCCTCCATCCTCAGAGGGTCCTAGTTATTTGTACAATCATGCTGTGTACTCTTGGCCAAGGTTCCCTAATGCATGAGTGATATACGTTTAGATACGTCAACCCAGTTTAAGCACGATATTAATTACACAACTGCTGTACAATAACTAGTGAACTTTTAAAAATCTCCAGTATCCCACTTAATTAGGCTTGAAGGAGAATATTCAAAACAGCTGGAACACCTTTATGAAAGCCTTGTGAATAACCTGCCAGTCAGCAAGTTTTAAAAATTCTATCACAATTAAGCAAGAAATAGTTGCAGAAAAATTGCTATAGTTCATAACGTTTATTACTGATTCATTTTTTAAATGTTTTTTTTTACCCACTCAAGGTTGAGTAGATAGTACTTTAACTCAGTAGCAAGGAAAGCCCCAGAATCACTGGACGTATTAATTCTATTTCACATTTCTTTCAGGAAAACCAAGAAGTGTATGCATGCAGGACATTCTAATATAAATATTCAGTATTTTTACTTATAAGAGCTATACAGATAGTCCTCACTTACTGACAGTAATTGGAACTGAGAACTCCATTGTTAAGTGATGCAGTCATAAGGTATGACATCACAAGACCACGCTGACTTATGATGGCAGTCCCAATAGTTCCAGTTGCTGTTGTTAGGCGAATCCTCCTTAGCTGTAGCATTCTGCAGTCATGTGATTGCCATTTGCGACCTCCTGCCAGCTTCCCTGTTGAATTTGCTTGTCGGAAGCCAGCAGTGAAGGTTGCAAATTGTGGCGTCGTAATTATGGCCCGATTGCTGAGCGCCCGAATCATCACATGACCATGAGGATGCTGCAATGGCCACAACTATGAGGACCAGTTGTAAGTCTCCTTGTTCAGCATCGTTGTAAGTATGAATAGTTGTTTACCAAGAACTACCTGTAGTTCAATGGGTAGAGAATTTGTACTCCATACAAAAGGTCCTAGATTCAATTCCTAATATTTCCAGGTAGAGATGGAAACAGCTCCCCTCCCATTTATAAAACCCTAGGGAACTAATCCTAGTTTATGAATAAATCAGAACTGCTGGGTTCACACAATACCTTAAGCTAAAGTCAATCAGGCACTATGAAAGTTCTTACAGTGCCCAGCCGGAATAACCATATGGCCTTTCCCCACTGCTGAATTTAAACGGTATCTGTCCATCCCTGAACTGGCAGAAAACTGCACCAGCATCAAGTGTACTGTCCCCATTGCCAGTTTTTATCTTGTCTCTATTTTGCAGTCACCTACTTTCTTCCAAGGTAATGGGTGCCAAGGCCTAATAGATTATACACTTTGAAGCTGGACAATGTTGGAATAAGGGGAAATATACTACTTTAATACTGGAACAACTAAGGATGGAATTGTCTCACTCACCGGTTGGGGAAGAGATGGAGACAATGTCATGGGGATACAGAAGAAAACGCATGTTTCCAGGACATGTTTGTGCTGTGCTTAAGTACAAGTAGGAGAAATATTATGAAGGCTGTAGTAGAACACCTCTGCAGAGATTCTGTGTCCAGTGTTTGATTCCCCTTGGCCATAGAAGCTTTCCACCCTAAAGACTTTTTGTGTTTCTACAAACCTTTGATTCCCCTTTGTCAACTGGTACCGCCATCATATGTTTGAATGGTACCATTTTGTCAATATGAGCAAAACCCACACTCATATGAGTTTTAATAAATATAAAGAGTTAGATTTATTTCTGCCTTTTTACCAAAGAGCTCAAGAACATAGTTATCTCCTCTTCCTGCCTTTTAAAAAAATCCTTACAACGTCATTGAGTTAAATTAGACTAAGAAATGGTTTGTTTTACCATGCTTTGTTACATAAGATATTGTTGGCTGAGTTCACTCTAAGTCATGGCTGGATTCAAATAACATACTAAGCTATAGTTAAATGAATAACAATATGGCTTATAATGGTTATGAGATAGCCCAGTGGTTATGAATACATTTTGTACCTGAGTGGGCACTGAATATGGGTCTCTCTAGGTCTAAAACCAAGACATCAGCTAGGCACTTTCTACAAAAGTTGGCACTTCCCAGGAATAAAGGCTTTTCAAGTAGACATGTGCTCAAATATCAGAGCTCATTAATGGGAGTGAGAAGCAATAAAGTAGGTCAGTAATTTAGACCAGTGTTTTTCAACCTCAGCAACTTTAAGAGGTGTGGACTTCAACTCCCAGAATTCCCCAGCCAGCATGGGAGTTGGTCCACACATGTTAAAGTTGCTGAGGTTGAGGAACACTGATTTAGATCCTAGATTCTATTAACTTACTGGAGGAGGAATTCTCCCTTTGGACAACTATTTACACTATTTTGGAATAAGAACCATTATGTTATAGAAATTATTATACGTAAATACCATATATTATATTATTATAATATATGGGGTTGGACTGGGAGTGAGGAGACCCCAATTCCAGTCTACCCACAGCAGCTCACTAGATGACTTTGAACCAGTCGCCCTCTCTTAGTCCAACTATCTCCAGGGCTGTGGTGGTGGAGAAAAATAAGAAGATGCAGCACTATGTACAATGCCTGGGCTTCCAGTACAAATGTGGGTTATAAATCAAATAAATAAATAAACACACAAATAAAGTGAAATATGTGTGAGCTGCCTGTCTACCAGTTGCCTCCTGACTATATTTTTTCTTTAATGGCAGAACAACAAGAAGCCCTGGTGACCAGAACCAGTCCCACTGGGTTTCAGTATGTCTATCCCAGCCCATGAATTGAGGCTGTTTGTCCCTGGTCCTCCTCACCTGCCTCTCCCTGGATGAGGATGACCTAGACTTTAACCCCATAATCCACTGTGAGCTGCACCCATTGAGGGAGAACAGGAGTTTCCTGAAAGGCCAAAAGAAGCAGCTGATTGAGCATGAGTCCTGAGCATTTTATTCTGGAAACTTAACTGAATTTAGGAGCTTCTGAATAAGGATACAGAAAATTTTGTTGTTAAAATGGCTGTGGATAGATGATGCCAGTTTGCTTCCAGGTCCAATCGAAGGTGCTGGTTTTGACCTTTAAAGTCCTTCATGGCATGGGGCAGGGTCATTTGAGGGACTGCCTCTCCCCGATTACATCTGCCCATCCCATCAGGTCTGGCAGAGAAGGCATACCGCGGGTCCTGCCTGCCAGAGAATTCCACTTGGCGGGTCCCAGGAGGTGGGCCTTCTCTGCCATGGCCCCTATCTTGTGGAATCTTCTCACTTGGAAGTGAGATCAGCCCCATCCCTTAACATTCCGCAAGTCCCTCAAGACCTGGCTATGTGATCAGGCCTGGGGGTCCCAGGGGACCGGGGAGATTTTGTGATGACTCCCTTACTATGATTAACACCATCCTCTCCTGTTGTGTGTTTTTATAGTTTTTATCATGATTGCTTCATATGTATTTATGGGTTTTTAAATTGAGTGCTGTACACTGCCCACAGTCACTTTTTTGTGAGATGGGCCACTATATAAATATGATCGATCGATCGATCAATCAATCAATGATGATAGTTTTATTGTCAGTGGGCTCAACACTGCATACAAGAAGAACAACGTAATAAAAAGAAACAAAGAGCAACAGAATTAAAGCCAGAAGTGAAATGCTAACCCAGCTAGTAGATTTTTTAAAAGCACCAATAAAGAGGGAAAAAAGCACAATCCTCTTCATTTTTACTCAGAAGTAAGTTCCGTTAAGATTATTACAGTTTACCCTCAGATATATGACTATGGACCTTCCCCACTTGTAGCAGTAGCAACATCTTTTTTCTGCTGCGTCCTCATAATGTTGCCTTCATCTTGTCCCCAACCTTAAGTCTTCCTTAGCTGTTCCAGTCAGTGTTAAGTGGTGCTTTCCCCCTCAAGCTGATAGCAACCCATGGCATTATCAACATGTATACAACTGGATATACCTCCCTGTCAATGGCACAGGCAGGGTAAGCCCACACCCACTGGCCATTTCAGGCTGGTGTGGGCACATCCAGTCCCCCTGCTGCCTGCACATCCTGTTTTAGGTCGTATTCTCTTTCAAATGGGGCTCTTGTGTCATACTGGTAACCTCTAGAGCACACACCGTAGCTGTCCGGTGGACTTGAAAGAGTTGGACTCTTCTGCTGTCCCAGGCACTTCCTTGAGCTTCTGTGTGAGCCGTCTGGCAAGATGCTGATGGCCCAGCCTATGCACAGGGGGTGCATACGACAGAAGCACTAACAGGATGCAGGCTCCACTCCCTTTGTATATGCACTGTGATATATAAGAGGCAGAGCTCGCAACACTGCTTGCATTGTTTTGATAAAAGTGGTGGGTCCTGTAGACCAACGGTGTCCAACTGAAATAGAAACAGGGGCCACTAAACTGTACACAAGAATCCATATCGATTTAGAAAACCACATATTTGTATATTTCTTATTAATACATCAAAACATTAAAATCAGATAGGAACTACAGTAGATATAACTAATGTATATAAAATAAAGTATTATTACAAATTTGACTATTTGTTTCCAATATTTATTTCTCTGTGTGTGTGTGTGTATACACACACATACTGTACATACACATATTTCCCCATCACCCCACTCTAAGCTTCCTCCTGGCCTGCTGCCAAATTTTTGCACAAACCACCTCCTCACCTTCTACTCCTACTTATCACCTTCCTGCAATGTTCCCTCTAATTTCTGACGTGCCGTGTGCTGAAAAAAAAATGTTTTGTGCAGCTTTTCCCAGACCAAATACAAAATTGTGCGTCACAGTATGAGAATATGAGTAAATCGCAAATATATACAATAGTGACAGGTTAAAATAATTACATATTTCTTAATTAAAGTACAGAAACTAGAAAGTATAATGTTACGTCACATGCACACTTGAAAGTTGTACCTTCAAGTTGTTTTGGACTCCTGGCATTTGCCCCCTGCACTTCTCTCGGCAGCAATTTTCTACCGTGACTTGGCAGTTCTTCCTTCCTAGGCGAGAGAGAAGTGACAGGCCCAAAGTCACCCAGCTGGCTTTATATCTAAGGCAAGACTAGAAATCATGGTCTCTTGGTTTCTAGTCTGATACCTTAATCACTACGCCAAACTGGCTCCACACATACACACTTACAGATTATAATATAAACTCACTAGTCACTGATAACTGCAATCAATATTTTGTAAGCATTAAAATCAATCAATCAATCTATCTATCTATCTATCTATCTATCTCTTTCCTTCCTTCCTTTCTTTCTAATTTGATATTGTAATGAAAGAAAATTTTGAAAAAAAAGCATTATACAAAAAGCATTCAGATTGCCCCCTCTCTTTCATTCCCCCCCACCCATTTTTTCCTTCTTCTCTGGATGTATTCTGAACTTACTTTAACTTTTAATGATTATTGATTTAAAAATGGAAAACTTTATAAAGTTAACAATGATCATGGACCTTGCGCGGTTCAAAACTCAACTGATATTAATTAAGCCTGCTTTGGAGGGAGGAGAGAAATTAATTCAACCTGTTTTGGAGGGAGGTGCTCCTTCACGTGCTGGTGTCTCAGGGGTCTGGAGCGGGTCGGCTACCAGTGCAAGGCTCCCTGCCTGCCTGCTGTCCAGGGAAAAGGAACAAGCTCGCTGCCTCAGCTTAATTGCAGCATCAGGGTTGCTTGGCGTGGCTGCAGCGCAGCCTGAGAGGGAACTCCTGTCACGTGGTGCTCCTGCTCGATTTGCACCACAGCAGCACCAAACAATCCTGGGGGCTCCAGTTAAGCTAAGGCAGCAAACTTGTGCAGGACTCCTTGAGAGCCTGGAGTTTTATGGGGGTTGGTGACTAAATTTATTATTTTTTAGTTTTAAAATGCAATGTTATCTATGTTTTATTGTCTTTTTATTTTATTTTGTTAAATATTTCCCAGTTGCATTTTAATCTGGTTCAGGCTGCACTCAGGAGCGTTGTGGACCACACGCAGCCCACGTGTCTGACACCTCCACTGTAGACACCTCTGGGGTCAACCTTCAAGGTTAGCCTCTTTCAAACTCTGTACCACGGAAGCACACTGGATCAACTGATCAGATGGCTAAACCCATCGATGCTATGACTGGTGGAGGGTTTCTTTCCAGCTGGTTACATTTAGAAAAGGGGAAAGCCGGAAAGCCAGAAGGTTAACCAGTAGCTTTACTTAATATGCCCCACACACTTGAACACCACCATCTGGCAGCATGCCAGAACACAGGCTAAAGTGTGGGATCTGCAGTGGGGATAGCAGATTTTACGCTGGTAAGTTTTCTGATGGCTCAAGGACGTGCGGATAGCACTTTAACTGAGCTGGGAGGAAAAGTCATTTGTCATCCATTACCTTGGAGGGAAGTCAGGTGACTGCAGTGACTTGAAACAGAGGTAGGGTAGAGATCAGCAAAGAGAAAAGTAAACTACTTGTTGGTATAGTTTTGTGCTCACTGAAGGATGGTGGATAATGCCTGATATTGGATCATCTCAGCCCTGGGAAGGCCCTATGAGTCTTAAGCACTACTAAAGTTTACCTGTACAAAAGAACAGAGCAGAAATGTTTCTGCCTAAACTGTACAGATTTAAGAGAGGCAGTGTCAGAATCTGTGCACCACTAGATGCATTGCTAACTTTGCTAACTCCACTTAGAAGATGGAAGCAGAGAGAAAGTAATTAGTTTTGGAGACAGCTCATGGCTAGGAGGCTCCTGAGAGCAGGACTAGGACCTAGAGGCATCTCTAATGATTGAAAAATAACCACCATCTTGCTTTGGTACTTCAATTTTTCTAAGTTTCCCTCTCTGCTTTGCAGCTAAGAAATACAAGTCGGTGTTCAATAAATTATCTGGGTTCCCTTTTCAAAAAGGCTTTGCGGAGGAAAAAACGAGGTATTGGTCGGCAGTAACTTCATTCCAATAAAATCTTCAAGGCTGCCTCCCCCCCCCCCCCCGCCTTTCTCTATGTAGAAAAATGGTTAGATGTTGGCAAGTTCTTTCTCTGAGCTCCACCACACTTCCTCCTCATGGGCGAGGAAGGTGGGGGAAGAAACAGAGAAAGGAGTCTTCCCCCCATTTGGAATTCATGTTAATCCAGCTCGTGTCATTCGCCTCGTCTGCGTCTCCGGCCCTAGTGGCGGATTCCAACGAGCAGCGCTGCCTGTGGGTGGATACACGGCACCGACATTTCAAGGAGACATTTCAAATCTTATCCAGGGTTTTCCTTCCCTGCCCTTTCTTTCTTTACTTGATATTGTTCTCTCGACATCGGCAGCCTCTTCCCTCTTCCAAACCGTCCCCTGCCTGGGAAAATCGGCAGGGAAAGTTGCCTTCATTTTATCTCAGATGAAAAGCTGGGTTCCCTCTTTCTCTCTCAACTCAGCGCCACGAGACAAACCCGATTTGCTTAAAAACTCCAGCAATTCAGAGTTTTTCTGCCTCCCCAAAGCCCTAAGTCGCCTTCTCTCGCGGCCTCTTTTTTTTTTTTCGAAAAGGACGCATCGCTTCAGTTACAGAGGGAGGTTTCGCCACTCGAAAGAAAGGGGGGGGGGACTCGCTTTCCTCGCACACGCGTGGAAACACGCGTCGAAGCTGTGCGGCGAAGACGCGGAGACACTTCGTGGGGTTCTTTTAGTTTCTTTGTATGGAGATTCCATTCAAACTGTTCAGCGTGTCGCCAGTAGCCTTCCGCCGAGGAGGAGGGGGTGGTGGAAGAAAATAGTCCCAAGCTACTCTTACCCCTTGTTTCTGAGGGCAGAAGCGGGAGGCAGAGCGCGAGAGGCGGGTGCTCGATTCAGCTCGCCCTGCTGCGGCCCCACAGCAGCCCCTTTGCACCCACGTCCCCTTCCTAAGCCGGGCTGCACGGCCGAGCTTGTAGGGCAGCTGCCCAACTCCCCCTCTTTCCCCCTTTTCCCTCTATAATGATACAATGTAGCCTTGGAACAAGCTGTATCATTGGGCGTAGAGATTGCAAAGCTCTAACCACGTAGAGCGGGCGATACGCCTCTCCACCTAACTTAACAAACGGAAGCATCGGGCCGGCTTTGATGGACGGGGAGGAAGGGCCAATGGGGAGTGGGGAAATCTTCCCAAAATGTGTGGGCGGCCAATGGGTGGAGCGGGGGGGCAGGCTCGCGGGGAGCCTAGCAGCTCAGGTTGACAGTGACTAGTCCCAGTGCAGGGAAGTGCAAGGAAAGGGATGAGCCTTAAAGTTCGAGGCTTCGTCTCATTGCAGGGAATTTGAAAAAAAAGGAGCGAGGAAGGAAAAGTCCCGCAATCTAAAACTTGCAAATAGCGCAGGGGGAACGCGAAGCCTTCAGTTGCGGCCAACTTCCCCGGAGCTGGTTTTTTTTTTCTTCTTCTTTTTCCCTCCCCCTCCTTTCCTCTCCCCTGCCTTTTTGCAGAAAGAGGAGAGTCCTGCTGTTATTTCTGCGCTCTTTCCCCTTTTCTCGCCAAATTCTGAGTCCGGGCTTCTTCTTGGCCGCCTCCCCCCCCGCCCCCCATGCCAACCATGATAGAGAAGGGCCCAGAGGTCTCAGGGAAGAGAAGGGGCAGGAACAATAATGCCAGCAGCGCGGCCAGCGCTTCCAACAGCGCCTCCGCCAGCGCCAACAACGCTAACAATGGGAATAATAAAAGTTTGGCAGGGGCAGCAGCGCCCAATGGGAATAGCAGCAGCAACAACTGGGAAGAAGGCAGCTCCGGCTCTTCCAGCGATGAGGAGCACGGTGAGTCTTTGGGGACAAGCGGAGCGGGGAGGGTGGCCGCGTCCTCGCCTTCGAAGCCCCACAACTCTTTATCAGAGCTACAGCCCGCGGGGGGGAGGGGAGGGGAGGAGAGGGGAGGGAAAGCTAGAATTGGGAAATAATAATTCTTTGTTTTTAATGTTGTCAGGAGGAGGAGGAATGAGAGTGGGACCCCAATATCAAGCGGTTGTTCCTGACTTTGATCCCGGTGAGTCATTTTTTCCCTTCTCAAAAAGCAGAAAGCTCTCATTCTTCCACGACTTCTCCATCGATGTTTTTGAAATAGGTGGCTCTCCCTTTACACCTTCCGACTCCTCCTGCCACCCCCACCTGATGGCGGTCTTACTCGAGGGTAAATCTCACGAGTGCCGCGGGCTGCCTCCTCAGGAAGGGTGCACCGAGGTGGCAAACCGTGGCCAGCTCCTAATGTGGACTTCATTCGGGAGGGTATCTCCGTTGAGTTTAATGGATCTTATCCCCAAGAGGAAGCCTGTCTGGATCGCTACAAGCTTCTGTAATTAACTCATTTTTTCCCGTGAAAATATTAAAAGTAAGATTAGAGGACACTTTCTTCCTGTTGTTTTAGTTTTTCTTTTTTAAGTGAGTTTCATTTGCAGAGGTGGGAAGGTGAAAATTCCCCTCCCCGCCCAAATTGCATGTCTGTCCAGCAGTTCAAAGAAAGAAAATGGTGGGGGGGGGGGAGAATTGATGATGGGGAGAGAAATGAGTTCAGGAAAGGTGGCAGCAGCACACTTGGGAATGGACGGGGGAGGGGGAGGAGGGTACAGTAGTGGAGTTATTCTGGGGTTTTACTTCCTTATATGAAATCTATTTTATAAATAAATGTTTTCCATTTTGTCCTTCCCTTTGATGATGTGGAAGATAACTGGTTGACATAGCAAGGGGGAAAAAAGCTTTAATCTTATGTCCCCCACCCCCATTTTTTGTTGGCTTTCAGGTGTGGCTACTATTTCCATATTCACAGAGTTAGAAGAGCTGGCCCTTTATGAAAATCGGTGCCAGTCTACTCCCCGAGACTCCTCCCCTTCCCCCTTTGCACATAATTATTTTAGATGCAATTGACCTAAATCCAATTACTTTTTTTTAATGAGTGGTTTTATCCGATTAGGTTTTTTGAGGTAGTGGTGAGAATAAGGCTCTTTTACTTCTTGCTTTCTTAATGATGAAATTTAGGGCAAGTAAAGGGCAAAGAAAGAAAAGAGGAGCAGTTAATGAAAAGCAGCAGAGCACTTTCTAGGGGGCGCTTGGTAGACTTGGTGACAAACAGGAAAACAAATTTGTCCATTGAGAAAGAAGGATTCCTGATTCTCTTCCTGTGCTTGCAGATATGATGCTACTGTTAGGAATGGGGCGAAAAAGCTTCATTTTTTTGTTTCTTTCTTTAGGATTTGCAGTTTCATTAAACTCAGCCATGCCTCTTGGAGAAGCTACTCTGTAATGTTCCACTTGATTATATTTTCTTTCCGATTTAAAATGTTAAGGGGAAACTGAGTAAACAAAGGAATTCAAGTGTTCTTGTAAAGCACAGAATTTTTAAAAAGTGCTCCTCTTGAGTGTATTGGAGGACATGCCTGCAATTTTTTTAAAGAGGAGAGGGCTTTATTTCTTTAGTTTTTAATTGCAAGCTTTTAAATGGTTTCCTTGTAATTATAAGCTATTTTTTTTTAAAAAAAGCAAAGAACTCCTGTTTAATTTGAAAAATGTGTCATTTCTTTTGATCCTGAGGAATTCTTAATATTTTTCTAGCTTGCGGATTGCCATAATAGGTTATTGTACTAGTAGGTATATAAGAGCTGCCAAGGCTATGAATCAGGAAGTCCCCGGTTTACTACCATAGAGTTAGGCAAGGGCCTTGCAATCCATCCAGTTCCCTGTTGGCAACAGGAAATACACAGCTGGAGCATCCTCAGCAAATGGCTGTCCAGCTTTTGTTGGAAAACTGGCAAGTGAAATCCCTCCCATTAGTTGAATATATTGTACTGTTAATTGCTGTTCTTTTAAGAAGATACTTCTAATGTTCAGCCAAAATCTCCCCTCCTAACTAGCCCATTAGACCTTGCCCTGTTTTTCTGGGGTGGAAAACAAGTTTTTTCCTCTCATACATGACAGATATTTCAAGGGTACTATCCTGGTCTGCTATTAGCCTTCTGTCTCTGCTAAATAGTCCTATTTCATAACCCATTTGGGACTTGTTTTCCAATTCCCTGGCCCCTTAGTTGCTGTCTCCTGAATTTGTTTGATTTGTTCATATCCTCCTTAAGGTGAAATGCAAAGAGCTGGACACAATATTCCAGCATGAAGTCAGGCTACACAGTAAAGTCAAATTGTTTCTTATGATTTGGGAACTATGCTGAAAATTGCATTTATGTATTTATTTTGGCAGCTATTTTATTTGCTGATCCCCATTTAGCTTGTGGTCAGTTGTAGCCAACAGCTTAGATGTATGGATTTGATTCTCCCTGTCCTCTCTTACTAAACTTTTTATAAGTGTCTGAGCTGAACTAACAAAACGGTTTCCCACTTTAGAAAGATCATTTTGAATTTTATTCTTATCTTCTGAGGTTACTTACTCCCTAATTATGTGAGTGTGGGACTGTAACCTAAGTCTGCCTGTACATCATTAGGCTGAATGTGGCCTTAACAAGCTATGATTCTTTCCAATTAGTTCCCAGTCTGCAATATAGGGAGTAAATAATTCTGATCTACCTAACTAGGGTGTTGCTTTTTTCAAAGTGATTCTTAAAATCTGAGAAGATGTGTGCATGCATTAGTACTTAGTATGCTGTATAAAATTTAATTATGAAACTTGGAGCAAAAATATACATTGACTTCCTTAGGAAAATGAAATGGTGGTATTTCATTATAGTAGAATATTTACATTTTCTCTCTCAGTTTTATTTTCCCACTCCAGACTGCTGCCTATCTATTATACTTTCACCCTGCCTTTCCTTTAAAAAGTGAACATTGTATATGCAGTTTCTTTCTTTTCCTGTTCTGTTCTCATGTTTACCTTATTGGATGGCTAGTTTGAGTTAGACTAATTCCGAGCCAGCAAGTTTCATTGTATGGATTGGAATCTGTGTTTTCTCAGGTCTAGCAGGATACTATATGTGCTTGTCTCATGTTAATGTAAGCCCTTTTTTTAATGCCTGATACATATCTGTCCAGAAAACTGCAGTACATGAATTCCACATATAGCTTAGTCATGTGACAAATGTCTAACTTCAGAGTTGCTATTTTTACATTTGTGCATAGCTGCTTTCAGGTGTTTGAATCTAAAAGTACGTAGAGGAGATGGGAAGGCATTCTTTGGCACTACCCCTCTCAGTTGCCCATGTTGGTAAGGAAGTGAAACTTGCCATGCATGTGTATGAAGCTTACTGATCTGCATGACCACAGCTTTGAATGCATGGAGGGCAGGAACCACCTTTTGTTGACCTTTTGTTTCAGACTGGTGTGAGTGGGTGGCGAGAGTGTAACATGTGGGTCTCTCTCCTTCCCATGCTTTGGAAACCAAATGCTTGAAGAGAGCTTGTGAAAGTGTGAGTTGAATGTATGCAGCAAAATAGACACATTGTATCATACATAAATAGCATCCTACTGTATTAATATGCAATTAGCTTTCAAGTAGAAGAGACCTCTTAGATGAAATGGCCCTGAGTTTTTAAGAATAAAATGTGTCAGATGTTGAAGGATATGTTATCAGATTCTCTTCTCTTTTATTTAACCTAAAATGTGAGTTGAGGTGACAGTGGTGATGATGATGTGGACTATTATAATGTAGGTGTGGTCGTTTTGTTACATTGCTGCTAAAGAGGAGAATCGGTTAACTATTAAGGTTTTGTATGGAAAAAGTGTGTTGTAAAAAATCTTTCTAAACTTGCACATATCAGCATCTGTGTGAGGCTTCCCAGGTTTTCAGTATTTTGTTTCTGTCCTGTGTTGCACTGCAATTACTTGTTAGCTCAGTATGTCATATGAATTCATCCACCATTATGATTTATAGACCACAGTTTATGACTCAGAGTTTTGAATGAGCCCAGCCAGTTGTGACTTATTCAAGAAATCATAATTAAATAAACCGTGGGTTAACATGATCAGTAAACCCCAGTTGCTAAAATATCAGTGGCCATTTTTCTCTAACTTGTGTTCTCTAGATGTGTTGGGACTACAGCTCCCAGAATTCATAGCCAATTTGGAAAGAATCCCAGGAGCTGTGGTTCCCATATATCTGGAGGACATCAGGCCGGGGAAGGTTGTTCACAGTTTAATTTGGTGAAAATTGCATTGTGTTTTGTAGATTTTTCTTTAAAAACATCAGTGTATGTGTAAAAAAAAGTTCACAACTCCCCCTGTTCAGTCTAAAATTTTCCTGTTCTTTTAAATCAAAGTTGGGTTTGTAATAAAATTGAATTTGAACGCTAGACATTTGCAGATGGTATGTTGAAGTTAAGAGCAAGAGAATCCTGATGATTTTGAAGGAGATGGATTGTGTGTTCAGTGAGTTCTTGTACACTTGTGCTAGAGATTACATGTGTGAGGAACTGACGTTTTATCTAAAGAGCAATAAGTTGCACTAAGGTCTTTTTTAAAAATAGTTTCTATCCAATGTTAAGGAGTTTGCAGAGCACTGTCGGTAATTAGAAAACAAAAACAAACTTTTCATTTAAAAAACCCCCTTATTAGTGAAGTTCTGTACTAATTAAAGGTAGAGATTGTCAATTACTTCACAATGAATATTGCTTTAACTCACAGAAATGTCAGTAATGTCAAGGGAATCTTTCCCAGAAGTATTATGTCAAGTAGGTCTTCAGTCTCAGCAGTTCCTTTTCTTTTTAAACAAACAAACAAAGTTTTTTTTCTTTTTGAATTGGTAAGTAAATTGTGCTGGAAAATATCCCAGGCAGTTTTTTCCCCTCTCAGATACCTACAGATTTGCTGTGGTTAACTTGAAAATGCTTTTCTGGTCCTGTATTTTAATCTTTGTGACTTTTTGTTTTTGTTTTTTGGCTATCTTGGGCAATCTAAATGTCAAGCAGAATGATAGGATTACATTGGCTTTTAAATATTTTTATTGACCCCTTTTCTGTTACTTATCAATGGATTTTATTGTTTTTACTGTTTTAATAGTCCAGAGAATGCTGATTATTCATAAGTTTAGAAACGTAATGAGTAGCAATAATAAGATGACAAAATGTTTAAGATCAGTTGCCTAAAGGATGAGTAGGTTTGCTATAAATGGCAGACTTAGATAAGCAGTGTTTGTGAAAATCTGCATTTCGTGCTGTTTGTGTGTTGTACCTGGTGCAGTGGCATATTGTCTTAGGTTTATTAATGGTTGGTAAAAATCATGTGATGTTGACTTCTAGGGAATATCGCCATCAGGGACCGCAGGGGCAGACCTCTTCCGTTGCTTCCCTTCTCTGGAAGAGCATACCACCAGAAATTAGGGCAGCACTAACCCTGCTAGGATTTGAGGCCACTAAGACCTGGTTCTTCTAGAGGATCTTTGTGGGATGCTCTCTTATAGAGAATCAGCATCATTGGTTGTTGTTTGTTCCTTGATGCTGTGCTATTTTAACCTGGTTACTTATATTGGAGTATAAGCTGTTCAAAGTCTCTGGCAAATGGAACTGCATATAAGCCTCAATAAATAAGTAAATAGATTTTATAAGACCTAAGACACAATGTAGTTTATTTGTTTTGGGCTAGTATGTTTTGTAAACCTAGCAAATTGTGGTGTATTCAGTAAACAGTGGCTAAGTATGATATTTGAACCCAACATTTATAGGCGTGTGATGCACAACTGAGGCCTGTATAATGTTGAATTATTTTAGAATTGGGAATGAACTTTTCAGTAGTCTTCTGATGATCCCTCACTTTTTTTTGTGAGTTTCCTTTCCTGCTTTTCTGAATCATTCAAGAGAACAGGCTAGAGTCCTGCCATGTGTCCTAGATGTTCAGCAAACATCTGAAATTTATTTGCCAACTTTTTTCATTATGGCTCCTTATCGTATGCTGCTTGTTTCCAACTGCCCGTCTGAGGTCTGGTTAGGAAGTTCAAGGATAGAGGCATAGGGTGAGAGGGGTTGGTTAACCCGTGCAAATGATGGAAGTAGTGTTGCAATGCAAGCTTTGCTGCTTTTGAAAGCATGTTGTGATATCATCGGCATGTAGGGAAGGGGTGGAACTTATGGCGTTACACTACTTTTGTCACTTGACAAAAGCTTCTGATCCTGCAGATGCCTCCATTCAAAGGTGCTATGACTAAAAACAAAAAAAAAAGGCAAGAGCCTAACCCTTCTTTAGTGGCTACTTGCTTCTCCTGGCATAAAAAAAATTCATCGTTTGCGTGCTGGTTCCATTCCATATATATATCTTGAGATCCTGTAGGTTGTATTGAAGGGCGAGCAATGCCCTCATGAATTGTGTGGGTATATATATGTTTTTCTGTTCTAGTCTGGTTTCTGTCATCTTGCTATCTTTTATTCCTTATTTTTGTTTCTTATTGCATTTTTTTAAAAAATGATTTACTTGTGAGCCATGCAGAATTGTTGGGAGTTGAGTGGCATACCAATTTAGTAAATAATAATAATATTTCAAAAATATCTGGAGGGAAATTGATTGGAAAAGAATGAATATATTTATTTGATTTATATCCCACCTTTTGTTTAGAAGCTCAAGAAGGCAGCTTTTAAACCTTCTCTGAGAAAGTCAGAGACACATTGATGTCCTTTTGTCTTTAATATTCTAAAGGCCTTCTTCAAAAGATTTTCTGAAGCATTGCTGAACCATACAAGAAAATAGTTACCTCCGACTTTGGCCATTCTGGCTCAGAATTCTGGGAAGTATAATAGCTAACATATATTTTTCATTCATTCATTCATTCATTCATTCATTCATTCATTCATATTTCAAATTTGTCACTGCCCACTGTGTCATCTCACTGCAGAGCGACTCTGGGCTGTTTATAGTAAAAAGAATAAATATTAATTAAAATAGAATAAATATGAATTAAAACACATTACAAGAAGACTTCCTATATAAATAATACCTTCCAAGAAAATGTTAACTAAGAGTTATTAGACGCGGGGAGCATCTTCAAGGCACCAGCCACTCCCAGGGTTGGTTATATCCCCTCTCACCCCACGCGAGTTGGCATAGCCAGGTCTTCACCTCTTTCCAGAAGGCTGGGAGAGTGGGGGCCCACCTCACCTCTGGGGGAAGAGTGTTCCATAAGGTGGGGGCAATGGCAGAGAAGGCTCTCCTCCTGGGCTTCACCAGTTGACATTTTTTCGTAGACGGGGTCTGTAACATACCTTCTCTGCCTGACCGGGTGGGACAGGTCAACGTAATGGGGATGAGACAGTGCCTCGGGTAACCTGGTCCCATGCCATATAGGGCTTTAAAGGTGATAACCAACACCTTGAATTGAACCTGGAAGCAAACTGCCACCCAGTGCAGCTCCTGCAGCAAAGGTGTTACATGTGCCATCTTTGGGGCACCCAAAATTGCTTGTGTGGCCGCATTTTGCGCCAGCTGTAGCTTCCGGATACTCTTCAAGGGTAGTCCCATGTAGAGTGCATTGCAGTAGTCTATACGGGAAATGACTAGGGCATGAGTGACTGACCTGAGTCACTCTGTATTGAGTTATGGAGTCAGCTGATTTAAAATTTTCAAAAGCAAACTTTAAAATCCTGTACTAGATCAGGAGGAAAGCTCACAAGATACATAGGTAGCAATCAACTGATTAGCATTATTAAAATTTCAGTTGGTGTAATGGTCTGAACTGAACTGTACATTCTACTGACTACATAAAAACTTAGAATGCATCACCTTATGTCTGAAGTGTAATTGGTTCAGCGTATCACTTCCTAGGGAAGCACAGAAATACATAAATTAATATTATATATCTATAAAGGATGGAGAAGGTTGGGGGCTGCAGTGCTATTGACATACGAAAGCAAGGATTGGTCCTTGGTTTTGACTGAGGAGCCCTTCCTGGTTAGGGGGCTTAACTTGCCCTTTGACTGCCTGAGTTCCAAGTTGAAGACCATACTTTCAGTGTCCAGTTTCCTTTTTAGGGTTTCTTGTAAGGCTAATTAAGTTTATTCCTTGTGCTAAGCCAGGATTGTTGAATCATGGGATGAATAAGCTTTCAGTTGAGTTCACACAACATGCTAAGCCAAAAGCAAAGAAACCCCATTATGACTTAGTAAAATTTGCTAATCCAGCGTTTTGAGGATGCTTTTTGGCACTTTTCCTGTGTGCTTTATAGCCCTGTAGTTTTCTTTCCAAACTGTTCTTTGTGAAATATAACCAAATGCCTCATTATGCTCAGCACAGTTCCTGAGTAGACACTCCTCTCAAGGTCTTTTGTTACCTTCCCATCCTGAAGTAAGTACAGGTGAAACTCGAAAAATTAGAATATCGTGCAAATGTTCATTTATGTCAGTATGGCAACTCAAAAGGTCATCTGCTTGTGTTGGTCCACTGTGCTTCATTAAGTCCAGGGTCAACGCAGCCGTCTACCAGGAGATTTTGGAGCACTTCATGCTTCCTTCCGCAGACGAGCTTTATGGGGATGCTGACTTCATTTTCCAGCAGGACTTGGCACCTGCCCACACTGCCAAAAGTACCAAAACCTGGTTCAATGACCATGGGATTACTGTGCTTGATTGGCCAGCAAACTCGCCTGACCTGAACCCCACAGAGAATCTATGGGGCATTGCCAAGAGAAAGATGTGGGACATGAGACCGAACAATGCAGCGGAGCTGAAGGCCGCTATTGAAGCATCCTGGTCTTCCATAACACCTCAGCAGTGCCACAGGCTGATAGCATCCATGCCACGCCCCATTGCGGCAGTCATTGCTGCAAAAGGGGCCCGAATCAAGTACTGAGTACATATGCATGCTTATACTTTGCAGAGGTCCCATATTGTTCTATTTCCAGTCCTTGTGTTATTGATGTCATGTAATATTCTAATTTTCTGAGATTGTGAATTTGGGGTTTTCATAAGGTGTACGCCATAATCATCACAATTATACCAAAGTAAGGCTTGACATATCTCGCTTTGCATGTAATGCGTCTATCTCATATATTGGTTTCACCTTTTGAGTTGCCATACTGACATAAATGAACATTTGCACGATATTCTAATTTTTCGAGTTTCACCTGTACTTGATATGAATAATCCAAGTATTGCTTTCTATCCAAAATGTCAAGTACATGTTTGTACTGGCTTCCCTAGTAAATATTCTTCATGTTTGGGGTGTGCAAAGAGAAATGTTAATGTTTTCCAAGATAATTTTGTTTTCTTCTTCCCTTGTTATCTTCCCATTTTCACTGGACTTTTATCTCTATGAAATGGTCATTAGTTTATTTAAAATAAAAAAAATGACAAATTGAAGTAGCTGCTTAGGAAGGAAGAAAAAAGGAGGCAATGACTACAGATGACTGAGAACTGGGCTCAAATCTCCATTTAGTCACATTTAATTTATACTCATAAAATTTACCCAGTAAACTACCTCTTTCAGTCTAGCTGTGTAGAAAAAACATGCATGATATCTTGAGTTACTTGGAGGAGGAGGAGGATTAGAGATGAGGACAACAGTAATAATAAAACCTTTTCCAACTTTCCCTTCGTAACTGAATAACTGATATTGTCTGGAAAGAGCACTTTTAAAAGTTTGCTTGTTCATTTTCTTCCCTGAAAACAATTACTGTTTGAACGTTAATATCTCCTAAAAAAAGAAATGCTGGCAAATATTATTAGATCTGTGTTTTAAAGTGAACTGACTTAATTCACATTTCTTTGACTAATATTCAGAGAGTAGCACAGTTATCCTTTGTATTGTGCTCTACTTTGGGGTTTGAAATGTAGTTCTCAGCTCAGGAATATGTGTAGAAGTGCCCATATTTTTTGATGGAACAGTGCTGAGATTTGCTCATTTTTACAGCAAAACGTGTGCAGAAATATGTGGGGTTTAAAAATTGTATGTGTGTATAATTGAACACAAAATGACACAGACTGGGGATAAACGGATCCTTTAATATACAGAAATAAAGGTTAATGCTGACCAGCATTTTACATGTCAAGGATTTAGGCTTAGTGAACTAGTAATACATCTGAAATGTGGAAGAACATTAGCAAGAAATAGGTAATATGTATTACATTAGCAAGAAATAGGTAATATGTATTACAGATATTCTAAGAAGCACTTCTGAGAATTGCATTTTGATATGAAGCGTCACTTTAAAGAAAATAAGCATTTGCAGGAAGTGAAAGCATAGAATGAAAGGGAGTGGCAAGAGAAAGAGACTATGACCATGGTTCCACTTTCTCATATACTGACTATTCTATGCCTAGGTAGGAATTTGCAGTGCAAGGAAATTTGTTTTTGTGGAATGTAACCAGCATTTAAATCCAGATTCTGTCTTGGGAAGGAGCAGGATTACAATTGAACTAAAATAGCCTTTGATTATCATTCTAATAAAAAAA
Organism: Liasis olivaceus; assembly: GCA_030867105.1. NCBI lineage: Eukaryota > Metazoa > Chordata > Lepidosauria > Squamata > Pythonidae > Liasis > Liasis olivaceus. The sequence continues at coordinate 31,035,112 of CM061349.1, read as the reverse complement.
AAAAAGCTAGCCTATCTGCAGTGCATGTAATTGCTTACAGTTTGCTATCTAGTTTTTGGCAAAGGGTAGAACCCACAGCCCAGCTCTGAGGTTCAGGGGTTCCCATTTGGCTGGATCAGGAATTTAAATTTCATCTAAAAACATCTCTCAACTCATGTTTGTACAATATACCATTTTTACAATACTCCAATCTCCATATTAGTTTGGCGTTAGGATTTTATGTTGAAATGCTTGAACATCCCAAATTGCACTGTATTATGACTAAACACTTGGCTACACCAGAAGTCATAATGACCTTCTGAATTAAACAGTCATGCTGGCTGGAAATTACAGGGGCTGAATAGTCCAATAAATTTTGGGGGACACCCAAGTTGGATAAAACCAAATTAGATTTATAATCCTTTTCAACTGTAGTTTGTCAGCAATGTATAGTGCCATGGCATAAATGATTTGCAAACAATATTTTCTGGGACATCAAAGGGAGCTAGCAAGTTAAAAGTTTACAGCATGGTATGGCAACTGGAGGGGTCAAAGTTCAAACCCTTACTTCATCATGAACCTCATTGGCTGACTGTGTGGCTAGTTTAAGTGCCCCTGACCCAGCCTACTCCATGGAGCTAATAGAAGGATAAAATTGAGAGATAATTTATATAATAAATATAAAAAAGCTCATGTGTGAGGATGCTCTAAATATGGTAGATGAGATGAACAAATCTGAGGTGTGCGTGGACCAACTTATAATTGTAGAATGCTGTTTATGATTTTGCATATTTTTGTCCCTTGGTAGTATCCTTCTGTGCTGAAAAAAAATGAAGTAACAGGATTTTTTAAAAAAAATATCAAGGTTAATAGTGGATGCAGTTTGGCTCCCCCAGAGGTTTGGTAGGATAATAGCTTCTACAGAATTCACAGCCAGCATAACTGGAAGTTGTAGACCTAACACAGCTAGAAGGACCAAGATAGAGAAGGCTATATAAGGATAAGTTAATTAATAATTAACCAAAAATGAGGAAGTATTGCACAATTAAGTTGTGTCATTCTTCTGCTGTTTAAAACGGATGTGAACAGAATATAGATCTAGACATAATAATAGAAGTTTGGGTGATTTGTAGCAAATCAGCAAGGAATTCTGCCTTGCAGTTTTTTAATCAATAACAATAACACAATTACCCCCTTCTAAATTATATGGCTGAAGTGAGGAAAACTGAAGTGTTGATTTTTATGTAGAAGAACTGTAATCAGCTGGTGGATCTTAAAGTTGTAGTAAATAACAACCACATGTATCTTGCAAACTTGAAGTCTTCCTCCGTTGCCTTTAAAGTATGTTTTTAGAATATACAGCATATTTAAAACAAGCAAGGCTGGCATAATTAAAAGGATTTCTCATTTGAATACTTCCAATTTTTTCAAGTGGGGAGGGATTTACAAAATCATTTTGAAGACTGTTGAATAAAAGATATTTGGAGCAATAAGTAGTTAGAAAACGTTTGTTTTCTGACTGTTTAAGTATAGTAAATTGCTGGATAAATTGGAGAGCAACTAGTGAATAGAAGATAAGGGCTTCCCTACATTTTTAAGGGATGGTTAAATTGCTTCATTTTTGTTGCTTTGTACGAACATATGAAGTGAAGGTACAAATAAAATGAAGCATCTGGTTTTTCTCCTATGTCAGATTATTTTATATAAGTAGGCTTGAAATGAAGCAAGCTGGCTATTAGACCACAATAATCACTTGCCATTATCTCTTTGTTTAACTTCTGTGAAGTTATCTAATCTTTTCAGAGGAGAAAATGAAAATGGGATAATAGTTCAGGATGTCAAAAAACCTGTAAACGCAGTATTTAAGCACCATTCCCAGATCACTGTATGATTTTCTTTATAAAATATTCTCCAAGTTGGTATCCTCCAGATTTGTGTAGCTTCAAGTCCTATAATGAGAGAAACATTGCATGCAGAAAATTAAAAAAAAAAAAACCCAAAAACCTGAAGGTCAACCATTGAATTATTTCCAATGAAACAAAGTAGAGTTGGTGCTTTATTCCTAATTTACATATGTATGTAGATTTCCATAATAAATGGACACTTAGAAATACAAACTAATCAGGCATTTTGTACTGTAAGCAAATAGTGTTTCATGGCTGTTGCAAATCCCTGGGGATTTTAAGTACTTCAGGATTTGGTAGTGAAGGCTGGAATGTTCACACTGATTGTTCATTCCAACTACTAATGTTAAGCATCTACACTTCATAACAAAGCTATGGATATCTGTTACAACTTGATTTTTCTTTTCCTTCTAACAAATTGCATGACTTTTGGAAATAGGTTTTAAAATTCTATGATTTAAGGCTGTGTTATTAGCCCAGAAACCTTGGTTCTGATCAATGTGCACTATAAAAATAAGTTGTACATTTATATGTTAGATTTATGCCCTGTGTTTTCTCCCTGAGCTCAAAGGGGCTTAAAGAGGGACCTCCATTCAGTTTTGCCTCACAACAACAGATCTGTGAGATAGATGAGGCAGAGAGGCTGGCCCAAAGCCATCCAGTGAATTTTCATGGCTGAGAGGGTATTTAAGCCTGAGTCTCACCAGTCCTAACACCTTAATCACTATATCACACTGGCTGTCTCAGTGGGTTCCTGCCCGATTTCATATTTGAGCATGTTGCTGTTACAGTTAGTCCTCACACAGCGACCACAATTGGGACCGGCAACTCCATTGCTAAGCGCCACAGTTGCCAAGTGGAAAATCCCTTGACTGTGATGGGCTTACAGTGTCATTTCCCATTCTGTTGTTAAGTGAATCACCACAGTCGTTAAGCAAGACATCACATAACTCTGATGTGTGATTTTAGTTCCACGGTCTCCATTAATTCTGCTTGTCAGAAGCTGGTTGTAAAGTGTGCAAATGGTGATCATGTGACTGTAGGTCGCTGCAGTCGTAAATGCGAGGACTGGTCACAAAGCTTTTTTTTTTTATACTGCTGTAACTTTGGACGGTCGCTAAACAAGGCATTCAGTAAGCTAGGACTACCTAGTACTGAACCAAGATGAAAATGTCCTCTTGCTCCACCCAAATAGTTAGTGCAGTTGCTGTATCCGTGTGTTCAAAGGAAGCCTGTAGTATGGGGAGTTACAGGGCAGACCATTAGCCTTCTCCAGAAATGTTGGGATTGCAACTCCAGCGTCCCTACCTAGCTAGGAATTGGTGTGGTGTTGCAGTTTCTACCCATCTGAAGTGCTCCTGGTTGGGGAATGCTGCAATGGAGACTTTTATGTTAAAAAAGGAAGAGGGGAAACAGGTTAGACTTATTAACTGTCTGGACCAGAATTGCCTGCTTTAATTTGGATGACTGTCCAGAATTTCGGGCAGAAATTTTGCTATCATCTACTCCTTTCCAGTGTGTATGCCAGGGATTGAATTTAGGATTTTCTCTAAAGCTGAGCTGTGGCTCTTTCCTAAATCCGCCTAGGTAACATCCTGGCTCTGCATGGTGTTCTAAAAGCACAGAGATGATTAAGGAAATAATAATGTTATGTCTTACTAGATCCTGGATGTTCCAGTTCAGGGCAGTCTTTTCCTGACTGATCTTACTGTAGGAAATTTCTGGCAGTCCAGATGTTGATGAAGCATACCTCCCAGAAGTGCCAGCCAGTATGGTTCATGGTGAAAGAGTTTGAAACTGTAATTCAGCCATGTCTTGAGGACCACAGATTCTGTATACCTGCCTTAAATTATTTATTATTTCTGGATTTGTATGCTGCCTTTCCTTTCAGAAGAATTATTTAAGGTAGCTTAGTTAAGGGGTGGAAAAACATATTGCTTAGATTAGTCAAAACATTTTTTTCTTCCCTTTGGGAGGAATTGCTATCACATGCTTTAACACAGGGTGAGCAACATGAAATTCCAGAAAATTGGTGCCCCCCTCTGACCCAAACTGTCAAAACTGGCAGTTTTTGCATCATCTTGAGTATAAAAAATGAAAGTTCAGTGTGCTTTGCAATATAAAACAAAGTGCAAAACAGAAAAACTGGAATGCCACATGTTGCCCATTCATGTGAGAGAACTCCACCTATTTTTCATCATGGTCCCTCCCATTTAAGGTTTTATATATCCTCACGAGACTTCAAAATATTTTCAGTATTTGTTAGTACTCTATAACCATTCAGAGTCTTTGTTTTATCCCAGTTATTGATAATTCTCTCCAGAAATTTTATACTTATTTTCTGGAGCCAGTTTAAAACTACTGGTCCATAAGATTTTTTTATGAATAATTATTTTTCATGCCTCTGTTTCCAGCTTATAAATTGCTTTGCTTCTGTTGAATTTTACATTGGATTAATAACTTATCTGCATTTTTACAGCATTTGTTCTTACAAGCTGCCTAGGATTCTAGTGGTGTAGCGTATATATTGCTTTTTTGAATGTGACTAGTTCAAAAGTATGCAGTAGAAAAGAGAGGGAGAGATTTAAACAGATCACAACTTGTTTATTAAAGACATATATGCTTCTCAATAGTCAGTAGGGGATTGGCAGTCATGTATTTATTTGTAATGCTAAAAGGAGGTTCGTCATTAGAGTGGTGAGTGGAGACCTGAGCCAATATCTTTTCTTGGCCATGAAATTTGCTAAATAACTTTAGGCGAGCCGTTATATATCAGCCTAATCTACTCAGAGTTCTTTTGTGGCTAAAATGAAGTCTAGAGTTCCTGGAGGGACCTGTTGTTCTTCAGATATTTCTGAACTGTAACTCCCAGCACCCCCAACCAGTATAATAGAGGACTTCAGATTCTCCTCTTCTGACCTAAAGGAAGATTGAGAAATGAATGTATCAGTGAGGAGGGCAGAAAGTTTGTTCTTTCTTTCATTACTATCCTCTGTAAGTACTATTTTCCTGTTCTATACCTCACCCAAACTCTGAGAATAGTAGAAATCTTGCTCTAGCAAAAATAAAGAAGGTAATAACAGGGTAGGATTAGGAGTCTGAAGAGTTAAACTTCTCTACAAGTCTTCCCCCATCCTATACTCTACGTTGGTTAAGAAATATACAATAATAGGTAGTCTACCTTAGAAACCACCCCCTAACATCATATGCTCTACATATGTGCTGAGGCCAAAGTGTTAGGAGGTCAACGGCTGCCCATTGCCAGATAACTTCTCTTCAGATGACAAACATATAAAGTATAATCTGGCTGCTGCTGATTTTCCATTGCCATGCAATTTATAGTCTATTGGCCCATGCATATATTGTAAACCTGTAGTAGCTTGAATTAAAATGTTCTCACCTTTGCCTGCTCTTGGCTACTGTATGAATTCTAAAACCTGTCAATGAACACAGGCCAATCCCTGTAGTTAATAATCATCATCACATTTGGGAGTTTAGTTGTATGTGAGGTTTTTTTTTTTGTAAATGGTAGGTTGCCATTTATAATAGATTACAATTTGTAATTTATAGATTTCTCTCTGAGCAAATAGTTGCTTAGCAAAAAAAAAACCCTGATGATGAATCAGAAATCACAAAACTGATTTAAAAAAATCAGTTGTCATGTTGGAAAGTTAATTTCCAGAGAATTTTATTGTGCAACTCAGGATGCAAATATTAGTAATAAATAATTAGCTGTTTATTGACTGAATAAACTTACACATTCCTATGTTCCTCCATAGCAAAATGTTCAGAGCCTTTTGCTAGTAGGACTGAATTCATATATCATCTAAGCAATAATTTAATTTTGCTTTATTCTGCCTTAGTACTTTGTGTAAGTCCATCCATTGTAGTTTGTAAATCATTGTTTGTAGCTTAGCATATTGTGTGAACCCAGACAATTGTGATATATTTAATACACCACATATAAGCAAAATAGGGCTCTGTATGATGTATAAACTTAGCCTGATTTTACCCATGAAATTCCCTTGTTAAGTTAGCTCAGCTTGTTTCATTTAGTAAATAATCTGCTGTGTATGCAGTGTTTCCCATTACTAATGAAGTCAACTGGGACAAGAATGGGCTGTGTTAGTGCTGGGGTAATAGTTAAAGATTATAAGAATTCTTCTTGAACGTGATTTGAAGCTAGTTTTTAATTGTGTATGTTTTTATTTTTTGGTTGAAAAACAAAACAAGACAAAATGTTAAAAATTACAGAGTTTAAAAAAAATAAGCCAGGAACAAAAATAAGAACAAATGAAAAAGGCAAAAAAGACGACAATCTGGGAATATGTGTACAAGTATGTTTATATGTGTATGTATGTAGGTGCTTATAAATACATGTGTGACCTTAAGGATTAATACAAAATCTTGTTAAGAAGAAACCTGGGTTAATTTTAACTTGTATATGAATGCAATGTACAGTTGTAGAACTGGGGAATACACAGAATTATGGCCTTACATTTGTAGAGGTTGTTACAAATTTAAGTGTAGTTTTATTGAAAATTAGAGTGCCCCCAGTTAGTGACAATCTTGGTGTTGCCAGCAGAGGCCAGCTCTTGGTCCGCAGTGTTTATTTATCGATTTAATCGGTTTATGTAGATGCCCTACTCACCAACATGACTCAGAGTGGCATTTAACAGAATGGGTGGATATTCCTTTTCTAACAGCAAACCATTTGCTGAACTAATAAACTGTTTCGGTAGTCTCTAATCCTGCTGGTAACCACATTATTGCAGCATCTTTTCCATATGCTTTTCTGTACTGAACTGTTGTGAACTATACGTTTTCTGTTTCCCATTTATTGTTGCTGATAGTATGGAAAGGCAGGGAACAGTGAAACCCTTAACGTCAGGGGAAAAAGGGAGGCTATACTAATAGAACTGTCCATAAAGTATGAAGACTTATATGAGTGGCCAAATTGTATGAGACAGACATAATTTAGCAACAAGAGCTTCATAGATAAAGTTTGTTTGAATGATGTTACTGACTTTGGTTATATTGAAGCCAGTTTCCTACTGCTAGATTCTTCCAATAGAAGAGAATATGTGTAGCTCAGGGTTGAACTGTGGAGTCCTTGGTGCTCTCTGAGCTTGGTTGTTTGCTTGCAAGTAAACAGCCAAGCTCAGAGAGCACCAAGGACTCCATATTCGATTCTTTTTTCACTGGAAATATGGGGGTTAAATTAGGAACCTTATGGATGATGGCTCTTATGGATGGAGTACATAATGAGGGTCATGTGTCTGCCATTCCCCATGATGGGGCTTTCATTTGCATATCCTGTTTCTTAACCCCATACAGTAAACTAATATGGATTAATTGCTTTTGAATCCTATACAACATATTTTAACTTTTTTCTTTAGAAAACTGAACACTTTATAGCATTCTCCCTTCCAGACAGTGCTCATAGCTATGCTTGCAGACCTTCAACCACAGTGTAAGACAGGAGGTTCTTCTATGGCATTTAAATATAGGTGGAACTATTGAATGATCCTTTATATACCACAGTACTTTCATTAAATATGGAAAAACCATCAGAAAGCCAGATAAAGGCTATTGGGGGATGGATCACATCTTCAGAGGATGCCGTTATTCATGTTGTGCTGTGACATACAATATAAGGGAAGACATTGTTATAAGAAAATAATTGCCTTGAGATGTTACTTTTTCACCTCTACATTAAGAAGTTTTCTCCTGTCCATCGTCATTTTCTCAACATACATGATTGTAACATTCTAGGGCTTAAAATATAAATTTGAGAGCTAGTTTGGTGTAGTGTTAAAAGGCACTGGGCTAAAAACAGGGTACTGTGAGTTCTGGTTCTGCCTGAGGCATGAAACCAGCTTGGGTGACTTTGGGCCACTCAATCTCTCTCAGCCCTAGGAAGAATGGCAGACCACTTCCAAAAAATTTTGCCAAGAAAACTGCATGGACTTTTCCATGTAGCTGCCAGGAGTTAAGATTGACACCCACATGCATGCCCACACAGACACACATATAAACATTCTATTAGGACTCCTACTTAAACATAATTTTAAAGATGGCTTTGGAATGTATTACCATGCATTGCCGAGATGTATGTGTGTGCGCATGTGCTCTCAAACTTTTGTATTGGTGTGCAGCACCAGGCAATGCAGAATACTGAGCAAAATTGCAATAGAACAATATTCCAAATCAGATGCTGTCCATATACATTGGGAATACAACTCATCTGAATTTCTAACTACTGTACCTGGGAATTCTGGGAATTATAGTTTAAACTTCTCTAGAGGGAACCAGGTTAGAGAAGGATGTCATGTGAGCTTTCTTGCTAGCTAGAAATAATTAGTCATGATAAACTGTAGTATACATGAGCCATAATTTTATCTCAGTGGAGATGCCAAAAACAGTCTTAAGATGGCATCTCTGTGCTGGAGGAAAACTGATCCCTATTTTAACAGTAACATCCAGATTGCAAGATGCTGGGTTATAGAATTTTATCTGATCAGTTTAAAAAAAAAAAAGTTTTTTTTTTCTTTTATCTTCCAGTTCCCTCTACTTTATTCTTTAATATGAAATGAGAAATTGAGCTCTTTGTACAAAGCTGTACCTTGAAATAGATAGGGAAGCTGTATGGAACTTAAAGAGTCTTCAGTTGCACGATGCATTGCCTTGAAACTAAGTGTGTGATGAATATAAGGATCAGTTCTCTTTTTAAAAATTTCTCTGAACCAGACTGATAGTAAGAATGCAGACACAGAACTTTTAAGCTGTACCTGGAAAAATGAGAGAGAACTTTCTTTAGGAAAAGGAGTTGGATATGCTGTCTGGGAGTGTTGTGGAATTTTGGCACTTTTCATAGGTTATTCCAACTTCTGATTGCACTTGTTTATGTTAGCCTTCCCCAATCTTATGCCTTCCTCAGATGTCAGAGACTAACTTTTATCAAAACCAATGCCCTGAAAGATAACTTGGACTTCCAATCCTCAGGAGCCTTCACTTCCAGATAGTCCATTAAGTGGTAGCACTACATGTTCATCCATTGGAAGAATGACATTTGTAATGATTTATAATCCTGTCTAAACCTAATCATGCAACTAGGTGTCTCAAAGGTTTCTGTTCAGCCCAGGAACCCAACTTCAGTACATCTGAAACTATGTCTTTATATTGCTAATTTTGCTACTCTGCAGCTCAGTTTCACAGATTCCAAAGCTAAGCGCATGGTAATAAATGCCTTGTTAATCCCTAGGAACATGCTGAGTGCTCTTTCTCCTTACCAAGTTATTAGTATCTGCCCATACATACCTGTGGTGAGAAAAGAAGGATTTCTGACCGAGGGTGCAGACTTGTGAAAGCTCTCGTATCCCTTGTATGCTTTCTTTTTACATTCAATTTTAGATCCTATTCAGTAAATTTAAAAAAAAATATTTTTAAAAATATTTACTGAATAGGATAAATAAAATTGGGAATATGGTAGCACTTTTTAAACTATTTTTTTTAAATAAAAGAAATAAACTTTCATGAACTGTGGCCCAGTGTAGCTACAGCTCACAAAGACTTAATGCCTTTTGATAAAATTTGTTAGCTGGAAAAGGTGCTACCAGACTTCTCCTGATTTTCGGCTACCATACATAAATATGGCTCCTGTTCTACAATGTCTACACAGTAAAAAATACTTTGTACTTCATCTTTATGTAATTTCAGATTGATAACACTCCAGTGCCCATGGCAGATGACCTCTATGTGAAGGTAAATAGCATAGTGATGGAGTTCATGATTTGAATGCAGAATTCCCAGCTTCAGTGCTTGGGACTTTCCGATAAGGCTAAGAAAGCCACTTTCTGAAGCCCTGAAGAGCCACTGGCAATTCAGATAAGCCAAGGATCCCCAGGTTTTTGGCCCTGTGTACTCATTCATAACATTGCTAAAGTGTTGAAGAGCTGCCAGGAAGTGGCACAAATTAGTGAGGTTGAAAAGATATAATTTGCAAAGAACATTGCTTGGGCTGAACTCCTAATCCCAATAATACTATTTTGAACTGATGACTTTCTGTCCCAATTGAGTATCTGTTTTATAGAATGCAAAACACCCAATTAGCAGAAGAAACCCTTTTTTCTGTGTACCAACAAAATCACTTTATCAGTCTTTCACCCTTTATCAGTTAATTCCAAATCTCTCTTGCCTAGAATCATGATTCTCATTCTTTTGGTTCATGAAATCCATTTTCCATCACCACTGTCTTTTCTCCTTTGATCCTTGGGCATAGCATGACCAGTCCTTTTTCTTCCATTCCAACCAGTCCAAAAAACTACTGCCCACTTTTAAAAACAAAATAAACCTCATGCGGAAGAGTGAAGATAGCCTGACAGATCTTTCTGTGTGCTGTAGTATCCATGGGTATCCCACTGAAGTTCCCAAAAGTAGAAAACAGATTTTAAGGAAAGGATGGGCAATGTGTGTCCTTCCAGATATTGCTGAACCACAGGAATGCTGGGAGTTGTAGTTTATCAACATCTGAAGAACCACACCTGGTGTAAGATCTTCCTGTTTAAGGACGTAGCAGCAATTGTTTAGGACTGGTTACAGGCCTCCCCCCCCCCCCCTTTCCTGGTTACAGTGATTTTTAAACCTTAGCAGATGCAAGAGATACCTGATTGTGCTGCCAGTCCTGTGCAAGCAGTATGGGAAGCTGATTTTGAACTCTTTCTCTGTATGTGTGAAAGACAGGTGGATTCTGATGGGAAGTATACCTGCTAGCTTACTCGTGCTACTACTGGTATTTTCTTTCTCTCCATTAAATGTGGCCCCCCCTGGGACCCTGCAGCTGATTGTGCTTGGCTGCTAACTTCGCTGTTGGTGACAGTAGCCATGGGAACGCAAGAAGGAAGATATGAGTTTGCAACTCCCAACTTGTTGCTAGGCAGGTCTAACTTGGTATAGATATCAAGCAGTCCTGATGATAAAAACTCTTTGTCTTTTTTCCTATTCTCTGCAATCACAAAGTCCTGAGAAGCAGGTTTTAAAAAAAAGAAAAGAAAGACTCACTAACACAGACTTGTAGAACTAAGCAGTTTTATTTGAACAGTAGGAATGGGGAATTTGGTGCTAGAAGAAAGTGGATGAGTGAGCCACATTAAAGCAGACTAACTGGTTTGTGCATTTCTCAGACTCTTAGAGCCAATGTAGTTTTGCAATTAAAATGTTAAATGAGGACCAGGAAGCTCAAGTTCAGATCCCCACTTACATGTGAATTGGACTGTTATTTAGCCTGACATACCTTGCAGAGTTGTGAGGATCAAATGAACTTGGGAAGAAAAACAAGGTAGCTTGCCTTGAGTTCCTTCTATGAGATATATATTCAGAGCTATCATCAATTACATTTATACCAGATACTTGGTCTCTCTTGTTCAACTTCTTCTCTTGAATATGCTTTTTCATATATCCCCACATCAGTTCACAAGAAAGCATCTTCCCCAGAAAAACACATTTTTATGCATTTAAAAGGAAATCCAAAAGACTTTTGTAATAATAAAAGGCTAGTGGCAAAATAATTAATACTTTCATTTGACAGTTAAAAAACCGTGGTGATATTTTTGGAGATACTGGCAGGGGGTTGGGTTAGAAGATCTCCAGATTTCCTCCCAGTTCTGTGATTCTAGCTTTGCCCACAGACCTGCCCTTTAGAATAGGGAGAATGGCTGAGTAGAACTGGTTGTTGTGAGAGTTACTGTTGTCCCACTTGATGCTGCCAAGAAGAGGATAACTTTTGTGTAAACTGAGTCATGGAACCAGGGAAAGAAATAGTGCTCTATTCATGGCTGTGCTCTCCAAAGGGTTGTTACTTATGTACCTGGCCAGCAGTAAAGATCTAGTAGGGATACCCTCTCAGAAGTCCTGTTCTCTAGTCAATTGCTGTGTGGCAATCCAAGAGAGAGTATTCTCAACATGAGAACCTAAATTATGGAGTGCCATCTTCCTCCCCCTAGGATTGACTCTGAATCTGCTTAGCTCAAGCCTGCTGTTGTTTAATGTGCTGGTTTATGAGCTTATTTTTGGAATTCTATGTGGTTTCACTATATCTGCCTTGGGGCTTACTTTCTTACTAAAGCAAAAAGTGGCTAATGTTTTGTTTGTAAAAGCCCTTCTGGACCATGTGCTTAGTTCTGGGATGCCAAGCTGCCTGCTTTGGAGGGAGACTGGGCCAATTCTCAGTCCCAGGAGTTAGAAGGAAGAGGGTGAGAGCCTCTGCTTTGGTGATGGTGAAAAAAGCAGTAATGGAATGAGCCCTTTTGAATCACTGCAGTAGGAGGCAGTCCTAGATGTTAGGAGGGTGAAACACCCTGTGACCTAGATGCTAAAAGCATCAGGTTGCAGAGCTCTCTCCTCCGATGACAGTCTAAATGCAGGGATTGAGCAGATAACTTGTGAGAGAATAATAGGGGAAAATACCATTGCTGAAATCTTCGTGGCATCCTCTCCCCACTCACATAACTGTTATTTTAAATGGGGTGTCCATTAGGAACCTACTAGGTCCATATTTTTAGCTTTAAGTAGAAAAATGAGATCAAATAATTCAAATAGTACAGTACTGGAGATTGATTCACAAGCTTCATGTTTGGTCATCTGCCAATTACAGTACAGTAATAGCTGTTAACTCACTTGAGGGACTGTCCTATATTATACTGTTTTTTTTTAAAGTTGCATACACATGTTACAGTAACCCAGTAAATCTATTTATTATTTGGTTTCAGAGTGATGTCAATATTAAACTTCTCTAAGAAGAGTATAATTTATTAATGTATATATACATGCTTCATACATACCCATATTGCTCACGTTACTGCTTTTCAGGGTAAACAACATTATGCACATTGCAGAAATAATAAGTAAAAGGTATTAAAAATATGAAGTAAGACATAAAGAAAAGGAAATAAATAGCTAAATCTAATTTACATTGACAAAAATCACTATTGTCACTTTATACCTTTTCCCCCTTGCTTCCAACACATCCTTATCCTACTTCATATATTGCCTTTTGTTCTCTTTTCTCTCTTTTTCAGATTTTCATTAATTCCATTCAGTCCTGACTTTCTTGGTCTTCCCCTTCCCCATTTTACACTTTTTTTCATATATTTGTTTTGTGATTAGATTCTGATTTCTTCTCTCTATATGACCATACCACTTCAACATACTTGTTTTGCACTGATAGGTCACTTTTGTTTTCAATCCACATTCATTCAGTACCATTTCTTTCTTGTCCTTTCTTGTCCTGTTTTACGACTATACTCTTTGAATATCCTATTCTCACTGCATCCAATTTACTTTCATTATTTCCCTTGACATACAGCTCTCACTTCCATATGACAGAGAGGGCAGAAACAGCTCTTATGCACACACATTTTCACTTCTCCCTGCTCTAGAGGTGATGGGCTGTGAAGGCCTGTGCGTGACACTCAACAACAGTTGGGGATCCCTTCCTATGCACCTGGACCTCTTCACAGCAGAATTTCATTGGCTTTTAGGATTGGGGATACAGGAATTCATGGCTGCCATAGCACCTATAGACTTATTGCAGGTAATTTTGGGCCCAGGTCATATAGGCGGTCATATGTTATTTCTGAGCAACTGATGTATGACCTGAAATTGGAAGATGTTAGGTGCCATGGTCAGATCATGCCATGGTCATATCATGTCCTCATGGACAAAATTGCTCAAATTATCTCTAAGCAGAATCAGAGGAGATTAGGTAGAGTAGCAGCTTGCAATGTTACCCAAGATTAATTTTGGCTTGTTGGTTTTGAGGAAGTAGATAAGGTAATTATGTCATATGACACTGGTTCTGTGGTCATTGCATTGACTTCCAGTAGGCTTTCAAGTACAATTAAAAGTGCTGGGTTTAATCTACAAAGCCCTTTATGGCTTGGTGTCTGGATACTTGTGGGATCAACTCCTTCAGATAGAAGTGACCCATATGCTGTGAACTGAGATGTTAAAAATCCCACAAATTAGGGTGGCAAGAGCTTAATGTTTTCCATTTTATGCTCCAGCCTTAAGGAATAGGCTGCCCCTGATCATCCAGGCAGTTCTCTCTGTCATGATATTCAGAAAGGCAATTAAAACCAAGCTTTTCTACAGAGCTTTTAACTAGTATTAAGGTTTTTTTTAGAATTGGGAATGGTTGCATTGTATGGACACTAAAGAGTATTTGGATATTTATGTTGTTTTGAATTTATGTTTTTATGCCAGCTCTGTGAACCATGAGGAGCTGTTATGGAGTTGGTGGCATAGAAATGCAACAAATAAATAAAAACCTCTTTGAAAATAATTACAAGTAGTAATCTGTCCCAGGGTTCACATTAGCTAGTGTGGTGGTGTAAAATGCTTTCTTTTAAAGTAGGTTAGATTCAGACTTCTTGTCTATCTAGCCAAGTGTTTACTATGTCTGCAAGTAACTCTCCAAGGTCTTGAGATGTTACCTATGTCATCTTCCTCCTGGCCTTTTCAGCTGATTAAACCTAGGCAGTGTGGCTTTGCATGAAAAACATGTGATAAACTACAGAGAGATGATTCCTTGTCTAAGGTCTTGGTAGTATGAAGAAAGTGTGCATTTAATCCCTGATTATTATTTTTTTCAATCCAGGTTCATGTCAGTTATAGATACAGTGGTACCTCGGGTTACGAACTTAATCCGTTCCGTGACTCTGATCGCAACTTGAGTTGGTCGCAACCCGAGGTAAATTTTCCCATAAGGTTCAATGTAAATACGGTTAATCCGTTCTGCCCTCCGAATTTGGTCGCACCACAAGGCAAATTTCCCCATAAGGTTCAATGTAAATACGGCTAATCCGCCCTCCGAATTTGGTCGCACCATGAGGCAAATTTCCCCACTTTTTTCTTCAAAGCCTTATTCTTGCCAAGCCTGCTCTGCATTTTCTTTGGAGCCATGCTGACAAGCACACCAAAAACCTTCCAGACGCCACAAAACACACCACAAGCCTCACCGAACGTCTCCTTGCTACTGAGATCTCGCCCACAGGAAGCCGCAACCACGTGGCAGCAGGGCAAATGGCCGCGGATCCGGTTCGTAGCTCAAGGTGGAGGTCGCATGGCGAGGTAAATTTTTGGGGCTGGAGCAGGTCGTATCCCGAAAAATTCGTAAGGAGGGGCGTTCGTAACCCGAGGTACCACTGTATCTGTGTCCCAAAGGAAAAGGAAAAATCCCAGAGTAAGAACACAAAAAGGAACCATAATTCTTTTGGCTATAAGTTAGCTACAAGTAGCCAACATTTAAAAAATGTCATGCATTTGAATGATGTATGTCAATGACAATTCTGTAGAAATGGTGTATTGAGAAGAGTTGCCCAGTGTTCTTCACTAATAATTGTAGGAATAAAAGTTGATCCCTTAATATTAGAAAACTGGAAAAAGGGATTTGATGTATGTTTCCTCTGCTAACCCTCCACAAATGCCATAATTTTACCCCCTTTAACTTAGTGCAGGTAGTCTTTGACTTATGACCACAACTGGGACTGGAATTTCCATCACTAAGCGATGTGATCATTTGGCGAAATATCACATGACCACACCACTTAGTGACATGGTTCAGTAGTCCCAGGTGTGGTCATTAGGCCAGGGCAGCACTGTTGTTAGGCAAGTACCTCATGCTCCTCCTGCCCTGCCATACTCACCTTCGCTTCAGATCCCCCCACTTGCCTATCTCCCCCCATCTCTGCCCTTTTGGCTGCCCTGCACAGCTGCATTTCTTGACAGCGGTGGCAGTGCTGGGGCTGAATTAGAGGCCTGGGGCCTTCAGCAGTCTCAGCCAGCTGCCACTGCCTCCAGGCCTCTGCTTCAGTCCCAGTGCAGCTGGCACCGCTGCTGAGGAGTGCTGCCTCAAGCCCCACATTATGGCCAGCCACCCCAGTGCCACAGCACAAAGCTCCAGCTACCCTGCTGCCCTGTGCTCCGCAGGCCCTACAGTGCCCAGCTGACCTTCGCCGGCTTGCTTCTGCTGCTGATGAGGCGCACCTGGCCTGCCTTATGGAAGGCAGCTGCTGGCCATGCCAGCCCTTCTTCCCGAGGCCACTTGCACCATTCTCCAAATAGTGCACCCCATTCCCATGCTGCTTCGGAAAGCCTTTGGGAAGATTCCAAGACATTGCAAGAATGGCCGGGAGATAGGTTGGACGGGAGAAGTTGAAGAGCCCCTGCGGTTGTAAGTGTGGGTGGGCTGCCAAGCACCTGAATTTTGGTCACGTGACTGCAGGGGCACTGCAGTGGCTGTAACTTTGGATGCCAGTCATAAGTCCCTTCATTCAGCACCATCGTAACTTTGAACCGTCACTGAACGAATCGTCATAAATTGAGGACTACCTGTAGTGTTATTGCCAGTGTTTACTTAAGGCTGTAGCCCTTGTTGCTTACTAAAAGCTACAGCATAAGAACAGTTATGTTGTGATTCTGTATCATGGCTGCAGAGGTGACTCTTTGCTCTTTCTATCTAGTGAGAGTAACTTCTTAATCCAGAGTTGCAAGATCCTCCTACAAGCTGATTTTACATGCATATGTATACATGCTATCTGTCTGAAAAGTATTGTATGTTCTACGGTGATTTGAAGTGGAGAAGGTGAATGTTTTAAACTGCTTAATCTATGGCTGATGCTTTAATGAAGGGTCGGCAAACTATCAGTGGCTAGATCTTTTGGACTAGAACTGCCAGACAGTTTGATTATTGTCTGTGGTTGTCTGCCCTACTTTAATATGTTTAGTTAAAAGTGAAAATACCATTACAGATAAGTAGGTTTTTTTCATGTAAATTTCCCTTTTAGCTTGATAGGTGCACATCCTGAAAATATATCTTCTGGGTATATTCTAATTCTGGGTTTCTTATATTCGAATGTAGGGCTAGATGGCTTACCATTTGAATCTTCAAATTGGTGGGCTCCCTGCTCCTGGGCCCATAAGCTTTCTTAAAAAATAAAAGTTGTAAGTGGCTCAGCCCAGATATGATAACTCTATTCTTTCTCCAGTCAGAGAAGGTAAATGAATTTGAATTTGAAAGCTTAATATGTTATCCAATACATACTAAGCATACTTCTGATTTGTTACTTCTAAATAAGCCTGGTATTGTAAAACAGGTTTGGATCATAGTTTATGATTCCTGGGTTTTTTGTAAGTGTTAAGCCAATAATTCCAATACAGTAATTTGTAAGAGTTGAATTCTTGATTAATGTAACTGTTTCCTGATTAATTTAGTGATTTAATTTAGAACTGAGTTGAAACAGAGCAGACTGGGCATGAGAATGTGTTTTGCAAAAGACTAGCTAGGAACCTTTGGAATTTTGCTTGGTGTTGGTACACACACACACACACACAAACATACACATATACATATATATGTGGCTATAAACTCTGGTATAACAGGTGTATTGAATGAACAACCAACATTTTGGTATATCCTTTTGATATAAAAATATTTTATAAGTAAACTTTATGTATTTTAATTGTAATACCAGCCAATTAATATTTAAGCTTGTTTAGAGAATACATGAATTGGGAATTTGATTTAAATCCATTAATACTGAGCCAAGTTAATTAATTATTCTTTCACTTAGCCTATTTATAGTGAAATAATTAATTTTGTCAATGCAAAATTATTTCCCTCTTTTTATGTATTTAATTAATATAGAAGATAAGAATCCATCAGAATGAAAAAGATCAGTCTTGTTTCTCCCTACCCCAATGTAAAAAAGAAAAAAAAAAAAGAAAAAAAATCAGTGAAAGAAAATTCTCTGGGTTTTAATAGGCAAACTTGATTTTCACAACAAACTTTGAGGAAAGAGTAAGTCGAGTTGCTATTTGACCTATGTGGATTCTGCTTGACTATAAAAACCCAAACCCAACGAAACAAAACAGCAGCGCTTGGTACTTGTATCTTGATTTCACACAGAGCATATGCTGTTGTTGACATCCCGTGAAACAGACCATGTGTGGCTTGTGGTAGAGATGCTAAGAAAGTGAATAGGGTATGAGGTCCTTCAGAGTTGAAGTTGCAGTGGGGACCTCTAGCCTGATCCACTGGAGCCTGAATTAGAGACTGTACAGAATTAAGCCAAAATCAGGATTATCAAAAAATAGTCAGATATCTCTCCCCCTCCCTATGTGATAATGGAGCAGCTTTCCCTAACCTAATTTTCCAGATTTGTTGCACTACAGTTTCCATTATCTCTGGATTAAAACTGGATTAGAAAATGTTTACTGTGAAGTTTAATAATCTAGAGCAGTGTTTCCCAACCCTGGTGACTTTAAGATGTGTGGACTTCAACTCCCAGAGTTCCCCAGCCAGCGTGCTGGCTGGGGAATTCTGGGAGTTGAAGTCCACACATCTTAAAGTTGCTGAGGTTGAGAAACACTGATGTAATGAGAGACTGGGGTTACCCAGCACACTAAAATTGGGTGGACAAAACAAAACTACTATATTCACATAACAGGTGATGCCCAAACCACCTATATTGTGGCTAAAAGCATGATGGCCTGCTAAGTTAATGGCTGGCTACTTATAATTTTGAAACTGCAAAGTGCTGACCACATTTTAACTTAGTCTGAGTTGTGTAAACTGAACCATAAGATTGGTGAGTGGAATATGGTAATAATGAAGCTGAGTAATGGTGGTGCACTTTGTTAATCTACATACCTCTATAGATATCAAGGCTTCCAGATGTGATGGACTTTAATTCCTGTTATAAGCTGGCTGGGAAAGAGCGGTGTGCTTGTATAACACATCTGGAAGACACTAGATTAGGGAAGACTGATTTATAGTACTGTCTATATTTTAGGGTGGTTTCTGCTGCATACAGAAGAGCTGGAAGACTTTTTAGATATAATATGCTAAAATTATATCTTAAAATCCCCAGACAAAATCAGATTATGTTATCTACTGTATGGATCCTATGGCCTATATCAAAGTGAAGAATACAAACTGTAACTGAGCAAGATGTGGAAGATTCATGGGGAAGAAAATGCACACACCATACCTACCTCTTATTTCTCAAATCTATGGACTTCTTAAAAGTAGGCAGGCTTAAATGGGGTTCATTCCTTGCTTTTCTCAAGATGTAACTTCAAACGGTCGCTGAATGAGTGGTCAATAAGCAAGGACAACCTGTATTATGAAGTGAGGTAATGGCTATCATCCAAATTCAGTCTGTAAAAAATGCCACTTTGGAGTTCAGACTAAGGCAGTTTGATCAAGATAATGGTGCAAAATATGTTAGTAATAAAATAAGCATAGTATGGTGATTTTAGCGAAATGGGTGCTTGGATGTAGTCTTTCTTGTTTTGTAGGCACAGACCATTTCCAGCTTTAATAAGAATAGATAATCCATTGTAAAGTTGTGAGAGGCTGAAAATACTGGCATTGGTGCTTATTACGTTTGAGTCCAAAGTGTGGACTTAGTCAAAATTCTGCTCATGGGAAATTGTCATATATTTCCATATCCATTTGTATGTCACACTTCTGGTTTTGCTGTTGATGCATAGTTTTGTAAGACCTTACTTTACGATCTTACTTTGTTGACTTTGGGTAGAAGAATATTTTAGGAAGCTTCCACTAAGTTCAAACCATTAGTCTTTCTAGCCCTATATTGCTTCTGTCATGAATGGATAGAAGGTACATGAGGATTTGTTGTAGATTTCCAGGTGATTTGCAGCAGATTGAGAAAAGTTTAGGAGTCCTAATTGTTTTGCACTAATAGTAACATAAATACTCCCACCACCTAAAAAAGTGGTGTAAATACTCACACCTGCTTAAAAAAGTGCTGGAAGGGAACCCAGAAGGAATTTTTGTGCATGGAAAAATTTTTGAGCATTTTTCTGATTCTGATTACCTGGGCAGGACATTCTCAGCAAATGCTTGTGTGTTTGAGCCACTTGCTTCTGCTGACCAAATTTCAACCCAAACCCAAATGTATTATTAATATACTACTTTCCACAATGATGCTTACAAACAATTTTTCTGTGACATTTCTCTGTTATCAGATATGGCGGACGACAAAAACTGCAGACCATATATTTACACCTATAGATTGGTGGTGACACTAGAACGGCTGCTATTTAATAGCTGCCTGGATGAACTTCTCTTGTAAGGATGGCCACAGGAGATTAAGTTATGGCATTCATGAATTAGCAGCATAAGAGTTTTGCTGGAGCCCATGAAATGGTATATTATCTTTTTTATCCATAATTAGATGCCTGCAAGAAATCTGTAAGAAGGCAACAACCATTTCTTGCTGTTGTTCCCTGGTAATGGATATTAGGTGGTTTGCTGGCCTTGATCCTGGAGGCAGAATATTGCCATCATAGTTAGTGACTATAAACAGCCTTCTCCTCCATGAATTTGCCTGATCTGCCTTTAAAGAAACCCAAGAAGGCAACTGTGACTATCATACTAAAATACTGTATGTCATTTGCTTTCCTAATCTCCCACCATTCACCTTCATTGGACAGTTTAGGAAACTTTTTTTATAGGAGAATGAGTATTCCTTCTGCCACACCATGTATGATTTTATTCTCATGGTCCTCTCGCTACTGTATCATTTTTACAAATCATGTTTCCATGTATAAGAGAATCTGGCAGAAGCAAAACTAGAACCAAAAAAGTAGGGGGAGAGAAGAACATTATTTTGGCACCATCGGGATTAATGTGTTTCATCCTGGACCCTTTTAGATTGTGTTTTAAGCTATATAGAGGACATTATAGAGAATTTAGCAGTGATTTGTTTGGAATACTAGTTAGAAGGCTAGGTTTTGTCTGCATTTTAATTTTCAGTTAGGAAAAAGCTTCCTGGTGGCTTAAGTCACTGTTTCTCCCCCTTTCCTACCTCATAGTGCTGATATCGGGCTCTTCCTAACTATTCCCTGAGCTTCTTGGATGAAGAATAGAACAAAAATGAGATTATTTCTGTAACTCTTGCAAAAATAGCATTATGTAAATTCACATGCACACACATTTGCCAGTAAATCATGATGAATACTAGTGCACTCTCCCTCAAATAGATATATTTTAGAGAGTACTCAAATATATAAGTTATTATAAAATACATGTCTTAAAAAAAAATACTGAACTGGCCATGATTAGATTAAAAGTAAAGAGATGGCAGGAAAGAAACAGAGTTATAAGACTACAAATTCTGTAATTCCAAACATGCCAGAGAGTTATGTTAGCTGTAATCCCACACATTTGAAGGATGCCCGATGTTTGGGAAGGCTACATTAAATAATCCAAATAATGGAGGAGTTCTGAAAGGAAATCTTTTTCTCAGCTTTTTACAGAGGGTGCTTTTGTGTTACCGTGCCCTTTCCTCTTGAGGACTTTCAACACCAATTGAATAGGTGTACAGTGATGGTTTGATTAGATTAGAACCAGATGGGTTGGGCATTCTTGTGTTGACTGAATTGCTGAGGTGTGGAGGTAATCAGTAGAAGCAAAAAGCACAAACTCTCTTTTGCATGTTCTGTGCCACCCTTTACAGCTGTATCTATAGAATATAGCTTCTTGGATCTAGATTCACACATACCCACATACATTAACATATTAGTGATGGAAATGTCTCGTTGATAGTGCATTTGTGGCACATGGACAGTGATACTAATAAAAGATTCTCTCCTTGGTTTCCAGGTCTTCCGTACTGACCTTAAACAATTTGATATTTGACAAGTTTTATCATAGAGTTTTCTCAGAAAATGGAACAGGAGAAGTTATCGGAAATAATCTTCCACAAGCTTTTGCTGTCCAACTGTGCTGGATTACAACTCCTGTCATCCCAGTTAACTGGCCCAATAAATTTAGGGTGGAGGGTGTAGTAAACAGGAGCAAGACAGGTATGAAAAATTAGCAAAATCATTTCCTTAGTGAGTTTGGCTGGTATGTAATTTGCTTTCTCTTGCAGTTTAATATACATCCTCAAGGTTGCTTAACACTTATTAATGAAACTTTTGTGGTTTTTTACATTACTTTTGTCTGCACAGTCTGGGAAGTCTACACAGTCTGGCAAGAGATAAACTGTCTTCTTTCCCTCTATTCTTTCAGTGAATTCTAGTGAGTGGGTGGGGAAGGAGAAGTTACAAAAAGAAAATATCTCCTTTTTGTCTCTCCTGTATTAATAAATGTAGAAAGAAAAGGTTGTTACTGAGAGCATATCCTTGAAAAGGATTGCAGCTCTTGGTTTAGCAATGGATACAGCACTGAAAGATTCTGTGTTCCTTGTGATACCCCCCACCCCCCAGGTCCTTTCTAATATCATTAGCAGAAGCTGGCAAGAGTTTGATCCTCACAGGCAGGCACAGAAACAAAACCTCCCTTTTTATTGTGAGAAAGTGTATAAATGTAAAGGACATAGAAGGGGATATTAAATTCTTACCCATGCTTTGGTTGGAACTTGTGAATAGCCTGTATGCACAATTGTTACAAGGTGAGGAATAGGAAAAGGGAGAGCACATGTTCCTATGGAAGAAATCTCTAAAGAAGCATGATTTGTTATTTGGCTCAGTATCTAATTTTACTGATAGCTCTGTGGTTAGTGATTGAATTTAGCTAAGAATAGTGGCTAAATTAGCTGTAATAGGCAGAGACTGGTGATTGGACCTCTTGTCGGTGGAGCGGTAAGAAGGGTGTACCTGATTTGGGAGTGTTGCACGTGCCTGAGAATAGAGGGTTGAACACACTGGAAATGCACAAAGACAGTATATTTTCCCTATGGTACAAACAAATTTGGAGAGTAATTTTCACTGATGGGCAGAATGTAGGAGAAAATCCCCTCCTTAAATGCACAAATACAATGACTTGGTTCAGCCATAAATTGTGTAATGTGTGAATCCAGTCAGTGTGATTTATTAACCATGATTTTAAACCCAAATTACTAAACATGGTTAAATGGATTTTGTTAGGCTTCCATTCAGTACTTCCCACAAACAGTTCAGAGTAGCTTGTAATGTCCCTCCATCATCTCATAAAATATTATCATCCACAAAATCAATGGAATGTGTCTGTGACTGGCCAATAAGTTTTACCCCTTAGTCAGGATTTCAAACTAGGTTTTCCAGTCTTTGGCATAACTGCTCTCATACCAAATCGTAGTGCTAGTTGTGCCTTTCAGCTTGAGGTCTCTTTTTTGCAAATTCTGCTTATACTCTTCCATCTCGCAATTGGGATCCAACATACTATGCAAATAGTTCTGCACATGACATTGAATTTGGGAGTCATTTTTTTTAAAGCAGCTTTGCATGGCTTTTTGTATGTAACAGAAGTATTATAATGGTCTCCTGTTCAAAGAACACACCAGATACAAAACTAATTTCCAACAAGAGCAGTTAAAATAACTTTTGGATCCTACCTTACCTTGTAAAAAGAAGATCAAAGGAATTTGATATCTAAGACATGAAGTCCAAAATAGCATTTTATATTAGTAGGTTTTCAGGGGAAGGAATTCATAATAAGGGTGAAGCTTTTGTTTATGTGTAGCTCCTGAACAGTATAGTTAAACCAAGTATGGCTCAGTCTGTACCTCAAGCATATCACCAATGCTGTGTGGTTTTGGGCATTTTGGAAACAAATCCACATACAGAAATACTGAATTTTTCATTTTTTTTCCAATAGTTTTTTATCATGCATAAAATGCTATATGTCATAGCATGGAATTTCTACTTTGTCTTCAGATAAATGTAGCTCCATTTCTTTAATCTCCTGGCTTCTGATACAGTGCTAGGCTATGCCATGTATGTTCAAGTTGGCTTTTGTAGCCTTCAGAACAAATGGAAGCTGTAATGATCTAGATGCTGGCTGAATAGTTTTCGGATGCTTACTCTTGTCTGACACCTGGGTGATCTGGGGTCCATGCTCAGTTTGGGTTGTGGGAAATGGTTGGAATGGACAGAACTTAAAAAAAAATATTTTAGAGGGAGAGGCAGGTATTTTTATTTCTCCAGTGGTACAACTATTTTAAAACTTCTAATTTTTCTCCATCTCTAAATGGCAAGAATTTGCATATGCTGAAATTTGGTTTGAGAAAGTTCTGGGGGTTTTAATAAAGGGTTTGAAGGCTACAGGTTACTAGTCTGTGGTTTAATATCATATAAGGTGCTCCCTAACAACATACAGTAGTTTGTTTCTGGAGAGTGTTACTAATCTCTTTACCAGGAGAGTGATATAGTCTGTTTTTTAAATATGGGCATATATGAAAAATGCTTTTCAGAAGAGAGTTCATTTCTTCAATATTTATGGATGTTACAAGTCTGCAAAATGTACCTGCCTTGGAAATAACTGATTTTTGCTTGGCTTCAATGCCTACCCAAGTACTTCTTCAGACTCTGGCTGGCTTTACTTTCCCATTTAATTTTAATGAGTGTGTATGATTATTTCTTTTTTGTTTAAAAGACTATGACAAAGGATGTTCTTAGCCCCAGGATGACTTTGCAGTCTTGTGCTTACATAGCTGTTGGTTTTCTTTAATTCTTGACTATGTGCCTTCTGTTGCCTTTTCTGCTTTTGTTACAAGCATGGAAAGTAGTATCATGTTTTTCAGTTTACATGAAACAAGGGGAAAATAAGTTAGAACCAAATTAAATGTTTGATCATGGTTTAATGTAGTGGGGAATTACACTAATAAGCAAGTAGAAGGGAGTTTAAAAAGGAAAAATGATGAGTGCACCCTGTAATCTCTTTAAAAATCCCAACAGAACTCCCTCATGATACAGTCTATATTTTTAAACTGCCCAATTATCATAACTCTAGGGAGTATAAAATATATTTAAAATAATAAAATACAAGAACAAATAAAACAGATGGTTTTTAAAGTGTAAAGCTAGCGTCTGGGGGGAATAAGTGATTGGCTGCAATATTCATCTCATAAATACCATCTTTGAGAAGAAGCTTTGTTTTCTAATCCAAGACTTGGATGAAGAGAGTTGAGTAGGCAGTAGAAGGTGGCACAGATATTACCTCTTCTCTGTTTGAGGCAGCAGATAGACAAGCAAGACCCTGAGTGGTGTTTATAGCAGCCCTCCAGTTTGTGCTTCCCTCCTTTTCTTCGCCCAGATTTGTGGCCTGATATCCCGATGGAACATTTCTAATCCCTCAAGTGAAGGCAAGCTGAGAAAGATCCAGCATGGCTGTTTGCTTGCAGGAGAGAGATTGCAGAGAGACTGAGATGAGGTCTCTGAGCTTGTGATCTGGCCACTTTACCAGCATAAGCTGATTTCCCGATTTCTATCCATAAATTTACTGTGTTGTGTGTTAGCTTTGATGCTGGAGGGTAACTGGTTTAAAAAGTATGTCAGAGGAAAGAGGAGGAATCTCATTCATGTAATCCATCCATGCATCTATTAATATGCATGAGGTTGCAAGTTGTCTCAAAAAGAGATTATACAGGTAGTCCCTGGGTTAAGAACGCCTGCTTACGGACGACCCATAGTTAAGAATGGAGCCTATTATAGCAAAATTTGAGTTAAATACACAATGATTCGAGATAAATACACAATGGTTCAAGTTAATTGCACAATACTACTTTTACAGTATTATACTATAATACTATTCCGGCTTACATACAAAGTCAACTTAAGGACAGACTTTGGGAATGGAACTGGTTCTTAAACTGGGGACTACCTGTACAGAAGAAATTTATCTGCCTTTGTTACCATGTTCTCACTGAGCCTAAGATGACTCTTAAATGTAAATGACTAGAGTTGAGAACTAATTTTACCTTTAGATCAATAAATAGAAGTTAACATAGGCCCAAAATCATCCCATAATGTCTTATTTTATTTTGTTTAGAAAAATCCATGCCTTTTCTATAGTAGTGGTTTATTTGGGAATAACTAGCCTTTTGTCACATTTTTTTCTGTGGCATCTACATATCAGTGTCACTAAATTGTTTTTCATTAAAAAAAAAACATAAGGACATAAGAAGAATTATGCTGGATCAAAGGTGAAAAATCAAAGCTCAGTTCAGTGTATTTTCCTGTCCTCTGTCAGTAGCAATCCAGAATGCCTTTGGGAAAGCCACAGGTAGGATGTGAGCACAGTACCATCCTCTCAGTCCCATTCCTCAGCAATTGGCATTTTCATTCCTCTTTTATTCCTTACTTTTAATACAAGGAACTGATACAATCTCATGGCACATTACAAAAGAAACATAAAACAATAAGCACATTGAAATATTAATTAAAAGTAAACCTTAGAAATGGAAGTAATACCTACCTTGATTTTTTTAGTATACTGCCTTTGATGTTTGAAGCAATTGTTACTGACCATTTTTCAGTCTTTTTTAGTCCTATGCCATTTCTCTCTTGTTACAAAAGTACAAAGATTCAGTAGTTCTCTAACACTTTCTGAATACTAACAAAAAGCCCCAGAAATTGAGGGTTGCATGTTAAGACTGAAGAAACCAACAGTTTACATGGCTTTCTCTAACTTGGTACCATCCAGATATATTAGATTTCCAAGAATTTCTAGCATGGTTGGCCATATTGGCTGGGAATTATAGGAACTGAAATTGAATATAGCTGTTACAATGTCAGACTGTGGAAAACTGAATTAACAAATCTACATGTTACATATTAGGGTGGGTGTATTACCTGCTGCTACATTGCACCCATCTAACCTGGAAATGGCACTTTGGACCTTTGATTTTTTTTCTCATTATTTACTATAAAAAAAACACTGAAGATTGTGTAATGCCAACAGCAAAGCACCTAGTGATCCCTTGAAAATTTCTGAAAGCTTTACCGCCTCACCAGTCACTCTTTTAAAGAAATCAGTATTCCCTTTAGCCTGCCCTCCCGACCCCTGGGATTACTTATTTTACAAACCAAAAATGTGCAGAAAAAATATGGACAAATGCATGAAGAGAGAGACAGAGACAGACAGACAGAGGGAAAGACAACAAATTCAGTAACCAGTAAATCTGAATCAGTATGAAAGATTTGATTAAGCTGGTTTGAGCTGAGCATCAATTGGCTGAAGATGTCCTCTAGAAGCTCCAGTGTATTATAACCACACTGCTAAATATATTTTTGGATCTGCAAGCAATGAAGACAATGAATAAATATGGATTGGAGGGCTCTCCTTGTACTGCTACGTTTTAGCTGTTTTATGGAGTTATATAAGCAGGTTTTTGAGTGGCATTAATTAATTAATTTTCTGAGCTTATAGACTGCTCCCATTGTTAACATCCCTGAGTGGTACACTCACCTGGTATCCATAAATCAGGTTAAAACTATAAACAAATAAAGATCAAAATGTCTTAACATATATCAACATAAATAAATACTGGGGGCACTTTACAAAAAATGAAAATCCAGTACTGTGGTGGACATTACAACAACCCAGCCTTCAATGCCTGCTAAAATAGTTTTAAATCAGTGTTTCTCAAACTTGGCAACTTTAAGATGTGTGGACTTAAACTCCCAGAATTCCCCAGCCAGCCATGAGAAGACTGGTTTTAAGTGTTATTACTACTCTTGTTGCTTTTACCAATCTTTCTAAGTTACTAAAAGTGCTGTAAAGTATATTTTGAATGTTCCCCATGGTGATTTTGCTTTGAACAATGAATGTAGAATTCTGCACTAGATCATAAAAACTCACTGGGTGAATTTTGGTCCAGTCACTTTCTCTCAGCCCAGTCTAACTCATTGGAGTTTTTTTTGCAGGGGTAGGAAGTACTATGTGCCTCAGTTCCTAAAGAAAAGGTGGGATATAAATCAAACAAGAAAAATATTCTGATGTCATTTTCAGTAATATCTTCCTTTCTCATCTTCACTGTGGAGCCTGGACTGCAGGTCAAAACTCTTATTCAAAGTGGACTGATTGGAAGTGAATTATAATTGCACCTTAGCAGCTGTAGAATGAGAAATTATCAACAGATAGTTTTACCTTTTAATACTTTTTCTGGTCTAGTACATGAGTAGAATTAATTGTAAAAAGTTCCATTCCAGATGGCATTTCAAGACATTTTATCATTTTAACTTTGGATAGATGGCTCTGTAGTATTTCTCCTTAAAGTATGATCTGAATGGAAAGAAATGAAAAGTTGTCTGAATAATATTTATTGGCTCTGAAACCCTTTGGAAAGCAGGAAGATCTAGCTATTTTTAATGCACGCACACTTGTTCTTCTTGGCTTTTTAGTTGGTCCTGGTTCAAGTATTTAGGTGATGTGTTTCTTCTAATTCTTCTTTTTGTAGTGGACTGTCACAGTACTTTAATCATAATTACAGATACTTTGGAGCCCGATTGAAATGAGCAATGCCTTTTTAATTTTTAATAATAGCTGTGTGCTAAACAACCTTGATGAATCTTGTGTTCTTGAAAATTACTTTTTCGTGTATCTGTTTTGAATAGTGTTTGTGCTAATTGAACATTAGTGGTGGCCCATACTTTAGTTTATATATTGATATTGATTTATCCCAATATTAAAATTCAGATGATTCAACTAAGAAATATATTGATGGATGCATTTATTACAACTATATCTTGCCTTCATTCTGAAGAGCCCAAAGTGGTGCATATGGGGCCAACCCTAATTTTACCCTCATAGAATGTGTGACATCCCTTCATGGCATGGCTGACCCAGTGAGTTGCTTCCCTGGGCAATACCTTACCATGCACTGGTAGCATATGATTGGCGATACTCTGGTCAGATTAGATGGCCTCTCTACTGCCGCAAAGGGGGCGGAGAGGCTGTTATTTTCTGTTTGCTTTTGCTTTGCTTTTGTTTAAAGGATCCTTTTAAAGCGCTGCATGGTAAACCAACTGGGGTTGATGCCAGTATAAATGCAGTTGTGGGTGGGTTGTACCCACCTCATCCCTTTCTTCCTCTGGTTATTCCTTTTTGTGTATGTATGTGTGTCAGAAATGCAAAACAGGTAGTGTGATGGAGTTGCTAAAGCAGTCCCAGTGTTTTTTGGAGAGAGCCTATGAAAAGGTGATGCTCCTCCATATTTAAATGGGTGAATAAATTGTAGTTATAATAAATTACTTTTTTCCTGCTCTACCCCACATCCTATGTAATGATGATATTAGAATAGCAGATCTTCTTAAGTGCACTACCTGGCTTATCTTGGCTGGGCTCTGAAGCTAAGCAGGGTCCGATTTGCTTCATACTTGGGAGTTCAGTAGAGAATACTGGAGCTGTAGAGTAAATCAGGACATTTACCAACATTTCAGAAGAAAGCAGTGCCAAACACTTCCATACTATTGTTACAAAAACTGCATGGTTGTGTCCATGTAATTGTAGTCTGAATTTGATTTGAGGGCATATTTACCTGACAGAAGACAGGAATTTCAGTATAGAGTCATACCAAAGTATTATTCCATGAGCCAAAGGAGGCCCATTTGCAGAATAATATGTATATATTAAACACACAACAACTGCTCATACACTAACAAGATGGAATTGGTACTGTACTAAGAAGTTGTTGCAGAGGTGTGTGATTTGGAGGTGGGAGATTTTATTACTGATAAACATCCTAGAGCAACGGACAGAAAATGTATGAAATATTGGTGCCTGCAGCAGAGGAGCATCTAAGATATTCTGAACTTACTCTCAATATCCTGCAGCAGTACATGGTTTTGGAAGCATTACCAAATTTAAAGATAAAGGAGAGCTCTACACTTTTATTATGGAAACATTTTGCTTAACGGAAGTGTTGTCTTCATTTGATCCCTGATAGGTGTCCTAAGATGGTTTGGTACTTGACAGAGAATGCAAATGGTTTCTCTACTGTATTTTAGATTCTTTTGTAAAAAATAATAGGGCTGTGTGGACACTTTGAACATGATTCAAAAGAAGTGCTTTGGACCTACCACATGTGTAGCATTTTTTTCCATTTTTTAGGTTAAAGAATCCTAACTTTTTTCAGGCATCTGTGCAACCCTGAGAAAAGAGATGATGTTGCATTAAGGAATCCACTCATTAAAGTTAAAGCAGATATTGTTATAGTGCAATGTTAATAATACTTTCCTGGCCATAATGCATTACAGGTAGTCCTCACTTAACAACCATTCGTTCAGCAACCGTTCGAAGTTATGGTGGCGCTGAATGAATGGTACTTATGCCCGGTCCCTGAAGTTATGGCTTTTGTAGTGCCCCCGCAGTCATGTGATGAAAATTTGGGTGCTTGGCAGCCCACCTACACTTAAACCACAGGGGCATGTCAACTCCCTCCACCCACTTATCTCCCCCCATCTCTGCCCTTTTGGCTGCCCTGTATAGCAGCACTTCTCAGCGGCGGCGACGCTGGGGCTGAAGTAGAGGCTCGGGGCCTTCAGCAGTCACAGCTGGCTGCCACCACCTCCGGGCCTCTACTTCAGCCCCAGTGCTGCCGCCACAGCCAAGGAGTGCCACGTCAAGCCCTGCCCCGTGGCCAGCCACCCCAGTGCCATAGTGCCAAGCCCCAGCCACCCTGCACTCTGCAGGCCCTGCTGTGTCCAGCTGACCTTCACCATCTTCCTCCCACTGCTGACAAGGTGCGCCTGGCCTGGCGCTATGCGAGGCTGCTGCGGGCCGCAACAGGCCTTCTTCCTAAGGCTGCTCGTGCCGTTCTTCAAATAGCATGCGCTATTCTTGCGATGCTTTAGAAAGCCTCAGAAGCTTTCCGAAGGTCAGCTGGGCACAGCTGAAACTGCTGAAGGCCCCGGGCCTCTATTTCAGCCCCAGCGCTGCTGCTGCCACTGCTGAGGAGTGCTGCTCTGCAGTGCAGCCAAAAGGGCAGAGCTGGCGGAGATAGGCAGGTGGGTGTAGTTGAAGAGGAGGCAGTTCCTTACCTTACTGAGGCTCGGGACTGGGAGGGACCAAGCTGGGAATGGTTTGGATCGGGGTGGGTCCTCGCCTAACAACCATTGGGATTCAGTTAACGATGGCAATGGGGACTGCTGGGATGTGACGTCATGTTTTACAACTGCATTGCTTAGTGATGGAAATTTTGGTCCCATTTGCTGTTGTAACTCAAGGACTACCTGTTGTAGCATTTATGTGAGTTGCTTTGACAATGCTATAGATAGCCTTTAATAAGTTAGCCCTTCCTTGAGAAAAAGTCTCTAATAGCTAAAACACCTTGTTCACAAAATTAATCAAATATCAAAAATGCATGATTGTCATATATGTTTTCCCTTTAGTTTTGGCTTCAGTTTTTATACTGATAAGCTCTTGGGTTTGTACTGTTTTTAATAAAGCCTAAGTTATAATGTTGCTTGTATTGCAGGTACTGTATACAGTAGAACATATTTAATACAAGATTTGGTTTTTAGATGTAATAGGGTATTGTTAAATATAGGAAGATTTAAACAACCTTAGCTTGTAGCTTTTTATTTATAAAGAAACACTTAATTTTCAGGGTTTGGTCTGGAAATGTTCTACTATACTGTATTTAATAGGGCTTTTAAAGAATGCATCCAAATACGTATCAACAAAGGATGTATTCTGCAGTCTGGAGAATCTTGTTCTTGAATCTTGAGAAGATAAACCTAGGGTGCAAAAGGAACAGGTTAAGTTTTAAAATAAAATAGGTGTGTTTAATCTGCCTGTTTTAGTGGTGATTTTAGTGCTTTAGTGGCTTTTTAGAAACAAAATTTGTGCTGCTGAGAATTGGTGATTTGCCTCTGAATGTCAGTAGATTTATTTCGAGGACTTGGGGGTCAGAGAGTGGGATGCTCTAGGATGCAATAACAAAGGGGATGATGGCAGCATGCAGCTTGTGGGCTGTGACCTGCCCATCCCTGGTAATAATGAAAAAAAGGGAGAGGATTGCATAATTATTTTTCATTTTTTAAAATAGATTGAATGATCAAAATATGATAGATTTAAATTGTACAATAGGAATAGCAACACAACTAGATGAAATTGAGCATTTTGAAAATGTCACATTGTTTTAGCAAAAAAACCCAGATTAGATGTCTGATATGAAAGAGCAGTGCATGCTGCTCTTAACGGATGCCTGCCTTTTGTGCAGCAAAAATCCTACTCTCTGCAGCAAAACATTTGAAGCTTTGAGTTCTTGCGCCAGAGGAAACCTCTCCAATATAGTTTGGCATGTTGGATTACTGTGAAGCATTTTTAGGGTTCTCCCTCTCCCTTGCATTCCTTTATTTATAAGAATACTGGAATTAAATTTATAGGTACATTAGCATAAAGTTCTGGTATCTGTTAAATTTAGGCTTCATCTCTGATTGTAAATCCATTATGCAGATGGATGATAAATCGATCAAACTCTAAACAAAATAATTCCTGCAAAATTTGTTCCTTTGTTTCTTCTCTGCAAAATTCCTCAGATAACTTTATTCTATAATGAATCTCCAAATCCATTTGTAGTTTCACTTTGAAAATCCCAATGAGAACCTAGAAATGCACAGAAGCTCTGAAAGTCCTACTGAATTTAGAACAATTTCAGAATACATCTGCTCTTTTAGACAGAACCTCTCGATTCATTTTCAGTTCCAATTTCTGGTGAAACTCTAGTAATAATGCTGAAAAAGAAAGATTCCATAGGTACAAAAACAGATAACATACAGTACATTGGTAAGAATTATCTAACTGTAAAAAAACCTCTGAGTGACAGATCATGTTCACAAACAGGCTACAGTTTAATAGAACAATAAACTGGGATTGGTTGCTTAAATGTTTAGATAGTTCATGAACTGCACGTGATCCTACCCCAGTGTGGTCAGGAAGAGCTGGAGATTCCTGTGACTTTTCTGTCATCAACTGGTCTTTGGGAAAAGTCCAGATCAACTGAGGATGATTCTGACAAACTGGCTGTTTGAGGCACTTCTTACTGGCCTGTCTTTAAGTGCAAACCCCAAAGAATATCTGCTTCAAAGTACTCCTTTAAGCAGCTCTTCCTGGAAGTGGAATGCCATTTGTGGGAGGATGCCAAGGGCTTGGAGGCAAAGGGTCTTAGTCCCATCTAATGATGCCTGGCCCATAGAACAATTCTAGGAGGATCTGAACCTTGATATAGGTTCTGAATTATTCAGAAACAACCAGTTCATATTCATGCTTTTGAATAATCTTTTTTTTTTAAAAAAATCTTCCATCTGTTATCTATAATAACAGTAGCAAATATAGCAATTTATTCATTTTAATAGTTGGCACTGAAATTGTCCTTGGGCCAAACTCAGCCAGCCACACCCTATCTATTTTAATAGACTACTAGCATGATTGATTCATGGGGAACTGCTTGACATCTTCTTTATGTAGCCACAAGATTATTCTTTTGTTTACCAGTTGTTTAGATAAAATGTTAATATTCTTTGCAGTTGCAGAACTGCAGTCCTACAAAATAGTTTGCAATCTCTTGTTTTCAACATTAGCCTACTTTTGCTAAATGAGGAGTATGAGGATTTTTTTTTATATAGCAACCTGAACATCAGTTGTTATTTATTTAGCTCACTTGTCTCATGATACTAATTTAATAGCTGCCAGAATGAGCTTCAAATCCAAGATCATCTTTAAAAGCATGGGGCAATTACAAATAAATGATTCATAACAGTCCTTGGATTGGTTAGGTTTGGCTTGCCAGTTCTTAGTTCTCTTGAAAACTAAATCAGTTCTCAAGATTTTTAATACTGTGATCCCCTAATATAATAAATGTATTGTAACCCCACTCATGAATAACATTTATTAATAAATACATCTATAAATGATAAATAAAACTTCTGTAATTGGCAAAGAGTTTTGAGAGATGGTTAGACACCTAGGTTTAGCCATTGCTTAAAACTAACTATGGGCTTGCCCAGGCAGAGCAGGAACAACTTTTTGACAGTGCTCCTGCTTTACCTTTGTAAAACTGATCAGCTTGATCAGCTGTTACTGCCTTCAAAGTTGCTTGTGAACTGGGTGGTCACAACCCACGGTCTGAGAATCCCTGCATGACAGCAGCCACTTATAGTGACCTCCTTAAGAAGTTGCTGGACAAGTACTATGGAAGTCTTAAATAAAATGGAACATGATAATATAGTACTAATTGGGTTACATTTGGCTTGGTGACTTAAATGGCAGCCCATGTTGGTTTGTCTCTAAGATCAATATTAAAGGCCTTGCCTTCTGGCCATTCACTAGCAAGAATTTGGTGGATCAAAAGGATGGATGAAAGGGAATGGATCTTTTCAATAGTGATACCATAATATAGAACTTTTAGAGGTGGCTTAAAAGTCACTTCCTTTTCCACTTTCATATAAGTTCTAGAAACTTTTTTTATTGCAGAAAACATTCTTGTTTTTGTAGACATTATTATTAGACTAGACTATAACACCTAGAAACTATAGCACTTCCATGCATTCCACCAAAAGTATGGATCTGGTATGTAGATGACACCTTTGTTATAATAAAAAAGGAACAACTAGAGAAGACACATGAAACTATCAACAACATCTTCAAAGGAATAAAATTCACCAGAGGGGAAGAAAACAACAACACACTACTCTTCCTGGATATCCTCATCAGCAGAGGAAACAACAGCAAATTAGAAACTTAAGTCTATCAGAAAACAACCCACACTAACCAAGTACTCTATTAACAAAGTAACAACCCAACCTCCCACAAGAGGAGCTGTGTAAGAACATTATTCAAACAAGCACAAACCCTGCAGCAACCCAGAACAGCAGAAAAAGGAAACAGAACACCTGTACAACATCTTCCAACAAAATGGATATCCACACAACTTTATCAAAAAGTGCCTGGCCACTCAACCTACTACAACACAACCATCATAAGCTATGAAAAGGATAACACTGTCATACATCAGAAATGCCTCAGAAACAACCAACAGACTATTACAACCACATGGCATCTCTGTAGCACACAGACCAGCTAAAGCCCTCCAAAAGTAAACCAAAAGACCCAGTAGCCCAAGAATTAAAAACGAGTCTACAACATACAGCGTAAGGACTGTAACAACCACTATGTAGGACAGACAGGCAGAAGGCTAGCAGAGCTCATCCATGAACACCAGCTAGCAGTCAGAAGACATGATGAAAACTTCTTAATCTCACAACACATGGACAGACATAACCATAGTTGCAACTGGGAAACTGTCAGCATCTTAGACCAAGCTAAATCCAAAAATGCGAGGGAATTCCTGGAAGCTTGGTATTCAGACAAGGCAGCCATCAACAGGCACATAGAGGTAAACAACATCTACACACTATTCAAAAGAGACAATAAAAAGGAAAACAAAAGACCAGAACATCTCACCAGCAATCATCACCCAGATAAACAGAGATTAACACCAAGATGATCACCAGATATACAACCAAGCAGTAAACAATACTCTAATCAAGGAACTATCAGAAGGGAAAAAAGAAAACACACATACACACACCAGCACTGGCAGGACATGCCACAGTATATAAACAGAGAGCAAACCTCACTCCATTCTAGCACTGAAGATGTTACCCAGCAGGGTAATGAAACGTTTGCAAGAAAACAACCAAGTCCAAAGAACCTCAAGGATTCCACAGTTTTAAACTTTTACCTCTGTCTGTCTGTCTCTCGCTCGCTTGCTCGCGCGCACACACACACACTATATACAGGCAGCAAACATTTTTATTCATATTTATTTATTTTTCAAATTTGTCACTGTCCATCTCACTGCAGAGTGATTTATCATATTTGTATAGTCGCCCATCTTACATAGTGACATACCTAATACTCCTGCTTCCTATTTTCCTCACAACAACAACCCTGTGAGGTGGGTTGGGCTGAGAGAGATTGACTGGCCCAAAGTCACCCAAGCCAGCGTTCATGCCTAAGGGAGGCCTAGACTAGGGGTTTCTAGGCTAGCACCTTAACCACAACACCAAACTGGCTCTCTGTGTTTTTTTTTTCCTTTTCATACTGATATTATTTTGTTATATTCATTTTTTAAACTGTATTTAATTACTACCTTGATTTTTTTGTGAGTTATTGTTAAAAATTATTTTCTTTTGTGCTAACTTTTCAATTAAAGGAGATATTTAATTTTTTTCCAATACGTTATTTAAAATCTCCTGAAAATTGGTGAGCATCTTCTTGGAAGGTCTCTGGGTATAAATTTTGATTTGCTGTTTATTTGGTCCCTGGTTTTAATATATTAAATATCTTTGCTGTTTCTTCTTCTTTTTGTTTTTCTGTTTTATTTTATTATTTTAGAATGTGAATATTTAATTGTATATTGATTAGAACTTTCTGGTTGTTTATGCAAGTGATTGTTCAGTCAACCAAGTACTTGTTGATGAATTCTGTAAATCTGCTGATTTCATAGTGATCAAGTATATAAACCCAGTGTCTTTCAGATTTTGGAAGTATGCAATACCATTACCCTTATTTAAAAGTTGCACTTCCTTCTCTTGGTTGCTTCCCTTGAACAATTTCTTACTTCCCACTTTCTGTATAAACTTCTCTGATTCAGGTCTCCATTGCTGGAGTTCTTTGCTGCTTAATTTGTTAGGTGTGACAGTTTGGAACAGCCTCCCCTTTTCTTTCAGCCAAGTCAAGATGTTCTCTTTTAAATCCTTCTGAGACCACTTCATGAATAAGACCTTTCACACTGTCTCACCTCCCTGCCTCTGCTCTTCGGCTGCCATTTGATTGCCTCTGTACCATCTTTCCTTTTTCATTTCTTCCTGATTTATGCCAGTTTTGTTCATCCATACTGAATAGGAGTTGTAATTCAACATATCTGAAGAATGCTAGATTGGCGTATTACAGGGCATCTTTCCCAATCAATTGTTCTGAGTTGTTCTGATTTTTATCTAAAAATTGAAGTTTGGGGAAAGAAGAATATTTTCTCCCTGGTTCTTTCTCTAAGCCAGGGGTCCTCAAACATTTTAAACGGGCCAGTTCACGGTCCCTCAGAATGTTGGGGGGCCGGACTATAGTTTGAAAAAAACATGAACGAATTCCTATGCACACCGGATCCACCGGACCCGGCATACCTGTCATGTAGAATAGTCCGGCTCTGCGATCTCCCTCCTCGTGCATCGCCTGCAGCTCCTGACACAGCCCTGACACTTCTGCTTCTGACAGACAGCGGCGGCGACCAGTCAGGGGGGTGGGCTGGATAAATGACCCTGGCGGGCCGTATCCGGCCTGCGGGCCGTACTTTGAGAACCCCTGCTCTAAGCCATTGCTTCTCAATGCGGTGTTGGTGCTGGGTCTGAGTAGGCCTTGCAAGACTGTTGGGAGGGGTGTTATCACCAGAGAGTGCCTTCTGAGTCCCTCTCTTGGCAGGCTTACCAGTTTGATGCAAAAATATGCTGAATGCAAAACAGTCTGACCTTTCCAAAGCTTTAGCCTGAGTGTTCTTTTTCTTCGTTTTTTAATAATTTATTTCTTTAGTTTTCTTTTGTTTTTTCAATACGTTACCTTTGCTTTTCAGAGGAGGAATAATCATGCCTGGAGGGCATTAGGCTCTTGTGCAAACCTGTGACCTTTTGACCTAACCTTTATTCTGCAGAGGGACTTATCACTGAGGGGAAAGGAGGAGGGCTTGTGAAACTTCAGCAAGGAAGAATGTGTTAAGAATGGAGTAAGGGATTAACAAGCAACAAGCATGTGTGAAGGACATTAGATGATGGGGCTGTGACATTATCACAGTGCAGATGTGTTGGGAGACAATGCCTGAAGAAATTTATAGCCTGCCAGTGTTTTGCAAGCTGTTGCATTTTAAGAACTGCTTAGGAGAAGCTGATTTAAGGCAAGGACTGTTTCTTCTGGTGCACAAAACAACCTATGTAAAGGGAATGTTCCTTCTTTTTTTTCTGACTTTCCTGGTGAATGAGTGGTTGTTTTGAACATAAAACCTAGCTTTCAGGAATTAGGCAAAAGTAAGCAAATTCATCCTTTCCATTAAAATATGGTTTTAAATTTGTTTTCTATTTTCCGTATTTCCAAGGAAACAGTTTTACTGTACAAAGTTGTAGGGTTCTATCATTGTCTTATTTAATTTGATTGTTTTCATTATTTGATTTAATAATTAAATTAAACAGAACACTTAAAAGTAAGTGGTATACTTCTTGCCCAATTGTTACCCCAATGAAATTATTAATTTATGGTTAGAGTGGGATCATCCAAATTCATTTATCATTTTAGAGATTTATAATATTTCAGTTTGAGAACTCGTTCCCTAAGCCTTTTTTTGTCTTTTTCTTAAAAAAATAAAAAATAAAAAAAGAGTGATGAAATAGTTTTGAAAAATTGGAAATACACTACATCAAGAAGTCAACCAGCACACGCAAGGATAAAATAAGCAGAATAAAGAGAAACTGCTGGCAGTCCTATAGTGATACTACTTCAGATTCAGAAAATGAGACTGATTAAGCAATGCTTTGCCTGGGGGAAAAAATCTGAGCCACAGGGGGGAAAAGTGTGTTTTCCATTGCTTCAGGGTTTTCTTCCCTTTTTTGTTTTTCTTTAATGGTTCCCTTTAACTACCGCTAATACATTAGGGCCCAGACCCCAGCATATGTATTTCTTTTACAGGTCTGTGCTGAACTTAGCAAAACTCTGGATTCCTAGGGGGAGTGGGGTGATAAGGAACTTTTAAAAGTTTTCCTAGGCAAAACAGAGAGGTTGGAAATTGCTTCATTCCAAAACTGGACCTATTCAAAGCTCCAGGCTTGATCTCCTTCCCCAGAGTGGCAGAGAGCAGTACTGTTGCAGCTGTCCAGAAATAAGGATGGGGAGAAGAAGCTTTTGGTGTTTATATAAAAGACTGCCATGGGGAGGAGAGGGAGGGAGAGGGAGCATTGGCTTCAGCTTTCATGTCTGGCCTCAAATCAGAAAGACCACCACTTGTGATTAGACCATCATTATGTCCAATCACTGTTTCTTGGGGAGGTAGAAATGCCTTGCGAGAGAGAGCTTTAGTCTTGACATTGACTCCATTGTATCTATGCAGTCCTTCAGATTTAGTCTCCAACAGATGCTTCAAAACTTACAGGAGCATGAATGTAGTTCTTGCCTGCAACACCTTAAAGCAGCCCCTCCCTTTCTTGGAGTTGCACAGCAATTATGGAGGGCGGTCATGCAGTCTTGGGGAAAGGATGAAACTGCTCTAAGGTGCTGGAGAGGGGGCCTAGGTTTGCACTTTCATGTGCTCCAAAGCACCTTTTGGAGATTGAATCTGAAGCACTGCCCAGCCCTGTGGTTGCAGCTTGAGTAGCTGCATGGTAATATTAGCTGTGCTCCCTATATGATTGACCTAATGATTGATCAGTTAGTGAATGTGCTATACTTCTGCCCTCCACCGTTTGCTCTTCCACATTCAGGAAGGGGCACAACTACCTGTTTTCTCTGTACAGATACTCTTCAAACTATCTGTCTGAAAATTGCCATGATTATTCCTTACCATTCAAGTATACTTTGCTGCACATTTAATCACATTTTGCCCCCAAACAATAAGAAGAATTATAGGTGCTTAAAAAAGGAAGGATTTAGCAAGAGTGTAGTACAGAATACTCTGTTAGGTAGACCAGTGGATTGACTTAGTGTAAGGCAGTTTCCTGAATGTCTATATATTTGTGATGGTTGGCGCCACTAGTGTTAATACCTAACCTGGCTCTTTATGCTGACACAGTGCAGTGCAGGCAGCATTGTCTTTGCTGGCTTTCTCTCTTCCCTTTGGCTAGCAGTCCAGGATGAATAAAATAGCAGCCTTTGCTGCATATCTGCAATTTAATTCAAGAGGTTTTGGGAAGGTCCCCAGACAATGTCAGAAAAGAAAGATTCACAGACTTAAAAAAACAAAACAATACATTTTGCCTTTTCCCCATCATTAGTTGTTCCTCCAAAATACTGTTGAGACACATTTTGGTTATTTGTGTGAACGGAAGGATGCTTTGGGTTTCAAATCTTGCACAGATTTTTGTTTCAGCATTTTGGATTTTACTATTCCTATTTCTTTTGTTGTGTGCTTTGAAGTGATGAACATTAATATGGGGAGGTTTTCTTTTAACACATTTTATATCTATTTTCTTGTCAGCGAAACTTGTCAAGCGATCTCAGGAGAGAGAGAATCTTGGTATGCTGGTCTGGTCACCCAATCAGAATATTTCAGAAGCAAAATGTAAGTCATTGTTTTGTTTTTGTTTTGCTTACTTTTCTTTTCCACAGTGGTCTTTATTATATAAATGGTTGAAGAACAGTCAGAGTGAAATGCTTCCAAGTGTAGCTGAACTATTGATATGTATCCTGTGACACAGTGATGCTTATTTCTAAATAGACATGTGCAGGATTGCTCTGTTAACCTTTTTTCTATTCATGACATACATAATAAAGGTGACTGGAAAGTGGATTACTTGTTGGAATCCAAATCTGAATTATTAACTCTAGAACAAACAAGAATATACCACAGACATTTTATATATGTTAAAAGTAGGTTATTTGCTATGTGTGTCTGCGTTTAGCATTGACCTTTTATCATTATTATTGCACACTAGCATTTTGAAGCAAATATTTGCCTTGCACAGGTGAAGTGAAGTGATGGGAAGGATAACAGAAGGAATCAGAAATGTAGAAATCAGTATTGAATTCCTGAACCTGGTTTAGGAATCGTATCTCTGCATAATAAAAGTTGTTTTGCTACGGGTGCAGCTCCTGTATGAGGGAAACAAGCCAATCAGGAAGTTTTTAACTTTGTATGTATGTATGGGGTTTGTATGTACTAGCAGATTATGGTTAGCAGCTGCAAAAAAGCCTAAATGTTGAACTATGGCTAGAAGAAACTATGACTGGAAGTGTATTTAATATCTTTTTCTAAGACTGATTAACTATACTTTTTTGTTTGGAAAAAAATAAGAAAGCATGATTAATTGTAACTCAGAGGAAATCAGGTTTGTTTGTAAAATAGTTTCATAATCTAACTTTGAGCAATACTTTAGTACCAAATTTGCACAAAATTATGGGCAGATTTTTGCGATCATTGAAGCTGGATGGAAATAAACCACAGATTTCCCAGGCTGCACAATTGAAGATTAATGATGGTATCATCCCCTGATTTTAAGCCCACTTTCTTCGCATGGGAAAAGGGCATTTTCTGGGGCTGTTTATAGCTTCAGAGGGTCTTGGC
This sequence comes from Liasis olivaceus, assembly GCA_030867105.1. Taxonomy (NCBI): domain Eukaryota; kingdom Metazoa; phylum Chordata; class Lepidosauria; order Squamata; family Pythonidae; genus Liasis; species Liasis olivaceus. The sequence continues at coordinate 30,994,119 of CM061349.1, read as the reverse complement.
TTCAGGGCTTTGAGCAAAGGACCACTTCAGAGCAGCAGCAGCATCCCCCCCCCATCTGAAAAACGAAGTGATGTTTCTGCATTGATTCACTTTGCATTGCTTCAGAGTTCTCTCACAGCATTTCCAGCAGCCAGAAGAAGCTTCTGCAGATTCAGTGTGCATTAGTAGATGAGGTGCATTCGTAGAAGTCTGTTCTGGCAACTGGATATACTGTAGGAGGTATCTGAAATGCCTCAGCATGGTGAAGTGAGTTGCCTTTGTGGTGCAAAGCACCTCTAAGTAAAGCACTTTTGCTTTACACATACCTAGTCTTTAAAACAAACAGCAAAGAACAACATCATTGGGTAATTTCATAGAGGATAAGGTGATAAACAATGGCTATATATTATTTATGTACATATTTTGGCAAAGCAATTTATGGTATTTTTCTGTGCTTCCTGAATGCTTCATCATTTATTTATTTATTTATTGCTGTGCAACCATAGAAAAATTAGCTATCCTGTACATCAGGTGCAGGCAGCTTATGGCTTCAGGGTCACATGTGGTTCCTGAACCTCCTTTTTGTTTTTCACTGAAAGAGAAGTATAATTTATCAGAAGTATAATTTCCTGCTACTTAAAGATGGGGAACACACAAAAACTGAAATACAGCCCCTGAAAGGGAGGGAGGGAGGGAGGAAGGAAAGGCCTCTCCCAAACCAAAGAAGACCCACCCAGAAAATCTTGATCCTCCCCACGGGTGGCACGTGGTCCTGCTAACTTTTTTTTTTTAATTATTATCGGCCCATTTACTGTAGCTCTCCAACCATCAAAAGGTTGGTGTTACAGTATTACAGTCTTATGACACAGCAGTTAAAGTTTGGACTAGCTTCAGGAAGACCCAAGTTCTATCCTCTAGCAGCCATGGAAGCTCCCTAGGTGACTATGGGTCAGTCACACACCATCTCTCAGCCCAACCTACATTGCAGGATGGTTGTTGTAGGGAAAAATAGAGTACAGTGCACTCCACCTTGAACTTTTGTATGAAAGACAGGATATAAATCAAATAAAGTATAAAGCTCACTGAACTCTCTGGTAAATTCAGTAAAATCCTAGCTCTGCAGAGGACTTTAGGCATGGCTCCCAGCTCTGTCAAAGATGTGAGTATTTGAGGGACTGGACTTCTGTTCTTCAAAATGATTCCTTTTTATACTACTGTAGGAAAACTGTCTTTTGAGGTCATGTGAAATTTGCATCTGTAAATTAGTACATGTGCTAATTGGAATAGCACAGAAATAGTATAAAGTTGATGTTCACAAAAACATTTTGTTAGAGTGAACTTTGCTAAGTCAAGAACAAACTTGTTTATGCTGCCTTAAATATAACTAAGCCAAAGTAAAAAATAAACAGCTCAGTGAATAGGACAGCAGTGAGAACAGAATTGGGGCCACACAGATGCAGGCCATCATAAGAATCCTTCATAGTACAGCAGCAGGGAGGCGAAAAGATTGCATTCACACATCACATTAAGACATGTTTTAGTTTAATTATAGTTTTTCAGCAAGCCAGAACTTACTCAGTCATGCACACAAGCAAATCTAGCCAATTCCAGGTTTATGGGTTTTTTTGGGGTGTGTGTGTCTTTTTTTTGGTTCATTTTCCTAGTTGCTCTTCTGTTGCAGCTATTTGGATCACTTAGAAGTTTGGATGGGCAAACTGTATTATGGCTAGCATGGAACCGAAAGATGTGCAGAAATCCTTTGGATATTAGGCTGGTCTCTTGGCATTCAGCAAGTGGGATCAAGACGTTACTGATTAAGTAACCTAGAGCCCATAGAACCTCACATCATAATACAGAAAATGTTAATTTTTGAGATGCTGAAGTTGTTTTTTCTTCATTGCAAATAACTAAGATGGCTGCCCTTCTGAAAACTGATTTGAGAAAGATTTCTTTACCTCTTTGTTTCAGCCCAAATAATATTAATCCTTATTCACATATTTCAATTACTTTGATTATACCCTTAAAGGTTAAAATGCTATAAGAAAAGGATAGGATTTTCTTCAGGAACTGTGAAGAAGGAACTGAAGGAGCTCTGTGAAGTGGTATAAGAACTTGGCCCTTTTTTCTTATGGCTCCCAAATGAGAAATGATAGATCTTTAAATGGTATTTTATTTTGCCAGGCATTTTGAGCTGCAGATTGCTGGAATTTGGATGGACTGACATTTGTGTCTCCTACTTTGTGTTTTACTTGTCTTTTATAATGGCTTGTTTATTGAATTTTTTAAAAAGCATCACCTTAGGAACTTTTGAAAGATTGTGATGGGAAGTTGATGTGTAACAAACAATAAATGCATATGTCCTGAAACTGTATAGCAGATGTATCCCTTTTGGGGAGTGTTTAGGAATGCTTGTTGTTTGTTATTACTTGAATTTGTCACCTACCATGATAGGAAAAAAATGGATAAATTGTGCATAGGTATGATGGTTCAGCAGCCATATTGTGAGGTCTGAATGTTTGCCTATAGAAGCAAAAATGTGGATAAGAATGTGCTTCTGCTTACTTTGTTATATGGAAGTGAGCATTGGCGATGGCACGGCAAATATAAAAATAAGTTGAATGAAAAAGGAATGGAGTACTTAAGTGTGTGTGGTAAGGCAAGAACAGGTAAGATCAAGAATGAGTTAAGTGCTGAATGAATGAATGTGGATTAAATACAAAAGTGAATTATTAGTACAGAAATATGTTGGGGTAGTTTGGTCAAATAGAGAGAGTGAATGAGAATCAAATCACAAACATATTAAATAGGTGAATGTATTAAGAAGAAGGCAAAGACCAAGAAAGTTATGATTGTATGGAGCTGATGAAATCCTGGAAGAAAGAAAGATGAGAAGTTTAAGGGACTAAAGGCAATATATGCAGTGGAATACAAACATGATGAAGGCAAGGATGGTTTGCAAGGAGAAACAAGTGTGCAGATGTAGAGTGAATGATGTTGGTGGTTTGAAAGGAAATAGCTTCATGGATGTGTATATGTTAGAATACTAAGATTGTTTAGCGTTTGTTGAGAGCATTTTAAATGCTCTCATAAGTTTTGTTATGATGTGCAGGGGAGTGTTTTTCTGATCAAAACCCTTCCCACCTCCAGAACAGACTGTAAGATGAATAGATTGGAAACCATTTACATAGTAGAGGAACATTTTATTAATATTGGGGTATTCCATTGGAATTCTTATCTTCTCTAATTCAAGAACCAGGGTTTTCATCACATCCCGAGTTATTTGAAAAATCATATTCTGAATTAATGCACCAGAATATTTACAAATAATAGGCACCTTTGTGCCATTGTGCTTCTTCCTTTGCATAAGTGGAAAAAGAAATTGACAAGTCATCCTTGAACATAGCTTTTCACTATGTCTGAACAGGGAACAGTGGTTAATAGCCTTCAAACAGGTATGGTTATAAGCCAGCTTTAAGCCATATCAAAAAGGACCAGGGTTTGCACTGCATGCATTAGTCAGCACATCAATCAAAATAATGAGCATCTCACAACCCAGCAGTTTTTTTGCTAATATAGTAAATTACTGATTTTAGGCAGGAGGAAGTAGTGTCTGTTAGAGGTGAATGGGATGTTGAGCATATGCTAAATCTAAAAATTATAAATTTTATAAATGTATAAAATCTAGGTAAAAATTGAAATTCTGGTTTTGTCTGTTGAATCCAAAGTCCACCGATTGAGATCTGTAAGATCAAGACTTTCATATAGTTACTGTGTATGGATAATATTTTAATGTCCACTTTATAAATTTCATTTTCCTCTGACATCTCCTTTTCTTACCCTCTTTCTCTCCCTCTCCGCTGACATGGATGCATATATAATACTTCTCTCTCAAGGCAACGTTCCATGTGTCCGATCCAAGTGGACTGTATTCCATGAAAGCTTGTGCTTTAATGAAATTGTTTGCGTATAAGGTGTCACAGGACTCTCTGTTGTTTTTGTTGTAACCGCTTAACACAGCTAAAGCCCTCTGGAAATTTGTGCAGTAGAGAACCATTGTTTATTTTGTTTTAACCCCAAAGCCATATTAAGAAGGCTTCTGTTGTTTGGCTGAATAAATGCTGTTGAAGTTGAGAATTCCAACCTGAATTTAGCCTTGTTCTTATTGTTGGAATAGATAGCTGTTGAAGTCGCTGGTATATAAATTGTCAGAAAGAAGTGCTGGGGCTGTAAGACGCACAAAGTTGACTTCCCATTATTTTGAGGCAATGATAGATATGCCTGCTTGCTTTTTGAAGTACAGTGGTACCTCAAGATACGAACGCCCCATCTTACGAAAATTTCAAGATACGACCAGCTCCGGCCGCAAAAATTTACCTCAACATGCGAACTCCGCCTCAAGCTACGAACCGGATCCGCGGCCATTTGCCCTGCTGCCACGTGGTCGCAGCTTCCAAGAGGAAGTGCTAATGAAATCTGAGCAGGAGGACAAAAGCCCAAGGAAAGCAATGCAGAAAGAGGAAGTGCTAATGAAATCTGAGTGCGCTGGGGGGGGGAAGCTCCCGCTCCCGGCTGTGCGTGCGCGCTGATATTGCTTTCACTGTGCTTTTGTCGCTATGGAGAAAGGAAAGAGCACGGAGGAATCAGTGGGGGGGGGAAGCTCCCGCTCCCGGCTGTGCGTGCGCGCGACATAAGCCTTCCCCCCCATTGCTTTCAGTGTGCTTGGGCTATGCACAGAGGAAAGAGCGCGGAATTAAGAAGCAGCAGCACGGGGGTGGGGAAGCTCCCGCTCCGCTGTTGCGCGCGCTACATAAGCCTTTCCTCCCCATTCCTTTCACTGATATTGCTTTCACTGCGAAGGAAAGAGCGGGGAGGAATGAGTGGGGTGTGCGTGCGCTTGCAGAAGGAAAGAGGGGAGGAATGAGTGGAGTGTGCGTGCGCTTGCAGAAGGAAAGGGGAGGAATGAGTGGGGTGTGCGTGCGCTTGCGGAAGGAAAGGGGAGGAATGAGTGGGGTGTGCGTGCGCTTGCGGAAGGAAAGGGGAGGAATGAGTGGGGTGTGCGTGCGCTTGCAGAAGGAAAGAGGGGAGGAATGAGTGGGGTGTGCGTGTGTGTGCGAAAGGAAAGAGGGGAGGAATGAGTGGGGTGTGCGTGCGCTTGCGGAAGGAAAGAGGGGAGGAATGAGTGGAGTGTGCGTGCGCTTGCAGAAGAGGGGAGGAATGAGTGGGGTGTGCGTGCGCTTGCAGAAGGAAAGAGGGGAGGAATGAGTGGAGTGTGCGTGCGCTTGCAGAAGGAAAGGGGAGGAATGAGTGGGGTGTGCGTGCGCTTGCAGAAGGAAAGGGGAGGAATGAGTGGGGTGTGCGTGCGCTTGCAGAAGGAGAGGGGAGGAATGAGTGGAGTGTGCGTGCGCTTGCAGAAGGAAAGAGGGGAGGAATGAGTGGGGTGTGCGTGCGCTTGCAGAAGGAAAGAGGGGAGGAATGAGTGTAGGGTGTGCATGCGCGCGCGGAAGGAAAGAGGGGGAGGAATGAGTGGGGTGTGCGTGCGTGCGCGGAAGGAAAGAGGGGGAATGAGTGGGGTGTGCGTGCGCGCGCGCGCCACATAAGCCTTTCCCCCCATTGCTTTCACTGTGCTTTTGTCGGGCGCGCCAAGGGCTATGCACAAAGGAAAGAGCGGAATTAAGAGGAGGTGGGGAAGCTCCCGCTCCCGGCTGTGCGCAGGGAGCCTTTCTCAGATTTGATTAGCACTTCCTTTTTCTCCGCTGCACCTGGGACATGTGCTTCAGGATGCGACCAAATTCGGAGGGCGGATTAGCCCTATTTGCATTGAACCTTATGGGGAAATTTGCTTCAGTATGCGACCAAATTCAGAGGGTGGAACGGATTAACCGCATTTACATTGAATCCTATGGGAAAACGTGCTTCAGAATGCGACCAATTCGACTTGCGATCAGAGTCACGGAACGGATTAAATTCGTATCTTGAGGTACCACTGTAGTATATTCAGATCTTTGTTATTTCCTAACAAATCTCTTAGAAACAGCTACAAAGTCAAAAGATGGGCTAACTTTATAAATAGTTTTCATATAAAAAGTAACTTGCTGTTTTTGTGCTACCTTATTTCCAGTTACTCATTTTCCCTTCTTTCAGGAAGCTTTAAAGATGTCTGTAAGCCCATATTAGTCAGAAAGTTTTCAGACTGTAATATTTATTTTTAGGAACAGTTGATGGGAAACTTACCATTGGCTGCAGTAGGATATGTTTTGCAGGCCTGCAAAGTTTAATTGATGGCTAGGAGCAGGGAGACCCCAGTTTGTAGTGCTCCCTCCGCCATGGAAGTACACTGAGTGACTCAGCCAAACCTACCTAACAGGATTGTGGTTGTGGGGAAAAATAGGAGGAGGCAGCACTATGTACACTGCCTTGAGCTCCTGTACAGAAGACAGGATGTAAATCTAATAAATAAAAGATGAACTAGAAATGCACCAGGATCAATTCTGCAATGGATTTTAATAAGTGAACTTGATTTGGAAACAGTAATATAAAGACTTCTCTTCTATGTAAGATGCTTTAAGATAAGGCCTGCTGTGAAGTGCCCTATGTTGGCATGCTAATATTAATTGGACCTATTTATTTATTTATTTTTATTTTCTTAAGCCAAGTTGCTATGACACAGGGCAATTTAATCAACAAAACCCACATTATATCATATAGTAAAATCCAACTTCACTACAAAAATTACAAGTACATGAAAATAGTTGCAAAAATCACATAAGTATAAAAAAAGCAGACTTTGTAATAGTATGGATTAAAATACTATTATTGCTTTAAAAACAAAACTTGCAGCATTTTTAGAATTATGTATTGAAGTCCTTGCTGAAGGAAAATGTTTTTTGCAGGCCAGTTAGTGGGGCAAGGGACGGTAAAATCTCTTTTGAGTCCAGCCCCACTTCAACGACTTACTGAAGTGATTTGTGCTAGCTTTCTAGGATTTTTTTTTTAAATTTCCCAGTCCAGTTTACAGTCCTGATATTTTTGGGTTGTCTCTCACCCAGGACCAGTCAGGGCCACGCCTGCTTTGTTTTTTACAATAGGTTGAAATTCAAGGACTTTTTTGGAGGGAGGAAATAGTATAAAATGCTTTCAGTGGAAAAGCTACTCAATGGTTGAAAGATCTGAATATACTCATTTACCATGGTAACCTCGTTCATTTATCATGACACCTTTATATGCTGTTTAAAATCTGTGGCAGATTCATTTTTATTGACTTTCCGTTTTGGGAACAGTTTACAAAAACGTGATCCCTACATAGTGAAATACTTTTTTTGTTCATTCTGCAATATGTATTGATTAGGCAAAGTGTCATGTTGGGGGAAAGTATTATTGTTGAGGATGGTTAATGTAAGTAGCGAAGGAATTCTTGTTGTGTTTTATTTTAATATTTTGCAGTAATTCACAGTTCTGCAATGTGTGGATGAACATTGTGATTATTTTTAGACTAATATGGAAGTGGAACATATAAGGACTTTGAAGAGGTATGAAATATGTGATTAACTGAAGCAAAAACCTTAGTAAGGGATCCTTTAAATTGTTGTTTTATTTGAATTGCCACAATTTTTGTAAAAAGTTTCCAGTGCTGAACAGAGAACCTTGAGTTTTGATGAACCCCCAGATGAGGGCATATTCCACTCTTGTCACCAGCGATGCCTGTCTTTATATGCTTTGGTGATTTGACTAAATAGCCAGTGTAATAAACCATATAGAGCAGTGTTTCTCAACCTTGACAGCTTTCAGATGGGTGGATTTCAACTCCCAGAAGTCCACCCATCTGAAAGCTGCCAAGGTTGAGAAACTCTGATACAGAGAATGGATTTGGAGGAAGGAAGGGAGAGAAATAGAAGTTCAGACGTGAGTCCCAATGCACCCTCACCTTGAAGATAAGCTTGAGCCCATAAAGTATGGTATTTTTTTCCCCTATAATATTTCTCAGAAGGAGAAACGTCCCTAACATAGTATAAATGTGGACAGATCATAAATAATAAAACCAGATTATATTTGTTTAGTATGCAAAGCTTGCTCTAAGAGGAGTATTTGCATATGCGTACATTCAGTACCCCCCTCCCAATTCTTGGGGTTGCCCCTCCAAAAGTTTTTGTTGAATTGTAATCTTTAGTTTAATAGGATGGGAAAATAATGCATATGAGGACTATATTAGTTATCTTTAATTTGTTTAATTTTAGTTAACTTTACATTCAATCATATCAAATTTATCCTGGCTGCAGCCCCTGATTTGGGATGTGATCAAAGGCCAAATGCTGCCCTTAGTCTGAAAAAGTTTATACACCACTGGTTTATAATCACTTATCAATCAATATCAATCAATTTGATCTTATTCATCTATGTGTGTGAAGAATGCAGTGTAGTGACAACTGACTTTATCGAATAAATTGTCTTGGGTTATACTTGTGGCTGTCAATTCAGAAAGCTTAATGGCAGTTTGTTTTATAATTGAAGATTATAGTACTTAATAGCAGATAGTTTTATACCAGTGACTGTTGGCTACACTGAAAATAGAGCTCTATATAGATCTCTGATTTACCACATTATGGTGAAAAACAAGATAATTAACCCAATAATGCCTTACTTGTATCCATTACAGTTGTATCTAGCTAGTCAGATAAAATGTTATCTGAGATGAAGACTTAAAAAAATAAAATCTGTTTCTGCAGGGAAGTTCTTGTAGCAACCTTAATCTTGGGGACTGTATGCTGCATAAATTATCAAAGCTTGATCTAGGATAGCTTTTTGCAAATTGGTATGCTACAAATGCATTGGGACTGCAAATCCAGAATTTCTACCTTGTGAATCCCCACTTTGTGGATGTACTTGTAAAATGGCTTCTGGAGATACTTCCCCATTTACAAAATGGCAGCCATGGTGGGGGGGGGGGGCACACATAATAGTTATGCTACTTGTCACACACTCCAGCTCCTTCTTCTAGAGGATGCTATTATCTCTGCTTCCTTTTGGTTTTTTGAACTACAGTAGTGTTCTTTCAAACAAAGCCACTTATAGTGTCCCTTTTATTTTCTAAAAAAATGTTGGACCATCTGTGATTCAAAGGTATTCTCAGAAATGAAGATGATGCAAGAGGCTGGCACTTTGCTGTAGAGCATGCAAGCTTCTGTTTTTTTAATTAAAGAGTTTTTGAAAGATCTAAAATGTCAGGTGGAACAGGGAGCTTCATGGGTATCAAGGGATGTGTTTGTGGGCTCAACAAATTCTGGGTGTCTAGGTCACAGTGACTAAACTTTTTCTTAACTTTACAACTGGAGCATATTGTTCTGTGTAACCTTCTGACACATAAACAGCAAGAGCCTTTATGTTTGGTTGCTGGGTATGGTTTCTTCACTGGGAATAATTTAGACAACAATCCCATGAAATTACTCTTTCAAGAAGAGTAAATTATCTCATTCTCACTCTGTTTATATGTATAATTGGAATAAATGCAAAAGGCTTTGTTTTTTTTATGTAAGGCAACTTAAATAAAAATAACATTGGACCAGCCTAGAACATCTCCTATTTCTTATTATAATGGAGTATTGATTTTGTTTTCTCTGGCCTTTGTTTTACATGAGGATTCAGTATTTTGAGCCAATTATGATAGTAATCATATATGAAATCTGTTGAATTCCTGATGCTTATTTAAATATTATTTTTACGTGTGACTTACGTGTTACACGGGTGAAATGAGAAAACAGATTGAGTATTCCAATTATTCTGGAGTCTTGTCTTAAGATCTGGTATACTTTCTCCAGTGTGTACCTGGTCAGATTAACAATTGCTAGTAGTTCTGTTAATTGCAGAGTAACTATAGATTTTATGAAGTACTGCATTTGCTCTCTAAGACCTCTTTCCATCTGTTATGCTCCTTGGAAAAAGGAGGCAATCTGCAGTTTGAATTTAGAAGTTCATTTTTGAGAAGGCCAGAAGTCCTTACAAGAAGAACACAGTGTAATTTCTCTTTATCTTTTCACCGTGTTGATGTGTTGCTAGTTTCTGTGACATCACAGAAGCTCACCCAATATCTAACCAATGATCATAAAATATTAAGAATTTTTCAGGCCATTTAAATACAGATTTTGCCAGTATCATTTGTCAACAAATGTTTTATGTTTTGTATTTTTCATTTGAGGCTTTAACAATGGTACTCTGACAATATTTACTCTGAAATAGCACTGGATAGAATTCCTAAATTTATAAATAGGTTATAAAAATATTTCTAATGCTTGTGTAGTTTATCCTTCTTATGAACATATTTCTTAAAAAAATATTTTACAGCATTTTCTTTTATAAGCATATTATTCTGCTCTCCCAAGATGAAGTTCTTTTCCCCAGTGTGAAAAGTTTCATCTGAAGTGCTTCCAAAAAGACATTTATAATTAAGGTCTGTGTTGCAAGATTGTGTTGTCAAATTATCTGCAAGTAAAAGTCAGCTGCAAATCAAGATGTTTAAATAATGAGACTGAGAAAATCTATCATTTAACATGCATTTAACTTGATTTTAATTTGTCTAGTTTGTAATAGTCAATGTGGAATTTGTGAGGCCTTCTCTTAGCACCTGTAAATCCTTCTACTCCACCTGATATTAATTTTCTGGATTTTTTCCAATGAAAAAATTAAATAGAGGCTAGTATTTTAAAAAGCAAAATAATAGCCTCCATAATTATTTATAGAAATACCTATAGACCTCATACAATCTCTATAAGCATTCTTAGCAAATAAAAATACTGGATGGTTGCTTTTCAGTGCATTTTAAGCATGTGCATCTGTCAAAAAAGACAAAGATTTGAAAAAAGGTGGCGGGATGGAAAGAAGCATTCTGGAGCATTAGAAAGAAGTAATAGGGAGCAATCTCAACACTGTTTTGTGACTGCACACATTCACCAGGAGTACAGTACAGTGCAGTGCAGCTCCAGCAGCAGCAGTGGTGTTACATGATAGTAACAGGACTGCCCCATAAGTACACAGATCGCTACATGTTGCACCAGTTGAAGGTTCTAGGTGATTTTCAAGGGCAGCTCCATGCAAAGAAAATTACAGTAATCCAGTGGTAAGTTGACAAGGACATGAGCAGTCATCTTCAGTGCTTCTTGTTCTAGGAAAGACTGCAGTTGGCACATCAGCCAGAGCTGGACAAAGGCCGCCCTGGACATGGTTTCCAATAGGTTTTCCACCAGGAGCTGTGAGTCCAGGAGGACCCCCAACTTGTGAATCAGCTCGGTATGGGACAGTGTAACAGTGTAGTTAGTTCTCATATATCATGATAGTTGGGCTCCTATAAATCTTTGTGCTATGCAAAATTGTGCAATACAAGTAACAGAGTTTATGGAAAAAAATAGGATTAGAGCCACACTGCTCAATAGTGAAAACACATTTGTAACCCAAACATTACCAAATGCGGTAAATGATCCTAAAGTAAAGTAAGTAAAGTACTTACACAGTTGAGGAAAGCACTGCTTTAGGATTTTCAGCTTTTCCCCCCCAAGGTTTTCATATAATGCTAACACTTTCTCTTTTGTCATGGGAAAACTTGCTCCAGTCTATTCTTTATCTAATCTTCTATCTTAATAAATGTTCCATCTCTTCCAGTTCTTTATGTCTTGTTCTAATAGACTTGTTTTACTTGTTACTGCTAATAAAATTACTTTTATTTTCTCAGCATTTCTTCTGATTCTCTGTAATGTCACCCCATTTATGCCAGTAGCACACATGATGTCACATGTTTTTTTCAAAATGCTTCAGGATTTCAAACTTTTCCTCAATCAGTAAAGCTAGCTGGCTAGTCAGCCGGCTGGCTGGCCAGCTGGCCTACCTCTGCCTGCCTGCCTGCCTCCCTCCACCTGAAATTTTATCACCAGCAAGATTCTTTGGCATCTTCCCTTCAGTTACTTTACTCAGGAGGATATGGGGTAAAGCATACTTAAGCAGTAATAATATCAAAAAATGAGGAAAGATGTGCAGTAGAGACTAACAAATAGCCCACTTGTGGTAACTGACTTGAGTGGGCAATAAACAAAGCAGCAACTGGTTGCGTTCGACTGGGTGGTGCTTGCCAAGTTTCCTGCCATTTCTTATTAGTACAAAATTGAAACTTGGAAAAATTGTGTATAAGTGAACAAGTTTTGTGCTGTACAAACATTGTCCGCTATTGTGCCCGTATATGAGCAAATTCGGGCTGCATAAACGTGGTATATGAGAATGGACTGTATTTACTTTCTAGAAGTGTTGCTGACATGGAAAAGAGAGGTGTTTCAGAATTTGATGATGTTTCTCAGATGAAAGTGTATATAAATTCACCCATTGAGAGCATTGGAGTGATTTTATTGTATTTTTTTCTTTTCCTCCTTGTTGTTGATTGGGTTCCTTTTTGCCAGATGACAAACACAAGCTTGTCCTGCATTAGACCTGTCACTTTTTACATTGTCTGGTAAATTATCAAAAAGGAAAATAACTAATTTCTACAAGTTTAGCAAAGATTGAGCAAGGAATCTTGGGTGCTGTTGTGCTACATAGTGACTGAGGAGAGCAGAGAAAGAGCAGTAAGTGTAGATATGGGCACAAATATGCATGTTTCATTCTTATTTGCTTCCCTTCTTAGTCTCCCAGCATCATAGTTTCATAGACTTGGGGCATTTAGGTCATTGAATCCAGTTCCCTGCTCAGTGCAGGAATGTAAATTAAAGCAGTCCTAGAGATAACTGTCTAGCTTCTGCTAGAACACATCCAATGAAGGGGAACCCACCAATTTTCTTAGTAATTGGTTCCATTGTCAAACTGTACTTCCTATTAAGAAGTTCTTTTCCAGAATTCAATCAAGTTTAGCCTAACTTAAATCCATTATTTCATGCACTGCATTCTGGTGGGAGAGGGAGAGAAAGGTCACGAATATCTTCTGTATGACATATTTTGGATAGTTGAAGAATGCTGTCATATCTTCCCTAATTCCTATGCAGTGTGCCAAATGTACATGGAAATGCTCGTCCAAGGGAGGTAAGTATTGTAGGGGAAAAATATTTCTGTTGACTGCCTTTTCTTTCACTACGGAGATCCCTACATCCATTTTGCTAGTATAGAATTCAGCCAATTTACAGGATGGGCAACTGGATAAGCAGATGGCAACAAAGATAAGTGAGCCTAAAGCTGTCTTGGATTTTTAAACATTCACTGCACCAGTAAATGAGTACAGATCTCTTATCTTTTTCTCCTTCCCTGTTATTTTTATAAAAAGATGCAGTTACAGTACTTTAAGCAACAGAAAAAAAGGATTAGTAAAAATGGTAAATATAACCTACATTTTAGAGTGCAGTAAACTTGATAATTAGAGAAGTTTGGGATTCCGTATACCTTAGTTTTAGTTAGAAGTTTCAAGCTGTCTTTTGAGAAGCAAGTGGCAAACCATATAAGTTGGTTACATCATCTAAATTGATAGCCATGGTAATTCTTCAGGAGTTGGTATGTATAAAGTAAAGTTGTCACAGTGCATGAGAAAGAAGTTTCAGCAAACATTGAGGAAATTCAGGAGTACAGAAATAAAAGAAATCCCATTCCGTTAAGGGGGAAAAGCACCTAATTGCAAAAGAGCTTATTGAGGACATAATGTGCCCAGGAAGGGAGGTAGATGATGCAAAACATGGTGAGCAAGGTGTTGTGATCAGGATCTTCTGTGCTGCAACATTTTGTGGCAAGCCTTTCTTGCGTGTATACATACGTATCCTGCTTCCCAACACATACCACATTTCTGATAGGAAAGAAAACTGGCTTTCTTCCAATCTCTGGAAGTTTTCCTGTCTGATTGTCTGGAGGAAATATTTGCACCAAGTGATCACATTATCAGCCAACTTCAAACAATGTGGGAATTACTCCAGTATTGGAAGAAACACATCAAGACTTAAGGCATCTGTAGTTGGGCTGCTGTTGCCATGACTGTTTCTTATGCTGTTAAATCAGTGCTTTGTTTTTAAAGTTATGATAGGGAATAGGAATCATAAGTCATGTTGTAACACATTCTGTGTATGGGCTTGCTCTTGTAAAACTAGTCCAGTTAGCTGCAAGTTTTTGAAATGGAAAACTAAAACTGAGGATATGTATGTTGCTTGAGGGGCTGTGAAGGTGAAAGGAACAAGTTCTGCATATTGAAAACCTGATGTGATTCAGCTGGCTGTCATCTCTATGCATTTTATTGCTATCAGATGTTTTGTTTTCAGTGGAAACTATCTTGAATGTCTTATATCAGAGTTAGCATCTGAAGACCCTAGATTTTTTCTTTTATTCTTTAATTTGTCAATTCATTCAGTTTATCAGCCATCCAGTAGGGAGATTTATCTGGTTGATGTGCAAAGTAAAAACAATCAAAATAAAAAGATAGATTGAGATGCAACAGACAGAAAATGTATCAAATCAAATCTTTATTACAGTCAAAGACCAGCCTAAGGAAGGCAGGGTATAGTCAGTTTAAAAAGTATAGAAAATACTTCAGAAAAATAATAATAAAAAGCTAAAAGATATAAAAGGGATCTAAAATAAAAATTATGAAAAGCTAGAAGATATTAAAAATATATTTAAAAAGAAAGTGTATATAAAAACAAGAGTCTTAAAAAAATCTAAAAGGAGGGGTAGGAACATTAGATGGTTGTAGGGGGACATAAAGGTTAGTATGTGGCAGACTGCATCAAATTAGAAAGCACTCTAGTATGACAAACTAGATGCTCATTTATATTAGTTTATGGCACAGGTCATCATCTGACAAATTTTAATCACCGCTGCGCAGAATCTGGCAACATTATATGTTGTAGCAGGGTTGATATCAGAAAGCAGCAAGGAGGTGTAGAATTGAACAGAAAATGTAAAATCAGAACAAATAGCTTGAAATGGGGGATTAAAATTTAAAACACTGCAGCAATGATCAGGTATAGTCATGTTAAAAAAAAAGTCTTCACAAAATAAAATGATTGCGATAAAACTTCAGTAAAGTATAAAATTTAAAAGCTTGAGAAAATAACATTGACATTTAAAATAGACACTGTGTACACACCTTTCCTGAAAGAAGATTTCACAATTGAGGTGCTGTTGAAGAAAAACCTGTTTCTCATGGCATTTCAGTTGCAGGCTATACTTAGAAAAAGGGGCACAGAAGAGGGACCCAGAGAGTTTGAGTGGGTCAACTACCAGACTATTTGCAAGCATAATTCAAAGAGCTTCCTGTAATCTAGAACCAGGATATTTGAAAGAGAGTATTTTCTGTGCAAGCAGATCAACTTCAGATCTGGTTCTGGAGAGAGACATCTCGTTTTCTCATGTATGCTCAAGGATATTGGGCTGGACCATGGGAAAGGGTCTTGTTGGAGGCTGCTTCAAGGTGTAGCTGGTTCCTGCCAGTGGGATAAAATTTAGCTCCAACTTCGCTGTCCTTCTGCAAGCAATCTAAGAGGTCTTTATTGTGACAAATTTTAGAGTTTATACTTTTATAAATAAAACTTGTTTTAATCTGATGGATGTTATTGATATATTTTTATTTGGATTAACTACTTCAATTATACTTTCTTTTTTATCTATACTTTGTTTCTTGCCCTGAGCATTCTTTTAAGTGGCAAGGTGGGTTATAATTTAAATTAACAATCTGTGCTCTGATATCAAAAGCAGCATTTGTACATATGGAAAAGAGAAAAATAGACTAGATATGCATATATGTCTGTCTTGTATGTCTTTAAGCTTTACAAGCACTTCAAAAAAAAAAGTAGAAGTATTTATTTATTCAGATTTGTTTACCTGCTGCAATCAAGAGACTCCCCTGAGTATGAGGCACTTATATATGTATTCTTTGCCATATACTTGAAGTATCTAAAACCAGTCCATGTCCAATAGTAGTTTTTTAAGCTTCTCACCTTGAACATGTACATTAAACCTGTGTCTTATTTTTACAATTAATAATTACTGTTTGTATGTGCCTGCCTGCTAGAAGCCATAACACTGCACAAAAACTTGAATAATAAAATTATTAAATGATAAACATCATCAATAAACAATTTTAAAATATTAAAAGTACGAAGTACAAGAAAATTCCAAACCTAATTTGAGACAACGATTTAAGAGTGACTGCCAGAGAGAAGATGAGTAGTGTATCCTAGGCTTTGGTCAGAAAATAATTTTTGGCTACAGTACTAAACCTGAACTGCATTTTGGCAGTTTTTTTGCTGGTAGATAGTGAAAGCTGCAAGACTGGTCTGATGAGACTGCTAACAGCACAAGCCCAGTAACAATTGTGACCAGCCCAAGTGCAGTTGTGAACCCAACAAAAGTTTGAGCGATTTGAGCACTTGGCAGAAGGTGGCTTCTTGCCAGGTGTTTCCTGCTTTTAAGCTGTTGCTGGGTGAGAATTGGAATGGTGGAGAATTGGTTTTTTTTTTAATGTTTTCATAAAGGTTGGGTATAAACTTAAAGCTAATCTACAGCTGCACTTAACAAGTGAAATTTGAACAGGCAGTTTTAAAAGAAAATGTAACTTCTATTTCCAAACATGTATTTTTGCTTTCACAAGATGTAGTATTAAGTAGCACTTCGAGTTGTAATGGGGGCAGTCATGTTGTTACATGTGTTAGAAGCACATGAGGCCACATCTATGGAATGTGTTAAGATAGTATGTAAGACCTTGTTCCCATTTCACCATTCCTTCCTCCAGCACGTTTTTTTTAAAGTAGCTTTCCTAGCCAAAATTCTTCTGCAGTGAAACGGAATACAGTACAGTAGTTCCATTCTTAATTATCTGCCTCTAAAAAACTTTGTAGCAACCCATGTGTTTTGGTGATTTCAATATATTGTTGCCATTTTCTTTGCTCCATTTCTTTCCCCACCCTTCTGGTAAGTCTCAGCAGGTGGTAGCATTGGCTGACTTTGAGCTCAGAAGCCAAGCATGCCCAGACTTAATTTACTGCTTGGGTAGATGACACCAGGGATCTCCAGGACTGTAGGTGAAAAGTACTCCAGAAGAAGGCAGAGGCAAACCATTTCCACATTATTGCCAGGAAAACTATGAATGTGTCCATGTAGTCACCAGGAGTCAAACTTGACTTGAAGATGTCTTTACTTTTTTTTACCTTTATTAGTGCACTGATGTTACAGTTTCTCCAATATATTTGTTGTGAAGAGGTGTGAGAGATGTAGCTGTCGTTCATTTGATCCAACACAAGAAATAGAACAATTTAGGACACCTTTACAGTCTGTGGGTTCAGTATAGAATAGGCTGTCATAAACATAGCCCCACATATTTGTAATAAAATGCCAGTGTGAATGTGACTTGACATAGAGGTCTCTAGATTTTGGTCAAGAAAAAGCATCTGGCCACCCAGGAAGAGCTTTGGGGCAAGGGGCAGATCAACTTCACCTCACTTAGCTTCTTGTTTTTATTCTGGGAATGTAAAGCACAAGGTCAAGGAACCTTCCCTTAGCCTCTCAGAAAAGAACATGAGAGAGGGTGATGCTGTATGTGCATTGACCAAACAGCACATGTAGGAAGTTTGCTTTGATCCATCCTGACAACAATGACATGTGTTAATTAAGGTGCCACAAGGTTCTTAATATATTTGCTATGAAAGACTACCCCCCCTCCCCCATGCAGCAAATATAATAAAGACTCTTGTGGCATCTTAATGTTTAGCATATGCATTGTTGCGTATGCTTTTGAGGATCATGGATCCTCCTCCACTCCCACCCCTCTCCTCTTGTGCAGATCCTTTAGATCATAAACTTCTCTGTGGACCTTTTTTCACCTGAAACATCTGATAACAATACTTTTAATAACAGTAATTTTTTTTAAAAAACCTAGTAAATTGGGCATGTCACAACCAAGTGTCTTAAAGAGTCACAGGTGAATTTCCTGGGTAATGGATTATTTTGAGAGACATTTTGGACTTCTGCAACATTTAGGATTTCTCAAAGCCTCTTATTTATGAATGGGTTTCTTTGGCTATGTTAGAATCTACACAGACAAAAATTGTGTTATTCACGGTTAGTGTATAACAGCTTCCTCTGACCTGATGCCTTCCAGATGTATCAGGACCATAATTCTGGAAGTCTTAACATGTCTAGAGAGCATTCCATTGGAGAAAGTGGAATATAACTGGGATGGACAATCTTGGCTCTAGGCCTGACTTGAGAAGCCCTCTGTGAACAAGCCATTTATATCTCTGGCAAAAGCACATTGTTCCACCCTACTGCGCAGGAATGGAGAGAGTTAGCAAACAGTGTCATAAAGGCAGAGGAGGAAAAATGAACATCACAAAGAGAAAACAGGTGACCCTGTCTCTTTGGGGTTCTTGTTCAGTCATGGTTTGCTTAAGCACTGGTATACACCTCCTTTCCATATGCAACAAGTTTGGATCTACAGGGAAATGTTATTTTGCAAGTATTACAACATTAACATACAACCTTTTGGTGGCCAGGAACATTTAAAAGGCCCTAGTGTGTGAGATGATGATGCAAAAGTGGAGACCCTGTCTTTAGTGGTGGCAAAGGTTTTCGCCTTTTCTCTCTTGGGAGGGTTTGTTGGTGCTAGTTTAAACTGCCATGTTAAATCTATTTAAAGCTGTACATGGCAGTTTTGATGTGTTTCTTGCCTGAAAACAGCAAGCACATGCCGCCAGTTTTTGACAATGATGACTAGAGAAGACTGGGAGCCATAGAAAGGGGTTGTGGACCAGATTCACCTCTGAAGCTCAATTGCCCACCCTTGGATTTATCTTTGTTCTCTTAAATACATAGAAGGTATTTGGCCTGATCATAATTTTTTTCTTATTATTAAGAACCTTGGAATTAGAGTTCAGTATTAATTGATGATGAAAAATTAATTTGCCAATTTTGTACTTAGTGTCTTTTAAATATATTAGGTTTAGTAATGGGCTTCTCATGTCTCTGGAATTTTCTTTCATTTCCTCAAAATGAGAAAGCAGATTCTTATGTTTTCTACAGTAGTCTTTATATAGTCCTGTAGAGCAGGCCAGTGTATGATCTCTACATTGTAGATGAATTAAGTGAGTGAAAAGTAGCTTGCCAAGAAGGCCCGGCAATTTTAAAGTTTGGGAGGGGGAGGCTACTTCCTGCTGAAAGCTTAGTCACTTACACTATATTATAGCCCATTACATTTGTCTTGTCAGTTCCCCCTCCCAGTTCATTATAGAACAGTTCATCTCTTTTCTCCTTTTTGTTCTTCTGCATGCCAGTAAGGAGACAAATTGTCCGCTACTTGTGCATCTTCAGCAGTTAGATCTATGTGAAATTCACTCTCTTGCGAAAGGCATAATTGTGCTCAACCCTCTTGATGCAATTTAATCTGAGTGCTAGGCCGCACCCACATCTTGTTCTCCCACTTTTTCCTTTTTGAATGTGTGCCCTTGCACAGTACAATATACTATGTTTTGGAATAATGGACTTGCTCTATCAACTATTTATGAAGCCAGACTCCAGTGCAGAACTTTCATTTGAGATAGAGAACAATTTTGTTTGACTAGGAATGAAAATGGTGTCATTCCAAAAACTTCTATTTGTTATCGAAAAAGGAGCTTGGGAAAATTAGAGAGTGTGTGTGGGATGGATCTTAGACATTGAAAAGTGTGCTTTGCTTTAATTGCAGAGCTGGTGTATGGGACTCAGTTTTTCTTTTGTAAAGTGATCACTTGTGAGGAAAATCTATCTTTGGGTGAATCTTTGGGTGAAAGAAGCAAGTTTTTAGAGGCCTCAGACAGGCCTTTCTCTACCAGCTCTTGAAAAATGCTCAGAGGTAATGCAGCTTAACTCTATAAAAGTTCCCTGCTACTTACCAAAGGGCTGGTGTCTATTGTGTGGAAACTTTGCCTTTTCATATTTCCCAGCACATTCCTTGGGAGGCCCCTGTGCAGTTGGGCATTTAACTTCATTTCATGCAGTGCCACTGGTTCAAAATCACACTCATCACAAACCCAGGCAAGTGCGCAGATATCGTATAGAGGGCCCGCCACTTGATAGAACCTGTGATGACCACATGGAGCTGTTGAATACCAGAGATGTTTATGGGCTTGCTATATTTATTTATTTATTATTAAATTTGTATGCCGCCCATCTCCCCCCAACGGGTGACTCTGGGCGGCTCATATCCCTAATTGGAACACCAGGTCTAGCAACCTGTGCTTATCTACAGTACTGTGCAAAGTTTTAGGCAGGTGTGAAAAAATGCTGTAAAGTAAGAATGCTTTCAAATATATATATAGCGGCTGGATAGCGTAGTGGTTAGAACACCCCCTTTGATGCAGGAGACTGGGGTTCAAATCCTGGCTGGTACCTACCTTACCAGTAGGGGTCCTTGGGCAAAGACCCCCTAACGCTTCACCTGCCTACCTCAAATATGAGAGTGACACGAACTAAGAGAGTCATGCCGGCTTGGATGTCGCCCGGATTAACATGGTCCGCATCAGATGTTGGGGAACCAGGACAATCTGATGTTAAGTGGGCTACTGGAACAAACCATACATGGATGAGACAAGAGAACTTGGAATTGATGGAATGCTACTACAACAGCAGACCTAATGAGAGGGGATATATGAAACATCTGAGGGAACTATGGATAGACAGAAGGCCTACATCCACACTAACTGAGAAACAACTAGTTACCCAGCGCTTCAACATAGTGAAGAGGAAGCTGCTCTCACAACTTGAAATAGACCAACTCCACATTACAACCCGGACTCAAGCAGACCTAGAAGAACAAGCAGATGTGCAGCCAACACCTGAAGCTGGAATGTCACTGCCACCCCTTCCATTACAGAGCACAGCAGCTGATATGAGGCATAAGATCATGGATAAACTAGCTACAGTCAACCCTCGAGTCCGATTACCAAGGCTCAGTGGAGAAGTACCATCAGATAGTATGCTAGAAGATGCCAACAGAGCCCTCCAGATAATCCCTACTACCACCATAACTGAAACCAATGAATTGGTATATGCTACAGCCGCTGTAATCCTGGAAATGCTTGGCTACACGATCAAGAAGAACAGCAGTACATACCCACCCTGGAAAATGAGATTGGAGGCTAAGATCAAGGCAACTCGGAGAGAAGTCAGTCAGCTGGTGGAACTACAGAAGCGTGTGGAGATTAGGGATAAGACTCAGCTACTGAAAAAATATATGGGCCTGACTCCATCTGAAGCCCTAGAGACTGCTAAACAAAGGCTCACAGCACTGGCTGTCAGGCTAAGGAGATACACTAGAGAAGCAGAGGCCAAGAAGATAAATGCCCTGTTCTCCAAAGAACCATCCAAAGTGTACTCCCAACTGCAGTGCAACCACAGAGTAACAGCTGAGCCACCAGCAGCGGAAACTGAACAGTACTGGAAGAACATATGGGAGAAAGAGAAGACCAGTGCAAAGTGGCTGCAGGACCTGAAAGCAGACCACAGCAATCTCTCAGAACAGGAACCAGTCACCATCACAGTAGCAGACATCCAATAGCGGGTCAAGAACATGAAAAGCTGGACAGCACCTGGCCCGGACGTGATCCACACCTACTGGCTAAAGAAACTAACAGCAGTGCATGAACGCCTAGCAGCACAGATGAACCAACTGCTAGCAGCAGGCTCCCACCCAGACTGGCTAACACAAGGAAGGACAGTGCTGATCATGAAAGACCCCCACAAGGGAACAGCATCATCCAACTACCGGCCAATAACCTGCCTCCCCACAACATGGAAAGTTCTGTCAGGCATCCTAGCTGCCAAGCTACAAGACCATATGGGCCAGTACATGAGCACAGCTCAGAAGGGCATTGGGAACAACACCAGAGGCTCAACACACCAGTTACTCATAGATAGAGCAGTTGCCCGAGACTCAAGGTCTAGAACAGACCAATCTGAGCACAGCCTGGATTGACTACAGGAAAGCCTATGACTCAATGCCGGACACATGGATCTGTGAATGCCTGGCGCTATACAAAGTCAACAGGACACTAAGGACCTTCCTCAAGAACTCAATGGGACTGTGGAAGACAACACTGGAAGTGAACTCAAGACAGCTCGCACAAGTGGCCATCAAGTACGGCGCATACCAAGGTGATGCACTGTCCCCACTGCTGTTCTGCATAGGCTTAAACCCCCTCAGCCAGATAATCACAAGGTCTGGATATGGGTACAAGTTCAAGAGTGGATTCACCATCAGCCACCTCCTCTACATGGATGACATCAAGCTGTATGCTAAGAGTGAACGAGACATCGACTCACTGATCCACCTGACACGGATCTACAGCGAGGACATTGGGATGTCATTCGGACTGGAGAAGTGTGGCAGAATGATAGTAAAGAGAGGGAAGGTAGTTAAGACCGATGGAGTGGAACTACCAGTGGGCCACATAGCAGACATAGAGACCAGCTGTAAATACCTTGGTGTCCCACAGTCACATGGGAACCATGAGGAGGAGGCAAGAAAGACAGCAACATCCAAGTACCACCAAAGGATAAGACAGGTCCTGAAGAGCCAGCTCAATGGGAAGAACAAGATCCATGCCATCAACATGTATGCCCTGCCAGTCATCAGATACCCTGCTGAGTGAGCTGGCCAAAGGAAGACATGGAGGCTGCTGATGTGAAGACCCGGAAGCTCCTCACAATGTATGGAGGTTTCCACCCCAAGTCCAACACCCAGAGACTGTACACCAGGCGCAAAGAGGGTGGGCGGGGCCTGATGAGTATCAAAGCCACTGTCCTGGACGAAACCCGAAGTATCCAGGAGTACATAAGTAAGATGGCACCCAAAGATAAGCTGCTGAGAGAATGCCTCAGGCAGCAGCAGACAAGGCAGGAGGTTCAAACAGAGGAAGTGCCATGGCAAGACTGCATGGGATGTACCATCGACAGATAGCTGAGGTGGCTGACATTGGGAAATCCTATCAGTGGCTGGAAAGGGCCGGACTAAAAGACAGCACTGAGGCACTGATCATAGCAGCACAAGAACAGGCACTAAGCACCAGATCCATAGAAGCAGGGGTCTACCACACTAGACAGGATCCAAGGTGCAGATTGTGCAAAGAGGCCTCAGAGACAGTCCAACAGATAGTGGCAGGGTGTAAGATGCAGGCAGGAACAGCATACACTGAATGGCACAACCAAGTAGCTGGCATTGTGTACAGGAACATCTGCACAGCGTATGGGCTAGATCCCCCCAAGTCCAGATGGGAGATTCCACAGAAGGTTGTGGAGAAGAACAGGGCTAAGATCCTGTGGGACTTCCAGATCCAGATGGACAGGCAGGTACTGGCTAATCAACCAGACATCGTGATAGTAGACAAAGACCAGAAGACAGCGGTAGTGATAGATGCAGCAGTGCCAAGTGACAGCAACATCAGGAAGAAGGAGCATGAGAAGCTGGAGAAGTACCAGGGCCTGAAGGAGGAAATCGAGAGGATGTGGAAAGTAAAGGCCAAAGTGGTCCCAGTGGTGGTAGGAGCACTCGGGGCCATGACTCCTAAGCTGAGAGAATGGCTCAAACAGATCCCAGGAACAACATCAGAGCTCTCTGTGCAGAAGAGTGCAGTGCTAGGAACAGCTAAGATACTGCGCAGAACCCTCAAACTCCCAGGCCTCTGGTAGAGGACCCGAGATTGAGGAAGACACATACCACCCATAGGGGTGAGAGGGGAATTTTTGAATAAATTTTAATAGTATTTTATTGAAATTTTTAAGATTACAAAGTTAAAAGTTAGAAATGAAAAAGAAAATTGAAAATACAAATTATAAAGAAAAGGAAAAGAAAAGGTGAGATAAAGTAAAAGAAAAAGAAAAAAGACATGAAAAATAGATAGCTTCCAATCTATCTCTGGTCTTAAGAATAATATAAGTGTCATAAGTGCTAGTTTTTAATGCATTAAGTAGGAATAATTCTTTGTCAAAGCATATCCCATTACATTTATAATCTAATCTTTTTAGACTTAGAAGCCTCCTGGCAAAAAAGGCAATATCCAGAGACTAATCTGGCTAATAATCTGGCCAATGTACAGTACTGTGCAAATGTTTTAGGCAGGTGTGAAAAAATGCTGTAAAGTAAGAATGCTTTCAAAAATATATATTGTAATTGTTTATGTTTATCAATTTACAAAATGCAAAGTGAGCGAATAGAAGAAAAACCCAAATCAAATCAATATTTGGTGTGACCACCCTCTGGCTTCAAAACAGCATCAATTCTTCTAGGTAAACTTGCACACAGTTTTTGAAGGAACTCAGCAGGTAGGTTGTTCCAAACATCTTGGAACACTAACCACAGATCTCCTGTGGATGTAGGCTGCCTCAAATCCTTCTGTCTCTTCATGTAATCCCAGGCAGTCGATGATGTTGAGATCAGGGCTCTGTGGGGGCCAAACTATCACCTCCAGGACTCCTTGTTCTTCTTTACGCTGAAGATAGTTTTTAATGACAGTGGTTGTATGTTTGGGGTCGTTGTCCTGCTGCAGAATAAATGTGGGGCCAATCACACGCCTCCCTGATGGTATGGCATGATCTGCCTGTATTTCTCAGCATTGAGGACACCACTGATCCTGACCAAATCTCCAACTCCATTTCCAGAAATGCAGCCCCAAACGTGCAAGGAACCTCCACCATGCTTCACTGTTGCCTGCAGACACTCATTATTGTACCGCTCTCCAGCCCTTCACTGAACAACCTGCCCCCTACTACAGCCAGCTATTTCAAATTTTGAGTCATCAGTCCAGAGTACCTGCTGCCATTTTTCTGCACCCCAGTTCCTATGTTTTCATGCATAGTTGAGTTGCTTAGTGTTGTTTCCACGTCGGAGGTATGGCTTTTTGGCCGCAATTCTTCCATGAAGACCACTTCTGCCCAGACGTCTCCGGACAGTAGCTGGGTGTACCTGGGTCCCACTGGTTTCTGCCAGTTCTGTGCCGATGGCACTGCTGGACATCTTCCAATGTCAAAGGGAAGTAAGCATGATGTGTCTTCCATCTGCTGCATTAAGTTTCCTTGGCCAACCACTGCATCTACGGTCCTCAACATTGCCCATTTCTTTGTCCTTCTTCAAAAGAGCTTGAAGAGCACATTTTGAAACCCCAGTCTGCTTTGAAATTTTTGTCTGGGAGAGACCTTGCTGATGCAGTATAACTACCTGGTGTCTTGTTGCTGTGCTCCATCTTGCCATGGTGTATAACCTGTGACATGAAACTGTCTTCCACAGCGTCACCTTAGTAGCAGAGTTTGGATGTTTTATGCCTCCTACACAGCTGTTTGTGTTTCAGTTAATGACTGTGTTTCAATCTACATATGAAATTGATGATAATTAGCACCTGCTTGGTATAGTTGGTTAATCATACACCTGACTCTAATCCTACAACATCCCTGACTTTGTGCAAGTGTACAAAGTGTGCAAGTGTAAGAATTGATGCTGTTTTGAAGGCAAATGGTAGTCACACCAAATATTGATTTGATTTAGATTTTTCTTCTGTTCACTCACTTTGCATTTTGTAAATTGATAAACATAAACAATTAGAATATATATTTCTGAAAGCATTCTTACTTTACAGCATTTTTTCACACCTGCTTAAATCTTTTGCACAGTACTGTAGATCTCAGAAAATTGGCTTGTTTAGTTATAAAAAGTATAAACAAGTCTCCAAATGCTACAGCTCTCCTAAATGAAGAGCAGGAACAATTAAGAACAGCAGTATTACAAAATAGATTGGCCATTGACTTTGTGCTATTCAAAATGGCCCATAGGTGCAAGGAATTTCCAGGTATGTGTTGCTTTAACCTGAAATTGCATATATATAGTTTGTTTGTGGCATTTAAAATTAATGCATTTTCTACCTTGTGTTTTGTGTATTACCATTTCAGATTTTTTAAAGCAAATGTTACTTGCAGTAGTGCTATTAAAACATGTATATAATTCAGAAACAAACAAGGAGATACCTATCAGTAGCAAACAGCTCAAAGAAAAAATACAGATAAATAGATGAGTGAATGGATGGATGGGTGCAGTTTATGACTGTTTATGCTCTCGTTGAATGTTATATGGTAGAAGGGAATGAGTGGTTGCTTGATGCACCCAGTGCAGTAGATCTGATGTGCAGTATTAGAATCAAGATCTTGTGGAAAGGGCTGTTCTGCTACATGAGATTCTTTCATTAAGAAATTGGGGTTAGCATTTGGTGCTGCAGAGTAGAAGTGCTTGGCATTGATTGTTTTTACTGATCCCATTGGCTTAATGAGTTGCCTGATTCTCATGGCTCTCCCTGTTCATAAAGGCATATGTTGTCGACTGCACCATGCTTGTTCTGATGTGTTTTCTTTCTGACATTTTATTCCATCAGCTCACTCCCACTGATCATGCAGGAAATCTATCTATGTGGTCACGAGGAGTCAAGAACGACTTGATGGCGCATAATCAGTCACTCTTAGTGAAGGGAGCTACAGGAGTTGGTTTCCTCATTCCATATTGAAGTTCAGTTCCTGCAAGTCCTGGCAGTGGTAACAAGCTGTGAACAGGAAAATCAGGCCCAATTGTCAAACATACTAGCCAATCCTGAAAACTTTCCTGGCTTTTGCATATGCTACCGAAAGTGTTTACATGCATCACTTTTAGGTTTTTGTTTGAAAGTAGATTTTCAGTCACCCTAAGCTCCTAGAGGGGTTTGTGAGCAGTGGACACTGGATTCAGCACAGTGAGAATCCTGGCATTAAAAAACGAACACCCAATCTTTAACTTTTCAATTAGCAAGGCTTTGAAAATGTGCAGACTTCGGTGAAATTTGAGTTGCTGGGGCGCAGGGATATTGCGGGGCCCTTGGAAGAGTGTCTGTAGAGTTCATAGAGCAGCTCTATCACTCAAACTAGAATAGTCCACATCTATAGTCTATGCCTGCTGGATTGTAAAAAGTACCTTTTTGTAGTAGAGTTGGCATATTAATGCCATGCTCTTTCTGTAGCTAACAGCAGTAGAATGGATTGTGCACAGTTAGACAATCATGGAAATATAAAATTGGAAAGGACTCTAAAGCTCATCTAGCCTGACCCCTGATTCATTGAGGGCTGAAGCTACAGCAGTAGAGGCTCTTTGGAGCTGGAGGGCACATTAGGAATTTCAAGCGTATGTTACAGATGCTTCATGGAATCACAAAATGGCTGCAGTAGGCATGTACCCATTTTAAAAATGGCTGCTTGGTAGCCGTGTTCAATAGCAAAATAGCCATATACCAGAAGGCAAACTAAAAAGGTCACTTCTACCATTTCTTTTTTCATCCCAGCTTGCCTGTGTCTTTTTGTCGGAGGGGGGGCAATGGGCATGCTAGGTATGCCCATTGCTTTCTCTTACAGATTAAGAGCTCTACATGGGGCTGCCCTTGAAGAGTATCCAGAAGCTTCAGCTGGTGCAGAATGTGGCGGCGTGGGCAGTTAATGTGTGCTCCTAGAAGAGCACATACTACACCTCTGCTTTGTGAGCTGCATTGGCTGCCAGTTTGCTTCCGGGTCCAAGGTGCTGTTTTTGACCTTTAAAGCCCTTCATGGCACGAGGCTGGATTATCTGAGGGACCGCCTCTCCCCAATCACATCAGCCCATCCCATTAGATCTGGCAGGGAAGGTATGCTGTGCATTCCAATAGCCAGGGACTTGCATTTGGTGGGTCCCAGGAGGTGGGCCTTCTCCGCCGTGGCTCCCTCCTTGTGGAACATTCCCCCCCCTGAAGTGAGGCTTGCCCCTTCCCTGCTGTCGTTTAGGAAGTCCCTCAAGACCAGGTTGCGTCATCAGGTCTGGGGGTCTTTGGGAACCGGAGAGATTCTTAGATGGCTTCCCTATGATTGATATTCTGCTCTCTCCATGGAGTTTGTATATTTTAAAATTTTTGAACGTTTTGATGATATATTTTAATAATCACTTTTTAATCTTTTATAATTACTGTTTTTATCTATTGTTTTATTTAATTGTTGTACGCCGCCCAGAATTGCTCTGTGTGAGATGGGTGGCTATATAAATGTTAAATAAATAAATAAAAAACCTTTCTTCCTAAACGTTTT
Organism: Liasis olivaceus; assembly: GCA_030867105.1. NCBI lineage: Eukaryota > Metazoa > Chordata > Lepidosauria > Squamata > Pythonidae > Liasis > Liasis olivaceus. The sequence continues at coordinate 30,966,057 of CM061349.1, read as the reverse complement.
AAATCCATTTTGGTGGAACCTCCCAAAATTCTTCAGAGTGTCCTGCACATTTCTTGGGCATTCTTGGCAAGAAATGCTGTGCCACAGCCACCCATGTTTCTTATTTTCTATACCTATGAGACCTGTGTAAAGTTCAGAGGTGTTTTTGGAAATAAAAAGGATGCTGGAGGTGACCTTTTGGCAGCTAAGTGCTGTATTTAACATTTGGGAGACTTTGAGGGATGCAAAGTGGAGGGGGCTACATCGTATGTGGGAGAATGGCAGAGTTGGGGGGTTCTTTTTTTTAATATGACATACATATCTTAGGGCTTACAGTATACTTTTCATTTCACTTGCTCATTTCAAAATGGCAAGAATTTTTTCAGCAATAATAGTCAAAAAGGGATCCAGGAGCTTCAGGAACAAGATTTGGGGACTGCGCATGTAATCCTGTAACTATAGGTTGCTCGCTTGTGTTACGCAACATGGAAGGTTTCCAATTTTTTTTTTTTAAAGTCAAGTGGAGTAGGGAGTTTGATAAGTATATAGAAAGATGGTGTCCATGAAAACCATCTTGCCTGCACCTGAGTTAAGCATTCTTGACAGAACAAAGCTGTCTGTTCACTAAAACAACAGTACAGGTAGTCCTCATTTAGCGACTGCCTCGTGTAGTGCCTGTTTGCCATTACGATGGTAATGACTCTGAGACATTTTTAGTTTTTTAGCTTTATATGCTTTCATATCACACCCATGAAACAGGTAGTCTGCAGGACTTAATCAAGCAATTCTTATTTTTTCTTTCAATATAACATGTCTTGGTAAACATACAGTAGACTTAAAACCATCCTAGCATAATAAAAAAAAATAAATGTTCCTATTTAATCGAAAAGTTCAAGTGACATAAAATGAACAAAAAGGGTAATTGAAATTGATCAGAAATATTTTGATCCTTTTAAAAAATGGACAAATATCTGCTAAAGCAGGTCAGACTTTGCATGCCAAGAATGTTATGCTAAAGATTGGGTATGAGTGGACTAATTTCAATCCTAGTTAAACCTTTAGGCTGCTATTTTTGTCATCCAAGAGTTATGTTCAAATGCATGATGCTGTGGATACACTATACTACACTTCGATATGGTATGCTTAAGTATCCTAAGTTATACCCATTTTTCATTTACTGCATAAAAGTCCTCAAGGGACATTCTTATAATATGACTCCAACCAGGGAGATCTGTTCAGTAAAGTAATTAAAATGGTGCTTCCTTTAACTTGTTTAGAAAGAGATCACTCTAGGAATACAAAATAGATTGCTTACTTCCTATTAATCCTCTGTTACCTCAGAACCTCCTTTCAACATTTAAATGATAGCACACTGAAAGGGATCATTTCATTTGCTGTCCTTTGACAGAATTTATAGTGTCCTACCCTATTTTACTTTAGATTTGGGTAAATAAGGACCCTTGTGATAAACAGATATTTTGATTTTCTGAAATTTGTTTTAAAAATGACAATGGTAGCTTGGCCTGACAATTTCATAAAATGCCAGAGAAAGGTAGTCTCCTTCAAGTCTAGCTTGAATCCTGATGATGTCACAGTCTCTATTTCACTGCAGTACATAAATGCAGTAGTGGTATGCCACTGTTCTCTTCTGGGGTATTTTTGTGATTCCCAATCTGGCTTCCAGCCTGGTAGTCACTAATAAAACCATAAATGGTAGCGCACATTGATTGAAATGAACTGGCTCAAAAATTAAAATTTCACATTATTATAGTCCTGAGTAACTTGCAGTTTTTCTGACCAGCCATGTACATTATATTGTATCAGAAGCTGCCTGCCCAGGACTTCAGAAACAGGGGAGTTGTTTGGCAAATGGCAGGTCCCAATACAGCACTAATGATTCTGTCCATCTTGATAACTCACAAGTTGCGTGGCCTGGATTACCCTTTTGACTGTCTCAGTTTTGGCTCTAATCCTTACTGTGAGTTTTAAATCAAGACTCTGCATACTAGCCATGAGATGGCAGACTTGCTCTACTAAACAGTTCTGAATCAAGCCTCCTCCTCTTGCAAGGCAAAAGCACTACTCTGTTTTTTCACAGCAAAGGTTAAAGCTGCTCCTGATATTTGTTTTAGCCTGTCACCACCTTCTGGAGCTTGAGGATGTTTCAGATTTGTATGCAAGCCATCTATGTTGGGTCTCCTGCATGATAATGGATTTTGTAAGGGGGAGGAAGGAGAATGAGAAATCTTGCTTGCTTCTGTTTTAGCCTCTCATTGTTCCATCAGTGCTAGAACCCGCATCAGGCATACTAAATGCAGGGATGCTGTGGAAACTGCTGCTGTGTCCTCAAGTCACCCTGTTCTCTCAGTGCATTTTGGCACGTAACAGACAAGGTGCTTGGTGCTTCCTTGCAGTACCTCATCACATAATGGTGCCGTGGTAGCTTAACTTCAGGATTTCTTGCTCTCCCTTTGCATTTGGATGTTAATGGATGCTCAGATCTTAACAGCATGCTGTGGGGAGTAATCTCTAGGTCTTCTGCAGGGTGGGAATGAAGATTCAATGACTGGGTAGGGGAGAATAAAAAGACACTTTTCCTAGACTTAGCTTTTTAGTCAATTTGTTGGACTATACATTTGTTTATAGTTCTCTGCAAATATTGGGCAATCATTTAAAAGCATAATAATAGTTATTTAATATTATTAGCCATTCATATTCAAATCCAGAACCGCAAAAAAGCTCAGATAAACACATGATGATACTGTGCTGTAAAATAGAACAATAATCAGACGCAGGAGCTAAAATCAAGCTGCAGGGATTAAAATATCAAATTTTCTAATATTGGAGAACAAAAATTAGCTTGACATCTAAATTTTATTTATTTATTTATTTAGCAGATTTCTATAGCCACCCATCTCACCGAACATGATTCTGGGTGGGGTACAACCAATAACAGTTAAAAACAATATCACAACCATCAAAACAGTTAAAACAATTAAACATAAATAAAAATCAAGATTGTAGGAGAATAACAACCATCTAGATACAATACAGTCATCTTGCAGGCTCCCATGGGATCCCCCAGGTAGTTGGAAAAAGCACGTTTTAAGGGCTTTCCGGAAGGCTACCAGGAATGGAGCTGACCTCACTTCGGGGGGAATGAAGATCCAGAGGGCGGGAGCCACAGCCAAAAAGACACATCTTCTGGGTCCCATCAGATGGAATTCTTTAGCAGACGGGACTTTGCTGGACCTGATGGGGTGGATAGATGTAATTGGGAAGAGGCAGTCCCTCAAATAATCTGATCCCACCCCCCACCCCCCCACAATTGCCAGGAGTCAAGACTGACTTAAGGGTGCAAATAAATAAAATAATTTCCTTCTCTGGCCGTGTGGAGCTGAGAAGCTTCAGCTGGATCCAGCTTAGCAACCAAGTTAAGCTGTGTGAAAAGAATAAGTCACTGGCAAATACAGGCCTGGGGAGCCTGAGTGTTAAAGAAAGAGTACTTGAAAATGTTATGTGCCTAGGCCTGGGGCCCTGTTTCCTGGTTATATTGATACCTAAGGTTATAATTTTCTTGGCTGCTATATATATGTATGGACATATGTATGTATGTATGCATTTTTGTATTAAGTCTGTATTGGATTTAACTGTTTTTATGATTGTTCGCTGCCCAGAGTCACTTGTCTAAGATGGGCGATTATAGAAATTAAATTAAATTAAATTAAATTAAATTAAATTAAATTAAATTAAATTAAATTAAATAATAGTTGCCAAGGGTCAAGACGGAGTTAAGAGCTCATATAATATAATATAATATAATATAATATAATATAATATAATATAATATAATATAATATAATATAATATAATAAATATAATCTCCTTCTCTGGCCATGTTATGGATCTGAGAAGCTTGAGCTGGATTCAGCTTAGTAGCCAAGTTAAGCTGTATGAAGAGAGTAAGTCCCTGGCAAATACAGGCCTGGGGAGCCTGAGTGTCAAAAAAAGAGTACTTGAAAATGTATCATCCCTTTGAGGTAGGCCAGGTCAAGAAACAGTCACCAAAAGGATTAGTGGAACTGTAGGAAATAATAACAGAATATTGAAAGCCTGTCAGAATTTCTCTTTGCTTCCTCTTATTCCATGCAGAATCAAGGTGGGTTATTTTGAGTTTCTTTCTATGTTCCCTCCTTTTCCAGTATTGAGATGTTGTTTATTGTCTCGTTTATCTGCTAATGATTTTTGCATACCTTAGCCAACGTTATCTCTCTTTTTCCTCTACAATGGAGGAGAAACAGAATAACAGTATCATAGAATTTAAAAGTTGAAAGCAACCTTGGAAATCATTAGTACAACTTGTTGCCCAGTGCAGAAGTCCACTACTGCAGAATCCGATCCTCTGATTGTCCCTGATTTGTCAGAGAACACAGAAGGAGGTGCCAAGATGATATCCAAAAGCTTCTTCAAGACTCTTGGATAAAGTGAATCTGTTCCTCGAGATTTAAACTTATTCATGGTAGTCAAGGTCTCCCTGTCTGTCTCCTCCTTGTGTCAGTTCTTTTGGTTAGGTAGATTTGTACAAGTAGGAGTTGAGGAGCTCTCTCCATTACCTGTTGCCTATCAGCTTTCCAAGGAGCTGTCTCAGCCTTTCCTTTTACTTCCTCTTACTACTGACATAGGCAAAAAGCCTTTTTTGTTGCTTTTAGCTTCATTTGCAAGCCTAGGCTCCCTTTGCGCTTAAGGTTTCAGACTTTCCTTCTTGTAATGGAAGGCATGTGCAAGGAGGATACTGGAATGGAAGATCAAGGCTATCAGGAGGGAGGGAGTGCATTCCAGGAGAGGGTACAAGGCAAGTGCTTTCTCAGCCTGCAACAGGACTGTGAGAAGAAGAAGAGGCTTAGGCTAGCCCCTCCCTAGAGTCTCACAGGGTATATCCACTAGTTGCTTTAGCATAGATTTAGTCTGGCAACATTCTGTCTTTAGGGTGTAAGCAAATAAAGGAACTATTCTGGACTGCACTGCCTCATCGCTGTTCTTGGGCTGGGCCTGACACTTCTGCAGATATTAGTTACTTACTGATATGCTACTTTGTGGTAGTTATATTCATCTTTATTTCTATACATGTCTCTTTTAAGTCCTAGTTCAGTCAGAACCTCCTATGCATCCATTGTGGTTTCCTCACCTCCTCCCCCATTTTTTTCTTCTCCTTGGAATGCTTTACAATTGTGTTTTTTTTTAGAAGTTCTCAACCTTCCTATGCTCTCTTTGACTTGAGGATTTCCATCCATGGGATCCTATCCAGTACTTCTCAAGTTCAAAATGGCTGTCTTGAAATTTAGCATGCAGATATGACCATGATCTGATTTGCCTTTCTATAGTATCTTGAAACCCAAGGTGAATGTTGAAAAAGCCTTTGACACTTTGGAATGGTCCTTCATGTTTGCAGTTCTGAAAAATAAGGGTTGTGGTGCTAATTATTATACATGGGTACCAAATATTTATAAAGAACTGAAGCCAACATAATAGTCAATAGTTATTTATCATTACAATGTACCATATTGAATGATAACAGAAATAAATAATATATATGAAAAATCTATCTGGAACAAATACAGGCAAAGATAGGTCCAATTTTTTCTCCCCTTGCTTTGTTATTAAATGTCTACTTTTATGAAGAGGACAATACTAAGAAAACTGGAAAGATAGCAATTTGTTCAGATTGCAGATTAATTATTAATAAGATGATAATAAAATCTTTTGAAACTTTTATTTCATGATGGTATAGTTTAACTGACTGATTTTAGTATCTCCAAATAAATAGCACAGCACTAAAAGAATGATAGAAACGAGGAATATTGAGTGATATGATTGAATTCAAAAACCTTATAGTATTTAATTTGAAACATTTGTTAGGCTTGGTTTATAAATTATTGGTGAAGTATGACTCAGCATCTGAACAACTCAAAGACTGCATGATTAAGTGGATGCAGAATTTTTGTTGTTGTTTAGTCGTTAAGTCGTGTCCGACTCTTCGTGACCCCATGAACCATATTGCGCCAGGCCTTCCTGTCTTTCACTGCCTCCCTGAGTTTGCTCAATTTCATGCTCATTGCTTCAGTGATGCTATCTAGCCATCTCATCCTCTGCCGTCCTCTTCTCCTTTTGCCTTCCATCTTTCCCAGCATCAGGGTCTTTTCCAAAGAGTCCTCTCTTCGCATTAGGTGACCAAAGTATCTGAGCTTGAGCTTCATTATCAATCCTTCCAATGAGCAATCAGAGTTGATTTCCTTTAAGATTGACTGGTTTGACCTCCTAGCAGTCCAGGGGACTCTTAAGAGTCTTCTCCAGCACCACAGTTCAAAGGCATCAATTCTTCGGCGTTCAGCCTTCTTTATGGTCCAGCTCTCACAGCCATACATTACTACTGGAAAAACCATAGCTTTGACTATGCGGATCTTTGTCGGCAAGGTGACGTCTCTGCTTTTTAATATGCTATCTAGGTTTGCCATAGCTTTCCTCCCAAGGAGCAAGCGTCTTTTAATTTCATGGCTGCAGTCTCCGTCTGCGGTGATCTTGGAGCCCAAATAAATGAAGTCTGTTACTGCTTCCATTTCTACCCCTTCTATTTGCCAGGGATTGATGGGTCCAGATGCCATGATCTTAGTTTTTTTAATGTTGAGTTTCAAGCCAGCTTTCGCACTCTCCTCTTTCACCCTCATCAAGAGGCTCTTTAGTTCTTCTTCACTTTCTGCCATTAGGGTGGTATCGTCTGCATATCTGAGGTTATTGATGTTTCTCCCTGCAATCTTAATTCCGGCTTGTGATTCTTCCAGCCTGGCATTTCTCATGATGTACTCTGCATATAGGTTAAATAAGCAGGGGGACAGTATACAGCCTTGTCGTACTCCTTTCCCTATTTTGAACCAATCGGTTGTTCCATGACCGGTTCTAACTGTTGCTTCTTGGCCCGCATACAGATTTCTCAGGAGACAGGTAAGGTGGTCTGGTATCCCCATCTCTTTAAGAATTTGCCACAGTTTGTTGTGATCCACACAATCAAAGGCTTTTGCATAGTCAATGAAGCAGAAGTAGATGCTTTTCTGGAACTCTCGTGCTTTCACCATGATCCAGCGAATGTTGGCAATTTGATCTCTAGTTCCTCTGCCTCTTCGAAACCCAGCTTGTACATCCGGTAGTTCTCGGTTCACGTACTGCTGAAGCCTAGCTTGTAGGATTTTGAGCATAACCTTGCTAGCATGTGAAATGAGTGCAATTGTGCGATAGTTTGAGCATTCTTTGGCATTGCCCTTCTTTGGAATTGGAACGTAAACTGACCTTTTCCAATCCCGTGGCCACTGTTGCGTTTTCCAAACTTGCTGGCATATTGAGTGCAGCACTTTAACAGCATCGTCTTTTAGTATTTTAAATAACTCAGCTGGAATACTGTCATCTCCACTAGCTTTGTTGTTAGCAATGCTTCCTAAGGCCCACTTGACTTCACTCTCTAGGATGTCTGGCTCAGGGTCAGTGACCACACCAGCATGGACATCAGGGACATTAAGATCTTTCTTGTATAGTTCTTCTGTGTATTCTTGCCACCTCTTCTTAATCTCTTCTGCTTCTGTTAGGTCCCTGCCTTTTTTGTCCTTTATCATGCCCATCTTTGCACTAAACGTTCCTTTGATATCTCCAATTTTCTTGAAGAGATCTCTAGTCTTCCCCATTCTATTGTTTTCTTCAATTTCTTTGCATTGTTCATTTAAGAAGGCCTTCTTATCTCTCCTTGCTATTCTCTGGAAATCTGCATTCAGTTGCTTATATCTTTCCCTTTCACCCTTGCTTTTCGCATTCCTTCTTTCCACAGCTATTTGTAAAGCCTCATCAGACAGCCATTTTGCTTTCTTGCATTTCTTTTTCTTTGGGATGGTTTTAGTTGCTGCCTCTTGTACAATGTTACAGACCTCCGTCCATAGTTCTTCAGGCACTCTGTCTACCAAATCTAATCCTCTAAATCTATTCATCACCTTCACTGTGTACTCACATGGAATATGATCTAAGTCATACCTGAGTGGTCTAGTGGTTTTCCCTACATTCTTCAATTTAAGCCTAAATTTTGCAGTAAGAAGCTCATGATCTGAGCCACAGTCAGCTCCTGGTCTTGTTTTTGCCGTCTGTATAGAGCTTCTCCACCTTTGGCTGCAAAGTATGTAATCAATCTGGTTTCGGTATTGACCATCTGGTGATGTCCATGTGTAGAGTCGTCTCTTGTGTTGTTGGAAAAGAGTGTTTGCTATGACTAGCTTGTTCTCTTGACAGAACTCTATTAGCCTTTGCCCTGCTTCATTTTGTACTCCAAGGCCAAACTTGCCTGTTATTCCGATTACTCCTTGACTTCCTACTTTAGCATTCCAATCCCCTATGATGAAAAGGACATCTTTTTTTGGTGCTAGTTCTAGAAGGTCTTGTAGGTCTTCATAGAACCGGTCAACTTCAGCTTCTTCGGCATCAGTGGTTGGGGCATAGACTTGGATTACTGTGATGTTGAATGGTTTTCCTTGGATACGCACTGAGATCATTCTGTCGTTTTTGGGGTTGTACCCCATTACTGCCTTTCCCACTCTCTTATTGACTATGAGTGCAACTCCATTTCTTCTAAGGGTTTCTTGCCCACAGTAGTAGATATAGTGGTCACCTGAATTAAATTCACCCATTCCCGTCCATTTCAATTCGCTGATTCCCAAGATGTCAACGTTCAATCTTGTCATCTCATGTTTGACCACATCCAGCTTGCCTTGGTTCATGGATCTTACATTCCACGTACCTATACAATATTGTTCTTTACAGCATCGGACCTTCTTTTCGCTTCCAGATACATCCACAGCTGAACGTCCTTTCGGCTTTGGCCCAGCCGCTTCACTCTTTCTGGAGCTACTTGGAATTGCCCTCCGCTCTTCCCCAGTAGCATATTGGACACCTTCCGACCTGAGGGGCTCATCTTCCGGCGTCATATCTTTTAGCCTTTTAACATTGTCCATGGGGTTTTCTTGGCAAGGATACTGGAGTGGGTTGCCATTTCCTTCTCCAGTGGACCACATTTTGTCAGAACTCTCTGTCATGACCTGTCCGTCTTGGGTGGCCCTGCACGGTATAGCTCATGGCTTCACTGAGTTACACAAGCCCCTTCGCCACGACAAGGCAGTGATCCATGAAGGGGGGATGCAGAATTAGAATGCAGTAATAGAGATGCAATAATGGAAATTTCAATGGAAGTAGAATACTAAATTTATTCCAAATATTTTGTTTAGAGAACATTGGTATAAGATGTTTTATTATCGGTATATCATTCCAATTTTGATCGCTAAAAGGGATAATTTGTTTTCAAAAATTGTTAGCAGGTCAGATTCCCTCCCCCCCCTCCCCCCATATTTGGTGGCAGTGCTATAAAACTCAACAATTTGAAACAAATTTTAAAAGTTGAATTTCCATTTCAACCTGCACTATTCTTACTAAATTTTATTAAACCATATATTCCCTCTAAGTACAGTGGAACCTCGGTTCATGAATTTAATTTGTTCCGCGACTCTTGTCACGACCCTAAATGGTCGCGACCGGAATCAAATTTTCCCATAAGGTTCAATGTAAATACGGTTAATCCGTTCTGAACCATGTTTTTTTTTTTTAAAAAAACCGCAAAAATATGACACAAAGTACAGTATGAAGAGAGAGAAAGCTAACCTTGCTCGGGAGGGAAAATGGCCGTGCTTCCTGCTTGGAGGGAGAGTCCCCTCCCTACAGGAAGTCGCGACCACGTGACACGGGAGGGAAAATGGCTGTGCTTCCTGCTCGGAGGGAGAGTCCCCTCCCTACAGGAAGTCGCGACCACGTGACACGGGAGGGAAAATGGCCGCGCTTCCTGCTCGGAGGGAGAGTCCCCTCCCTACAGGAAGTCGCGACCACGTGACACGGGAGGGAAAATGGCCGCGCTTCCTGCTCGGAGGGAGAGTCCCCTCCCTACAGGAAGTCGCGACCATGTGACACGGGAGGGAAAATGGCCACAGATCCTGTTCGTCACCCGATCCGGCGTTTGCGACTGGAGGTAAATTTTTGCGGCCTGAGCTGGTCGTGACCCGAATTGTTCGTGAACAGATGCGTTCGTGAACCGAGGTTCCACTGTACTTTGAATTAGCTTTGTACGTGCTAACTGCCACAAGGATATTATATGCTTCTTATTGGAAAGGTTGTCTGATTCCCTCTTTGGAAGAATGGTTAACCAAATTGTGGGACTATGTATTGATGTCCAATATAACTTTACACCACAGAAATAAATGTGACACAGAATTTAATTCAAACTGGAAACCATTCCTAGACCAATGCATGGATTTGTGCTTTATCCAAAATTTGGGCTTTTCAGTGTATAGCATCTGCATGTCAATTTCATGGAATATTTAAACCAGAACAGATTTTCAGTTTTGATTCAATCTATTGTAGTGTATGGTTTTACTTGGTGATTCATACTGTGTTGACTACAGTTCTTGATATTCATCCTTGCCTAGAGTCTTGATTTTTAGTTTCTTAAAGTGATATATTCAATTGTTCATAATTAATTAATGATATACTGGGAAATTATAACTTTCTAGAAAGCTTTGGATGCCTTGTTTACTTAATTTGTGTTTTATTTTCTCATTCTTTTTACCTGTTTTCTTTTTGCTGTATTGTTTATCCTTTCTAAAATGTTTTATTAAAAATATACAAATAAATAAGGGGCCAAAAACAAAAAAAGACAACCAAGGTGACATGTTCACCTTTTTCCATGGTTCCCACTGTTCTTCAGCCAGCTCTTTCCTATTGGTTAGGATTAATTTCAGAAGAATGGATTCCCTTGTTTCTTCTTAACTTTCTGGAAAACGAAACAGTCATCAGGGACCGATGAAGAATTTTTGGAACTTGACTGAGTTAGTTTTCCAACAGATACCTGGATAGTTGAAGTCTTCCGTTATTAGTATGTCTGTCCTCCTTGAAAGTTCTGTAACCAGGAGGTTATTATCAATATCTTCTTCTTGACTTAAGGTATGCCTGCAGTTATAACTTTGTGCTCAAATTTCTGGATCTTTACACATGATTACACTTCCGTCTTATATGCCACTCCTTGTCCAATTTTGTGTGGCCTATTGCTTTTGAAGAAATTACAGGTTTCTTCAGGTTTGACTTTCATCCCACCAGGTTTCACTAATGCATATTAAATAATATTTGTCTTTCTGTTTGTCCTGTTTGCTCCCCATACTCTGTGCATATGTATAGAGACACTGGAAACCTTGAGTCATATAATTGAACATATTCTTTCCTATATTCACATGCTCATTATTGGATGTCTCCACATCTTCTGAACCATTCTCAGTCCTGTTCCCATTACTTGGTGTTGTATATTTTCTGGCTTCCTTTTCCATTCTCCCAGGATTCAGTCTATAATAGGAAATGCTGGGCATTCTGCACAGTAGGAGAATGCATTATCACATGTTCTTGATGATTTTATTTATTTATTTGATTTGTCCCCGCCCATCTCCCTTTCAATGGGGGACTAAGATGATCCAGTTCATCTTAGTAATTAATAAAATAAATAAGTACACATTTCAAAGCAAAGTATACATGCAAAGTATTTACAAATGACCCAGTGTTGGTGATATAACTCAAGTGTCTTGTGTATGTTAAAATGGCTTCTCATATTGCCATGTTTGGTTCTGAGATGCTTGAAATATGTGTGCATAGACAGATGGCCTCCATTCTTGGCCCTTCCCATTATTGAAGACTACAAGCTTCACCACTGACCAGGGAGGTACAGGCTCCTGGGATCTGTAGTTGATACCATCTGGAAGGGCACAGGTTTGGGAAGGTAAAGGATAAAGAGACTGAGCTGTGGGCAGAATAGGATAGAAGGATTTTCTAAATCAGTTGAAAGGAACAGATGCTATCATAAGTAAAAGCTGTGTTTATACTTTGCTACGGGAGAAAGATGTTGACTGGAAAATCTGTGCAGATCATATATGGTAGTCACAATATAGAGCACATAGCAACTTCTTAAACATTCCAACTCCTAAGGCAAAGCAGAGTGCGTTCATTGTCCCTTTCGGAAATTGGTCCTTATGCAACCGGCTCTTTGCTAGCATGCAATAGCTTTTTAAATTAGTGGGGACTTGTGTTTATGAAAAATTACTGATTATTCCTTAATTAATCTCAATTGCTGATGGTTACTTATGCTTTCAATTTTTCATAATTAACATAATGAGCTAAAAGGATTAGAGTGAAAAAAGATGGTATAATGCTAATAAATGAGCTTAGACAATCACTGAAAGTGGATTCAGATGTTTGTAAATGTGAAAAACTTTTATGTATTATATGACATGTGTCTGAATTCATTGTGAATAATGAATTCAGTGCATGTGTGTGCATACATACTTGCAGCCTTATTAAACTTCCCATGCTATGCTCACCACCACATGTAAGAAAGAAAAAAAAAATCTGTACTTGCCAATTGGCTTCAGCTTCTATCTAGAGAATAATTGTCTACACAGTGGTTCATCCTTCATATGTGTTTAAAGATGTTTAGGAATGTTGGCCCGCATTTTAAGCTAATCAGCACTGCTTCCTTGGCTAGTAACATAGACCAGAGCAGACTTTATTTTTCATACTTTTCTGAATTTTTGCAATAGAGCTATTTGCTCTAAAAATACATCAAAACATGCATGGGTGGAAGGTACAGAAAAATGTGTATTTTGCTAAAAATGCATTAATTTTTGTGCAATGCTTTTAAAAACTGAAGATTGATACAAGCAAAACAGATGAAAAAGCAACTGCTGCCCATTTCAAGGTTCAAGGACACATTTGTTGCAAGTACAGTGGTACCTCGGTTCACGAACGCTTCTGTTCACGAACAATTCGGTTCACGAACAGCTCCGGTCGCAAAATTTTGCCTCCATTCACGAACTCCGCATCGGGTGACGAACAGGATCCGCGGCCATTTTCCCTCCCATGACACGTGGTCGTGGCTTCCTGTAGGGAGGGGGACTCTCCCTCCAAGCAGTAACCGCCTCCCACCCGCCTTCCTGTCCTCCACGCCAGAAGTCGCGTCGAGCAAGGTTAGCTTTCTCTCTCTTCGTACTGTACTTTGTGTCATATTTTTGCGGTTTAAAAAAACAACAACATATGGTTCAGAATGGATTAACCGTAATTACATTGAACCTTATAGGGAAATTTGATTCGGGACGCGATCAAAAATCAGTTGGCGACCAAATTCGTAGGGGTCAGAACGGATTAACCGTATTTACATTGAACCTTATGGGAAATTTTGATTCAGTTCACGACCAATTTGGTTCGCGACCAGAGTCGCGGAACGAATTAAGTTCGTGAACCGAGGTACCACTGTAGAAGGTCCAGAAGGATACAAATAGCAGGGTAAAGTGATTTATATCATCCAAAGAAAATCTTGATGTAAGAAATCTTGAGGTAGTAGATGATATTGATGAAAACTTTGTAGTCTTAAAGAGATAAAGTCTGCTGAATTGTAACAAATAAATGCATTCCAATTGTTACAGTTGTTACCTGGAACCCACATTATGTCTCAAAACCATAAATTTTAAGATGATATGATGTGGCTTTCTGACAAATGTGTCTGCCTGTACCACCATGGTTCTCTGGTCAAGTGGCAAGCTGGGAAAAAGTGCACTTTGAGCTTAACAAGATATTCCTGAGTGTAACTAATCCGAGAATTATAAGATGCTCTCTGGATGTTAGTACAACTTTAATTTCAGTCATAAATTCAGTGCATCGTCATCAGGTCAAATATAAAGAAAAAAGAATTGAAGCTTATTTTTGTGTTGGTGGCTGTGCAGTCCATAGCAGCACAGCCATGTAGATAAGGAATGGACAATCTGCAGCTTTTCAGATGTTGTTTACTCTAGTGCTGCATGGCCAACTGTCATGTGATGTTAGGGGTGATGGGGGAGATATTCAAATCCAATAACCTTTGTAGAGCTACAGGTTGCCTATCCTTGATGCAAATGTTAACTAGTATGAAAATGATCATCCTCAAGGCACTCTCCTAGGTGGATTGCTTCTGAAATCATAATTTCAAGGAAGAGCAAAATTACTTGTTTGGTAACTTCAATACTAAGATTGTTTCTCACAATTCTTAGAGGGAAATGTAAAACATATTGAGCTATAGAGGTGAGCTATTGTTTTGTATTAAAATATATTATTTGTAGGCAAAAGTTCACAAGTTCAGACCTTTCTATTTCAATTTAAAAGGTTGTCAGGCAGCAAAGCTGAAAAAAGCTGTTATCTTTCTCTGGAAATCCTCAATTGTCACTGACCATCAGAATGCAGATAGCAATGATCCTTACAGACTGATTGTCTGATTTTTAAGCCAGTTTACATTATTTTAGACTGCATTTTTGAGAAGTAAGACTTTGATGTTACATAATCTTCTGTGGAGGGTTTTTTCCCACATTTCTTTTGTATTTTGGTGTGTGACAATCATTTTTAGTTTCCTATAGCTTTGGAGAGATCAGATGTTAATAGTGTTAAAATAAGTTTGCTGTTCTCTACCTTTTAAGTGTTGCAATTGGTACCACTGCTAGTTGCAGAATAAACAATGGAGAGGCGCACTTGTGTTCAGATAAAACAGAAAGAAAGTGCTAGATGCATATTGCAGAAGATTAAAATGTGTCCTGTTCAAAGTCCTATCCCAATGCTGTTTTTAAAATTGTGATAACTAGGGGGAAAACAAATGACCTAATTATCTAGGTCATATTAAAAGTCTATACAGCCCTTGATTTTTTTTCTCTCAGGATAGCTGCTAAATGTCTTTTCTATCACCAAACACAAGTAAACATTTTTAAACATCTGATCTAATGGCATCATACAGTTGATCATCACAAATGATGAATATGTATTTAAAGGTTAACTTGTAATATTTTTTAGGGCTGTTCATTTGCAGGCCTGGGTTCAGTTTAGGTACTATCTCTTGCTTTAATCCTATGAATTAGGTACTCTTCTAATGGTGTGGAAACAGTACATTCACAGTTCTTGCTGCAGACTTCAAATTCAAAGCAGAGAATTTTTGCTCTGTCATGTTTTAAAAGAAGACCTTTACCTATTGAAAGCAAGAATTGGAGGAATATTTTATTTGTTTGTTTGTTTGTTTATTAAATTTGTATGCTGCCCATCTCCCCCAGAATAAATTTAGCTTAGTCTTCTCCATAACTCGCTAGCATTTCATTTGAACAAGTTTTCATGTCCTGGGTGCAAGTGTGTTTGCATGTGTTGCATGCAATCTAGCATGGGAGGCTTCATGGGCTATTTTGACATACTGATGGCAACTCTGAACAATTGGATGGCCATTATAAGCTTCAACATGGAGTAGAAAAAGCTCTAATATTTTAAACTCTTTTTTCATGGTGCAATGTATGTTTTTTTATCTTGCTTCCCTTTCTGTTTCAAAGAGAAGTTATTCAGCTGCAGATTTTTAATTTCATTCATATAACCTAACAGCAGCAAGTAACAGGGCAAGCAGTTGCTTGCAAAGATTTGCCTGCGGAATTCTAAAACAGCTGAACAAAATGGTCTCATCCGTTATCAGTAATTTCTCCAGGTTATGGAAAAATAGATCACAATCCCCTTTTTCCTCCAAGAGCTGGTTCTTGTTTCATTGCTTACTCACATATTCAGCTTCAACTTGCATCGATGGTATAATGTTTAGTCTGCTTTACTCACTGTAGCCAGTAATTTTTTATGCAGAAAAAGAATATTTCACAGTGGAGTCCCTGAAATTCCTCTTAAGGTTGTTATTGACATAGGACACTTCTCCCTCCCTCCCCACTTACATACTTGAGTTACATTGGCAGTGAGAATAGCATTAATGGACAGTAAACTTTCTGACTAATTGTTAGCAAAGTTAGAATGTTAAGAGTCTAATTTAGAAAAGCAAATTTTCAATCTCTACTTTAAAAAAAATCCTCAGAGCAAACAAAATGTGTAACAAGTGGCTTAGCTTCATGTTAAAAACCAGTGATGACACTTTTACCCTATCCAAGAGTGGGGTGAATCATATCTGCTGATATATGGAGCCTTTAAAAGCACTTTCCAGTAGGGGGTACTTATATAAATGAGCAGGATAGAAAAACATGTAGTCAAAATTAAATTGGGGGCATTTGCTTTTGTATCACTTTTAACTATTTGGCTCTATCAGAGATGAGTAAGGACCTAACTAGATATGATACTAGCGAAATGTTTCTATTCCACAGTCTCTGAAAGGCGAAACAAGCTACCAGACTTTTTCATTTGAACCATCTCTCCCCTCCATCTGTTGCTTCAACTTCTTTACTGTACTAGGTTCACTTTTAGTATTGAAACCAGGAGGAAAGAACTGGAGAAACTTTATTTATTCATGTAATTTGTCTACAGCCTGAAACTAAGGCAGCTTACAGAACTTTCACTGTAAAAATACAATATAAGAATCAGTGTAATAATTACTTAAAATAATAAAACCCCAAACCTAATTTTCAAAATAAATGCTAAAATTAATAAGCTAACATTGTTTAATATGGTGCTGCTGGTAATAATTGCTCCCCAGAGATCTTTCGGAGACTTTCCAGAAGGGACATGTATTCACCTGCTTCTGGAAGGCTGTGAGGATGGGGGGCATGCTTGCTTCTAGGGGTGAGCTGTTCCAAAGGTAGGGCGCTACTGCAAAGAACACCTGCAGTCTGCCCCTATCCTGCCATACTTCCAGCTAGATGGGCATGCTTAGCGGCACCCCCTAGTTAATTGGGTGGAACAGGCAGAAACTATTGAGGAAAGACAGACCCTGGGGAATCTAGCATCTAGGCTTTATAGCTAGTTACCAGTAACTCAAGTATGTATGTTTGTATGTATGTATTTAAATTTATTATAGCTGCCCACTCCAACAAACTCTGAGCAGCTTACAAAATATAATAGAAGATAAAACAATAAAAAACATAGATAAAACAGTCCAGACCAAAAACAGCCATTAAAATACACTGTGACAGACCCCATCCGACATCAACCCAGGCCTAGGACCAAAGCTAAGTTCAAACTTAAAGGCTTTTTGAAACCCCAGGAGAGTGTTGCCATCCACATTTGTGTGGGGATGCTATTCTAGAGGGTGGGGGCTGCGACAGAGAAGGCACCTTTCCTGTGTCCCACGAGATAGCAACACTAGTAACCAATGAAACTCCTGCCTGCAGCAGAGGCGTAACATGACAGTATTGTGACTGATCATGAAGAACGCATGCTGTTGAATTCTGGGCCAGCTGAAATTACCAGGTAGTCTTCAAAGCAGACCCATGTACAGAGAGTTATAATAATCTAATCTAGAGATGAATAAGTGAATGTCTCCAGATGAGGCCACAACTGGTACATCAGCCAAAGCTGTGCAAAAGCCCTCTTGGCCCTGATCTTCACCTGCTCTTTGAACAGGAGACCAGGGAGACCCCCAGATTGTGAACCTGCTTTATTTGGGAGAGTATAAGTCTATCAAAAGCCAAAGATGGTACAGTCCTGGAATCAATCAGCCTCTGAATTAACAGCCACTCCCTCTTGTTTGGGCTGAGTCGGAGCCTGTTCATCCCCATCCAGATACAGGGTCATGATTGTCAGAGAGAGTTAGTACGTCCTCTTGGGTTTGTTCCTATTCCTGTGAATGTAAGATCCTTCAGTACTTTAGGGTTGAATGACATTTCTTTCATGTCTCTTTGGCCTTTTTAGAAAAGATGTATCTTATAGTGAAGTATATAGCCAAATATGTTTGTAGAGGGAATCTTGGTGTACAGCAGCCTTTCCCAATTTGGTGACCGCCTAGCACTACATTTCCCAAAGTTCCCTGCTAATTTTGAGAGTTGTAGCTTCAGTACATCTGGATGGTAAAGTCTACAGATCTATAATCTGCAGTGGTTAACAGATAGCATACAAATTCTTAGACTATGCAGTTTTACACTGCCTTTAAAGCTCCTTCCCTTAGGAAGTCACTTTCTGTGACAAGTATGAATTTTTTTTTTAACAGCTTTGATGGATGCAGTTTTTAATTCTGTTCCTGCTTACCAAAGGAACAGAACACAAAGTAAACTTTTTGGGTTTGGGGGTATGAAGGCATTTTAATGCAAAGTTAGTCCAACAATAATAATAGCAGCTGCTACTATGCTTTGTTTGTTATCATTATTGATGTTAATAAATAGTATGTCACAAATTTTTATAAGCATTTTTAAATATCTTGATGAAATGGTAGAATGTGGGCACCTTAAAAGAAATGCAAACTTAATTACTTGGGCAGATCTATAACATATCAGTTTTATCTCTTTGGACACTCTCAAGTCTTTTCTTTTTGTTTAATCCTTACTGCTGCTTCAGATCTTC
This sequence comes from Liasis olivaceus, assembly GCA_030867105.1. NCBI lineage: Eukaryota > Metazoa > Chordata > Lepidosauria > Squamata > Pythonidae > Liasis > Liasis olivaceus. The sequence goes on along the minus strand of CM061349.1, from coordinate 30,947,652 downwards.
AGGAGAAACCATGAGCTTAAATGCTGGGCTGTGTGCACTGCAGTGTGGAATTAATGAGATGATATTAGATGAAGGAAACAAAGCTTGCTTCTTTCATATCACTCCAGCAAAAATCTATTCACTCAGCTGGCTCTTTTGGATTTGTCTCTGTGACCTTGTGATGGTCAAAATACAGGTAGTCCCCGGGTTAAGAATGCCTGGGTTACAGACGACCCATAGTTAAGAACATAGCCTATTGTAGCAAAATTCAAGTTAAATGCACCATGATTCAAGTTAAATACACAATGGTTTGAGTTCATTACATGATACTAGTTATACAGTATTATTTATATTTTTGGTTATATTTCAAATTTGATCATGGCCCATCTCACTAGGAAGTGACTCTGGGTGGTTTACAGTAAAAACAAAAATAAATATTAATTAAAATACAATAAAAATACAATAAAACCCATATACATACATAAATAATAATATCTTCTAAGGCACTGCTGGTAGATAAGGATATTAACCTACAGGAGCATCTTCAAGGTGCTGGCCACCCCCAGGGTTGGTTGCCTCTCTTCTCGCCCCATGCAAGTTGGCAGAGCCAGGTCTTATTATGCAATAATATTGTTCTGGCTTATATACAGATTTGACTTAAGGACAGGCCTTGGGAATGGAACTCGTTCTTAAACTGTAATATGTAGTTGGCTCCATCCTCAGACTATTGGGCCTTTTTGATAATGTATGACTAGTATATTCTGCATAACTACAGTTGGATGTCCTGTTCTAAAGCAAAATACCTATCACCTCTACCAATTAAACTGGCCTCCCTTTCAACTAAATTTGTTGATCAATTTTATGACGGCAGTTCTTATATTTTCTTTTTTAAAAAAATAACTTTATTAAATTTTAAAATAGAAACAGTAAAAACTAACAAAAATTACTGTTAAAGGAAGAAAATAAAAAAAAAGAGAGGAAAGTTAGAAAAAGAATGACCAAGGACCAAAGCGCAAAAAAAAGAAAGAAAGATAAGAAAAAGAATTTACTTCCAACCCTCCTCACAACAGTTATAAGTAACAGTATACATCAATCTCTTGCTCTAAGTTTACAACATAACTTTCATTATTACGATAAACCCATGTTATTTCTAATAATCAAATCCATAAAACATAATTTCATTTTTTCCTGTTTCCCACAGAAAATCCCCCCAAAAACCTTTCCAATTAACATTAAAATTACACAATGTCTTTTCTTAAATCAAAGCATTAATTTCAGCATTTTAGCCAGCTCCATCAGCTTCACCATCCATTCTTCCATTGTAGGTAATGTCATATCCTTCCACCTTTGTACATATAAAAACCTTTCTGCTGTTATCATATATAAGAACAAAAATTCCATAAATTTAATAACAAATATATTTTAACCTTAGTCAAAAATAAATCCATTTTATAATCCAATTTATCATTTTCTCTTTAAAAAAAAAAAGCTAATGAAATCTCTCCCCCTTTATACACAGATCATTAAACCTCATCATTCAGTCCTGGTCAGCAAAAGATCCTGTTAATAACTACCAAAAACCTCAACGTATATATTAACCATAATCAAATACATTCACTTTGTAAATCTTCTGTTTACTTTTAAAGAGCTTAATCTTTAATCCTTTCAAATAGTGTTCCACAAGTTGATTCCCCATCATTCTCTCCTTGTCTTCTCCTAGAAACAGCCCCAGTAATTTCTCTTTGTCTCTTCCCACAAACAGCCTCACCGATTCAGCACATTCTTTTTGCAGATCCAAGATAAAAAGTCTTTCCAAGTCACTCTGCTTTTCTGTTATTTGTATGCCCCCTTTGATCATGGTGACATCATTTGGTTTCATTTGTAAATCCATTCTGGCATCCTTTTGCATATCACTTTGCATATCACATTGCATATCACTTTGGCATTTTTAAATCCAGTTTTGGATCCACAGCATCTTTGTTCATACCACCTTCGTAATCCAGCATTTTTTTGAACTCCAAATCCGCATTCAGGTCAATCCCTACCTCCATTTCAAAATTAACCATCTTATACAATCTTCTATCTTTTTTTCAAGGGACTTGAATTTAGCTCCTAATGCATCAAACATTGATTGGAGTAAACTTAAAGAAGTTATTTCATCTTCTAACGGCTGCTCCAAAGGGCCTCTTCTAGCCATTTTCCCCCCATGAAGCAAGAACCGCAGATATTTTATAAGTGAAAGTAAGACATTTCATGCCCTCTGGTGCCATTCACACTGTAATTGCAGGCACACGTCAGCAAAAAATAGAGAGGGCTCAGATTACTATCTTCTTTTGTTGTGAAAATACAGCTAATCAACAAGCATATCACAGAAAAACAAAAAAAATTCCCATAGAAAAATCAAATCCAATTAATGCAGATGGAGTTTTGTAAAATTAAACTTTTAACAAATAAATCTTCCCCTTTAACTATAAGTAACTTTTATATCTTTTTTGTAGTCTCCTTATCTTCCAGCTTTTTGCAAATTGTTCAAATTACAATAAAACTCTAATACTTCTTTTAAAGTTATAGTCCCAGAAATAATGAAAAAACACCAAGAATTACTTATCTGTTGCAAGGGAAGGTCTCTTTTATGTTGAAAAATAGTTATATTCCAAAGTGATTTAGGAATAGGGTTCAACTGGCTGTAGTATCCATATTTAGGCTGCACCACAGCTGTGAATGAAGATGGATCCCCCGCCTCCCAGCCACTCACTCGCAAGCCATTTGCAGAAGCTTCTGTTTCTGCAATTAGCTTATGAGGAATGGTCATCCCGGAGACCAAATGGGTTGTTTTCTCACTTCCTCCTTAATCCGGAGCAAGTTGGGTGGCCAGTGCTTGCCGCCAGCCACCAATCCAGCTGCAGTGCCATCTCCTGTCTCACGGAGAGATAACTAAGTGCCATTGTCCCCACTGGAAGCCACAGTTCATCTGCAGACTTAAACATGTCCCAGAGGAGATAGGCTATTCCTTGCCAGGGGACCACTGGGAATGTTTAGCCCTTGCCTCTCATGAAGAACATTATGATGTGGGAAGTCCAGCTTGGCTCCATCTGTGGACAAGTAGCTGCAGGAAGCTCTGCTCTTTTTTTGCATTTTTCTGGAAAGAACACACAAAACCAGCTGCCAGTTGCTCTGGCACAAAAGAAGATATGCCATGGCTCTATCCATCAGCTAGGAGGTTAAGAACTGTGAATGAAGTTGTACTGAAGGATAGGGTCAGGATGATCCACTGGCTCCAATCAGATAATATAGCAAGATTGTGGAACGCCCAGCATGAGTACCTGGATTTATTTGCTTTCCTTTTTCTTTCCCCTTTTTGTATGTTGTGTTTTATTAAACTGGAAGTTTGATTATTGAAACCATTATCATAATTTGTATAGTGCTTAGTAATTTTTAGACAGTATATTAGTGATAACAGTTATTTTGGTATTTCCCATTCTGATATATGCATGGGGGAATAGAATTATAACATGGTTATGTTTATCTTGTGTTTATCTTCAAACTGGTAACCTATAGTTAACAAATTCGAAATAAGACAGGGTATAAGTTGACTTCAAATCTTTGATTTTGGAGCTCTAGCCATAGTTTTTAAGCTTCTGAAAGATTTCATTATCTAGATGCAGTTGTCTTTAATGTATGATAAGCAACTTTGGTTTCTTTATGGATTTGTTATTCTAATTTTTATTTTTTTTCTATTCTCAGTGGATGAATACATTGCTATTGCAAAAGAAAAACATGGGTACAACATGGAACAGGTAACAAACAATTGGAAGATTTTTAAATGTGATCTCTCCCCTTCCCCAGCCGTGGCGGGGTTGGGCTCTTTTGACATCTTGTTCATCTGGTTTATTATTTTGAGTAAATGCAGGAGATGATGTAAAAGAGGAGCAGAAGTAACTATAGTCTTCAGATTGTCATAAAGACTTTCAGGTCTGTTGCTTTTGGCTTTAGGTGATTTTTATTAATTATTTTACTGTATTTTTAGTGTGTCTGATATTTGCATATGTAAAATTTTATGCAGTCATTTTTATTCTGCCTATTCAAAATGTCAAGCTGGACTCTCACACAAAAATCTTGATTAAAATACGTATGCAGAAGCTAAACGAGCTCTTCCAGGAAGCTCAATAAAAGAGACAGCCAAAGGCAGGGCCCAGTTCTGCAGGGGAAGCCAAATGACGATTTTATGTCTAAACACAGATTCCTTACACTTATTTCTGAATAATGAAAAAGAATATGCGCTACCCAGATAAATGCAGAGAATTATTCCAAATAGAATGCTTGTTTCATGTTTCTTTAAAAAAATCAAACCAGAATTTTTCATGGCTGCCTGGTCAGATGTAACATGTAAAAAGAGTGCCTGAGCAAGGGCTGGACTCATTTCTGAGCTTTGGGGATACTTTCTATAGAAAATTTCCAGAGAAGATTTCCTGAACAGACTTAGCCAGCTATTTGTATGTGAGGAAGAATGAATAAGCTTCTGTCTCTTAAGCAGATTGTGTCCTAGGTTTTAAGAACAGCCTTCATATGTTTTGAAACCGAACGTTTTTTAGATGAAAGGAAAACCTGATGTGTGCTTCTCTGCCCCAGGACCAATGTGGTGCTGGAAGGTGAAAGAAGAGCCAGCAGGCAATCAGACACAAGTGCTGCCTAGCTGCAGATATCTAGACCATCAATTCTGTGTTGCTCTAATGTCACACTCTCTGTTTAAGTTATAGATAGTCCAACTCACCCATGACCTTACCTAGAGTGATGTACAGCTGTTGTCAAGCTCCTGCCCCTGTCTAATTTTCTTTTAATTAAAAAAAATGAATTGCGTGCAGCAAAGTGCCAGCTTCAAGTTATATTTGCAGTAATGCATCCACATAGACCTCAGAAGAATTTTTATTGGCTTCAGAGACTGCAAAGACCCCACTGTATTGCATTGTTTGGTTTGCCTTCTGTATGGATGTTTTAGAATTGGCCAACTCACCATAGCAACCACTTTGTGAGAGTGCCCACCATATATTCTCAACAGTCCAAATGAACCACTAGCCCAGAAAGGTTGGAAGTTTTGCTTTAGGCAGTACACTAATACATTTGGAGGTGCTTCTGTTTCTTTAGGTCTTCTGTTGTTCTTGCCAGCTGTTTTGTTTTCCTCACTCTTGCAGCAGTAACACAAATCTTACCAGGAGATATCATGAACTATTCAGAGCTTCTTTCTCATGTAGGAGTTCTGAAGTGGGGGTCAGCAAAGTATGGGGGGGGGGAATAAAATAACAGAATAGATGGTAAGGGAGGGTGAGAGATAATGAAAGGGTCAGCAGATCAATAGATGGACAAATGTGATACGTGTTAGTGTTTATTTGTGGACTGGGGGAACAGAACTGATGAGTATTTTCTCACATATTGACCTTAATCTCTATCAATATGTGGTTTCCAAGCACTTTTCACTAAAACAATGCAGCTTTTGGCCACAAAATGTTTGCTTGCCCCTATATCCCTCCAGATGTTGCTGAAATAAAAGCAACAACTTCAGTCAGTATGGCCAGTGGTAAGGGATACTGGGAGCTGTGGCTGAACAAAAGCTGTCAGCCGCATGTTTTCCCATTCTAATATAATAACATAACTCAGCTAACACAGTTAAAAGAAGTAAGCCTTAGATGAATTTGAATTCCTTTGTTTCTCTACTTCTAAATCTGTCTAAAGAAGATCCTGTTGGGAAGCCCATCCTATCTGAAAAAGTTGAAAGTGATCCAAGTAAAGGATCTGTAATTAATTCCATGCTCTGTGAGGCATGCCTTTACTGGACATTTGAAAAGGGTAGGATCCCTCCCTGCGATTACTTATTTTATGTAAAAGTTCTTGTAATAAGTCATGCTAAGAAAATGCCAAGATGGAAGACTCCCTAGATGTTCCGCAATTACAACATAATGATGTGGATACAGCCACAGAATTTTTTTAAAAAACAGTAATTTCTATCCAAATTATGTGTGTTTGAGCTATGTGTCTTTTTTTCTCTTTTTTTGCATAACAAAATGGGCTTGGAGGACAGGGAAACTCCAGTGGCAGAGTTACCAGTTTCACTTTGAATTATCTGAGTCAGAGGTTTAGTCCAGGGTATGTGGAATCTCTGTATGACTGCAGAAAATCAGTATTGCTCAGCTAAATATTTTAACTATTGATCGAGTTATAAGAATTTTACTTGAGGAAGCTTGACTGCCTGCTTAATTTTATTTAAATAAGTGAGCCTTTTTCATATAGATTCATTGAGTTACAGAACTAAATACATTTGCAGAAATGGTGATATATACTAGTGCTATCTTTGGGGCTGCCCTGTACAGAAACTAACAGACTTTTGGAACCAGGTTAAAATTTAGAATGGAGTGGGGTTTCCAGACATCCCTTGTTCACACTTCTCAAAAATAGCCTGATGAAACTGAATAGTATTTCTCTTAATTCACTACAGAAAATACCTCCATGAATATAGAGGAGTATTTTTTGGTTGGTTCCTGGAATTAAAGCTGTGAGAATTTTTGAGGATATATTTCCTTTGTGCAAAGGTGGCTCTTCATTCTAACACAGTGTCCAGTTTTCTTAAACTAAAATTGTAGGGGGCTATTTCATATGCTACATTACACTATTTACTTGCAGATTAACAGCTCAGTGATGAGGTCTACTTATATAAACACCATAGGCTTGTGTTGCAAGTCACAATGATGTCAAAATGATGCAGTAATTTGCATCAGTGGCCTCATGATATCACCCACCCACCCCTGATGCCCATGGATACTCACCATACAGTAGTGGAGAAGAAAGATAATGCTTTCTCAGCATTCAGTCTTACAGAGCCTTTTGTGTTCTATGCAGCATTTCTAGATTGAAGTGTTCTGTATTATTCATCACTTGAAAAAGAAGCATTGTAATATAACGGTGCTTAAAAAGAGTTCTATGTGTAGAAGTCCACAAGTGGATATTAACAGTGAATCTCTGTGTTGTTTCCTTCTGTCCCTGTGGCTGTCTGTGTAGTAAAAATGCAGTGTGGCTGTTGTTGCAGAGAACAATTGGAAAGTATCTAAAGCAGATCAGACCACTAAAACCTGTGCTGTGATTGGCTATTTTTAATATAAGCATGCCAGAATTATTACTGTTTTCCTTTAATTATGGCCTTTTTTTTCCCGTGCTATCTTCCCCATTGCAGGCCCTTGGGATGCTTTTTTGGCACAAACATAACATTGAGAAATCTCTGGCAGATTTACCTAACTTCACCCCCTTCCCAGATGAATGGACAGTTGAAGACAAAGTCTTGTTTGAACAGGCTTTCAGTTTCCACGGGAAAACTTTTCATCGAATTCAGCAAATGGTAAGCCACCACCAAGATTGCAAGTGCAAAGGCCTTGGTTTAAAAACAAGTGAGGGAGATAAAACATTTTTTAATTATCAGTTTTTATTTTTCAAAGATATATATTTCCATTTATCCTTGTTTATTATTTACAAAGTTCAGAATGCAAGCACCCAATATGGATGATAGCTAGGAAAAGGAATGGATTGAGTGAATTTGGGAGATGAAAATGTGGTATATTAGAAATTTCTCATTGTACACAATAAATAGTATCTGCATACAGGCAATATAAAGGACCAGTTCATTGTTAAGTTTTTTTAGTTCTGTAACAGAGGAGGAATAATATCATATTCACTATCTGTTGGGGTATAGAGGAAGGGAATTAATCTTTCCACTGCTGTAAGAACAACAGTACATCCAATAGTGGTCTGGCAAAAGGTTCCACACTTTCAAAATACAGTGGTACCTCAAGATACGAACGCCCCATCTTACAAAAAGTTCAAGATACGACCAGCTCCGGCCGCAAAAATTTACCTCAACATGCAAACTCCGCCTCAAGCTACGAACCAGATCCGCGGCCATTTGCCCTGCTGCCACGTGGTCGCGGCTTCCAAGAGGAAGTGCTAATGAAATCTGAGCGCGAGGACAAAAGCCCAAGGAAAGCAATGCAGAAAGAGGAAGTGCTAATGAAATCTGAGCGTGCGGGGGGGGGGGAAGCTCCCGCTCCCGGCTGTGCGTGCGCACTGATATTGCTTTCACTGTGCTTTTGTCGCTATGGAGAAAGAAAACAGCGCGGAGGAATCAGTGGGGGGGGGAAGCTCCCGCTCCCGGCTGTGCGTGCGTGCGACATAAGCCTTTCCCCCCAGCGCGCTGATATTGCTTTCACTGTGCTTTTGTCGCTATGGAAAAAGGAAAAGGAAAAGCCATTTGCCCTGCTGCCACGTGGTCACGGCTTCCTGTGGCAAGGAGGCGTTCGGTGAGGCTTGTGGTGTGTTTTGTGGCATTTGGAAGGTTTTTGGTGTGCTTGTCAGCATGGCTCCAAAGAAAATGCAGAGCGGGCGTGGCAAGAATAAGGCTTTGAAGAAGAAAGTGACGATCGAACTGAAGAAGGACATTATAGAAAAGCACGATCGTGGGGTTCATGTGACTGATCTGGCCACGGAGTACAAGATGGCGAAGTCGACCATCTCGACTATTTTGAAGAATAAAGATGCCATCAGAGAAGCTGATGTGGCAAAAGGAGTAACGACCTTAACGAGGAAAAGGACACAAGCGCTGGAAGAGGTGGAAAAGCTGTTGTTAGTGTGGCTGAATGAGAAACAGCTGGCAGGTGATAGCGTGAGTGAAGCTATCATCTGTGAAAAAGCCAGGAAGCTGCACAGTGATTTACTGCGGACAAACCCCTCTACCAGCGCAGCAAGTGAGGAATTTAAAGCCAGCAGAGGCTGGTTTGAGAAATTCCGCAGGAGAACTGGCATCCACAATGTGGCAAGACATGGAGAGGCTTCCAGTTCTGACAAGGCTGCTGCAGAAGCCTATAAGGAAGAATTTGAGGACTTCATGAAGGTGGAAGGATACGTCCCTCAGCAAGTGTTCAACTGCGATGAGACGGGGCTCTTCTGGAAGAAGATGCCAAACAGAACCTACATCACGCAGGAGGAAAAGGCACTGCCAGGGCACAAGCCCACGAAGGACAGACTGACCCTTTTGCTGTGTGTGAACGCAAGCGGCGACCTGAAGATTAAGCCGCTACTGGTGTACCATTCCCAGACCCCTCGTGTGTTCAGGGAACACAATGTGAACAAGGCCAGACTGCCTGTCATGTGGAGGGCCAGTGCGAGAGCGTGGGTCACAAGGGAGTTGTTTATGGAATGGCTGCACGAGGTGTTCGCACCCAGCGTTAAAAAATATCTTTCCGACAACCAGCTGCCTGAAAGGTGCCTTCTTCTGATGCACAATGCCCCGGCACACCCTCCAGCCTGTCAGGTTCAGCCGGCATGAGCCGCAAGAGGAAACAGAGACCACGCGGCCAATTGTAGCAGCTTCCGAGCGTGGCTAGTTTCGCGCTAGAGAAAAAGGAGAAGTAGGAGATTAATGGCCACCTGCGCCCAGCCGGCGGGAAAACCGCAAAGTGGAAACAATTAATGTTGGCTGATAAGAGGCGCGAGCCAACAATAAGCAAACCAGCGAAGTGGGGAACCGAGAACGGCGCCTACCTTCAATCTTGTCTTCAAAGAAGGATCACGGAAGACCCAGCCGCGCCAGAGGGGCGAGCAATCAACGGACAATGGATCTGGGGCTGAACCTGCCAGATGGACTCTTGGGGGGAGGGAATCAATGGGAAGATGAGTGACAACCTGTAACCAGATCGCAGGGCAAAAATCGCAGGAAGGGGGGAGGTATAAAAGAAACAATGTATTGTGCCAAGCCAGTCCTGGCTTTGTTTGTAACTGCTACGTTACGCTCGAGTAAACCTCTTTTGTGAACCACACGTGTCACGGGAATTTCTCTGGACGAACTGGCAAAAGCTTACACAGCCTTGGTGGGTGCTATGGACGCTGAGTATGACTTTATAAAGGTCAGGTTCCTCCCCCCCAACACGACACCTCTCCTGCAGCCCATGGACCAGCAAGTGATCTGCAACTTTAAGAAGCTCTTAAAGGTGCCCTTCACCAGGTGTTTCAATGTCACTGAGGAAACATCCTTGACTCTGGCAGAGTTTTGGAAGAAACATTTCCATGTCCTCCACTGCATTGGCCTCATTGACAAAGCCTGGCAAGATGTCACCTGCCGGACCTTAAACTCAGCCTGGAGGAAACTGTGGCCAGAATGTGTCGCTGAATGTGACCGTGAAGGGTCTGATGCAGAGGTAGTGGAGGAGATTGTGTCCATGGGCAAGAGCATGGGTCTGGTTGTCGATGATGCAGACGTAGAGGAGCTTGTTGAGGACCATGAGGAGGAGCTGACCACGGAAGAACTTGCTGAGCTCCAGAGTGAGCAACAGAAAGCGCTTGGTGAGGAGCATTCCACTGACGAAGAGGAAGACAGGGAGGAGGTGAGCAGTGCCGAGATTAAATCCATTATGGAAAAATGGAATGTGTGCCAGGACTTCTTTGAGAAGCACCACCCCAACATAACTGTAACGAACAGAGTGTTGAACATGATGAACGATAACGTGGTCTCTCATTTCCGGAGGGTTATGCAGCACAGGAAAAAACAACTGACTTTAGACAGGTTTTTCCCCAGAACTGAGCCTGCAGCTAAGAGGCAAAGAAGAGAGGAAACCCCTGAAGGAGATCTCCCCGAAGTCCCTTTGGAGGGGGACTCTCCCTCCAAACAATAACTGCCTCCCCACCCCATTCTCCCTCTTCATACTGTGCTTTTTTTCATGTTTTTGTGGTTTAAAAATAAAATGCATATGTTTCAGAACTGTTTGTATTTACATTGAACCTTATGGGGAAATTTGCTCTTTCCTTTGGCCATAGCCCTTGGCCTGGTGATTGCTTTCACTGTGCTTTTGTCGCTATGGAGAAAGGAAAGAGTGCGGAGGAATCAGTGGGGGGGGGAAGCTCTCGCTCCCGGCTGTACGTGCGCGCTACATAAGCCTTCCCCCCATTGCTTTCACTGTGCTTTTGTCGCGCGCGCCAAGGGCTATGCACAAAGGAAAGAGCGCGGAATTAAGAGGAATCAGTGCGGGGGTGGGGAAGCTCCCGCTCCACTGTGCGCGCTACATAAGCCTTCCCCCCATTGCTTTCACTGTGCTTTTGTTGGGCGCGGCAAGGGCTATGCACAAAGGAAAGAGCGCAGAATTAAGAGGAATCAGCGCAGGGGTGGGGAAGCTCCCGCTCCGCTGTGCACGCTACATAAGCCTTCCCCCCATTGCTTTCACTGTGCTTTTGTCGGGCGCGGCAAGGGCTATGCACAAAGGAAAGAGCGCGGAATTAAGAGGAATCAGCGCGGGGGGTGGGGGGGAAGCTCCCGCTCCCGGCTGTGCGCCCGGGAGCCTTTCTCAGATTTCATTAGCACTTCCTTTTTCTGCGCTAGGGCTGACTAAAGCGCGCCTGGGGAATTTCGTAGCCGTGCAACGCCGGCTGACACATTGAACCTTATGCGGACATGTGCTTCAGGATGCGACCAAATTCGGAGGGCGGATTAGCCGTATTTACATTGAACCTTATGGGGAAATTTGCTTCAGGATGCGACCAAATTCAGAGGGTGGAACGGATTAACCGTATTTACATTGAACCCTATGGGAAAACGTGCTTCAGGATGCGACCAATTCGACTTGCGATCACAGTCACAGAACGGATTAAATTCGTATCTTGAGGTACCACTGTAGAGTCCCTCCATATTTGTATATCTGAAAACCTTAGCAACAGACCAGATTTAAGCAAGTTTTGAGGTAAAACCCAAAGAGAAAGTAGTAGAACTATGAGATGTTTAAATATCTGTTTTAATCACATTTAAATCTAGCTTTGCCTAGGTTTGCTTTATCATGTAAGTGACAGAAGCACTGAAAGCATTCTCTTTCCTCTAGATCTGTCTACTTGATTTTCCTTGAAGATGTTTTAAAGAGTAAAATGTTTTATATTTATAACCACTGGAGTTTAAGGGGCACACTTACAACTGCACGCTGTTAATTGGAGGAAATAACAACTGTAACCCTTTTCCTCTTTTTTTGGCCAAGACTTCCAATTTAGTCCCCTGCATTTAAGGACTTTTTCCAGTTCTTCAAACAAACAAATTTATTTGTTTTTGGTTACTGAATGTTTTAAAGAATAGAATTGTGCTTCTGTTATCCATAAAATTGATAGTCTCATTCAAGAGGAAGCTAGGCAATCATCTTTTGGGGATAATTTGATTTGAATATCTGTGTATGGTTAGGTTCCATAGTCTAAATGCCCCCTTCCAACCCTATGATTCTGTGATGTGTGACTGCTGCTGATTTGCCTTCAAATAGCATACAGCTAGTACTTTAAGAGGCATGAAATATTCTTATGGCATAAACTATTCTTGTTATAAGGGTTAGGGCTAGCTCTTACTATGTAGCCTTTTTATGGGAAAAAATCTGATGTTTATTGGAAGAAAAGGTATGTCTTACCACACTCAATTTTAACACATTCCAAATAAAAAATGATTTCTTGGTCACTAGGAAGAAAACAATTGTGTACTGGATTATTCTTCCAATATTTTTCTTTCCCAGCAGAAGTTTCTGGACAAGCAAGCAGTAATTAAATTCAGTCAGTCCTCCAAGTCATGGTTTAGAAGATAAATGAAGTGGAAGCAGAAGTCCTTCTCTTTGACACATGTCTTTACTTGCTTTTTGCTGTTTAACAGTTACCATTCTTTGTCATAATGTCTACATTGCCATCTACAGTTAGCACTCTATGTATTGGAGATGGGTTAGGAGCTAGAATTCCCAGGGCTGGAATGTGGAGAATGTTGAATAGGCAACTGCCACCTCTCACTGACCGTGGGAAGTTAAGGCAAGGTTCTGTGGGGAACATGAAAGAGAGAGGTACCAAAATTAATTTGAAGAGGGTATAAAGTGAGGCATCAGCCTTGCCTATCAGAGGTAATCAACTGTTGTAGCAGAGTTTCAGCTGAATCATGTCTTCAGAAGCTTCATCCTTGTTCTTATATCCTATGGGAATCTGACGTGTTCGTCTTTGTTCAGCATCTACCACATATTTTGTTATAGAATTCAGGCAAAAAAGGGTCTAGAATAAAAAATAGGCAGAGTTGTTGAAAGCAGATTAATCCTCTGAAAGCAATAGGATGTTCTGTTTGAAATCCAAGATACTAATTGCCAGCTACTGCTCATACTGGATCATGGCTGACAAGCATCACTATTGGACACATTATCACTCTGTGTGGTTGTGTCAACAGTTGTTTTGTGTTCCTAGCTTCCTGACAAATCCATAGCAAGCTTGGTGAAGTTTTACTACTCGTGGAAAAAGACGAGAACCAAAACAAGTGTCATGGATCGTCATGCACGGAAGCAAAAAAGAGAAAGGGAGGAAAGGTAAGTAGAGGCAATTGTGAATATACACTTCAACTTAACTTTTTATGAAATATTGAAGGCTTTTATGCTTTCTATGCACAGAACTCTTGTTATCAATTGGATCAAAGCCAAGTAGCTGATCTGATAGTTAGAATGGAACATTGTTTTTAAAGATCCATATACCTCTAATGTTATTTCCCATGAGTTTAATAATGTATACTTTCTTTTGCATTGAAGAATTAAAATATGGCAGCAACTTTTGACGAATCTCTGAGGACCACAAGCAAGGCTTTCACGAGCCACTTGACGTGATAGAGCCATAACTTGTGTGCCCCCTGCAATATTTAAATGAAACAGATTTTAAATTTCAGTACTGTGCAAAGCAAGTTTAAGGGAGAAACATTAATCATGGTTGTAGCATGCAGATTTATTTATTTTCAGTTTGTATACAACTTTGGGTAGCTAAGAGGGGTTAAAAACATTAAAATATAACAAAAATCTGTAAAACATATCATGATAGAGGAAACTCTCATCTTATATATTAAAATGAGCTCATGTACCATCCTTGCCTAGCGCATCTTCAAGACTGATGGCCTAAATATGGTTAAATTTGCTGGGGAGACACTGATGTAGTAATCCACCAAAGTCTATACCAAATTGGTAACTTCTAGATCACATGAGGATAGTAGGTTGGGGAAGTCTGGATTATGTTGCAATAGTTTTGTTGTGCTTCTTCCCCCCACCCCCCCTTGACTACTGTTAAAGCTAGCTCTTTGAAAGTTAACACACCAACTAGGCTATCTTGCTTTTCAGAACATGCAAAAGAAAAGAGTTTGCAAACTGCTGACATTTTGGGAATGAATGCTACCTTATTGCTGTGTTTGTCTCCATCAGATATTTTTTTAAAAATTCTGAGCTGTATTTTGTAGCTTGCTCCATTCTAGTGGTAGATAAGAATAGATATAATTACCATATAAGAATGTGTGTCTGAAGTTCCATGTTTTCTATAGTAATTGTGCTTGTGCTGTCATTTCATCAAACATAATAATTACCATGTTGGCTTTAAAACTTCTTAGATATCTGGGTTTTTAGCACTGGTTTTTATGATCATGTATACAGATGCTGGAAAAATAGCCCTCTGTTACCCATGCTTGTGCTTACATTTGTTGTGGTAAGCAGTGTAGTGCTGATATATTGATAGGAATTGCTATGTAAAATGTACAGCTGTGCAACTTTTCTGACTGATAGTTCTGTATGTGTTATAAAATTTTTCCTTTTCTATGAGTCAGGCTTTTCTCCTGGTTAAACACAACACTAGCTGAGTGGTTTTATTGCATCCTAATTCATGGAAAGAGATCACATAACAGGGCCTTGTGTTGAAGTATTTGATGATCATGGAACATCAAGAAATTCTGAGCAAGTGAGCAAACCCTTTGCTTTAAGATAAATTAATCTTCAGCCTCTGAGACTAGTAAGGAAGAACAGTAGATTTAATGGGCAAGAGAGGGGAGATGCTTCTTCTGCCAGCCACTTGATTGGCTGTGCAGGGAGTATGTACTTGAGCAAGGTGCAAGAAGGATTGCTCGTTGCTCCATTCCTCCCATAGAAGATCCAGCAAAAGCCATTCCCCAAAGATTTGTGTAGAAGTATTTTAATAATAAATAATAAAAGCAAATAACCAAAGCTTGTCTTATAATTATATTGTCCAGATCATTGATTCAGGATCCCAATAAATATTAGGCGTGTCTTTGGAATGACTTTGTGAATTGGCAGCAGGTTTAACTCAACCAGCTTAATAGATTTTGGTAAATGAAATCCTTGTTCTGGGTTTTCTTCTGGCTTTTTCCCCCATACTATTTTCTCAGTCATGTATTCTATTCCCATGCAAAAAATGCTCTACATGAAAAGAGGAAAACTCTGTGAATTGTTGCTCAAAAACCTTTAGAGCATATTAAAGGCCTTTGAATGATTCTTAATAACCTGAGATATGACCAGACCTTTTGCTATGCAGTTTTCCTTTTATCTTCCCTTTGTATTAATGTATCAGTGAAACTTGTATCTCCAATAAGCAAGTTCCCTGTTCATCTAAACTATGATAACCAGCTTTGGAAGAAACCAGGATATTAAAATGTATTTCAAATGATGATTTAAGGACCTAGATTGTTCTGAAAGTTGGTAGCCATATGGGAAACTATGTTTAATTTGACTTCTGTGCTTCATCTTAGTTTCATTGTGGTAAACCATAAAGAGAGGGAAAGGGAACTTTATTTGGAGGACTAAATATTAGTCATGATCAAGAGCAGTCATAGCCTTTTTTTTTTATAAATCTTAAACTTTGTAATCATAGACAAAGGCTTGGCTATTTGTATTTTTTAATTCTGGGAAATAATTGTACCAATATCTTTTTCTTGGCAATTGATGGCTTGCATCATACAACCAACATTTTTGAATGGGAATCAGCTTAATAAAACTTGACTGTCTCCTGTGGTTCTGTTTTGTATGCATTCTGCTCATTGTGTGGAATTAAATTAGTCTGATGAAGTTAACTTGATTTACAAGCAATTTTCTATATGTTTGGTCCTAAAGAAAGCTCCGTGAAGATATGCCAGAATCTGGACTTTGCATTAATACAGTGCTTTCTCAGTGCAGGAATATTGATTCAAAATACTCTGAAAGCTTGTTGCTATGGAGATGGTGATTCCATTTGTACAGTTTGGGAAAAGGGCCAACCTGGCACATGTATGCTTGCATTCATAAACTACATAAACTGAAGGCTTAGGTTGTGCTTGGTTTGGTAATTGAAAGCCACATTGAGCAAATGAAGAACAGAAAGGTGCAAATACTTTAAATCATTGAAATAAGCTTGTGAGGGAGAACTGTTTCTGGTGTAATTTCTAGATAGCTGAAATTCAGCAAACAAGCCAATTTATCTGAATATATGTGTTGAAACCAGCATTGTTGTCCTTAAGGTTGTAGCCTGTCATGTATGGTTGCCAATCACTGAAGGAAAAATCTGTGTACATTCCCTTTAAAATGTTATCCTTTTTAATTTATTTATTTTATTCAAAGGAAAAGAGAAGCCCATAAAGTCTACATCTCATGTACTAAACAAAATTTAGCTTTACAGCTATATTCAGGTCATGTTATGCAGTTAATTTACCTAAATGTTTACTGAACAATAGGAAAAAGGAAATTAAACATGTAAATTATTATCAGCAAGTTAATGGCCTCTTCATAAAAGGTGATGGACCATGCTGGGCTAGTGCAGGTTGGTACATAGATGTTATTCAATTTCCCAGTCTAGGGCTGAGAGTGAGTGACTGGCCCCAAGTCACCCAGTGCCTAATGGAGGACTAGAATATGTGTTTCCCCAGTCCTTGTCCAGCACCTTAACTAGTACACCACACTGGCTCTCATTAATTAACATATGCAGTATAAATTTCTAAACAGTCCTACAAACAAAACTCCTAGTCAGAAAATGCTTGTTCAAATTTCTTCAGAAAAATGATAGAGCAGTATAAATTGTTTAATGATCACAGAACATGCAATATACATTTTAAAAAAAATTATCCTGTCTTTTATTATTTTTATAAATAACTTAAGGCGGCAAACTTACCTAATACTCCTTCCTCCTATTTTCCCCACAACAACAACCCTGTGTGGTGAGTTGGGCTGAGAGAGAGTGACTGGCCTAAAGACACCCAGCCAGCTTTGATGCCTAAGGCAGGACTAGAACTCACAGTCTCCTGCTTTCTAGCCTGGTGCCTTAGCCACTAGACCAAACTGGCTCTCAGTTTGTAATCTTTAGTTCTCTGTTGAGAATTTTCCATTGTCCTCCTGTTTGATTCCAAACTGCTAGTATATAATTCAGAAGAACATAAAAACAACAAAATCCAAAGTCTTGCAGAGCAGAATCAGTATGTGAAAGGGTACTAACCACATTATAGGAACCACTGTTCTGTCTTGAGCACCATATCACCAAGAATGAGCTGATGATCCAAAGAAGGCACATAAGTGGTCAATAGAATCAAAGTTATAATTTTTGTTTAATTAATAATTTATTCTATAGATATGGTCTTCCATTGATGTTCATGTGTTGGGAATTCCAATTTGTTATTCCATGCCTTTCTTATAGTTTTATTATTTTATAAACTATATATTAAATGCTGCAGTGCTAGAAATTTCTGAAGCAGTTAGGACAGTTGACCCACCTCTTGATATAAGAGGGTGATTTAGCTGGCAAATGATATTTATACTACAGCTTTTAAAAGTCGCAACCTAAGCCTATTAATTGATCTGATATCTAAACTCTACATTCCACCTAAGTTTTCTGACAGAAGTAGCTGTCTTCACATTTGGATTCCTGTTTAACCTTAATTTAGTATGATCATACTGATCAAAGTTGCTGTATTATTGGGACTTCCAAGGAAGCAATGGTGGACTGAAGAATGGAGCTGACAGCTGCAGTGGAAAGAGGAGCTGGTGAATGGATTGGCTCCTCAGAACTCCTCTCCAGATTTCAGAGAAGACTAGGATCAACCACAAGTTTACTCCATACAGAGGTCCCTGCAAAGAGATTGTAAAATAGTGATCTCCGTTGAGTTTTAGAGCTCTGGGATCCAGGGGGAAAATAATCTTGCCTAAGCCACAATTTGGTGCCTTCAAAAGGACACTAGGTTTGCCCACTTCCTCTCTTAATCACTTTAGAAAATTGCCTCTTTCTGATTTTTTTGATATTAAGAACCTTCAGAAGCGCAAGTTTCATTACACCAGGAGAGTTTCCTTCTATCCTTGATGAAAGAAGTTTCATGTAAGTTTAAGGATTAAAAAGATTTTTTTTCTTTTTAAGAACTCTTGAAAAACAGCAAAAGAGGGACTAGAATGTTGATTTTAGAAAGTTAAGGAGCTAGATGGACCTGAAAGAATATTTTCTGTGGGTTGTTTAAAATTTTATAAAAATATATATGAAGATTTTGAAATTAATTGTAAGAAATCCTCCCGTGGGAATGTTTTGTTAATTGGAAACAAAACATATGATAAGAGGGGACTTTGAAGGTTGACTAGAGATAACCAGAGAGAACTAAAGATTACAGTTAAAGGAGAAGAGACCCATTAATACAATGGAGCAATACTATTTGACTATAGAAGAAATCAAGGATATTTGGGAACAGTGCACCCAGAAATTATTCTTAAGATTGTCACAATAAAAATAGATTTAACAGAGGCTACAGAAGAGGATCAGATTTTACTGGACAAAATAGAGACTGAGGCTAATCAGTACGTGGATCTGAAAATGGATTTAAAAATGCTAGGCTACAAGAGTGATACAGAAAAAGATGCCACACTGGATTTACAAATGAAACCGGCTGATGTCTTAATGATTAAAGGGGACATACAAATAATAAATCAGAAGATTGACTTGGAAAGCTTTCTTATCTTGGATTTATGAAAGAGATGTGTTAAACTAGTGAAGAAGTTTCTGAGATGAGACAAAGAGAAAATGAAATGAAATCAACTTGTGAGACATTATTTGAAGAGACCAAAGATCAAGCTTTTAAAAAGTAAATGGAAGGAATATGAAGTAGATTCATTTGACCAGGGTTAAAATATATAAGTTGTGGTTTCTGGTAGCTATTAATGGAACTTTTGTTTTTGACCAGGTCTGAATGACAAGTCTTTAAAGATTTGTTTATAGATAACAGATAAGATATGGGAAGAGATTTCTTTTGCTTTATTTTTTAGAGAAAGTGATAAGTTGGAACACAAAATGGATTTATTTGATTAAGGTTAATATATATATGTTATTATTTCTGGTAGCTGTTAATGGACTTTTGCTGATTACGACTGAATTACAAGTTTTTACAATTTGTTTATTGAAAATTTGTATGTTGTGATTTCCGGTAGCTATTAATGGAATTTTTTTGTGAGGGCGACTAGGACTGAATGATGAAGCTTTAAAGATTTGTTTATAGACATCAGATAAGATATGGGCGAGAGATTTCTTTTGCTTTATTTTTCAGAGAAAGTGATAAGTTGGAATACAAAATGGATTTATATGATTAAGGTGAAAATATATATATATTATTATTTCTGGTAGGTCTTAATAGACTTTGAATGATGAGTTTTGTTTATTGATAAAGAATGAGATATGGGAAGAAGAGGTTTTTATTGAAATATGAGAGAAGGTGTTAAGTTGTTGAAGTTGTTTATACTTGCCTGGAGGGGGGTGGCATTTCTTTATGTATCTTTTTTCTTGCCCTTTTTTCTTATTCTCTTTTTTCTTGTTCTCTGCCCCTTTTACTTTTTTTCTTTACTTTTTATATTTCTTCTTGGTTTGTATTAGTCTTATCTTTGCATTTGTAAACGTTAATAAAAATTTAAAGTTTACAAAGCTGCTGTATTATTGTGTATCCTACCTCCCTAGTGACCCCTATGGTAGGAGTCAAGAGAGCCATACTTTCCTAATACTCTTTTACTCATAAGGAGTGCCAAATATAGATTCCAGGATGGCTCAGAAGACAAAAGTTGCTATTTTATTAACTTGAGAAGGAAGATATAATGTACTATGTAAATTTAAATCTCAAATTCTTTGATAATGGGAATTTCCTGCATGAAAAAATAAGAGGGAGCTGCCAGAAATAAATATTAGTATCATTTGTTTTTAAAGTATTAATTTTAGTTCAGATACTCAATCCATGTAGTTAGTGTTGAACATCACTTCCAAAACTGAAATTGCATACTCCTTCCTTGGAATTTCAGATTTCCTTCATCTGTGCTGCTGACTAGGAAATGATCCAGTGTTTTCTGCCCATCCATCCATTCTCTTCCCATGTATCGGGCAGTTAATGCTTAGGCCCATTTTTTAAAATAAATTAAAAATGAATTGGTAAATTAGTACAGTGATAAACCAGGATAAGGAAAAGCTGTGTTAAATTCTCATTTATTTATGAAGGTTAGTATTAGTTAAGCTTAACTTTTAACTACTTCCTTTTTAACCTAATTACTTTTATGAGTAATTAACTTTTCATATTGGACTGAAAACCTAAATAAGAGTTTTAAAATAGCTGCAGTAAAGAAATACAAATGTTGTAGGCTGTGGAAGTGGTTATAAAAGAGATTAAGTGCACGTAACTGTTTATATCATATAGGCTTCTGCAAAATATTTTTAATTTCATGGGTTGTTGGAAAGGTGTGCCTGTTTCACTGAATCTGAACCCTATACGTATATTACAAGCAGAGCTGTTACATTCTTTATCCTTATGAATGCTCCTTTCATACCAAAAGGCATTTCAGCAGTATATCTAGGATAGGAATGCTTGTGGATAGAATATATATAATTTTAGTGTGAAATACAGTTCAGGATAAAGACTTAAATTAACTTTCTGGCCTAGATCTTCCTCAGAGTTTGAGGCATCTCTGAAAATGTTCAGTGTGCCATCTCTGAAAAGTTTACAAGTATAACCAGCTCTATAATTGAAACTGGCAGTTGATTGAAATAGAGAGCAGCATAGCCTTTTTATGTTATGCTGACTTGTTTGAACTATAAAACACATTAATCTCAATGTAATAATCAACAGAAACTAGTAAGGCTATCCATAAGCAATAAATCATTATTTTAAACGTAATTGCTAGTGTCAGTATGTTCCAGGGGTCAGATTAGCTAGCTTGGTTGTGTATAACACTTATTATTTCCATTTTAAAGTCAAATTTAGTCTCATAGAAAACTCCTTTATTATAGCAGGTTAGATTATTGGTCTGTTTAGCCCAGTATTGTCTATTCTGACTCCTGAGTCAGGATACTGATAATCAAAAGTCAAGGATATTTTTGGTCCTTTAAAGTCAAGATGCCAGGAATTGGCCCTGGCAATTTCACTATATCTGGCACATGCTCACTAAGTGATTCTGAACTTGATAAGAAACAAATGATTTTGAAGAGATTATAATTTATTTTAACTAGACTTAAGTCTTGTTTTTTCATTTTATTTCTTCTTTGAATAAAAAAACCCTCAAGGTTAGGTCAGTCTGGGGAAAAGAAATGGGATTTAACATGATACCGAACTATATGTGGATGTTTTGGAATTGTTCATTGTTGGATTTATCAAGCATGGGGTATAACAAAATGAGTATTCTCTTACAATGGGATAGCAGCAGTCTTAAGACTGATTATATTTGCTCTCTCATTTGGTTTTTGAATTGGCTCTCTATTGATAGAGTAGAGAGACAGGCCAATGTTACTCTGTGTCAAGGTTTAACTCTGTTTTTAAAAACACAGCTGTTTCATACATATTTGATCATATGTTTTGTTTTTTTTCCTTTGGGAAAGCAAACAAAGGAGTATGTGAAAAATGGGGGGGGGAACTGAGCTTTGTTAACAAATTACAGATAGTCCTCACTTAATGACCGTTTAATGACGGTTCAAAGTTTTGATGCCCTTGGAAAAAGTGCTTTATGACCTGTGCTTGCACTTACGACTGTCACAAACTGTCGCACCACCACCTGCAGTCATGTGATCGTGATTTGTGACCTTTTTTACCACTGTCCTTAAGCAAATCATGTGGTTGTTAAGCAAACTCCAGCAAAAACCATCCATTGGGGAAGCTGGATTTGCTTAATGACCACAGTGACTCACTTAATGACCATGGTGACTCACTTAATGACCATTGTAAAAATGGTCATAAAATCGGGTCCGGTAACATGCTGACTCGCTTAACAACCGCCCCATTTAATGACCAATTCTCTGGTCCCTATTGTAGTCATTAAGTGAGGACTACCTGTATTTGTAATTTATAGCTGGCTTCATAATCTGAGCAGACAGCTTTTTCTAAGAAATAACACACTGTGGATGTTTTTCTCCAGTAACAAAAATACTTCTGAAGCCAAAATATATGTAACTTTCATCATATTTTCTTGACATAGACTTACTTTTATCAACATTACTGGTGGATTTGTCATTTTTAAAGTTGTCTTACCTTCTAATAAAGTCTTCTCATTTTTAAAAGTTAGAAAAATAAAATAATAATGAAAAGGCTAAACTTGAGAAACACTAAACTTTACTCACTTCATTAATGCTGAACTTCATTCCACAGACACTCCAAATATTACTGATCCCCTTGTAGGAAACCGTCCTCTAATCACAGCACTTCTCTCAGAACTCCCTGCTGGTATTGCTATTACTGCTGGCTCTACCTGGGCATGTCCAGGTGGAGTAAGAGCAAGTTCTGATTATCCTGTAGCTTTGCAAGCACAAGCAACGAAGCTTGCATGCACAGAGCTGGAGCCAGCTTGGAACTTGCTGGGGACAGACAGAACAGCAACATGTTTGGGCAGTGATCCTGCTTTGCATACATAAGCCCTGGCCTACCAATTAGGTTAACTTTCAAATTTGTTTATGACACCCCCCAAGCGATCATGACTGACAGTTTGAGAATGTCTGGCTTAATGTACCTGAAGGTATACCTGTTTTTTTTTTTTTTGTATAAACGATACTGCGCTTCAATGGTTAGATGGCCTAGACATGGGTATCTGAACTTAGATCTTTTTAACATTCATATTTTAAAGTGTTTTTAACTTAGGCTAAATGTTATTATTTAATGTAAGCCCATGTATGAGATGCCATACACTAAATAAATAAATAAATGTACCTGAAGGTAGATGGCGATGTAATATTTTGCAGATTTCATCCTTGGGGGAATAACACATTCTCCAAACAGAAAAGTTTCTGGTGAGCAAGTTGACTTGTATGTACAGTATATGTGTCTCCATTAAAATATATGCATGCGATGTAAGAATTCATAGGTACAATCCATAAAACAATGTAACCGTTCAAAATAAGTAATAGAACAGTATAATAAATGAGGTTAAATGCCAAATTGAATATAAATATTTTAAGCATGCAACTAAATTGTAACTGTTAATTCAAGCTTTATTTCTAGGAACAGGGTGGTGGTGGTAATATTCCATTGTCTGGGTGCCTCAACGAAAAGGCTTCCCCCTTTGCTGAATTGAATACCAAATGAGTATCCCTAAGATATGTCAGAAAATCCTCCAACTATGATTGCAGTGGTTGGTCAGAAGTACACTGGCATATGCTTAGTAACAGCTGCTAAGATCTCTGTACTTCTCATTGGAAATTATGAACAATCCCTTCCATAGAAGAATGGCAAATTTAAGTAATAGAAGTACACAGTGATATCAAAATGAACTACATATTTGAAAAACAAAGCTAATATAGAATTTAATTCAGTGCAAAACCATTTTTGACTATACATGTTTGAATTTTGTTAAAATTAATTTAAGCTTTCCTTTGATTATACCTCTAAATCTAATAAAAAACTAATAATTGTAATTATAGGAAAATGCTTACATCCTGATCCCCAGTTCTGTAGGACCTTATGGGTTAATATCAGAACTTCAGACGTGACCATGTGGTAAATTCAGCCGTGGCAGTTCTTTCATTAGACGTGTAATATTGCTTGTATAACAATATACAATATATTGTCTATAATATTGTTTATATTATATAGAGCATTGTTTCTCTACCTTGACAACTTGAAGATGTATGGACTTCAACTCTCAGAATTCCCCAGCCAGCCATGGGGAATTTTGGGAGTTGAAGTCCATACATCTTCAGGTTGCCAAGGTTTAGAAACACCAATATAGAGTATGCTCACAGTAGACTTGTGGAAAGGATTTTGCACTAGCTGGACAAGCAGGACAACATGATGGTGATGATGATGATAATCCCATTTTGTTATAAATAGAGGTATACACTGAGATTCTATTTTTCAGCCATTTATGGGCATATTATGACCTAATATGATAATTTTCTAAGTGCAATGCTTAAAGTAGCAATTTACTTTCTGTTTTATTTATTTCATTATTAATCTCCCATATAGGTCCATATAGAGCAGATTAAAAATCTAAAGAAATAAATCATTCCAATCAGGGGCTACTTATCCTGTCAGATTCAGCATTGTTTCAGCTTCCTGAAACTGAACTATTATTTCTTACTTATTATTAACCAAATATATTTTTCCTCAGCCAAAAGAAACACGTGCATATAATTGGGTATATTGCTGAGCATTGGTTTCCTGGCAGATATAATCTGACACTTATAAAAAAGGAGGAGAGAACATATGTGATTTTAAGAGATAGGCCATTCCACAGGAAGACATTTATTCATTTTGTTTGCTTGTTGCTTGTTTTATTAGATTTATAGACTGCCAGAATTGAAAGACTTTTGGTAGTTTGCAATAGTAATAGTTGTGCTGAACTCCTGTGCTCACTTATTTGGGAGCAAGCTCCATTTAATTCAGGGAGATAAAATAGAGAGTATTGGGTTGTTTATGTTTACCTGACACATCCCTTTGAAAAGAAGATGTCAGAGGCTTATGAAGTGGTAAAGCAAGGAAGCATTTTTATAAAAGTAAAAACTAATAGAGGCTAAAAGCAGTTATTTGTTGTTGGAGGCTGAAAACTTCTGTTCTGAATAAATACTTGAGCAATAGGCTTTTCAGCAATGTTATATTTTTTTCCAAGATATAATGGTAGTTACTCCAAAAAGTTCTATTTATCTTGCTATTTATTGTGAGATTATCACAGTGACACTTAACTTGTTATTTGTGCTTCCATTTTATGATTATGTAAGCTTAAATTATGTATCAACATCATTTCCTCAGTTTGAACTTCCCCTCTAGATCCTTATGTTGATCATACTTATTTTATTTTGATGTGTAGAAATCTGTAAGAAGGGAAATTATGTAATAAACAAAAATAATATGTAGATTTTTAAAAAATGTTATATTTATCTGGGATTTCTAGCAGCCTTGACAGAGAAATAATTTGGTATTATCTTATTTATTTTCCAGTGAGGATGAAATGGAAGAAGCAAATGGAAATAACCCTATTGACATTGAGGTTGAACAAAACAAGGAGAGCAAAAAAGAGGTATTTTCCCTGATAATGCTTTATTGCATTAAGTACTGTGAACCTGTTCTCTAAACCAGTGTTCCTCAACCTCAGCAACTTGCTGGCTGGGGAATTCTGGGAGTTGGAGTCCACACATCTTAGTTGCTGAGGTTGAGAAACACTGCTCTAAACAATTTATTTAAACTTTACTAAATTGCTGTTTTCATAAAACAAGTTCTGTGATCCAAGGATCTCATTCTAATTACTTTAGTGTATCTGGGGGGCATTTGAAAAATACATATTCTATTCCATGGATGAATTCTTTATGCAACCCAGCTTCTTCTAGCACAGTTTGCTGTACAAATTCATAATTATTCCAGAACAGTCTCAATTTAAGAGTACCTGTTGATTTGCTTCTCAGTGTTTCGGTTGAATGGGGAGGACCTACTCTCTTGCTTGCTTTTTGTTAGTTTTCTAACATTTTGCCCCCAGATGCCCAGATAATAACAATGGCCAGCAGTCTTCTTGACTTACCAACCCCTTTTCAGCTTGGGTAAGTCAACTGGCTCAAATGGAAGAATTCATATTACGGGAAATATTCTGAACATTCATTTCAGGTTTGTTAGAACACTGAAAGCTGAATTGTAGCAGATCAGAGTTAATGTTCTTCCAGCTTGGTTTTGTGTATTCTTATCAACAATATTTCAGTATCATCACTTGTCATTATCCCTTTATTTTGCGACGCAAAGGGATGAGCCAGGGACTCGCTACATGCAAAATAATGTGTTCTGTCATTGAGACTAGGGCCTGGCTCAGCGATGTTGGTTGCTTCTTTGCTTTTGGGCACAATTCATTTTGATTTTTAAGACCCAAAATGGCCATAGATCAGACTATCTTAAAAACTACCTCCTGAAATTTGTCTGGATACTTCATTTAGCAATCAAAGTCTTACTGATTTTAAAGTAAGTTTTTAGCTCACAGTAAAAAATTAAATAAAAACTTTTAAAAGCAAATTTTTAGCATGTAGTCAAAAATTGCCTTTAGGGAAAGCCTAATTTAGTGCTAATTTAGAAAGGGTTTACGTTGTTGTTGTTGTTAGTGTCACTTTAGGGGTTAAATATTGTATGTTTGGCTGCATTTTTATTATACAATTTTAACTTACATTATTTTGCAAGCATCCTTGAATATTAATGGTAAGGCTGGAAATATTTAATGTTATTTATTTAATTCAATTTAGGCTGCACCCAACTCAGGGTAGCTCACAACATAATAAACAAAACAAAACAAAAAAATCACAATACAAACAAAACAAGATGGGATCTGGTTGCTCTATACAAAAGGATAGACATCCAACAAGAAGCTCCATGCATCAAGGCCTAGGAGAGCAACCAGGTCTTCGAGGTCTAATGAAATGCCAACAGGGTGGAAGCCACATGGATTTCGGGGGGGGGGGGGGATTTTATTCCAGAGGGCAGGTGCCATGATAGAAAACACACACTTCCTAGATCCCAATAGATGGCAGCATTTAATCAACAGAACCCAGAGTACTCCAACTCTGCCAGCAGAAATCATGGGAGATAGGTAAGCCATCAAATAACCTGGTCCTATGCCATGTAGGGCTTTATAGGTGATGACCAGCACCTTGAATTATACCCAGAAGCATACTGGCAACCAATGCAACTCGTGAAGCATAGGTGTCAAATGGGCATGGCAAGGCATGCTTATCACCTTCCACATCATTACATTCTGGACCAGCTGAAGCTTCTGAGTGATTTTCAAGGACAGCCCCGCGTACAGCATATTTCAGTAGTTTAGCTGTGAGGTGACTAGGGCATGAATGATTGTCTGAAGGGACTCCCAGTCCAGAAAGGGGCCCAGCTGACATAATGGAGCTGTACAAAGGCCCCCTTGGCCACAGCTGCCACCTGCTTTCAAGCAGGAGCTCTGAGTCCCAAAGGACCCCCCAGATTGTGCATCACTCTTGAATGGGAAATGCCATCCTGTCCAAGAATATAGATGGAAATTCCCCAGCTTCGAGGGACCCTAATATTCACAACCACTCAGACTTGGTAGGATTGATTTGGAGTTGATTCCTGTCCATCCAGGCGTGCACAAGCACTGGGATAGGACATCAACAGCCTCACTTGGCCAGTCTGGGGTCGAGAAATATAATTCAGTATAATCAACATATTGATGATATAGAGCACCAAACTCTCACCCTGCAGCTTGATTTAAATGTTAAAGAAGAGGGGAGAGAACACTGAACCCTGTGGTACCCCACATAAGAGAGGCCTACAGGATGACCTCTGCCCCCTGCCGTCATCTGGAACCACCCACAAAGAAAGAGAGCCACTATAAAATGGTGGCCCCAGTTCCCAGCTTCTGTAGCTGATCCAGAAGGATACTGTGTTAGATGGTATGAAAGGTGGCCGATGCATCACTTCCATCCCAATTTCACCGCAGGCCATCAACAAGCGCAACTAAAGCTGTCTCAGTACGAATCCTAGCCTGAAACCTGACTAATACAGATCTAGGTAATCTGCTTCTTCCAGGGTTCTCTATATGCAGGCTGACCACCCAGCAGCAAATTGAAGTCTCCAAGTACTAATAACAAGGATTTTATGACCAGCCCTATGACAAAATCCAGCAGCTCAGGCAGGGATGATGCTGGGCAGGATGGGGCAGTACATCAACAGCAAATGCAACAGTTTTCTAGAGCCAAACTTCAACCAGAATGCCTCATATCTGGTTACATGTGGAAGAGAGCCTCTGAGATTCATGGATGATAACCCCACCTTCCCTGAGATTCAGTTGATGCCAAGCCTAAAACTCAGGTTAACACAGCTCCGAGAGGGGTACCCCCCCTTCTGAGCTTGGTCAGGTCTCAGTGAATACATAGCAGGTTGGAATCCTCATCCATGATAAAGTCATGAATGAGGGCAATATTGTTACAAGCTGACCTGGCATTTAAAAGCAGCTGAAGCCCAGGGCCACCAAAGACCTGACGGCTAGGTATAGAGGATGGAAACCAAGGACCAGACAATGGCATCACTTTCAGTTAGCACATCAAATGTCCCTGGATTGGAAGAAAATTAGCATGATTTAAAATTGAAGAAAGAAACATCAGTAACCTACGCTATGCCGATGACACTACTCTGATAGCTGAAAATGCAAATGATTTGTAAGATCTCGCATTGAAAGTCAAGGAGCACAGTGAAAAAAATGGGACTAAGATTAAATATGAAGAAGACGAAAATAATAACTACAGGAAAAACAACCAGCCTTAGAATTGATAGTGAAGATATTGAAGTGGTGGACAGCTTCTTCCTTTTAGGATTGATGATCAACAGTAAAATAACAAGTCAAGAAATGCAGACTAGCACATGGTAGAGTAGGAATAAAGGCCTTGGGAAAAATATTCAGATGTCGTGATGTGTCTATACCTACAAAGATCAGAACATGCAGGCAATGGTTTTCACAGTGACCTTCTATGAAAGCAAAAGTTGGACTGTAAAGAACCAGGACAGAAAGAATATTCATGTTGTTGAACTTTGATGTTGGCAATGGGTACGCTGTTGGAAGATCTGAAAGACTAAGTTGGGGATAGATAGTCATGGAGAAAATCTGATCACTAAGGGTTGACACTGACTTGATGGCACATAATTAATCACATCACTGATCAAGATTTGCATATTAGCTTACACTAACGTTATCAAATAATCAGCACAGAGAAAAATGTGAAATGGACTTTTTGAGATGCTATTTATCTCATAATACCTGATAATGAGGGTAAATCATTTGTGTGATAAATTCTAAGAGATTTGCTGCAGATTTCCACATTTAAAAGAAACCTGAGCCCTGCTATACATGTTAATTATGGTTGCACGTCTATATTCAGCCCAACCATCTTCTCATAGGATTCTTGCTGACAAATTAATGGGCCCTTTGAATGTATCAGGTCTTTCCATGAGTTGCAATTCTACCACTTGAAATCTAGCAAGAAAAATGGTGGTTTGCCAGTCACTTATCAGCTCCACTAGTTTTGCTTCCCCATCTTTGCAGCCCCATTTAAACCTCATATTTAGTCTCATGAATCATAAAGGTTTCAAAGATGTATTGTAAATATGCTTTCTTGTTGAAAAATGTTCAAAATTATGCGTTATAAGAGTTTAGACATTTCTAGATCACTGATCAGGTTGTTGGACCTGCTTCATTAGATACTTTGTACTTGTCTTCATTTATAACATTATTGGTCTCTTTTGGATAATAAAAAATCCAAGGTTATGTAGAATAAACAGCAGTGCTAAAACAACAAAACTTTACTGGGTAATGGGAAATCAGTATCCAGACAACATCCCGGTTGCACTGAATTAGTTAATTTCTAAAACACTAAGCATGTAATGCTTTAAATTGCTGGCCAAAGGTCAGTCATACATAGGGAAATTTCCCAGAGAGGTTGAAGAAAGGGGATTTTTAAAAAGGCAATATTGTGTCATTTCCTTTTTTCTAACAACAGTCATATTACAGCATGCATATGCCTGTAACAATGATAGTTGGATACAGTAAAACTTTGATTTGCTTTTAGTATCCTGGGAAGCTGATTGTCTTCAGTTGGAGCAGGAATGGGTAAAAAAATCAAATTGTGACACTATTTTTGCATCTTGTGGCAGACAGCATTTTACAGACTCCTAGAATGTCCTTTCCACTTTTGCCATCTGATTAGCACTGATGGGATCTGTCAACATGTTCATAACTGAAGATGATGGAAATAAACTCCTACAAAACTATAGCTTAATTGAGTATTATGGCCACATGCAATTGTAGATGTGAAAAACTATTCTGCCACGGGAGAAATAGACATGGGTATTTTAATTTGAGTGACATTTTGATGGTGCTTTATTTTACATTTTCACATTTTGTGTTCAAATCTTATGTGTTTGTCATAATTGTTAGTGACTTCTTGGCATTATTTTTGTGTAGAGTCCAGGGTAAATATCTGTCAAAGAAAATATTATTTTACTTCCATCTGAAATTTGAAAGGCAACATGATTCCTTGATTTGTTGAGAGAAAAATGAACAGTATGTGCACTTATGATTATATAAGTTGCATTTGAACTGGCTCTCTTGTGCTATGATTGAAACCACTGGCAATGTCCTGTAGTGGATTTAATACAGGGTGCCTTGAGAGGAAAAGTAGAACATATATTATGCCCCTAAGACTACATTTCTTTTGAGATCAAGCCCCATATGAGTTTCTTGGTGGTGTGACTGGCAAATAAATAAGTTGCCCGGTGATGCCAAAACATACAAGGGGAATCTGCTGTTGATTCATTTGAATCCTTATGTGTACACCAAAAGTTTGTACTCTTTCAACTCTCCTTTGTTTCTAAATCAAGGGTTGGGGAATTCATGGTCTACAAGCCCCATGAGACCCTGACAACACTCCAGGATCACATTGCTGAAGTTTGGTAGTGAAATGGTTAAATTTCAGCAGCATAATCCCCCCTCCCCATTTTTAGCAAGAATAAGGGAGGACATAATACATTAAGTTTCTAAAAGGTAAAATGCTAAATATTTATTTGCTTTTTTTTAAAGTGTGCCTCCATCCTAAAAAGATTGCTGAATGTTATGTTTGCACCTCTTTTGAGTCATCTACCTAATAATCAAATTACGTTTTAATGGTCAACTTTTAATAAAAAGTTCAATAATATATAAATATCCAAAGACATCTACTACAAATAAAATATTATAGCACAATTAAGTTAATGCAGGACAAAGAGGCTATCATATATCAGCTAAAATACATTAACATTATTATATAATATAGAGAGTTTCATCAGTTGTTAAGTGTAGTTGTTTTCACTGGCACATAGGTCAGTTCTTTCAAGGTGAGTGGAAGGTAAGATGTAACCTACAACTATAAGATGTAGCCAGAAGTTCCAGATACAAGACAGAAAACTTCAGGAGTATCATGCTGTTAGGCAAAACACCACGATTTAATTGCATTATACTATGTGATTTTATTGTAGTTTATGAGTACTTATTTTGAATATCTTTTCTTGGCTTCTAGTATTGGCACCTAAATATAGTCTACAAATTATTTCTTTGATGGACTTGGTACATTAAATTTTAGTAAGGCAGATTCATTAAGACTGTGTGACAGTGAATAACACAGTAGTTTTGGAAAGTGATGGGTGAACTGACTCCAACATAATTTGTAATTTGTTCAATGAGTTGAGAATCCAGTGGTATGGATTCAGATGAACAACACAGTGTTTTCAGATCTCAGTGTATCTTCAAACATTTGTACATAAATGACACCAACATATAACTGGGGAATGTGGCATACATAATATATCCTTTTGTATCACTATATGCATAGTGGCATATCCTTTTCCAAATGGGTGTTATAATCCAAGCAGGAAATAGGGTTTTTTTCCAAATGTGATTTATTAGTATATGGTTTCAGAGCCAAAACTTTAAAAGAGGCTGATTCCTTGAGCAAAGTGGATCTAACAGGCTAGAATAAAGTTATACCATATTATGTACATTGCATGTAGGGCTTTTTCCTTTATTTTGGAAACTTGAAGTTTATGGAGCCCCTGTCAATTTTTTTCTGGATGTCATTTATGTAGTTTGTCTGGACATTCATGTCTGTTTTAAATTATGTATTCTTTTAAATACTGTAAGCCATCCAGAGACATTTTGGAGTCAGGCAGCCCCAAAATCCTATCAGTCAATAGGATGTAGAGGTAACTTTGAATAAATGCAATGATTTAATACTGGGATGCTTAATATTAAAGGATACTGAAACTGAACATAGTTAGACATGTACCTTGGGTTTCAAGAAAGCAAATTGTAATAGATCAACATGCAAAGAGAAGCTGGTAGGAAAAGAGCCCGAGGTGCGTGGGAATTCCTAAAAAGGAGGTACTGAAAGCACACTTGCAAACTGTTCGGGGGGGGGGGGGGAGAGAAGGCAAGAGATGAAATCATACATCTTATTGAAGATATGAAAGTTTAAAAAAACACACACACAAATAGGAAGTGGAAAGTATAGCCAGGCCACTCACAAAGGACACTCAGATTTGTAGGAATGGTGTCAAGAAAGTATGAGGTGAGATTAGCGAAGGATATAAAGAACAACAAAACGGTCTTCAGATACATTCAAAATAAAAGGAAGGGAAGTAAATGATTGCACTAGCTGCTCAGTAAGGATAATAATAGATAAGAAGTAGAGAGAATGCATATCAGATTTACAGATGATACAAAATTGGGTTGGATATCCAGTGCCCAAGTAAACAGAAATAAGATTCAAAATGATCTTGACAATTTAGAGAAAGAAATGGTCTGAAAAAAGAAAAGAAAACAGAATTAAATTTAACAGAGACAAATGCAAAGTTCTTCATGTAAGAAAAAGAAATCACAGTACTTGTGTAAAAGAGCTTGGAATTATAGCTGATTACAAACTGAATATGAGTCAGCAGCGTGACATAGTTGCTGAAAGGGCAAATGCAATTTGAGGCTGCATCAGTTGAAGTCTGTAGTTTCTAAATCACAGGAAGCAATAGTTCCATTTTATTCCGTATTTTTCATATCCCATGTCAAATACTGGACACCACATTTTATAAAGGATTCAGAGAAACTAGAGCAGGTACAGAGAAGGGCAAAACAATGATGATAAAAGACAGTCTGAGTGTTACAAAAAGAGACTGGGATAACTTGGCATGTTCAGCTTTGAGATAAGTGGACGGGGGGGGGGGGGGCATATAATAGCACTTTTTAAATACCTAAAGGTAGCGAAGGGGTGTCATAGAGATCTGTCCTGGAGTACAGGATGGACTAATGGATTAAAATTTCAAGAAATCAGATTCTTGCTGAATGTTACAAAACACTTCTTACCAGTAAGGGCAGTTTGACACTGGAACCAATGGCTGAGGCTGCTGGGGAGCTCTCTTACAAGCAGAGGCAGGACAACCATGTTTTAGGGAATGTGGACTCTTATCCTAAACAGGGAGTTACTCTCTCTGTCTTAAATTGCACCTTCCAATTCTGTAAATTTATGATGGGGGGAGGGGGTTATTTAATAGAACAGAGAGAAAAATAAGAGGAAAAATTAAAACAAAAATAAAAAATGCAATAGCAGCAAAATAAATTGTATATATAAAGGATTCTCATGCAAATAAAGGTACACATTTTTTATAACTACAGGTAGTCCCCAGTTTAAGAATGAGTTCCGCTCCCAAGGTCTGGCCTTAAGTCGAATTTGTATGTAAGCTGGAATAGTATAATTGTATAATATTGTATAAGTAATATTGTATAATTAACTCAAACCATTGTGTATTTAACTTGAATCATTGTGTATTTAACTCAAATTTTGCTACAATAGCAAAATTCCATATACAATACAATTTTGCTCTGTTCTTAACTATGGGTCATCTGTGACCCGGGCATTCTTAACCCGGGGAATGCCTGTATTTCAATAACAGATAACCATATTTCACTGTAATTGTTCGTGCATAATCAACATCTATAGGGAACACAAGATGCAAGTAACATCACTTCTTCAATCCACTGGGTAATTGATGCCATAAATTTGTCTTTCCAATGTTTAAGAACTAATCTCTTGGCAATTATAAGGGAACAGAGAATCAGTTAGGGTAACCCTTCAGTTATGCTGTGGGAAGAAGTAATTATGTATATTCATTTGACTTTGAAGCAAAGTTTAATGTTTTCAGATACATACATTCTGTTGAATGACATACCCACTACTTGGAAATTACTTCATTGTTTCTTTATACCAAAAATAACAAGTTATATAGACTCTAGACGTATAAATTATCCTACAATCTTGGCTTGGATTATGAAAATAAGAAAGTTTGTTGTATCAGAGTCAGTGCTTGTCAGAAATTATGATTGTACTAGACGCAGCTTAAAAGCTGACTTTTTAAAAACTTCAGTGACATTACTTTGGAATGCCACTCCTGTTCACTATATCGCACAGTTCTATTCTGTAGTAGAATGGTACCTCATGGTTCAGGTCAACAAAATAATATGTGAAGCTATGAATCTAGTTAGATTCACACATTGCTTTAATCATAATGTGGCTTATTTTGATTTTTGTTGTGTGAACACATCCAGTTGTAGCATCAAACCATGATCCAACAGAACATGGATTAGTGCAATGTGTAAACTTTATCATTTTGTGATAAAGTGGCTGATGTCATCCAGCTTCAAATCTCCATTCAACCATGAAGCTCACTTAGTGACCTTGGACTATTGCCTCTAGTGCCTCTCAGCCTTACCTACTTGACAGGATTGTTGAAACAATGAACATTGAACACTGAAAATTGAGATTACTGCATTGAACGAGAAGATATAAAGAAGCAGATCTTTTAATACCGAACTCTGGAAATGTATCCTGTGTCATTGCATTCTTCTCATAATTTTTACAATTACTTCTGTTACTGAAGTGACAGATGGATGAATTTATCTGGTATTCTTAATAATGTAGTGCTAAATAGAAGCTTCCACTCTGGGAGTTTAGTGTGACATTGATTGGTAATTAAAGACACATTTAATATAGTTCAAAATCAGTTAAATTGTCTTCATGCCAAATCCTCAATCCAAAAAGTCTTAGGTGTATATTGTATTTTTATAATGCTGAGAGTTTCCTTGTCTGTACCCTATAAACCCCCAGATGCCTGCAAATATGATTTTACATTTGCTGTTTCTTCTTTCACCAAATGAGCACTCATAATCCAGATCTTTTAACTAAAGGGCAGGAACAACAGGTTATACCACAACACTGCTATGCAAAACATCTCAAGCATTCTGGAAGCATTTCGAAGTGGAAATAGAGCTGTTTTTAGCTTGATATTCTTCCAAAGCTGCTCAAATCAATCTGCTTTAAGCTTGAAACAGGTCTTTTTACTCAAAATGAATGTATTGAATATAAAAGAATTGGAATCAAAATGTTTTGTACATGTTTACACCACAGTAAGATGACTGCAGAATCCATAGCTCTAGTAACACAACTGGCAGGCTGGTTATTCAAAACAAACTTGGCAAACTGAGTTGTTGAGCATAGGCAGGAGGTCATTGTCTAAATGAAAAGTTATTCTCTGATTGCAGGAGAAAGTATGTAGCTCTGTAGGAGACCATCCGCTTTGGACATGGAAGGTCCCAGGTTCCGCCCCCCCCCCCCCCCCAATATATCCCAGGAAAGCTGTGCAAGACTCCATCAGCAAACGTGGAGACTACTTTTGAGTCAGTGTGGCTTGGAACTGATATAAATGAACAATTGTCTTACTTTGTGTCAGGGATCTGGTCCAAAAAAAAAAAAAGACCTCTGTTGAGGAACAACAGATAGATTTGGATAGATTTTCCATTTTACAATCCCATGTGTCTAGGTTTGTACATTCAGTTAATAAAACGAGAGCTGGGTGGATAAGGGAAAGTTCTGATTTTTCCCATTGGATGATTAGATGATTCCAGGAACAAAGAAGTAGAAAATATCCAGACAGATGAATATTCCTGTAAAGCTCTAGCTCGTACATACATCCTATAACTGTGTTGGCTCAGCAGCTAAATTATTCCTTTACTTTTTTTAAAATCCGTTCAGTGGTGTCTGATTTTCAGAGACTGCCTGGACAAGTCCCTGCAGTTTTCTTGGCAAGGTTTTTCAGAAGTGATTTGCCATTGCCTCTGTCCTAGGGCTAAGGGAAAGTGATCAGCCCAAAGTCACCCAGCTGGCTTTGTGCCTAGACAGGACTAGAACTCATGGTCTCCCAGTTTCTAGCTGATACTTTAGCCACTACACCAAACTGGCTCTCATTCCCTTACTACCTGCTGTTAATTAAAGGAGCACTTTGTGGTAGGATTGCATGTTGCATTAAACCACATTATTTAACCACATGTTTATTTAACCACATTTTGCCAAATAAGCCAAAGTTTATTTAACCATATTTCACCAAATATTTATTCCCTTCCCAAACAGGCTTAACAAAGTTAAAAACTCAAAATGTCTCCTTTCAAGAAGAAGAAGATCTATCTAAATGTACAATTCAGTCCTTCCCTATCCACTGTAGCCTTGAGACTTCTAAAACTTTAGTATTATCAGCAACTACCAAAAGTTGTCCATCCCTTTCATAAATGATTGCTTATATACTGCAGTGGCTGAGTTTTCACAGTACACTAATCCAGAACCAAACTAACTATATAATGGTTTAGCACAAACTTCACAGTTACTTGAAATCTATAGGTTGTGTGCTTTTGAATGTCAGTTGCTGGGGACCAATAAATTGCAGAAAGTTTTTGCATTTGTGTTTTGCTTGTGGGCTTCCCAGAGGCATCTGGCTGGCCACAGTGGGAAACTAAATGCTGGACTTGATCAGTCTGTTCTTGCAGAGCTATTTTTATCCAGAGTCAAAGTAGGGTGGAGGTGTAAAAACAGAAGATATCTTTCACAAAACCAGCATTCTAAGTTCTTAAGAAAAAGATGCTGGTGTTTTTTAGTTTCTCATTTCTTGGGTATCAGTTTTGGTTACAACTCTCTCAGTACAACAATCTCAGTTGGATGGCTGAGGGTTACAACTATCTCAGTTGGTTACAACTGAGGTTACAACTATCTCAGTTGGATGGCTGTTCTATGAGAGGTGTATAATTAGCTACATTTTTAAAATCTTTTTGACAGGCTTTACGTATGACAAATGTAGGCTTTGGTTCAGCCTAATCCCCTAAAACTTTGATTTGCCATTTTTTTCTCTGCAATGCCATTCAGAACAGTGGATGTAGCCATGCATGGTGAAAGTCAAAGTTAATTTATATCTGCTGTGTTTTCCAAAAGGAAACAGATGGTTGTAATGTTTGAGTTTGTCTGCTTTCCAGATAATATAACATATGTTGACTTACACTCCCTTGTTTTCGCACACTCATACAACCTTCCCATCTTTGTACCCTCCAAATGTGTGGGACTTAGAACCATAGGTGGAAAGGGACCGTGAACATTATTTAGTCCATTTCCCTACTCATTGCAGGAGTCCACTGCTGTAGCATTACTGACAGATGGCCATCTAACCTCTGTTTAAATGTTTGCAGTGTAGAAGATCCTGCCTCTTCCCAAAGCAGTCTATTCCACTGTGTTTATTGTTAGGAAATTTTTCCTGATGTCCAACTGAGACCTACTTCCTCATAACTCTTTTTTTTTTTTTTTTGTCTTCTAGAAGAATTTTGAATAATACTTCCCCTTCTACATTATAGTTCTTCAGAAATCTGAAGACTGCTATTCATACCCAGTGCCTCCAAGTGTTCCTAATAAGTTCCTCCCCACCAGCCCCTTCTCGTCTTGGTTTCTTTCTGGATAGGCTCCAGTTTGTCAGAGTTCTTCCTAAAAAATTGTTCTGAGAACTGGTTGCAATATTCTAGGCGCAGTCTGACAAATGCAGAATAGAGAGGAACAATGACTTTTGACTTCAGTCTGCATAGTTCCTTAGCTAGCACTGCTGTAGGCTGTGCTCTGGCTGAAGATGTTGGATTTTCAATTCAACACATCTGGAAGACCCCAGATTGGGGATCTTGATGTAATAATAATAATAATAATAATAATAATAATAATAATAATAATAATAAAAAAAATTGTCTTCAATTATCTATCTCTATACCTCTATATACCTCTATCTCCTTTATCCCCAATACTTATAAAAGCATTTATAATATCTCTTTTTACACAAGTAATGTGTGCATGCTTGCTTGTATGTCCAATGATGATGTAATTTGAAGTAGAAGGATGACCTATCAATTTTCCCACTTCCTGCTTTTTTTTTTTTTTTGCCAACTCTCCACCAAAAGGCTTTCAGGAAGTGATGGGCTTCTGTGGGGGAAAGAATTAGGCATGGTTCAGCTCGTTTCTTATTCACCATTCCACCAACCACTTTTACTTTGCAGATGCTTGAGGGAGGCAATTTAAAAGCAACAAGGAATCTTTCCTGGAAAAAAACTGCTAAGACAAAGCTAACTGGTCTACAGTTCTGTAATCCTGTAAGTGATACAGCTGATTATCCAAAATTATCCCATAGCATTAAATCTGTAAGAGGATGCACATTCTTTTCCTTCACTGTCATATTTTTCTAGAAGTGACATGGCCAAGGTTCTCCCCCACCCCTTCTCTTTTATATTAATTAAAGCAGAGTTCATTTGCTTTATCATTCAGTTAAATAGTATTAAACATTATTATGTTAATAGGGGATTTTTTAAAAGGTTCTGCTCTCAGTGTTCACATCACAGTCTTCTTAAATTATATTAATGCCTCCTTCTAATCTTTTGATTTGTATATCTCAGTATAGCTTAAGACAAAAATTAACTAATATTTCAATTATTGTTTTGCACACTGGAGAAAAAGTAAATCTAGTTTCCTACATAAACATAATAAGGACATACTGATCTGAGGTGGTGCTTTTATGACCAGTTACCTGGGAACAGTAGTGGAAAGTTGTTATAAAACTCATATCCTATTTGTAAGCTTTTTGGATACTCCTGGTTGGCTAGCATGAGATACAAAATTCTGAACTAGGCTATATTGATCTAGCAAGGCTCTTCTTACATTATAACATTTAGAAAGCAGGTTTCCACTTATGTAATGAGAAATAGTCTGATCCAGCCATCTCCAGTAGCAGTGTTTCTGTTGAAAACATATTGTCACATGCCTGCAAAGTTGGCTTGCATTTGCTAGCCAATGATTGTTTGTGGTGACAAAAACCCACCATGTTTTCCTAAGTCTTCAAACATGCAGAAAGATTGGAAAGATGAATGGGGACTACCCTATCCTTGTGCTGAGATGAGAAGGCTAACAGGAGTCTCTTCCATAGCTTGGAAGATAAAACTACAATTTAATTTACTCCATACTATAGAGAGATGAACTCTTACCACATGTAAGCTGGTGAGGGGTGTTGTGGATGCTTGGATATTTTGGTGTACTAGTATTACAAAACAGCAGTATACAAAACTGCCCTTAATCCCTGTTATGTTATTGATCTGTATAGGTCAGGTTATTTTCTGCTAATAGTAGCTAAGGTTTTCTGGCTGGATCTTTGCTGGGAAATGTCAAGGGAGGAATCTGGGATCTGTTTACAGAGAAAACACAAACTTCTTTATTAAGCCATGCCTCTATCCCTTCATGCAGTGTTTGTTTTGCACATCACACTAAGGCATGATTTATTTAAATATAATTCTTGAATAAATCGCAGTTAGCTAAGTTTACCTTAACATGCTAAACCCATATATTATGGCTTACTGCAGTGTGTGAACTGATTCAGTATATTGCCTCTTCAAAAAGGCAGTCTTCCAACATAAGTACTAGAAAAATGCTGCCTGTTACTTTGAACATGCTGCAGTGAATCAGTGTGAGCATAGGATCATGTTTAAGGAAGAGGAGGAGCCTAATTATGTATCTTAACTGTGGTTGAGAGAAACTGTCAATGACCTAATGAATGCTAGGTCAACTTTGTTTTCAAACCAAAGACCAGCATCAGGATTGAAAACTGATTTAAGTCATTGGCTTAAGAGCAAAGGATGATTAAAAGACTACTGTTCCTCCACAGTGCACACTGCAATAAAACATAGTTATCACTGAGCAGAAGTGGAGGGAGACGGGGGGGGACACAGGCAGGATCCTGAGGCAGCACGACTTTTCAGCTAGAATGGACTTGTCAAGCTAAGGTGCAGCTCATGTGGCCTCCCTCCGAATTGGGGGAGGCAGACTCTTCTGGGAATTCTCCCTGCACTGGTCCCTGTTGGATGGAGGTTGGTATTTTCCTCAGAGTAGCAGGGCAGAGTTGCTTGGCTCCTACTTGTTTTGCTGTTTCCATTTGAGGAAAGGCAATTGTTTTCCCTTAAAAAGGAGGAATTATTGCTTCCACTTAACAAGGAGATTTTTGACAGTCCTTTCACATTCTGTAGACATGTCCTTAGTGTTATCAAAAGATTCAGAAGAAATTTCAAAAATTACATTGCTAGTGGAGTAGCAGACAGATCCAAGTGTTCCTTTGCAGGAATCTAAAATAGCGTTCTGCAGTTGTATTCTTTATGTTTTATATTTGTCCTTGAAAGACCTTTTTCTAGGGCAGATTTCATACCCATGCAAAAATCTTTATCCCTCTGTTTTGCAGTGCTGCATATAAAAAGGAATGAGCTTTAAGGATTAGCCTGCAATCATCTGACCCTTCATGTTTTGTCTTAAATTAGTTTCTTCTTCTTCCCCTCTGGCTGACACACAGGAAATTGCATATCAAACATAATTTTTAGACTTTTTTCTAATTCAACCACCCCCATGCTCAACCAGAGAGATAGTCTTTTATTTCTGATACACTTTTATTATTAAACTGAGATGCTGCTGGTTGAGCTTGGAAAGAGTGCTTTGGTTAGCTTTCAGTGGCACACTTGGAAAGTGTGGGGGTGCTGCCACTTTAGTCCTATATGGGGGTATTGGCTCCTTTTCCCCAGGTGGGGAATGTGGATGATAGTTTTTGGTAAAAGGGTGCTTCTCATGTATTTTGAACTCTGGAGCCATTGTATTATTTGTAGTTCTGATTTAATGTATTTATCTCCTCCTCTTTTTCAGTAATAGAAGTCAGGCAAGATACTTAACAGACTTAATCTTACTCCATTTTAACAAGAAGGGTGCATTTTGTGCTCTTGTGCCTTCAGACTGTGTCTGTACCCTTCCAGAGTTGTGTTACTTTAGCAGAAAAGTACTTGGGCAGCACCAGTAAACTGTGCCACAGGTCAATGTGCAGAGATTCTTATATGCATTTTTAAAGATTCTTTTGGCCCGTAGCAAGCAAGAAGAATGATACCATGATGCAATTGGAACAGACAGGACTATTGTGCAAACTGACCTTTTTGAAGGACTTCAGCGTTTAATAATAATATCAACAACATCTGCCTATCCCAGGTCCTTGGGAAGGACTCAGTAGGTGGGCAAAAGTGCCAAATCTAGTCTAAACATCTGGCTGTGCAACCAACCATAATAACAATAAATTTATATGCCTCCCGACTTTAGTGGTATTTAAGGGACAAAATGGATGCCCTAAGGCTTCAGGAACTCATATTGTTTGTTTAAAAGAAAAGGGAACACATGGCCTCTGTGTTCTGCCAAGATTAAAATGAGATGCCCATTTTACCCATTAAATTCTGACAATGCTGATGCTACCCACTTACGATGGGGTGTGTGCATTGGTTTAGTACAAAAGTGAAGCAGGACAGTGTCTCTCTTTTGCACCTGGCTTCTGCCATGCAGGATCTTAGAAAAAGAGAGCACTTACGGCCTGTCCACCCCTGGTTTGAGGTCTGTTTGGAAGTGGCAGCTGAGGTTGTGGATAGCTTGTGGTTGAGTAATCAGGCTTACATATGGTAGATCTCTCCTTTGCAGGTTCCCCCTGTGGAAACAATTCCTCAGGTAAAGAAAGAAAAGCACAGTACCCAGGCTGCTAAGAACAGAGCCAAGAGGAAACCTCCCAAAGGAATGTTTCTCTCTCAGGAAGATGTGGAAGCCGTGTCTGCCAATGCAACCGCTGCCACCACTTTGCTCAGGCAACTGGATATGGAGCTTGTCTCCATCAAGCGACAGGTATGTGTTTTCTCCCAGCAACAGAGTGAGGCTTCTTTTTAATCATCTGAAACATATTTTAAACAGAAGCTGCCCTCAATCTCAACTTCACAGCTTCCTGGGAGGATTTATAGCTCGGGTGAGATGTTTTGCATCAGGATGAGACCTGATTAACAAGCTGTCAGTTGCAGTACATTTTATAGGAGAATTATTTCAACTTGGCTTTCTATTTACAGTGCAGCAAGATGGATTGCCAACTTCCTGTATCTTACTCAGGACGTCACTATGGATTTCCATAAATCACAGTTTCTATGTTTCTCCATACTTTGGACTTTCTGAGAACTTTTACATCAGTCAATTATTTTATTGATTTCCATCTAAAGTCTAATTTCACACATTCAAGTATAAAATATTAGAATATCTTTCCTCTGCCTTACCACTTCTGTGCACTTGTTTTATTCTTACATTCCCTCCATCGGTTAGAATATTACTGTACAAGTCATTTGTTTGGTCCCATAGTCATCCACATAACCATATCCATGTAACTATGGTCACTTCCCTTTATACTTGTCATATTGCCTATTGTACTTGACATTTTAAAAGATTATTTTAATTTCAGAAGCATTTAAATGGAAAATTGTGGATTGCAAAACACAGCTTCAACCTCCAGCATCACTAGTGCCGTAGGTTCCATAGGCAGGTAGATAGATAGCTTTTATTATGATCAGACTTTGGAAAAAAGCTCATAGACATTTTCACAAAATAAAAACAATAAGTGGCTGCAGCTCAGAGGGTAGGTTAGGGTTTGTTTGTTTTTTTTAAATGTCTCCCTGTCCAAAAGAAAGACAAAAGTAAGCAATGGGAATGTGATCATTTTAAAAATGTAAGAATTCCGCTGGGAACCATCCAACTTAGTATCCTGTTTTCTACAACTATCAGCCTTAGAAAGTCACCAAAGAGGGTAAGAAGGAAAGAGACTATTCCCCGTTATTGCTTCCCAGCTACTTAGTTATTGGATGTTTCAGGGGGAGGGGAAAAAAGGAAAAAAAGGACAAGACCCCAATCTTAGTTGGGGAGGGAATGGTGGTTCTTGGAGGAATGGGGACTCTAGCTTAAGTTAATGGCATGGGGGAATAGAGAATGTTTGAGAGAATATTTTAGATCATGCAGGAACTTTGGGTATTATCCATACTGAGAGAAAAACCTTTCTTTTCAGATTCAAAATATCAAACAAACAAACAGCTCTCTGAAAGAAAAACTTGAAGGGGGAATAGAGCAATATAGGTTACCAGAGGTAAGTTTGCATGCTAATGGGAAGTGACATTTTTCTCTTTTCTGAAGTTTATAGAAGGGCACCTGACTTGCATGATAAAAGCTGATCAAATTTGCCATTTATCCCCATAATTGCATTGGGCTGCAGAGGTCCATCAAATACTTCTGAGGCCCAGTGCAGTTTTGGGAATTAACCCAATCCCCTTTTCTAACTCCAGTCTTGGAGCTAGGATGAGAAGAAATGCAGAGTTCAAAATCAGGAAGATACCAAAGGCCACAGTCCAGGTGACCTTAAGTTTTGGCTTGGTTTGCAAAGCCAACCCATAATTGGAGTCTTGCAGCTAACCTTGTGCTAAAATCATTGGCCACTCCCTTTATCCTCTTTTTTCTGCTATTATAAATTAAATGTTATTGTTAACTAAATAATGGACTGCCTCTGTAATTTCACTTGAAAAGAGATTTTTTAAAACATGCTGAGAGGAATAATGCAGGCTTTATTTAACAAATGACTGCTCAAGCAATCCATTCACTGTTTCATTTGTATACAGTTTGGGGGCTGGGGTTTAAAATCACATCTGTTATCTAAATAAATTATTCTCTTTATGTTTCATGACACTTAGGTAACACTGAAATTTAATGCACGCTGGACCACAGATGAACAGCTTCTTGCGGTGCAAGGTATGGTGTTGCAAATATATTCCTGACTATAGGGAAGATAACCCTCTGTTTTGATTTCTGATGGAGCATTTCCTCATTGGCCAAATAATTCTCCAAATTTCTGCTTCTGACTTATCTCTCAGGGTTGATGCTAACGTTTGATAGTTGCAGCTTCACTGTCCCCAGGGTGGCCAGACTCTCATTCATTTTTGCAGTGGAAGTTTCCCATACTCCAGTTGATGATTGACCCAGTTCTTCATATTCCAAGTGATGATTATAGGTTGAAGTGGGTGGAGTTTGGCTGGACATGGTAGCCCCACCCATGTCTTCTACTTCTTGTGTTCTTTTTGTAAAATAAAGAATATATATTCAATGTATGTATTTTAAACATAATAAGAATAGTTTCTTTCTGTGTGTGCATGCACTGTATGCACCATGTGCTCAGTTTCAGCTACTGCAGGTATACTTACAAGGGTGCACTTACAAGAGGAAGTCCTTGTGTTTGACTTTTGTCAGGTTGTGGAAGCATATTTGTTAAGGTAGAAATTCTCAATCTCTGGGTTGCAGTCCCCTGTGGGGTCAATCATGAGCATATTTGAGGGGGGTCATAACTGGCTTGTCCAGGCAGAGAAGGAGGCAAGTCTTCTCAGACCTAACTTCTACTCTGCAGCCAGTGATA
Source organism: Liasis olivaceus (assembly GCA_030867105.1). Classification (NCBI taxonomy): domain Eukaryota; kingdom Metazoa; phylum Chordata; class Lepidosauria; order Squamata; family Pythonidae; genus Liasis; species Liasis olivaceus. The sequence continues at coordinate 30,903,191 of CM061349.1, read as the reverse complement.
CTGGGATCTCTATTGGATTGGTTTATATCTATCTGCGACTCCCTTCTGAGAGCCCTGTTGCTACTACCCACTGTGGAGAGTAATTTAAATAACCCAGTGAGGAGCTGAGATAGGGCTTCCCTTCCTGCAGTAGTGGCTGGCAACTAATCTGCAGGGAGATGGAATGGTGCCTGGGTAGATTCAAGTGCAGCTGCAATACATCTGACCGAGGGATGGTACCACTAGCATTGATGCAGTCTAGGCAAGGGAGGGCACCATCGAGTCCAGGGGGACTTGTGCCATAGAAGAAACGCAGTGGTGGCATTGGGATCTCGCCCACAAGAGATCAAAAGGAAAGAAACAACTGCTGGAGTAAGAGGTATATTAGCCACTTACTCAGTTGACCCCACATAACTGGAGAAATTAATTCTTCCTGCAAGTATTGATATTGATAGTCATATTATTTAATGATGTTATTATTGATGCCCACGGAAATTCATTTATTTTAGGGGATCATGGCACCCCCAGATTTGAGAAGCCCTGTATTAATCAAATGTTTTAAGAATGGCAGTTATTTGTGCTGTTTAATTTTTTTTGTTTCTTTTTAAAATTATTTTGAAATGTTTAAACCAAGAATTAGAACAAATTTGTGTTAGATGGAATAGAAAAATGAACTAAAACGATTAGAAATGAAAGAATTTGTTTTGTAATACAGATTACAGAGTTCAGTTTTTCTTGGTCACATTTTTTAAAAATTGAACAATTAACATTAAAACCACCACACGCACCTTGCCTCAAGATGATGTTCTTGATCATGAGAACAGCATATTAAACAGCATATTATATATACTATGGTCTAGCCAATGGTGAAGTCCTCCACAGTACTCTTGTACAATGGCAATCATCTGGATTGCTCCATGTTTAAAAAGACTGTTTGTGGGGTTTTAATCTGTTTTTAACATTGTTCACCAGCTAGACTTTTGAATTGGATGGCCTTACAGATTGGATTGGATTGGATTGGATTGGATTGGATTGGATTGGATTGGATTGGATTGGATTGGATTGGATTGGATTGGATTGGATTGGATTGGATTGGATTAAATTAAATTAAATTAAATTAAATTAAATTAAATTAAACCTGTCAGATTATTACCCTTTGGGGTAGGCAGTGTTATGCAAAGTACAGAAAAGAATAAGGGAAAAAATTAAAGGCATGAAATAAGAAAAATAAAAGGAAATATAACTAAATCTATATTTAGCCATAAGAAATATCAAATATTTTCAAATACTGTATATGGTTTTAATAATTAATTTAATTGTTTTAATTGGATTTATGATATGTGTAAATTGTTGGTTTTATTGTACACCACGCAGCCATGTTTGCTGGATGATCTTAAGTCAGTCTAACCTAGCTCACTGCATACTTGTGAAAATGCATGTACTCTGAGACAGGATTGCTTAGTATTAGTTTGAAGTTATATATCATTGTCATCTGAGCTTCAGTAATGGTACTGATAGAAAGATTTGTTTTCTTCGTAGCAATCAGGAAATATGGTCGTGATTTTCAAGCAATCTCTGATGTGATTGGAAACAAGTCTGTGGTGCAAGTAAAAAACTTTTTTGTAAATTATCGGCGGCGTTTTAACATAGACGAAGTCCTACAAGAGTGGGAAGCTGAGCATGGGAAGGCCGAGACAAATGGAACCGGTACCCAGAAACCTGTCAAATCCCCGGATAATACTATTAAAGTATCTGAAGAAGAAGATGAGGTAGTAGTGGGTTTTTTTACTTCAGAGCAATATGCATTTATTTGCCCAAACTGGATTATAGTTTTTTGGCAGCATCAACTCCTTGGTTAGCTTTTGGATAACTGTACTATATAGCCATGCTGTTTGGAAACTGATGGTTTAGATATCATCAGTTAACAGTCAGTGAAGTTGGCACATTCATAAATACTCATATAGTCAGTGAAGCCAGGATGGTCTGAAGTGATCGATAATATTTTTTTAACACAGGAAGGCACAATGTGTGACAAAAAATGTTCCAGTCTGAATCTAACATTGTGACTGCATTTGGAAAACCTATACTGGATGTAGTTGCTATGTAAATTTTCAATGCTGGGTAGGGTTTCTCAGTATCCAAGTTTGTTTGTTCGCTTCCTCTTTTACATCTTGGAGCATGCTTGTCTCCGTATCACTCCCTCCCCATTAAGCACTAAAGACAGAACTTTATTTAGATAGAACCTACCACCATGAGGTGATAGGGGAAGGTATTATCATAAATATATAAATAAATGTAAAGAAAGTTAAAGAATGGAAAGGCTCCCACTTTTTATGATGGTGCCCTGAAGCTGGAAAATGAACTCTCTCAGGAGTGTATCATAGTACTAATGTTTAAATCTTCTTTCAGTACTATTTGTTTCTCTGGTTTTCTTCTAATACCTTTGGATATTTCTATGCATTCTTAGTTTGGTTTTAGATTATCATTATGTGTAGTTTTTTATTTATTTTGGCATTATTTACAATAGCTTAAATGTCTGGAGGAGGTAAAACAGAAATGTATAAATTTATGCCCAAAGGGGCAAGTTTGACATTTGTGCCAAAAATTTCTTTTTTCCTGTTTCATTGAAAATTATGCCTCTGACAATAGTGTTTGGTGTTCCAGAATTCTCTTTGTTTTACAATATTGACTGAGACTTCCATTAATGGGGTCTGAGCACAGAGAGGGAGGTTACTGACTCATTGCTCCACATAACTGTCAGTGGGTTTTCCTTTCTTTCAGCTTCTGCTCTTCTTTGTTAAACTAGAAATGAAATGAAGAAAACGGGGGGGGGGGGGGGGTGCGTGTATACAAAAAATAATTTTAAAATGTTTCTTACCACTACCACCCTTTTCTTCTATTCCAGGCTACTTCGGTTTTGGATGTCAGATATTCATCTGCTTCATGAAAAACTTAGGTAGCCTAGAACAATTTATGTTTTGACTACTGTGTTATCTGAAATATCAGGTATTAGCAAAACTTCGGACAGCCATCTGCATCATATCTCTGTGGACAAGCAGCTATTACCAAAAAAGAGAGAGAGAGAAAGAGAGGACTGATCACAAATAAAGGCAAACACTTCTGTTCCTGTTCTGTATTTGCCTTAACTTTCTCCTCATTCTTCCAAACCAACCACCAATTCAATTTCAGCAATTCCTGGAACAAGCTCTCGGTTTTCAACACCATCCATTTTCATAGCATCAGCGACGTCTTGAACCATCTACATCCCTCTCTGTAAACCTTAATTAGCCAACCTTGCTTCTCTTCATGCTCACAAGTTACCTCCTGACAGCAGGGGCATTTCTAAAACATACTCTGTAGTAAGATATTAGTATGCATTTCTATATGCCCTTGTGTGATTTAAACTTATTTTACGATATAATCACTGCTGATAAGGTAACCTTTTATTTTATTTTATTTTTTTAATGAGTGAGTTTTCTGTTAAGAAAAGTATTACGTGTATGCCGATTAACCCTCTCCAACGTGATGTCCTCCAGATTTGTTGGGTCTGTAACACCCACATTTGTAGTCCCAGCATACTTGGAGGCACACAGTGGGGAAAGCTGTGCTAGTTGGTCTGGTAGTTTATCTGAAATTAGGGTTAGGGAGGGGGGGATGTGATTTCCAGGATAGAAAACAGACTTTTCCTGTGTGTAATTCTGTTCTTATATTCAACTCCTCCTTAGAAAGCTCACTGATACTAATTGTGATTTTTATTATTATATTAATGGACCTTTTTATTTAGTGCAAAAGGGAATGTGCAGTGTGTAACCTTGCTTTGAATCTATATATACATATACTTTGGCATTCAGTGTACTTGCATTATAATCTCTAGGTGAGTAGCAAAATAAGTGACTTGATTTGGATATCCAGGGGATTAAGACGAAGCAGCAGCTTGTTCTAATTTGAGGTGCTTTTAAACCGCTATATTGGGGGCCTCATGTCCTGTTGAGGTGCGTGGAAGCTACATCTCAGTTTTTCGTGGTTAATTGCTGGTCTGGATAAGAGCTTAGTAGCAGTAATCACAAACTCAGAATAGAGAGCATCAGTATTTAAAATTTGCATTTGCAAGTAATTTTCCTGTCATACATTTTATTCCATTTCTGCCCAACCCATGGCTCTCCTCAGATGGCTCTAAGCATTTGGCTTTGACAGCATGGAAGGTCCAAGGTGGCCATTCTTCTGAAAGATGCACAGTTGTGGTGGGGGTTTTTAATCAGCAAGTTTGTTCTGACAATAGAAAATTAAGTTAGTATTTTAATTGGGCATACAGCAATATTTTTCCCACATTGACTTTGGTATCTGTTTATCTCAAATATACAAATCAGATTAAAATAAACTTGTAACCTCAATTACTTTTTGAGTTCCTGAAGAGAGTGTGTGAGATAATCTACCCCTAGTAAGTGATCTAACAGTTAACAGCTGCAAAAATAAAAGTTTCCTTCACTCCCAGCTCATTATGTTAGGGCTTGCCTTCATCAACTAGGATTGACCCCACCTAGTCAAAGTTTACAATGACACCAGAGTAAGTGCCAGGAGAACATTGGAAATATGTTGGTTAAGATGGGTGAGCCAGGTCTGGTCATAACCATTAAGGTATAGCAGGAAATCTTTCTCTGTCTATAAGAGAAGAAGCCATAGACAAGTCTAAGAATCAAACAGAGAATAAATCCTTTGCAGGAAATGACACCAGCTGGTCTAATATAGAACAGAGAAGTGGAAAAACCCTAAGATGCATATGGCAAAATGTGTCCCTTCTTCCTTAATTAACTTAGTAATACTGCTTTATGTTTGTGATATCTGATTCAGATTATCAGCTCTGGGAAATGATTGCGTATGTATTTTAAATACCTAGCTCATGCTTCTCCAACTTGGCATTTGAGGATGTGTTGATATTTTAGTCTTTAGTTATGCTGGATGAAAATTTGGGCAACATCTGGAGGGTGCCAGGTTGGGGAAACAAATCTGTTCTCTTTATGTTAAGCTGAGTGTTTGTAAAAACACTTCCAAATGTTTTGATAAAGAATTGGCATATTTTAACCATGTTATAAGGTAGACTTGGGATAGCATCCAGTCCATTGGGGGGGGGGTGTGTGATTTTTTAAAATCTAGCTACAGTAGTAGGCAGTGTGCAATTTTATAAAATCAGAAAAATATCTATGTAAATATTTTATATTAAATTAGCAAAGAAAAGTAGAATAAGATAGAGCAGCTGGAATGGACTGCCTGAAATCTGTTAGCTAAGAGCTAAAATGTATTATAATTGCTTTATGTGATGTGTGTATTGTTGGGTTGTACCATTTTAGACTGCAGTGGAAATTAAATGTTCATAAGTTCCCCCATATTTTTTATATCTTTGTACATTGTTGCATGTACACTTTATACTTAATTTTCTTAGATATGAATGTGTTGAACCAACTGTAATGATTGGGTTAACACATCATGTTAAGCCATAACCTGTGGTTCACAAATAACAACGGTTGGGTTCATACAATGTGCTAAACTAAAACTAAAAAAGCCACATTGTGGATTAGTATAGTGTATGAACCCAGCCATGACAATTTAGATGAAGATAAATTCAGATCAACATTGCTTGGTGAGTAGAAGTGAGTAACTGTTCGTGAGAAGTATGCCACTTTTGTATGTCTGGCAGAGATATTGCATTGATATTCAACTTGCTAAAAACCAGAGACCCAAATTTCTGAATCTTTCTAAATTACTGTCTTTTAAACAAGTTATAACAATGTTTCCACTTTTTTTTTTTTTACATTTATGTGTAGGTTTCTTAAAACAAATTTACAGTTCACTTCTTTCATCCCTGTTCATTTCAGTAACATACACACAACATCCCTTCATCTGAAATGTCATTACTAACCTCTTCTAGTGACCCTAAAGCTGCTTAATTCTACTGAGAGACAGATGAACACTTAGCAAGGATTCCCTTTAATGTGGTGCTGACAGTAAGTAATCCATAGAAGTGGTTTTTCCCTCTTCGCCTTCTCCCAACAGCCCCAGGGAATCTCCTCAATAGAATGAGAGATGACGTGAGGAACTGGACATAGGGAGTCACAGTAACTGAACAAAAATATCTCTCATGAGCAGAAACCTCACCTGTATACCATCCAGGGTTTGCTAGGACAAAGGTGAACAAGGCAAAAGTTCACTAGATAACTAGTTCCTTGAACAAAAGTGAATTAAATCAAATTTTCATTATGACAGCGTTAACATTTAATTGCTGCTTCAGCCTCAAGTGGTACAATTAAATGATGAATCTAATAATCATGTGGCTTAGCTCTGAATACTAATATGTTGCATTGCTCTCTTCTGTGAATCTACCAAACAATATGATCAGAAAAAGATTGGGTTTTGGCTCATTCCCCTATGAAAATTGGCACAGAATCCCTCTATGAGGATGATAAATTATGTATATTTTCTCATTGTTTCTTTATGACCATATTGTAGATTTTCCCCCATTAACTGAACTATGTTTGTAATTGTTCCATTATGAAATGGGAAAACTTATTTAGCTTTTAGTTTAAAAAAAGTCTGGTGTTTTGTATGGGAAAAACCAGATTTGTTGTTCAAGCATTATTTAATCAAGGCTTCGTGTACTGATTTAGAAGGGTCCACAAAGATTGCTACATAATATGTAAAACTCACATTTTGTTTTCTTAAACTAGCAATGTGAATGTTATAGTTATATATATTTTGTGGAAGATGGAAATTTTTATTTCTTACTAGGTATAAATTATTGTGCATAACTATAGTATCACAAAGAAAAAGTGGTACTTCTTTTTAAAAAAAAAAACCAGCAAAACCCTAGTTTTAGAAATCTTAACCAATGTATTGTATATGCACCAGAATTTTACATTTGTTCTATTTAATTTTTAAATGTAGTTGTATAACATGACAGTACATTTTTCATTTTCCCTGCCTCCCAGCTCCATTAGAATACCTTATTACTTGAATATTATATCTTAACTAGTCTGAAATGCAGCAATTAAACATCTGCAATCTAGAATGAAGGGAATGGAGGAAGCAATATATATGATTCCATACTGTATGTATGTATGTATGTATGTATGTATTACATACTATAATATGGAATGCTTTAACAACTTCTTGTAACATTATACAATCATACATGTTCAGTAGTAATTACAGTGGTAATCCAGCCATACAGGCTGTTTGTGTACATATTTCAGGGATTTTTAAATACTTTTTGTGAAGTTAACCCTCTTTTACAGCTTCCTCCATGTATATAATAACGATTGCAGTGATAGTGAGGTATTGCACCCACTGGTCCGAGGTCCTGACCTATGTGTGATTGTTACCCCCGTCTCCTCATTTCAGCAGAAGCAGTGAAAGGGACCTCTACCTATATATGACTACACAACTATGGAGTCTTCAGCATGTTCAGGAAGTCTGCATTACCAAGATTTTGGATCATGCTGAGCACCCTACAAGGGTACCATTTGATGCTGGTGAATGCCTTTCATGTCTTCTGCTAACCAGGCAGAAATCAGAGCCAGTCATGACTATTGTGCATGGAGGGTAACTGTGGAGAGAGAAAACATTGGTCTCATATCACTCTGAAAGTAAAATTAAGTCAGTGAATTAGTAGTCTCTTTGGCAAGTTATCCATGGTTGACTATGTGTAATTCTCTACTTTCCCCTTCCATTGTACAACCTCAAGTGATTAATTGCAAGGTACACCAACATTACCCAGTAGAAGGTATTTGGTTCAACTTCTAGCCATGTAGACACATACGGATTAGAAAAACATTGCTGGAGAAATTGCTTTGGACCAGGGATGTTGCCTGCATTCGCCTAGGAAAAGGGCATCAGGAGTGTCATTTTTTAAGCTAATCCCAGGAAAAAAAGTTCCCTCTTTTTAAATGAAGTAGTTCTATTGCAGCATTGGTAGATCAAATTCAGGAGAGATCTGCTTCTTTGGGGTGGGGGGAATCTGAAGGTGTCTTGAGCTCAGGGATCTAGATTAATTATTCTGTGGCTCTTGCTCTGGGATAAAACAATACCTGATTTTTTTCCTGCACTTTTAAAAAGATGTTAAATTATTATCTTGGCAGTTTCCCCCCATTTTAGATAGCTTTTGGCTAAAGGATTTTAATTTAAATTCTGTCCTCCTTTCCATCATTCTAATAAGATGTTGGTATTCTTGCACATCAAATATGAGTTAATCATTTTGTTAGATTAACTTGTTCACTGCATAAATGGGGGTCATAAGATTTGGAATTTAACCCATGAATTAAAAAAGCAAAGAAGCAAGGGGAAGTCATAAGAAAAATATAGCTCCTCCCCCAAGTCTATATTTTTAAAAATATAGAAAAGACATGCACGAAGGTAAACAGCTAAATGCTGCTATTTTTAATGAAGAACAGAATTTCAATTTTATTAGCTCCAGTATGGAAACTAGCTAGTTGAAACCCAATAATCTTTTGTGATGTCCCTACTCCCTAGAAACAATGCACTTCTAGGCACAATCTGTTGGGCACTGGGACTGCATAGCTTCCATTCATTTCTGCAAGGGGTGGGGTGGGACACTAATTCCTTGGCTGCATGTATTCTCATGAAAGAGAGGAACTATACATCAGTAGTGCCTGTTGGATTGATGCCACTGTGGATGGTAAAGCACAATTACAGCAAAAGCTACAGTTCTGAAATAGAAGGTCAGTATATGTCTATGCATGTTGTATATTAATGAATGTTTACATTCATATTCTCATTTAAATTTATATCGGTGTGTACATTATTCCATTATTTAGACCATACTACCACAACCTGTTGTATTCCAGATTCGTTGGAGCTGCAATCCCCAAAATTCCCAGCTAGCATGACTACGTATTTGGGAGTTGTAGTCCCATGACATTTGGAGGGCACCAGATTGAGAAAGGCTGATGTAGTTTTTATCAATTATGTTAAATTCTCATAGATGGCTTATATGGGTCTTTTCCCTTCCTCTCCAATATTTTATGATGTATAATGTTATGTTTGCAAATATAATAAAATTCTGTATAGCCTTTGAACTGATAAAACATTATGCATTGGAGAGGGTTTTTTTTAAGTATTATAATAATGCTGTTGTAAATAATATTTTTCATATTTTTTCTTTCACATTTTGCTTGTTTTTTTCCTATTATTTAGTACACCTGTGGTAATTAATGTTCATAGAATTATAAAGCTGCTTAGCCACTGAAAAATAACAGTTTGGGGATTCTTTTCTTTGAATTGTCAATTTTTGAGTTCAAGACTTTTTTCCCTGAAATTCTCTATAGTTCATTTTTCTATTATTTCCAATGTTTGCTGACATGACATTAAAGAAACAAAAATCAAGCCACTGATAATGCTATGTGTCTTTAAAAGCCTCCTTCTTCTAAAATTGATAGATCATAGCTAGTTTATATCACCTTGTGGAACTTAGAAGTTTTCAGCTGGAGATTCTGACCCACTTCTCTGCTTGAAGAGGTTTCTTCTATTATTTTGTTTTTCAAGTACTGAAAGGTCATTTTGGTGTGCCTAGAAAGTCTGTTAAAGTTGAAAATAAATAATGTGGAAATTGAATTTGTCCAAACCTTATTATGTAAACAATGAGGTGTTTTATCCTTAAAAAAAACCTTTATATTAGCCATCAGTATCTTACAAATATAAATCATTTATTTCATTACCTATTTTAGATTACATGCCACTTCATTTCCAAGGAGATTGAATGGCTTACTGAATAGGATTAAAATTAATGAAACTCATTTGTAACAGAATTATAATCAGTTTGATGTGCCACCATTCAGGGTTGCTTAGGGTTACCCACCCCTAATGCCTTCCTGAAGGAGCCATGTGTTTTCACAGCTTTCAAAAACATAATTGGGAAGGTTGGTCCAAATATCTCCTTACTCTTTATACTAGCAAATATCTTTATTTTACTTCTTAAACTAAGATGCATATCTCACCATCATTCATCTATGTACTTTTATGTATTAATCCGTGTGCTCTCAAAGGCCCATTGTCCAATCTTGTCAAAGGCAGATATCCAATCGTACTGTAGTTGTATTATCTCCATAGTGACAGGTTAACAAATATGGGCTGACCTTAATAATCCATTCCAAAATTTGTACTTATCAGGATGCCCAGCTAAGTCTGAGCTGGAGTGGGAACAGATATTCGTTGTGTCTGAGTTCTCAACAAGCATTCTGAGCCCCACTGAGGAAGCTGAAATAGATCTGCTTGCCTGTGCTTGCAGGTCCAGAGTCATATCAATATGTATTTCAGAGGGAAGACCATGTGGTTTCCAGGAGAAGATTCTAGGTTCAAACTCTGACATCTTCAAGTAAGGCAGGAGGCAGACTTTTATGTGGACTCATAAGTCATTGCCATCCAGGATGTTCCAGATGCACTGGGATTGTAACTACCAGAGTTTGGGAATCCTGGGAATCTGTCTTAACATCTGGAGGATACCAGGCTGAGGAAGGCTGATAGAAACAAGACTGAGCTAAACAGCTCTCTGTGTTGTTTATGGGCTTGCTTTTCACACTTCTGGTTGCCTCTGGGACTTCCCCATTGCAAGAATTCAACCTTATGCTGGATGGAGTAAGTAAAGGGAGCACCTTTATTTTTCAGTTGTATGTTTCCCTGATTATTTTTGCTTGCTGGTTCTCCAGATTGTATATCTGATTTCCTGAAGTGTTGACTCAATGAAATATACATTTAACTATAACATGACTCTGTTTTTCAGGCTTTCTTTGTAATTGTGGCATACTGGATCATGAGTGTACTGTACCCAGTTTCAGCAACCTGTCTCTTGAGGAACTGTCCTAGTCTTGACTATAGTAATAATCCAAATCCTAACAATTAATTTGATAAATTCTGGCTACAAAAAAATTATGTTAAAGTTCACAGGGAGGAGTAAGAACAATGGTCTTACCTTATAGGTGGCTGAGGAGAGTCTTTTATTTAACTGGAAAAACTCATTTGATGAAAGCTGCCATATACATTAATAACTATTTGTCAGAAAAAGTTATTTTCTTATTATTTCAAGAAACCATGTATTTTTATACTATACAATTGTCAACTTTAGATGGGTTTTATAGACATGGTGAAATTTGTATAAAACATGAAAGTGCAACTTTAGCATACCAAGTATAGGTATGTATTATATATGACAATTACCAAATTACTGCCTTTTCTATTACATCCTTTTCTAAGTTTTAATTGGAGCAGCATCGGGTTTGTTAGGTGACACATTTAAGGCTATAAAAATGGCATTGGAGTTACTGCTGTCTCGGATTGGTTGGTTCAAATATGTTCGTACAGAAGTACAGCAAGTACATAATCTATTTCTCATGGGAACCATGAATACAACAAGCTGTACATGTTTGTAGCCATTATCCAGAAACAGATTTCCACTCCTCTTCCTTCAGCTTATGAAGTTAATGAAAGAGAGAACACATCCAGGAATAAGGCTAAGTAGATGCTGTGCCATGCATTGGAGTGAGGCTGTATATTTTAGAATTGGGCTACCCTAATTCTAAAGTTGGTAGGAAAGAGAAGAAGAGGACGACAAGCAGCAAGGTGGACAAACTCAGTGATAGTGGCAATGGGTACACTACTGGACAAGGTTGGGGACAGATTGTCATGGAGAAAATCTACCTATGTCAGGGGTCCACAAAATCTTCAGCTCATTGACCCCTTCATGAAGTTTCAGATTGTTCATCGACCCCCAAACACTTATTATATGAAAATAATTTAATAAATATGACTTTAACAGTACTACGAATAATAATAATAATAATAATAATAATAATAATAATAATTGATAACTTCATAAAAGTAGGTGATATTTAAAATATTAAAAATATAAGATTTAATTATCTTTTTTAACAAACTTGATAGCATTGATGAGAAGGTTAAATCATGAGTGTCAACAAAGGCACTGATACATGGTTGGAGATTGGTGAAGTGGGGAGTATGATCAGTATGGGAGGTGAACAGAAATACTACACATATGTATATCCTTCATGGGACGGGAGTTGAGAGAGACAAGGGGGAGGATGGAAGGTCACAGACACACAATGCAAAACATGCTGGTAAACAAGCCCAGTAACAACACAGCTGATAGAGACAACTCAAGACCGCTCTTGCTGGCAGCTGACCATCCCTGGGTAACACTGTCGCGCCGCTAGCCACCTCCAGGACTAGGGACTGATGTCGAGCACTACAGAGACCCCAAAAGATTAATTGACCCCAATTGCCCTTCTATTGTTTATTGACCACCTATTGACCCCCAGATATTTACTGGCCCCCTTTGACCCCCAGCCTTTTATTGGCCCCTTGGATAGTCCCATCAACCCTTGAGAGTTGATACCACTTTGGGGAACCCTGATCTATGTGGCCACTAAGAGTTGATGCTGACTTGGTGGCACATAAGCAATCAGTTCTAAAAGCATGTAGCCTGGCTCCAATGGACCTTGCATTACAAGTTAATATTGGAACCCAATGAAATTATGCTCAGGCATGTATGTGAACCTCACTATCTCACATGGAATCTGGCATTTTCAGTGTTTCTGTTCTTAATTAAAAACACCTTAAAATCCAAGGCACTAGCGTTGGAAGAGGTCCTTTTGGCTCCAAGCCAGAGTTAAACATCCTAGGCATATGGCTGTCTGACATCTGCTTGGACCCATCCAGTGCAGTGGTGCTAGGGATGATAGAAAAGTTCATTTTCATCCCATCCCATCTGCCTCATTCAGCTACCTGCAATCTCTGAGAAGCCTGTCAAGAAGAACAGAAGCCTTCCTAAATAATGTGGGAGAATTAGAAGTGGATGCTGAGGTGGAATAAATTGGTCCCAGTTAGCTAGAAGTTTGCCCTTTGTTTATGATTATCCCCACAGTAGAGTAGCTGTTCTGCAAGAATCCCATATTATTCAAAGAGTTGCCAGTGATCTGAGATTTGGGAGGCCGTAAAGGGTTGCAGGGGGTAGGGGTACTAAAATCTTTACTTTCAAAGATGTATTTGTTTTTAGTTCTTAAATACTTATTTTTGTAAGACAAAGTTACATATGCTAAGTAAGAAAGATAAGTTATATAAAAATACTATTGAGAGAGATCCATTTATTTAGAATGTTCCTACTTCCTGCCTCCCAAAGGGAAGCAATTGAGTGCTGAAGTGAATTGTAACTTTGCTGTAGAGACAATCATTCAAGGTTTTGCTGCTTTCTGGAGGAAAACCCAAAGGATTTGCAGTAAAAACAGCAAACTAACAATTGCATGAGCAAAGACCAGTATTTGGCACATTAAGAAGCAGTTAGAAAAGTTCCATGGGAGTACCTATTTATTTTCTGCATTGATTATGTTACCTCTAACAAGTAGGTTATAAGCCCCACTGTAGATCTTGGCTATTTGAGTGGAACAAAAGCTTGGTGGATTGTAAAGCCTTTTGTCCTGTAGATAAAATGATGCTTTCAGCATTTAAAGCTTCAGTTCATTGTAAAATGCTTTGCCAATTTCTCTTTTTTGCATAAGATAGCATATTACCTTGGGGCCCTTTTGTATTGAGAATAGCTATCTTAGTGGATCCAGCCACCTTCTCAGCACCTCATTGTGATCCAACAACCTGGCAACAACAGATTGTTTGCTCTTGGCAATGCTTGTGTTGATGTTAATGAGCTTTTATATTTTGAATACTGTACAAGAATGTCAGCTGTGGTGTTTAGAGGACTAGGTGATAGATGGTGAGGCCCATGTTCAGTGGTAGAGCACATGTTTGGCATGTAGAATGCCCCAAGTTCCATTTCCATTTTGAAGGAGTCAGTAGAAGGTGATGGGAAAGATCTTCCCTTCTTTGAAGCCCCAGGAAGCTATTGAGGTCAGAATATTAGATAATAATGGCAAATACTCAGGGCTTGTTCAGATGGATGGGTAACTTAGCATGTAAGTTACCTGTGGCAGATGACTGACTATTCCCAGATTTGGAAGTCCCACAAGTGCATTTGGCAGCAAAAATAAAATAAGAGTATAAGCAGACTGCAGAAAGAGTGGTTGCTTTCAGGAAAGCAGTTTTACATTTGTGATGGTCTGGTTTAGAAGAGTTGGAGACTCTACAGCTTCCAGGCTTTCAGCTGAATTTTGATCAAGGCAGAAACTTATTTGGGTTTTTCATGTTTCCAAAGAGTCTCAAGTACAGTGGTACCTCAAGATACGAACGCCCCATCTTACGAAAATTTCAAGATACGACCAGCTCCGGCCGCAAAAATTTACCTCAACATGCGAACTCCGCCTCAAGCTACGAACCGGATCCGCGGCCATTTGCCCTGCTGCCACGTGGTCACAGCTTCCAAGAGGAAGTGCTAATGAAATCTGAGCAGGAGGACAAAAGCCCAAGGAAAGCAATGCAGAAAGAGGAAGTGCTAATGAAATCTGAGTGCGCTGGGGGGGGGGGAAGCTCCCGCTCCTGGCTGTGCGTGAGCGCTGATATTGCTTTCACTGTGCTTTTGTCGCTATGGAGAAAGGAAAGAGCGCGGAGGAATCAGTGGGGGGGGGGAAGCTCCCGCTCCCGGCTGTGCGTGCGCGCGACATAAGCCTTCCCCCCCATTGCTTTCAGTGTGCTTGGGCTATGCACAGAGGAAAGAGCCCGGAATTAAGAAGCAGCAGCACGGGGGTGGGGAAGCTCCCGCTCCGCTGTGCGCGTGCTACATAAGCCTTTCCTCCCCATTCCTTTCACTGATATTGCTTTCACTGCGAAGGAAAGAGCGGGGAGGAATGAGTGGGGTGTGCGTGCGCTTGCGGAAGGAAAGAGGGGAGGAATGAGTGGGGTGTGCGTGCGCTTGCGGAAGGAAAGAGGGGAGGAATGAGTGGGGTGTGCGTGCGCTTGCAGAAGGAAAGGGGAGGAATGAGTGGGGTGTGCGTGTGTGTGCGAAAGGAAAGAGGGGAGGAATGAGTGGGGTGTGCGTGTGTGTGCGAAAGGAAAGAGGGGAGGAATGAGTGGGGTGTGCGTGCGCTTGCGGAAGGAAAGAGGGGAGGAATGAGTGGGGTGTGCGTGCGCTTGCGGAAGGAAAGGGGAGGAATGAGTGGGGTGTGCGTGCGCTTGCGGAAGGAAAGGGGAGGAATGAGTGGGGTGTGCGTGCGCTTGCGGAAGGAAAGAGGGGAGGAATGAGTGGGGTGTGCGTGCGCTTGCGGAAGGAAAGGGGAGGAATGAGTGGGGTGTGCGTGCGCTTGCGGAAGGAAAGAGGGGAGGAATGAGTGGGGTGTGCGTGCGCTTGCGGAAGGAAAGAGGGGAGGAATGAGTGTAGGGTGTGCGTGCGCGCGCGCGCCACATAAGCCTTTCCCCCCATTGCTTTCACTGTGCTTTTGTCGGGCGCGCCAAGGGCTATGCACAAAGGAAAGAGCGGAATTAAGAGGAGGTGGGGAAGCTCCCGCTCCCGGCTGTGCGCAGGGAGCCTTTCTCAGATTTGATTAGCACTTCCTTTTTCTCCGCTGCACCTGGGACATGTGCTTCAGGATGCGACCAAATTCGGAGGGCGGATTAGCCCTATTTGCATTGAACCTTATGGGGAAATTTGCTTCAGTATGCGACCAAATTCAGAGGGTGGAACGGATTAACCGCATTTACATTGAATCCTATGGGAAAACGTGCTTCAGAATGCGACCAATTCGACTTGCGATCAGAGTCACGGAACGGATTAAATTCGTATCTTGAGGTACCACTGTAAAAGGTACCCTTGGGTGAGCAACTAGCTGGGAATTCCACTGGAGGCTCTGATTTTCTTTCCTGGATCATCAGCTTCTCTGTTTCTGTGGCCCTTTTGGTCATGGGGGAGAGAGGTCAGCAACCTAAAAGCAACTCATGGATTCTTATGCCACTGTAGGAACAGTGGTTTTCAGGGTCCTTGATTCATTTTCAGGGACTCCTCAGTTTCAGATTCTGGGCATGTCTGGACCCACTAGGACAGTGTTGTCCAAACTTGGCCACTTTAAGATGAGTGGACTTCAACTCCCAGAATTCCCCAGCCATTCTGGGAGTTGAAGTGCACTCATCTTAAAGTGGCCAAGTTTGGACAACACTGCACTAGGATATTCTTAATGCTTTAACACTGGAAAATTCCATATTACCTGTGCTATCCTTGGCATGTGCTAAGATTAAAGACTACAACCAGAATTTGCATAGGAAGCCTCCCTTCAACTCACCCATCTATGAAGGGTATCTTATTATTTCCTTTAAAAAAAAAATCTTGAGGTTTCTTTATACTGAAAAGGAATTCTTCCTGCTAAGAGTATACACTGCCTACAGAAGTAAATTATATTTGATTATCCTAATTTATGGCTCCAATCTCACTATTAAGTCTCCATTTTAATCCAATTTAGATTATTGTTGCTTTGAATTTGGACAGTTAGTTTCTGTGCTGCAGCTAAAGATTCTTCCAAACGTTTTCTTTCTGTATAGGTGAACAGTACAAATGTAGGAGTTATTGGATCATACACAGCCTTCCATGACATGGTGGATCAAGATCTTTTTTACAACTGAGTGAAAGATTAGAGAAGACCATATTAAAAGATAGTGAAGCTAGTTATGTATGGAGGTTTACCTTTGTTTTATTCTCTACAGCAAAACTTTTGTTTAAGTCCTGCCAGAATATGGAATATATTACAGCGAATGAGTGTGCCAGAACATCTGATTATTCTTCTGAAGGGTCTCTACAATATAGGAGAAGCTAATGCAAGAATTGAATTTGGAGAAACAGAATGTTTCTCAGCCTATAAGGTAGACCAGACCAAGAAACCAGTGCCATATACATCTAAAACTACTTTTATTGGAATAGCTATGGTAAGAGAATCTTGCAAGTCTGATTGTACTTCCCCACTCCCTCACCTTATCTTTGTGTGATTTAGGGAGGGGCTTGTCTGAGACATTTTCTCAAATTAGTTTCTTGGAGAAGGCTCAAGCCCTGCTTGTCTGATCATTGCCTTGGTAGTGACTCTCTCCTGTCCTTCAAAGTCATTCCCTATGCTCTCTATTCAGTATAGGAAAGAGAATGAAATGTGAATGCACATTATCTCCACCTCTGTTTTAAAGCTAATATATTGTACGAATGTCGGGATTGAAATAGATGACAGCTGTAATAAAAATATGAGATTAAAACATTTTGAGAGATGGAGACAACACTTTGTTAGCTGAAAGTGAAGAAGATTAGAAGAGCTCATTAGGAAAGTAGACTGGAAAGTGAAAAATCTGATTAATATTAAATATAAAGATAAAAATAATAACTAGCATGTGTATTGAATTTGTTGTGAACAGTGAAAAGGGAAGGGGGTAGGGAGGTGGCCTTCACTGGAGAAGTGAAGAGGAGTTTAATCTTAGGAAGGAAGGCAATGAAAAAGACAAGTACATAAAGGATAAGGATATTCTCTGGCAATAAAGATCACAGCAGTTAAAGATGTATTTCTAATGGCAAATGTGGCTGTGAAAACTGAACATTGAAAAAGAGCTAGAGTAAGAAATACACATGTTTGAATTACAGATCTGGGGACCATTACTAGGAATACCACCGACAGCAAGAAGAAACAGTCCTGGGCCAAATAAAGATTGATCGCTCCCTTGAGATGATCAGAAAGCAGAAACTTGGGCATGTGTTGCAAATGGATGATGGACTGGGTGGGGTGGGGTGGGGTGGGGTGACTGAGTTGGCAAGGTTGAGGGAAATGGAAGAGGAAGACTATGAATGGAAGCAACTGTCTTTCAAACAGCTACATAATAATGCTGGAGGCAAACTGAGGTGCCAAGCATTTGTTTGTTGAGTCACCAGGAGTTGAATTCAACTACTTAAATATGAGTGTGATGTGGATGCCCGTAGACAAGTGAACACAGTGGGTACAGAAGAAAATACAAGCTAGAACAAGTTCAGAGAAGAGCAACAACGATAACCAGGCAACTACGAACCAAGCCCTCTGTGGAGAGGTTGAAGGAATTGAGAAGTCGAAAGGAGGAAAAAATAGTACTCTTCAAGTACTTGAAAGGATCTCTGTGGTTCCAGGTGCAGGACTTGGAATAATAGACTTACATAAGTCACACTTTGGATTGATGTTCACTCTGGTTGGTTAAGAAACAAATGGGCCCACTATATTTTAAATTTCTTTATTTATAAGCATTTTTATAAATTGTATATGTTGTGTATATTTTTTAAATATGATATGAATTCACAGCTTTAAGAGGGAAAACAAAAATAGAGTAGCTGAAGACCCTTCAGTTCTGCACATATCATATTTCCAAATGTACATATTTACAACTGATACTCTCTGTCCATTTTCTTACTTAAAGCATGTAAATGCCTCTACTGTATTTCAAACAAGAGTTGTATGCACGTGGATCACCCTAAAGCAGAAATTCTCTCAGCCTCTTTCTATATAGTCCCACTTCAAATATTTCATGTTTTAATGCGATAGCCAGGCTTTCATTGCACATCAAACCACACAGAGTTCTGGATTACAGGCATGAGGTTTGAATGGATTGCCATTGCTGCATATCAGAAACCCACCTAAAAGACTTCTATTGAGTATAGTCAAAAAAATATATATATACATGTGAGTCTTGATGATTACACATGCCTCTAAAGAGCAAATACAGTAGTTAATTTCACCCTCCTGATAAATGCATCCAATCCATGCTTTCCTCTCAAGGTTCCCCATTTCCAAACTTCCTTTAAAGAACATTTTTAAACATTGCTTACATTGTAGGAAGACAGATTCTGCTTGAATGTTAGGGTAAGAATAGATGGGATCTCTTTCCCTGGATGTGTTTAAACTGAAGCTGGGGATCCTATAATTTCAGTATCTGCACTGAGCAGGAGGTTTGACTCAATGAACCAAAAGGCTCCTTCCAATTCTATGATTCAATTATTCTAACATAGGAAGTTGTTAGAATTCTGTCCAACAGAATTGGACAATGGCATTCATCAGGGTAGGACTTCAAGGCAGAAATCCAGTGCCTCTTTTATTTATAGGAAAAGATTATATTTCTATTTTGCAAGTAGAAGCCCCCAAATCTGAGTCCTGGAAGGAAAATGAATAGAAGCATCCCCAACTTTGACAGAGTGGCTTGCTTCTTTTTGAAGTAAAGGAACTAATAACAGGTTTACATCTAAAGAAGGCAAGAAACCCAAGTCCAAAGTATGTAACAGTGCAACAGTATGATCTGCCACTGGACTTATGGTCCTCCCCTTGACAAAGCATGCATCAAACAAAAGTTGGAATAGAAGATTGTGTTCCATTTGAAAAGCTTTAAAGATTAAGAGTACGTATGTCATAACTTAAGTTATGGTTGAGACTGATAATAAATTACCACAGTTAATGGAAGACACAGTTGCAAAGATCAGCCCATCTTATTAGTGTCAGACTTCACCTGGCTCCTGGGGCAGAAAGAATGTAGAAAATTCCCACCAGGTAATGTTTTGTTCTCTGCCATCTAAAGAAAGTGAATTGGCATCTTACTTGTACGTGTGCCTGTGCTCAAATCACAAACCTTGGCCATAAGCTTTCAGCCTAGTAGTTGTCAGCTCAATGAGAAGATAGATGCTATAGAGCCAATGCAGACTTGATTCTTTAAAAGAAAATATGTTTTAATCTGGAAATATTCTTTTTGCTTTGCATTGATCCTTGGTGCAATCCTGTATATTCTGTATGCTTCAGAAATAATCTCCCTTTTGACCAAAGATACTCCCAGGTAGGTCTATACACCAACACCTGTTTTTCCATTAAAAATAATCTGAAGAAGAATATTTATTTATCACATTTATATCTGTGGCAATTGATAAAACTCTCAGTGATTACAACAAAAGCATTGCAATCAACATATACACAATGCATCTAACATCACAAAGTCATGACCAAATATAAGTCAGTGCAGGGCATCAGTCTTGTTAACAACTCAGTTTTCAAAAGTTTCTGGAAGGCTAAAACTGGAGACATTTCTGACAAAAATTTCCATCTTTCCATTTTGAACTGCAGCTCAAAATACTATTTCTCACGTTCTGTTTCATATTGCAAATTAATTTGAAAACTCAAAGTCAACTCAGGAGATGGTTATAGTTTGATAAAGCAATATCCACTCTAAGGGGAGGAAGAGGTGATGGAGGTATAGTTTGTTGGATGTATGCAATGAAGTTTCCCCTGCTCTGTGTACAGATACATCATGCCCCTTCTATCCTACAACCTGTGCTAAGGGAAGCAGACCTTTTGATTGCCAAGATAGATTGCTGTTGACGTACAACACATTATGCAAACACACACAAAACACAGCAACAACAAACAGACAAAAAACAATAGCAAAACAGATAAAACATACAATCCTCAATTTGGAAGACATTACAAGCTTAACCAGCACCCTGGTTTTCCTTCCAAGAAAGGGCTGCTTTGTACAATGTAGACAAAATCCTCATCTTTGTAATTTGAGTCCATTAGTTCAAGTATTTCCCATCCAGGGCAACAGAAAAAAAATTGTTTCAGCAGCTACAAGACAGCTCTTCAAATACTTGAAAGTTGCTATCATATCATCTCTTAATCTCCAGACTAAACATACACAGGTCTTTCAGTCTTCCCTCATAGGAGCTGCTGCTGAGACCTCTTACCATCTCTGTCATCCTTGTCTGGATATATTTCAGATTTTGACACACTTCTTAAACTGGCATATCCAAAATTAGATGCAGTTGAGTGTCTGAAACAGTGGAGCAGTCTTGGTAGTTCTTACAAGCTGGATGTTATACTGATGCTGCCTACAAATGCCTTTGCCTTTTTAGCTGCTGTACCCCATTGCTGACTCATACTCAAGTTTGAGTCCCCTGAAATCTTCTAGATCCTGTCATGGTAAAAGGTACCCCTCCATGCACACATGAGCATTCCCTGTCAAACCAATGAGATACCTCTCCATACATGTGAACTGCTTAAAATGCATTGTCGAAGGCTTTCACGGCCAGAATACGATGGCTGGTGTGGGTCTTCCGGGCTGTGTGGCAGTGTTCTGGAAGTTTGGTTTCCTAACGTTTCGCCAGCATCTGTGACCGGCATCTTCAGAGGGCTAAAATCAGCAAAAGACAAAAGGGATCCCCTCACTGATGCAGGAGTATACTGCATACCATGCAGCTGCAGGCAAGTATACATCGGGACCACAAAATGCAGCATCCATACCAGGATAAAAGAACATGAAAGACACTGCAGACTACAGCAACCAGAAAAATCTGCAGTAGCTGAACATGTTCTCAAGCACACTGGACACAAAATCCAATTTGAAAACACAGAGATACTGGACAACACCAACAGCCACTATACCAGGCTATACCGGGAAGCCATTGAGATTCACAAACACCAGCACAGTTTCAATAAAAAAGAGGAGAGTCTAAAAATCAACAAAACCTGGCTACCAATCCTGAAAAATACAGCCTGCAAAAGGTCAACGAACTCAGCTCAACCACCAGGACATGTGAACAGTTCACACAATGAACATGCTAATCACCCTCAGCAGCCACTCGTTAACAACTCAATAGAAGAAAAAACCCTGCCTAACCCCCAGGAAGATACACACATATTCTGACACCAAAACAAGCAGCCACTCAACCCCACCCCACCCCCCCAACCCCCCCCCCTTCAGGCACCCTCGCTGATCTCTATAAATACCCACAAAAAGGGCCACATCATCCTGGCCACAGAGAGAACTGCTCCTGTCTGTGCTCCTGCACTCTGAAGATGTCAGTCACAGATGCTGGCAAAACGTTAGGAAACAAAACTTCCAGAACATGGCCACACAGCCCGGAAGACCCACACAAGCCAATGCTTAAAATGCGCTTGTAAGAAAATATTCATAGCAAAATGACTTGACCCTGAGCGGCAACAGGGGGAGGAATCAGACAGGGACCAGTGGTCCAGTAAACCAAATGGCCATATCTCAAGGATAGTATAGCTAGCATGCTGACCTAGGGGGAAGGAATTAATAAGGTCGCCCAGATGGGTTTATCAATCGCATTCCAATGGCATGCTGTAATTTATACTGGGTCTGTCTTTACCTTGTCACTGAAATATAGTAGGGCAAAGCTATATAAGCTATGGTTCTGGTTTTGCTCAGGGCTGCTCAACAAGCTGCCAATGCTTTGCTCAGAGCCTGGTGTATCCTTTTTACATACAGTGATGTCAAGCTATTTTTATGCATGTGGGTTTCCCTGCCTAAGTGCAAGAAACCTGCCACTTCCCTGTTTAAAGCATTGGCTTAATTCTCCATCTTCTTAAGGTCCCTTGCATCCTGTTTCTGTCTTAAAGGTATCACCTAGTTTGATGTCATCCACAAATCTGATGAGTATTCCTGATGCTTCTTTGGCCAAGTCATTTATGAAGATGTTGAACCACCAGGGCCCAATATGAAAGTCTGCAACAGTTCACTGGTCATGTTTTCTCCCAGTTTGGAAGCAACATTGATGAACCACTGAATGGCAATTTAAAAAAGAAAATTGTAAAAATCCATTAGATATCAGAAAGTTAGCAAGAAGAAGCTCTTTGCATTTGACAGCAAAAATAGAATGAATGTTTTCAATTTGTATATAAATGGAGAAAAAACCAAGGAAGTTGACGAATTGATATTCCTTAGTAGAATGTTTACTAAAAATGGAAAATAGGTGGAGAAATGTGGAAATGTGGAAATGCTAGTAGAAAGGTAGTGGGTGATATATGTTCTGTTTTAAGGAATAAATATTTGTTGAAGAGAAAATGGCTGCATATTAAGGTGTGCTTTAGCCCACTTAGTTATATGCAAGTGAGAGTTGGATGTGTCAGGGGAAACATAAAATTAGTCAAATGAAGTGGGAATGGGATACTAAAGAAGCATGTGTGATAAAACAAGAGGTACAGTCAAGAATAAATGGAGGCAAATGAATATGGACTGAATACAAATGTGAGTCACCAAAAAGAAAGAGGTAAATTGAGGAGGTCTGGTCATATAGAAAGAACAAATAAGGATCAAATTGCAAAACAAATATATGAAGGCACAGTGAATGGGTCAAAAGGAAACCAAAAGCTGAGAAAGTGGTAGTTGGATGGAATCGATGAGATCCTCAAAAGAAAGAGATGAAAACTTTAAGGCAACGAATGAAGAGGCATGTGGATGTGATGGAAGCAGGGAGGATTTGTAAAGATGAAAAGGTATGGAGGCATGTAGTGAAAGGAGTTGGTATAAACTAGATCTACTAAACTTTCCTTTTGTTTTCTTACATTTTTAATTTCTTTGATTTAGTATTTCTTACTCTCCTTCTGTACTTTGTATAAATATGATTGGAAGTATAACTGCAATAATTGATTGCTCTCTAGAGAGAAAAGATTACAGAGCCCCTTTATATCCATAGTCCGAATTTTAAACTCCTGGTCTTCCTGCCTTTTCAAATTAACAGATACTTGATGGTTTGATTTATGGCTCAGGCATGCTTATATAATGGTCCTCTCTAGCCTAGGAACTAACTTCTAACTAGCCTCATCAGTTTCAATCCATTGTTGTTGTTTAGTCGTTAAGTCGTGTCCGACTCTTCGTGACCCCATGAACCATATTGCGCCAGGCCTTCCTATCTTTCACTGCCTCCCTGAGTTTGCTCAATTTCATGCTCATTGCTTCAGTGATGCTATCTAGCCATCTCATCCTCTGCCGTCCTCTTCTCCTTTTGCCTTCCATCTTTCCCAGCATCAGGGTCTTTTCCAAAGAGTCCTCTCTTCGCATTAGGTGACCAAAGTATCTGAGCTTGAGCTTCATTATCAATCCTTCCAATGAGCAATCAGAGTTGATTTCCTTTAAGATTGACTGGTTTGACCTCCTAGCAGTCCAGGGGACTCTTAAGAGTCTTCTCCAGCACCACAGTTCAAAGGCATCAATTCTTCGGCGTTCAGCCTTCTTTATGGTCCAGCTCTCACAGCCATACATTACTACTGGAAAAACCATAGCTTTGACTATGCGGATCTTTGTCGGCAAGGTGACGTCTCTGCTTTTTAATATGCTATCTAGGTTTGCCATAGCTTTCCTCCCAAGGAGCAAGCGTCTTTTAATTTCATGGCTGCAGTCTCCGTCTGCGGTGATCTTGGAGCCCAAATAAATGAAGTCTGTTACTGCTTCCATTTCTACCCCTTCTATTTGCCAGGAATTGATGGGTCCAGATGCCATGATCTTAGTTTTTTTAATGTTGAGCTTCAAGCCAGCTTTCGCACTCTCCTCTTTCACCCTCATCAAGAGGCTCTTTAGTTCTTCTTCACTTTCTGCCATTAGGGTGGTATCGTCTGCATATCTGAGGTTATTGATGTTTCTCCCTGCAATCTTAATTCCGGCTTGTGATTCTTCCAGCCTGGCATTTCTCATGATGTACTCTGCATATAGGTTAAATAAGCAGGGTGACAGTATACAGCCTTGTCGTACTCCTTTCCCTATTTTGAACCAATCGGTTGTTCCATGACCGGTTCTAACTGTTGCTTCTTGGCCCGCATACAGATTTCTCAGGAGACAGGTAAGGTGGTCTGGTATCCCCATCTCTTTAAGAATTTGCCACAGTTTGTTGTGATCCACACAATCAAAGGCTTTTGCATAGTCAATGAAGCAGAAGTAGATGCTTTTCTGGAACTCTCGTGCTTTCTCCATGATCCAGCGAATGTTGGCAATTTGATCTCTAGTTCCTCTGCCTCTTCGAAACCCAGCTTGTACATCCGGTAGTTCTCGGTTCACGTACTGCTGAAGCCTAGCTTGTAGGATTTTGAGCATAACCTTGCTAGCATGTGAAATGAGTGCAATTGTGCGATAGTTTGAGCATTCTTTGGCATTGCCCTTCTTTGGAATTGGAACGTAAACTGACCTTTTCCAATCCCGTGGCCACTGTTGCGTTTTCCAAACTTGCTGGCATATTGAGTGCAGCACTTTAACAGCATCGTCTTTTAGTATTTTAAATAACTCAGCTGGAATACTGTCATCTCCACTAGCTTTGTTGTTAGCAATGCTTCCTAAGGCCCACTTGACTTCACTCTCTAGGATGTCTGGCTCAGGGTCAGTGACCACACCAGCATGGACATCAGGGACATTAAGATCTTTCTTGTATAGTTCTTCTGTGTATTCTTGCCACCTCTTCTTAATCTCTTCTGCTTCTGTTAGGTCCCTGCCTTTTTTGTCCTTTATCATGCCCATCTTTGCACTAAACGTTCCTTTGATATCTCCAATTTTCTTGAAGAGATCTCTAGTCTTCCCCATTCTATTGTTTTCTTCAATTTCTTTGCATTGTTCATTTAAGAAGGCCTTCTTATCTCTCCTTGCTATTCTCTGGAAATCTGCATTCAGTTGCTTATATCTTTCCCTTTCACCCTTGCTTTTCGCATTCCTTCTTTCCACAGCTATTTGTAAAGCCTCATCAGACAGCCATTTTGCTTTCTTGCATTTCTTTTTCTTTGGGATGGTTTTAGTTGCTGCCTCTTGTACAATGTTACAGACCTCCGTCCATAGTTCTTCAGGCACTCTGTCTACCAAATCTAATCCTCTAAATCTATTCATCACCTTCACTGTGTACTCACATGGAATATGATCTAAGTCATACCTGAGTGGTCTAGTGGTTTTCCCTACATTCTTCAATTTAAGCCTAAATTTTGCAGTAAGAAGCTCATGATCTGAGCCACAGTCAGCTCCTGGTCTTGTTTTTGCCGTCTGTATAGAGCTTCTCCATCTTTGGCTGCAAAGTATGTAATCAATCTGGTTTCGGTATTGACCATCTGGTGATGTCCATGTGTAGAGTCGTCTCTTGTGTTGTTGGAAAAGGGTGTTTGCTATGACTAGCTTGTTCTCTTGACAGAACTCTATTAGCCTTTGCCCTGCTTCATTTTGTAGTCCAAGGCCAAACTTGCCTGTTATTCCGATTACTCCTTGACTTCCTACTTTAGCATTCCAATCCCCTATGATGAAAAGGACATCTTTTTTTGGTGCTAGTTCTAGAAGGTCTTGTAGGTCTTCATAGAACTGGTCAACTTCAGCTTCTTCGGCATCAGTGGTTGGGGCATAGACTTGGATTACCGTGATGTTGAATGGTTTTCCTTGGATACGCACTGAGATCATTCTGTCGTTTTTGAGGTTGTACCCCATTACTGCCTTTCCCACTCTCTTATTGACTATGAGTGCAACTCCATTTCTTCTAAGGGTTTCTTGCCCACAGTAGTAGATATAGTGGTCACCTGAATTAAATTCACCCATTCCCGTCCATTTCAATTCGCTGATTCCCAAGATGTCGACGTTCAATCTTGTCATCTCATGTTTGACCACATCCAGCTTGCCTTGGTTCATGGATCTTACATTCCACGTACCTATACAATATTGTTCTTTACAGCATCGGACCTTCTTTTCGCTTCCAGATACATCCACAGCTGAACGTCCTTTCGGCTTTGGCCCAGCCGCTTCACTCTTTCTGGAGCTACTTGGAATTGCCCTCCGCTCTTCCCCAGTAGCATATTGGACACCTTCCGACCTGAGGGGCTCATCTTCCGGCGTCATATCTTTTAGCCTTTTAACATTGTCCATGGGGTTTTCTTGGCAAGGATACTGGAGTGGGTTGCCATTTCCTTCTCCAGTGGACCACATTTTGTCAGAACTCTCTGTCATGACCTGTCCGTCTTGGGTGGCCCTGCACGGTATAGCTCATGGCTTCACTGAGTTACACAAGCCCCTTCGCCACGACAAGGCAGTGATCCATGAAGGGGTTCAATCCATACATCACCTGTTATTGGCTGTGCTGCTATAATGCCATCAGAACTGGTCTTTTAACTCACTAAAAATCAGCCGCTCTGGTTGGTCTGCTGAGGAGCCATTCAATCCTTAAAAGTGGGAGGGAGGCAGATGAGATCAACTAATATGATTTAAGGAAGGAAGGGAGGCAGATCTTCCATTTATTCCCTCCCCCATCCATCAGCTTTTCAAACAAGATTGGATGTTGAAAAGAGTATGTATGTATGAATTTGATTTATACCCCACTTTTCATCTCTGGCAAGCACTCAGGGTAGCTAATCAAAATTAAGTATTGACTTAGTTCCATCTCTTTCTACAGAAGCAGATTTTTGGTGAAAGTGTATTGATCCATTGCTTTTGATTTGGGCAGAGATGGGGAACTGATTTCAAGTGGGCAACTTTTCTGTGAAATCCAGCTTTTCCTGGTTTAGTGCCCCCTAGATATGTTGGGACTGAAACTCCAAAAATTCTCAGCTAACAGTCTCAAAATACTTAAACAGCACCAAGCTGAGAAAGTTAATGTGGACCTGGACCCTGCTTCTTCTTAAGCAAAAGTGTAAAGAAGAGGAGGATAGGAGGAACATCTTTGACTTCTTGGGAGGAGTAGGTACTATAATTTTGCAAGCAGGAGTTATCATAATTCATAACTGTATAATTAGCATGGAGTTTTTCCACATAAAAATGCCCTAAGCAGCTCAAAACATGAAAACAACACTGGAAATATGAGAATATCTTTCAATACATAGCTACAGGTAGTCCTCGGGTTATGATGGCAATTGGGACTGGGAGTCCCTGTTGCTGTCATAACCCCAGGACTGAATGGGTTGTTAAGCAGGCAGAGGCAGGAGTCCTAGCTAAGGAGCAAGGGGGAATGGGGGGTGCTACGGGTGGACACCGAGGAGCACGGGCAGGCCGGCAAGGGCAGAGAGCAGGTGCTGGGAAGCGCTGGTGGGTGGGGAGAGAATGCTATGGGGTATGAATTCCCTGGGGCTGCTCAGGAGAAAAAGCAGTAGGAGCAACTTATGAGAGTGACTTGTGACCTTCCCTGCTGGCTTTCCCATTGACTTTGCTTATGGGAAGCCAGCAGGGAAGGTCACAAATGTGACTGTGGGGACACCACAACGGCCACAACTTTGTAGACCAGTCACAAGTCCCCTTCATTCAGACCCATCATAATTTTGAATGTTCACTGAACAAGTGGCTGTAAGTCGAAGGCTACCTGTAAACCGAACCGGTTCATTCCAAAACATAATATATTACCTGGAGAAATACTTCCATTCAGTAACACTAACTGTTTTTAATTTCATTCTAAAACCTGTAGTATCATTCAGAAATACAAGAACAGTTATTATTTATCAATAATACTCAAAGCAAGCTCTGATGCACTAAGACTTTTCAGGGTGGTCTGGGATTGATAGAGGAGACAGCCAGCAGCTCATCATTTCCCCCAAAGCATCAGATTTCTCCCATCCTGTAGACAAGAGCTCTTCCATGTGCCCCCATTCATTCTGGAGAGCAACAGAAAGGAGAGCAGGGAAAGGCACTATTCAGCTTTGCTCATGTTTGGCTGCTCCTGCTGGTTTGGGCTCCTGCCAGTTTTCAGAGACTCAACCCACAAGTTACTGAGGCAGTCAGTGTTTCAAGCACTAAAAGAAATGCTTCCCTGTAGAGAAATAGCCACATTTTCTCAGCTCTAAATCTGAGTTGAGGGAGGGGGCAGTGAGGCAGGAGGAAGGCCACAAATGGCTTTTTCGAACAGCCTTGATTCTTCCAAATCCAGCAGCAGATCAAAATGACACTGAACTACAAACCAGCTAACCACATTTTCGGCCGTGCATGTTGTGTGAACCCAAAGTAGGGTTATGTAACCCAGGATTAATTTAAACATGGTTAAGCCCGTTGTTTAAATACAGCCAATTGTTTCTCAGTCATGGCTGTGCAGGCAGTTGCAACTTCTGGGTATGCACCCAAGCCCAGCATTTTTCAGAATAATGAAACCTTTTCCATGCTTCATTTAGAGGCTTCCTTTCTATTTAAACAGGAGCAGAAGCCCTGTGGTTTGCATGTAGTTTTCAGAAGCACATGCAGCAAACAGGAGTCATCCCCTCTCTGATTTTTGATCTTCAACCGCTCTTACTGTTACGTTTTTCGTAGCATTCACTAAGAATCTTGTAACTTGAGACCATCATCCCTCTCCCTGCATTCTGGGGTAACAAAGATCTAGTCTTGGCTTCCTTTTTTATGAGATTTTTTGAGCTACTTGAAGAGCGCCATGTTATTCCTACCCACACATGGTCTTCTCAAGGATGAACATTCCCCATCCTCTCAATCTGGCCAGGTCAGATTAATTCCCAGTTCCTTTCTCTCCAGTGGTGAGGTATCTGTGGCCACAGTTTGTCGGGCTTTGAAGGATTCTTTGAGATCAGAAGTGGCACCTCAGTGCAAAAAGTTCACCCTTGTTAAAAGAATGAAATGGGCAACAGTGAGGTTAAAAACA
This sequence comes from Liasis olivaceus, assembly GCA_030867105.1. NCBI lineage: Eukaryota > Metazoa > Chordata > Lepidosauria > Squamata > Pythonidae > Liasis > Liasis olivaceus. The sequence continues at coordinate 30,873,907 of CM061349.1, read as the reverse complement.
CAATGAAGTAATTCATAATAACATGACAGTTAAAAGGCAGCAGAACTAAAACATCCAGCAGCACTTCTACTGTTAAGAAAGCAGATTACAAGATGAAAAGTTAGATGGGAAAAAAGAGATCTTTATCAGGAATAAAATACTGTATTTATCCAAAAGGGACATGACCCCGAAATCAAGATGATCCCCTTGAAGCAAGAAGAGACAGAAATAAAGATTAAAAAATAAACCATGTATGTGTGTTTGTATGGGTGTATGCATATATATGTATATGTGTACAGATACTTGCCAGAAGACACAATACCAAAAAAGAGCAGGGCCAGAACACACACACACACACACTCACACTAAAATTAACTGCCTGTAAAGTAAGGTAGCCCATTTAAGAAATTAATTGATCCCTGTCTGCATATACCAACCGCGCGCTCTCATGCCATCATCTCCCCTCTTCCTCCCAGCAGAAGCAGCAAAAAACCAAAAACAAAAAAAGGAAAGAACAGCGGGAGTTGGGGTGAGCAAAGGGAAGGAAGGGGAAGCCAAACTGGATGGTGATGCAGTGAGGTTAAAAAGGCAACGGGAAAGGAAGCAAAAGGGGGAGAATCCCTGCTCATGCATTGTTAAAAAAGGCTAATATTTGGGAAGCAAGTAGCCCCTCTCAAGTCACGTTTCTCCTTCCGGTTAATCTCCAAAGGCATCCCTGCTGTCATGTCCAATAGCGAAGTAGCCCAGATCTGCCTTCTTTTGCACAACCTGCCCAATCCTTCATTTTCAGTCAATGTAAGATAACCTCTCACGTTTGGAGGAGAAAGTTGGTAAATGCGTGTGGTGGATTCAGTCTGAAGAAGGAGCGTGATGTGAAGAAGACGAACCAAGCTGTATTGCGACAATAGTTGGGTGCCTGCTTTACAAGGAAGAAGGACCCCAAACAGTGGGAAGGCAAATCCCTTACTAGGGCTGCCCTTGGGCCCTGCTGGGAGCTGGTGAGGAGGCTTCTGTTCTTTGGTCTAGATGGGATTGCAGGGGGGCTTTGTCTTGGGGGCAGGAGGGTCAATTTGGGTCTGATAGAATTAGGCAAAGATGAAGTGGGTTTGACCCCAGTCGTGTCCAAAGTGGGGGGTGGGGGGTGGGAGGGAGCAGCCTCCATTTTATTTGTTAGATTTATTCTCTCCACTACAGTACTTATGATACAGGGAGTTCCATATTTTGAATTACATAATTGAGACAATAGCACCCTTGGTGTTTGCCCTTCTGATTTTGATAAGGATGGCAGAGGGCACAAGGCCTCCCAGGAATTGGGGGTATTTTTAATTCCTGCCATCTGGGGTCAAGCCAGGCATGCAGTATTTAGTTCCTATGTTCATAATAATGTGGATCTATCATTTGTATATGACCCTGCCCCAAATTCACATGTGCAAGAGCAAAAGAAGTGGAGAAGTTATTTTTAACTTATTTTTCCATCCAAGGGATACACAAATCAGCTTATTGTGCTAAAGACTAACAACTAGTATGCTGGAAACTGTTCCCTCGTAAAACCATTTAGTTTTACTTTTACATTTTAGTAAAACCATTGAGGCAGGGCAAGAAATGGCAAGTAGCTTAACACTATGTTCCAAAGTCTTCTGGAATAAGATGGCTTTAATTGGATCAATAGGGACTGCAATTCTGGGAGCTTCACTGGCACATCTTTTCTATAAATCACTCCAAAGGCCAAGGTCCAAGAAGATGCCAGGCTCACTTGACCAGAAGGTATTAATGACTCAGCAGTACCATAAGGGGAAAGCACTTTGTGAGGTCTCACACATGGGCACCCTACAGCCTTTGAATCATCAGTGGCAAGACTGTTTGCAGGATGGGAGCAACAATGACTTTCTCTGCAGGTCTGTCAAAAGCATAAATAGTGTGCCAGAAAGCCTCCTGGGTAATATAACTCTGCTATATATGATAATAGTGGCTTAAGAGAGTTAGCTTTTACATTTCATATTTTTCCCTGCTCCTAACAATGCTGCTTTCTATTCTGAGCTTCTGTGAACAAGTTATGAGATAAATCAAAACTGTACTGTAGTGCTGTAACAGTTCAAAGCTTCCTTGAGTGATGGTGCTGAATTTCCTCTTAGGGAGAATGCAAATGTGTGTGTGTGTGTGTGTGTGTGTGTGTGTAGAATATGCTTCTATAACGAGCTTTTTGCTATGTAGTGGAATGAGATGTAGAGGTATAGTCATTCTGGACAATCAGAGTAAAGCTTTTCTTCACTCATTTAAGACATTAGTTCTATTGATTCCATTGTAAGTCTTGGAAAAGCCTCTTTTTCCACATATTCTTTTTTCCCCTTCTGCTGCTGGACACCAGTGGCTTCAGTAAGAGATTGGCAGGAGATAATAAGTGGGAGAATGGGTGCAGGAGGATAAAAATGGAGCGGAGAAAAATAGTAGTGACAGGCAAGAGAAAGTGGGGGCAAATACTTTCAGGGGAAATTTGGTTCCTATCTGTACTTCTTGCCCCCAGACTTGACTTAGGAAACAGGCAATTGAGTTGCTAGGTGCTCCAGGCTGAGGAGGATGCTATTAAACACCAGGTCTGTCAGTAATAAAACCAGCCTCTTCCACAATTTAATTGTGAGCCAGATGAAAGACCTGGCTTGTATCACTGAGACCTAGCTGGAGGAAATGGGGGTTCTCCTCATGAAGATCTGCTCTGCTGGGTTTTGTGTCTTGCATCAGTCCTGACCTTAGGGCAGGGGAGGTGGTGTGGCAGTTGTGTACCACAAGACCCCCAGCAGTTGTAAGGACTGCTATTTGCAGGTTGCCAGATGGGAGGTCTTACTCATGATGCTGGGCCAAAGAACAAGCCGGGGGTACTGTTATTGTATTGTCCTCCCAGCTGCACAGCAACCTCCTTCACTGAGCTGTTCAGTTTTATTGCTCAGGAGGTTGTGCATTTGCCCAAATTGTTGGTACCAAGTGATTCAACAACTTCTCTCTGGGACTGAAGGCAACTTGGGAGTTCATAGACACTATGACAATTATGCACTTCTCCCAGGTGATCAATGGCCAGACTCATCTGGTGTTCACTTCAGAGCAAATGTGCCATGATCTGATCCTGGGGAACTTTCCCATCAGTACATTGTCACAGACATATCACTTCCTCATGATGATGGGGTTAACTGGAGCCACCAACCTCTGCATGGAGGTAGGGTCCATTAAGATGGTCTGCCCCAGGTGTCTGAGGGTAATGTTGTTGGACACCTTATTGACCTTTAGAATATGAAGGCAAACAGAGGCAACAGGATTGCCACGCAGCAGTGCTGTAATATGGGCAAACTGCAGGATGCCCAGAACTATGCACACCACTCCATTCTGGACCAGTTGCAGCTTCTGGATGGTATTCAAGAGCAGCCCCATGTAGAACACATTACAGTAATCCAGTAGGGAATTGACTAACACATGAATGACTAAACCAGTGATGGCGAACCTATGACACGTGTGTCAAAGGTGATGCGCTATGATGTTTTGGATGACACTTTAGCATTCACCAACACCCAACAACAACTATTTTCCCTGTTTGAGTTACCAAAGAAACTGAGTTTGTTTTACTCATATTTCATTTTTGTAATTATTCTTTATATAATACATAGCACCACACATGATTGGACTGTATTTTTTTTAAATAAATAAATATGTAAAGAATTGTTTTTCTTTTGTTCGGGGATGTGTGTGTGTGTGACACGCCAGCAGAGTCAAGTTAGGCATTTTCCGAATTTTTGACATGCCGAACCCAAAAGGTTTGCCATCACTGGACTAAACAATGCCATCTGATATAGTCTAGGAAGTATGCCTTCTCTGTTGCTGTGTCGGCCCTGTGGAACAGCACGCCCCCCTCCCCTGCTGAGGTTTGGATGGCCCCTATCTTGATGGCCTTTCGTAAGGTGCTATATCTTGGCTTACAGAATATTAAGAATCCAAGTCTATTATATAAAGATCATTGTACTGAAATAATATACTGTATTAAAACTGAGAAGATGGAGCAGTAGATGGTCTATTTGGCTAAATTTAATAATATGTTAAAGGACTGAGCTAGCTCTGTATTAATACTGTATGGACATATCTTTTGTTTCTTCAAATGTCACCCATCGAACTACTATTTTGAATATTCTTTTTTGATTATATTGCCAATATTCTGGTTCTACTTCATATCTTTTAGTTGTTATACTTTATCAATAAAATATTTAAATGTAAAAAACAACAACAATGACCCTTGGCTTTTCCTCCAGGCACTGGGAAGGGAAGCAAGCGAGCCTATTTTTAGGGGTTATTGATGCAGACATGTATGCTGCTCCAGATATGATGTGTTTTAGGTTTTGTTGATGTTTTGATTGTTGGGTTTAGCTTGCTGTTCACCATCCTGAATCGGTGGTCAAGTGGGCATCCATATAAATGGAAGGAATGAATGAATGAATGAATGAATGAATGAATGAATGAACGAATGAGGAATAACTCAGTACTGTACTGATGCTCTTTGGAATCTCTCACTTGCTGGAAAAGGCGACTGTACATATAATATACAATTCCTCCAAGTACAGCAAATCTTCTTAGTGTGCTAGTAATCTAGATGAACGGTAAAAGGATTTAGAGTGCCAACATGGCAATTTGCCACTTTATTAGTCTTTCCTAATCTAGTACTTGGATGAGGCCATCTAGCATGTCCTAAGAATTCTGGGAGTTGTGCTTTAATATTTCTGGAAGGCTACACTATAACTATATCCTGGAACCCTTTAAAGTATATTTTTCTTTATTTAGTATGGTTAGTAAGGCTGGAACTAGGTTTTTAATGTGAACTGTGGGCGTAATTCCACACTGCGACACAAAATAATGGAGTCTAGCATTTTTGTGTACGTGTTTCTTGGTCCATTTCCTATTGAATTGCTTTCTTTCACTTTATAGTAACATTATCGGTAACATTTGCAAACATAACTGTGCCGTTTCAGGGATTCCTTTCCTCTTTCTATTGCAACTAGCATTGATATATTTTTATAGCTGGGGAGGAAAGGAGGAAAAATGGCTCTGCTAAAACAGGCAAACATACAAATTGATAACAAGTATTTCAATATCACATTTATTTTGCACGTTTATACCATGCATTTCAATGGTAATTCATACAAAAAACTCATGGGTAGACCTGCATAATGTTGCCTATAATGCTAGTGGGGCTGGAGAAGCAGAGAACATAATGTTAGAATGAAAACCACTTTGTGACTTGCTAAGGAATGTATGTGGCTAAGATAAGATTTTAATTGGAGCCTTATGCAATTCTACCAAACTGGCTGGTAGAATTCTGAGGACATTGAATGGACTATGCATTTTTAAACTAAAAAGGAGAAAAGTGATTTTAATGTTCCCACTGAAGAACAATTTGGAAAAGGTCGAGGTCAAAATCCTTCTTACATGCTATTTATTTATTTTTTTAATCATGTATTCTTGGAATTTTACCACTGAGAGGGAAAAAGTGTTAGTCTAGACTAACCCCTTCTGAATGCTAATTCTGGAATGTAGCATGCAGAAATAGTATTTGATGGATAGCTTTTAGATTTTTGCTTAAATACCTTCAGCAAAAAAGTCTTCCATCTACCAAAGCAGTCTGTTCCAGGGAACATGTAGTGCTTACCATTAAGAAAATCTAACTAATGTTAATCAAATCCTGGAGCCTTTGTAACTGCTATGTGATCCTGGGAAAAGACATAGCCACAAGAGAGTTGGACCTTAGTGCTATGTTCAGAATTTCATGTGTCCAGAAGCACTTTTCTGGAATTGCACAGTCCTGCTTAGTAGTATATTATAAGAACCTTTCCCTTAATAAACTGTATGTGAAAGAGGGAGGATAATCTGTTATCTGGGGTAGGGATCACTCCTTTGTTACTGCCTATGGATGAAAGTGTGAAACGTATCAGTGAAAAAGGGAGAGTGGGTTATTGGGAGATGTTTGTCGTGATTATTTATCCAGTGGGTCCAATGTGCAGAGATTGTGGAATTATGAAATTAGAAAGCTTTGGTTCTGTTGAATCACTTCCTTGTTGTGTGACTTCCAGGGAAGAAATGGCGAACTGAAGATGGCTCCGCTGAGAGCAGAGCTGACAACTGCAATGGAATGAAGAGCTGGAGTGAAAAGATGACTTCTTGATCCCTCTCCGGACAAGGAGAGGGCTGGGATCACCCATAAGTGCTCCAGACAGCTGCTCCTCATGAGTAGACTGCAAAATAGCGGTCTCCAGCAGGTTTAAACTGCTGGGAAATGAGGAAACACCATCATAGCCTAAACTGCGGTTTGGCATCTTTAAGAGGGACACAGGGTTTGTATACTTTCTTAATCACTTTTGGAAATTGCTTGTTAACTGCTTTTTGGATATTAGGAGCCTTCATAATGGCAAGTTTTACTACACTGGGTGAATTTCTTTCCATCCTTAGCAAAAGAAGTTATATACAAGTTTAAGGACATAAAAAAAATCTTTTTTGGGGGGGGGGAATAAACAGCGTTTATTTTGGAAAGTAAAGGGTTCAGATGGATTTCAAATAAGATTTTGAAATTAATTATAAGAATCTTTCCCATGGGAAAATGCTGTGTTGTTTTGAATTAAACACACACACACACAAAATAGGATGGGACTTTGAAGATTGGACTCTAGAGGGAACCAGAAAGAATTAAAGATTACAATTAAAGGAGAAGAGTACTTAAGTTTGACTTACTAATACAGAATGGAGCAAAATACAGTGGTACCTCGAGTTACGAACTTAATCCGTTCCGTGACTCTGATCGCAACTCGAGTTGGTCACAACTCGAGGTAAATTTTCCCATAAGTTTCAATGTAAATACGGTTAATCCGTTCCGCCCTCCGAATTTGGTCGCACCACGAGGCAAATTTCCCCATAAGGTTCAATGTAAAGCCTTATTCTTGCTAAGCCTGCTCTGCATTTTCTTTGGAGCCATGCTGACAAGCACACCAAAAACCTTCCAAACGCCACAAAACACACCACAAGCCTCACCGAACGTCTCCTTGCTACCGCGATCTCGCCCACAGGAAGCCGCAACCGCGTGGCAGCAGGGCAAATGGCCGTGGATCCGGTTTGTAGCTCGAGGTGGAGTTCGCATGTCGAGGTAAATTTTTGGGGCTGGAGCTGGTCGTATCTCGAAAAATTCGTAAGGAGGGGCGTTCGTAACCCGAGGTACCACTGTACTTTAACAAAGGAGTATTAAAGGATATTTGTGAACAATGGATCCAGAAGTTAATTTTAAAAGTGTCTGCCATTATAGATAGACTATGTTTGGAATATGATATGGAAAGGGAGCAAGCTTTACTGGAGAGGACTGAGTCTGATTTGAAAGTGGATCTAAAAATGTTGAGCTATGTGGAAGGAGATGCTACACTGGATATACAAATGAAATCGGCTGATATTTTACCATACCAAAAGAGTGGATAACTTTCTTATACTGAAAGAAGCCTGTTAAAGTTGTGAAGAATTTTGTGAGAAGGGACAAATTAAAAATGAGAAGAAATCAAGTTCCAGGATTTTATCTGAGGGGATTAAGGGTCAAGATTGGAAAAAATAAAGGGAAGGAATATAAAAAGATTGTCAAAAGTAAAAAGAAGGAATGTAAAGTTGGTTTATTTGATCAAGGTTAAAATAGATACGTTGTTATCTCTGGTAACCCATAATAGACTTTTGCTGACCTGGACTAAATGACAATGCTTTTAAGATTCGTTTATAGATAAGAGATGAGATATGGGAAGAAGAGATCATTTGTTGTATTTTAAGAGAAAGTGATAAGTTACTAAAATTGTTTATATATATTGTTATGAAGGGGGAAGTCTTTTCTTTTCTTTTCTTTTTTCTTTTCTTTTCTTTTCTTTCCTGCACTTCCTATTTTTCTTTTTTATTCTTTTCTTTTTCTTTTAGTTTGTATTAGTTCTTATCTTATTAATTGTAATGCTCAATAAAATTATTATTTAGAAAAATCACTTTCTTGTTGTGCACGTAGACTCAGGTTTGAAAATCTATCTGGTAATTTTTCCAGCTGTCTGACTCCTTGGAGGAGGAGTAGCTCTGCTGCTAGTAAATTGGCTTTGTTTTCCTAGATTAGCCCACAAACACTGCAGAATGACTGTCACCATCTAGTACCATTTCTGTGGCAGGAAAAAACTGTAATGTGCTGCCTGCACGAAAAATAAAGCCAAGGTTAACTTGCCTGTGATCTGAATGCAAAAGATAGCAGTGCAGTGCAATGCAGGCTCTCCTTTTTGGAAGTCTGATTCTTTTAGGCCTAAAGAAAATATTGTCCGAAGCGTCTTAGGGAACTCAAAAGTTATTCATTCAATTATTTCAAAATTAACATTGTGCCTTTCCATTTCCAGTATAAAAACATGTTGACATGTAACGGATTGAAAAGAAGAATTGGTGTAACAAGGAAATGCTCCAATACAGTAATCCTCAGATAGCCTTAACCAAGTCAAGTTCCCCAAAATTGGAGATGGCTGAATTGTCACTCCAAGGAAGAATGATTCACAATTTAAATGCCACCTCAAAAACATCATCTGATCAGACAGCAGCACATGTCCAGTCCTGGGCCTGGTTCATCTGGGCTCAGAAACTAAGCAGGGTCAGGTCTGGTTAGTGCTTACATGGGACACCACCAGGAAATATAAGTGCTAGATCGGGAAGAATATCTTGGAAGATGCCAATGGCCAACAATTTCCATACTGTTGCCACAAAAACTGCATGAATGTGCTTAAGTCATGACTGGGAGGTCATCTTTCCTTTTCCAAAAAAGTCTTCAGTTCTTGAATTTGCCTGTTCTATAAATACATGCAGCAGCACAGTGGAATCCTTGGGGTTCTCTGAGCTTGGTTGTTTTCTTGCAAATGTTTTGTTACCAGGCTAGGTAACATCTTCAGTGCTAAAATGGGATGGGGTTTGCTCTCTCTATATGTACTATGTCCTGCCTTGCCAGTGTTGGTGGGGGTCCGGGTTTTGTTTTGTTTTATCTCCCACCCACCTTCTGGTAGTTCCTTGACACATATTTTATTTATTTATTTATTTATTTATTTATTTATTTATTTATTTTTCAAATTTGTCACCACCCATCTCACTGTGGAGTGACTCTGGGCAGTTTACAGTAAAAATAGAATAAACATTAATTAAAATAGATAAATATTAATTAATTAATTAATAATTAATTAAAATATGCTAAAAACAAACTTCCTTTATAATACTTTCAAGAGGTAGATGTTAATTAGGTGTTAATAAACTCAGGGAGCATCATCAAGGCACCAGCCATCCCCAGGGTTGATTGTATCTTTCATTTCCATGCAAGTTGGCAGAGCCAAGTCTTCAACTCCCTCCAAAAAATTGGGAGGGTAGGGGCCCGCCTCACCTCTGCGGGGAGAGTGTTCCATGGGGGGGGGGGAGGAATGGCAGAGAAGGCTCTCCTTCTAGGACCCGCCATTCAACATTCTCTCACTGACGGGACCCGCAACATGCCTTCTCTGCTGGACCAGCTGGGACAGGTCAATGTAATGGGGGTGAGACGGTCCCTCAGGTAACCTGGACCCATACCATGTAGGGCTTTAAAGGTGATAACCAACACCTTGAATTGGACCTGGAAACAAACTGGAACCCAATGCAGCTCCCGTAGCAAAGGTGTTAAATGTGCCATCCCTGGGGCACCCAAGGCTGCCTGCATGGCCGCATTTTGAACCAGCTGTAGCTTCCGGATACTTTTCAAGGGTAGCTCCATGTAGAGCGCATTGTAACAGTCTAAACAAGAGATTACCAGGGCATGAGTGACAGACTGGAAGGACTCCTGATCCAGGAAGGGGCGTAATTGGCACACGAAGTTGCACAAAGGCCCTCCTGGCCGTGACTGCCACCTGCTCCTTGAGCAGGAGTTGTGAGTCCAGGAGGACCCCCAGATTACGCACCGGCTCTGTCCGGGGCAGTGCAACCCCATCGAGAACCAAAGGTGGTAAACCCCTGGATACAGAGGAGCCTCCAACCCACAGCCACTCCATCTTACCAGGGTTTAGCTGAAGCCTGTTGTTCCCCATCCAGACCCCTACAGCCTCCAGGCACCGTGAAAGGGTGGTGATAGCATCACTTTAATCGCCTGGGATGGAGATGTATAATTGGGTATCATCTGCGTATTAGATCTTAGGACAGTTTTTTTTTTAACACTTATTTTTACATTTACATCCTGTTGTTCTGTCAACACACATTTTGAAAGACAAAGATTGGCCTAAAGCAAATTAGTTCCATGGTCAAGTGCAGACAAAACTCTTCCCAGTTTTAGTTTTAACCCCTGAATCACTAAACCACCCTGGTGCCTAGGCTGATGTGGGAGAAAGCTGTCTTTAATGTATCCCAGTTCTGTTCCATAAAGAATTTTAAAGGTTAATTCGCACAGAAAAAATAGGCAGTCAATAAAAATGATGCATGATTAGAGTTATATTTATACCTGAGCTCCAGTACAGACCCTGGTGGCTGTGTTTTGAAATAGTAGATTTTTCTGGAATGCCTTCAGAGGAAACCTCACACAGATAGCGTTATGTTAATCTGAACATAATATTTCCATTTAATTGTAGTGGCTAATAGCCGTTGTAAAATTGTAATTTTATTGCTCGTTTCCTGGATAAGAAATTAATAAGGAATCAAGAAAACATGCCTCAATCTAAGGGAAAATCTACGGCCCTGTAGAATGGGTGTCTCAGTCAGTTCTGAAAATCCCCAATTAGGTTTCCTGAAAAAATGGATGAAACAGAATTAAAATAATTTGAAAGATCTGCAGGAAAAAGTAGGAAGGAGAATGCTTTCTCTAAGAAGGAATGTAAATGTTTGGATCAGCTAAGTGTCTTACTTTCAGTCCTATGCAGATCGTGTGTTTGGTTCTTACATTCAGCCCTTCCTACCTGGGAAAGCAGCTAATGAGCTGATAATTATGTGCAGATGTAGAGAGTAAGGAAGATGACCTTGACCTTGACAGAGATAGGCAAAATCTGATATTGAAGTCATGAGGGGAAACCTTTAAGTCTAAAACAAACAGAAAGTATGCGGAAGGGCTCAGGCAGACACCTCCCTAATTCACTGAACTATAAGGAGGAGGGACAGGTACAGCACAATCACCCTTGCAAGATTCTGTTATTATTGCCCAGTTTTTTTTCGAGCTTGGCAACTTTAAGATGTGCGGACTTCAATTCCCAGCATGCTGGCTGGGGAATTCTGGGAGTTGAAGTCCACATATCTTAAAGTTGCCAAGTTTGAAAAACACTGTTATACCCACTCTCAATAAAAGTAGCTTAGTCTTCTATGGAGTTGATTCCTGTTCTGGTCTACCTGGTGGGACTGGCATCAGGATGCGACTAATATTTGTGCTGCAGGAGCCATAGTAGAGGAACACCCTGGAAGAAAGAAGCAGAAGGAAGTAATGGAAAGGCCACCACACTACTGCTACCATCTTCTTCTCTGCTGCTGCTGCTCCCTCATCAGCTCTGGCCTCAGCAGCAGCAGATATCAGAAGCCAAGCCTTCAGAGGTCCTAGTAGCTTCCTCCTTCCTGTTTGCATACAGGATTTGGACTGCAAAACCTAGATGACCACTAGATGTCCACAAACAGATACAGAAAATTCAGCTCTGCCCATCTGAGAGGTTTGTCTTGTGGCCCCCAGAGATCTAGGGATGACCCTGTATGCCAGCAGAGGGGCTTGAAAGATTTACGTGAAGATCATACATAGATAGTAAATTGGGCAGATTGCCCACAAAAAATTGGGACAGACTTATTTTTTGTAGCAAAACTCTTTTTGGGCAAAGATTCTTTGAGAGAGAAAACTAATAGCTTTAATTGTAAAAATATCTATTTTAATATCATGAACATTTTATTAAGTCATACTGCTTTTGTGAAGAGAACAAAATTTCAAAATCTTGGAGCAAAAATCTACCACAATTGATAATGAGTTCAGAGTGGGAGAATCTATAAATTTCACATTATCTTTAGCGAGAACGTCCAAGCTATTACTTCAATAACTATAATGCTACATTGTAAATCAAATACTTTCCTGTGTGCAGAGGCTTGGCTGGATGCTCGCATGTCTTCGAGTACCATCCCCTCTTCTTTTCCTTTCTTCTCCACAGGAGTCCAAAAGAGTCTTTATGTCTTTTAATGTGTATAGATGAATGTGGACAGAGATAGCGAAAGACCATAAGAATATAACTGGCTAGAGTTCAAATCAGAGTTGGCTCAGGCCTGTAGGCTCCTTAGTCCAATTCTCTGCTTGATGCAGAAATGAAGGGCTAGAGAATTCTCAGCGTCAGCTGGAGTGGGTGGGGCTAAGAGTAGATATATCATTGGGCACCGTGAGCCAGAAATCTCCAGCAGAAGGTGCCTGGGGACAGGGGAACAGGAGGAGCCGATTTTCTGATCATCCCATTTGAACATAATTCATGGGTTGCTGGTACCCCCAAAAAACATTTTTGCAGGTCATCCCAAACTTTTTTTTTTTCTTTTGGGGGATGCAAAATGAATGCTGAAGTCTTACAGGATGTTAAGAAGGGTTTTGTTTTGTTTTCACTCCTAAAACAAAGAAAAAAACCCAAACATTGGATTGATGTTTTCTCATTCTGGTAGCTTTTTTAAAAAGGCAAAACGGATGCTTAAGCCTCTGCATGGTTTAAGATATCTGTTTTATCACTTAAGCCATTCTCCACTCCCCAATCCAGAAAAGTGGTCTGAACAGTTTGGCCTCATCCACTTGGGGAGATAACAGGTCACCAGCCACCCCTCCAGTGGCTCTCAGTTAACAAACAAACAAACATTATGTATATGTATATGTATATGTATATGTATATGTATATATGTGCACACACACACACACTATTTTAAAGAACTAAAAACACTCTCAAAAGACACTATAGTTAATAACCCCAGCCCCATTAAAATATAAACAGATACTGAATCTGATAAATTGACAAGACTAAGTAGGAATAATCACCTTTGAATATAATTTTCCAACTCATTGTGAACTTATTGATCAATTATTTATTTAGATTTCTTAGGCCCTCTGCAGTTATTTGTGTTGGACAGCCTTAAAAATCTACATTCTTTCCTTAGTGTGCCAAAACAAATGGGGTGCTTAGCTACCCAACATCAAGTTAACAACCCCCCAGCTCACTTTGCCAAATCTACTTCATGCCAAATGCATTGTTACTTTGTTTTTGAATATCAACATTCATTTGAACAGATTTGAAATTTGACTGAAGAAAATGTTCATCGATATACTATCACTGGGTTGCATCAAAACATTTCTGACTACTTCATTTTGGCAGAACTGAATGAGAATAGCAAGGGTAGTAGTAGACATTAACCTTGCCCAATTGCAGCTGGATACCTTCAAGGGCATAATCACAATAAATTTTTGAAATGGTCCCTCTGTACCTCTTTGAAACTAGAGATAGTAAGGATGAGGAAATGACAGCACAGCAATTTCCAGGTTGTCCAGAAGACAGCCTAAATTATGCTGAATCAACACAGAAAGTGTCCTACTTGTACTTAAAAATGAAGCTGTTCAAAACCTATTAAAAAGTAAGCTCTTACTGAAGATCAAAGAATCAACCACCCTCTGGGCCTCTTACTTTTCTGAGCACTCACCACTCTTTCCCAGGTTTTGTCTGCACTAAATCTGGAGTCTGTGCAAAACCAGAAATACAAGTCCATCCAATCTCCAAATTTCCTTCTCAGCTCTCCAAAGTGAATTGAAGGCATCTGTTTCGATTCAACACCTCAAGTCACTCGAGAACCTTGATTCAAAGGAGTGATTTGATCAAATCTCCTTCGCATTCAAAATGTCACACCACTCCACTGAATACCAGCTGCCAAACGAAGATTGAGATGCCAAACGTTCTCGCCTGCAAGTCCTTCTTGAGTAGCAGGCCAGACAATAAAATATGAATGTGAAACAGAAAGCAAAGTCCACCACAAGGCTGAGTAATCAAAGTTGCCTCCATCCTCCAGTCTTAATTATTGTTGCCCTTTGAGTCTCCTCCAAGCCCAGTTGCCAAACTACTACAGAGCCCCCTAATTTGGGACTCCTGTATATTAGATGTTATATGAGTATTATGAGAATATGATCACAGTGGTTCCCAGAAGAACAGATTTTTTTAGGTTTGCAAAAACATGCAAAACAACTTTTTGATCAAACAGGATGCGCCAACAGTGGCATACTCCCGTTCTGTTGGGGGAAGATTCTTATTGTACCTCCTTGAGACAAAGTACTCTGTCGTAGCAGAAGAATTTGCTTTCATCTCATGGTTTGGTAGGAGTATAATGATTCAAGTCTGTGGCTGTATCCAGGAATGATAAATTAAGCTTTCAAAACAGGGGCAAAATGTAATTCCAACCCAATTCCAAAGCTTCTACTTATCACCATGTGCATTTTATAGGTAGCTTCATGTTTCTAATTTTCTTTCTCCCACCTATAAAATCAGCTTTGCCGTTTTGAACAAATAATTTCAATTGTCCTCTGTGAAGGAGAAAAATAAATGCAGTACAGTCCTAGCAGCTGTGAGGAATTTGAGAACACAAAGTTGAGGAGATCTGGGTGAAAGCAACTGAACAGCAAGTGAAAGACTAGGTTGGCTTAAATACAAGTCTTTTAAGGCAGAACAATACATAACAACATACGCCTGTCACAGAAAATTTAGTATACTTCTCCATACCTTTGCTTCTCTGCAAACCATCTGCGCTTCCACGATGTCCCCAAACTGAGTCATACACTGCCATTTGTTTCATAAACCTGTCACCTTTCTCTTTTGGAGGATCTCATTAACTCTACTCAACCACATCTTTCTCAGTCTTCCTCTTCTTCTCAACCCAATCTTCATCCAGTCCCTATGATTAAACTATCTCAATGCACTTCTTCTGTACTGGGCATATACTTTTCTGCTCTATCCATTTTCCTTCAGTCTGCTCATTCTTGATCTCATCTGTTCTTATTTTACCACACACTTTTGCAAATTACACCCATTCCAACTGCCCTCAACTTACTTTTATGTTTTTCCAGACACACCTATCTCTCACTTCCATATAACAGTGTATAGAAACTTGCATCAAACAAGCTACACAGCTATTTCATAAGCAAACCACACACTTTATCACCATCTAAACCTGCAGCCTTACTGTTTCAACATTCTCACAGCATTTATGATTTCCTTTGAATCGATTTTTGAACACTTAAAATTTATATCATTGTTTCAATTCTACTTTTTGACTTATTGCTGTTATTCCCAAGAATTCCCTAGAATACTCCTTCCAACATTTCCTCATTTCAATTTCATCAAAAATCATTTCATTTTTATTTATTTATTTAAATTTATTGGCCACCCAATTCCATTTTTAATTCCATTCCTGCTGCTGTTTGTTCTTTGTTTAGCCCTCTTCCCTATTTCCATGGCAATTGTTTAAATGGAATTTTTAAATTTTCAGTCAAATCACTCTGCATTTTCTCTCTTTTAACTATTCCTTGCCTTCTTTGACTACATTCTTTGGATCTATCTTTTTCCCTCTAGCCTCATTATACAATCTTTCCGACATGTTTTTTTAATGCAGCAGTCACTTTTTTCACAGTAGATATTCCATTATATGAATGTTTCCCCCTCAGCCAGTTTTTTCCACTTCAACATTCTACCAAGCATCTTTTTTCATACTTCACATCAGTGGAAGTTTATTTGTTTATTTATTATTCCAATTTATACACACTTCTGTAGTACCCTATAACATAATTGTTTTCACTCTATTCCAAGCAGCTTCCATGCCTTCTTCTCTTGCATCTCCTTTCCATTCATTCTGTTGGGAAATCATCTCTCTTCTAATACTTGTTCATACAGGACTCATATTTCTTCTTCCTTCAGTTGTTCTTCTTTAAGTCGTGTTTCTTTCACTTTTTTCCTTTTCTTCTGTGTCCATTTTTCCCCATGTCTGCTCTTGGCACTATTAAAAATGAACTGTCCTACATTCAGAACTTCTCATCACAAATTCTAAAATAAATTGTCACTACTTCTGCATGTTTTCAGTACCAGTTGTGCACAGCAGCCATTTTGTAACAATTATTTCAACAATATTATATGCTGTCGCAGTAGATGTAGTGGTTATATGTCCTTTAAAAAATGCCTCCAGATGGGCAGCATGAACAAGATGGGGAAACTCTGTATGGGAGAGAGAGAGAGAGAGAGAGATTGATTAGGTTCATCCAGTTGTTGTTGACTCTTAGTGACCAAATAGATATCGATAGTATGGGAGAGAAGGGGAGAGAAATTGTCACTTTTTGTCCAGGGTGGGGCAAGAGTTCCTGCCAATGGGAAAACAGGTTACCCACAAAGCTCTGCAGTGCACAGCCAAAAATAAACTGACTAGACTCCCCAAATCAGTATCTGCCATCAGCCAGTCTGTAACTGATTCTGAACTGATGCCAAGTCCTCTTATAGAAGAGTGCTTAGATTCAGCAATGCAGCCTTGGAAAAATTGTGACTGGTCTCATGGTCTTGCTGGAACAACAGGTGGAAGCCATGGCCAGAAGGGTCTGTGGCCCAGCTGAAGTTGTGGAAGCAACTATGGCCCTACATGGACTAGGACACTTTGGCAACAGCCATACTTGCCTGTATCACCACTCATCTGAATTACTGTAATATGTTGTACATGGAGCTGCTTTGGAAAATTATGTGGAAGCTACAGTTGGTACAAAATACAGTACTGTGCAAGTTTTAGGCAGGTGTGAAAAAATGCTGTAAAGAATGCTTTCAAAAATATATATTGCAATTGTTTATGTTTATCAATTTACAAAATGCAAAGTGAGCGAACAGAAGAAAAATCTAAATCAAATCAATATTTGGTGTGACTACCCTTTGGCTTCAAACCAGCATCAGTTCTTACACTTGCACACTTTGTACACTTGCACAAAGTCAGGGATCTTGTAGGATTAGAGTTAGGTGTATGATTAACCAATTATACCAAGCAGGTGCTAATGATCATCAATTCCATATGTAGGTTGAAACACAGTCATTAACTGAAACAGAAAGCTGTGTAGGAGGCTTAAAACTGGGTGAGGAACAGTCAAACTCTGCTACTAAGGGAGGTTGTGGAAGACAGTTTCATGTCACAGGTCATACACCATGGCAAGACTGAGCACAGCAACAAGACACAAGCTAGTTATACTGCATCAGCAAGGTCTCTCCCAGGCAAAAATTTCAAAGCAGACTGGGGTTTCAAGATGTATTGTTCAAGCTGTTTTGAAGAAGCACAAAGAAACGGGCAACGTTGAGGACCATAGATGCAGTGGTCGGCCAAGGAAACTTAATGCAGCAGATGGAAGACACATCATGCTTACTTCCCTTTGACATTGGAAGATGTCCAGCAGTGCCATCGGCACAGAACTGGCAGAAACCAGTGGGACCCAGGTACACCCAGCTACTGTCCGGAGACGTCTGGGCAGAAGTGGTCTTCATGGAAGAATTGCGGCCAAAAAGCCATACCTCCGACGTGGAAACAACACTAAGCAACTCAACTATGCATGAAAACATAGGAACTGGGGTGCAGAAAAATGGCAGCAGGTACTCTGGACTGATGACTCAAAATTTGAAATAGCTGGCTGTAGTAGGGGGCAGGTTGTTCAGTGAAGGGCTGGAGAGCGGTACAATAATGAGTGTCTGCAGGCAACAGTGAAGCATGGTGGAGGTTCCTTGCACGTTTGGGGCTGCATTTCTGGAAATGGAGTTGGAGATTTGGTCAGGATCAGTGGTGTCCTCAATGCTGAGAAATACAGGCAGATCATGCCATACCATCAGGGAGGCGTGTGATTGGCCCCACATTTATTCTGCAGCAGGACAACGACCCCAAACATACAACCACTGTCATTAAAAACTATCTTCAGCGTAAAGAAGAACAAGGAGTCCTGGAGGTGATAGTTTGGCCCCCACAGAGCCCTGATCTCAACATCATCGACTGCCTGGGATTACATGAAGAGACAGAAGGATTTGAGGCAGCCTACATCCACAGGAGATCTGTGGTTAGTGTTCCAAGATGTTTGGAACAACCTACCTGCTGAGTTCCTTCAAAAACTGTGTGCAAGTGTACCTAGAAGAATTGATGCTGTTTTGAAGCCAGAGGGTGGTCACACCAAATATTGATTTGATTTGGGTTTTTCTTCTGTTCGCTCACTTTGCATTTTGTAAATTGATAAACGTAAACAGTTACAATATATATTTTTGAAAGCATTCTTACTTTACAGCATTTTTTCACACCTGCCTAAAACATTTGCACAGTACTGTACATTGGCCAGATTATTAGCCAGATTAGTCTTTGGATATTGCCTTTTTTGCCAGGAGGCTTCTAAGTCCAATTCAAAGTGCTGGTTTTCATTTGTGAAACTCTACATGGCATAGCTCCAGAGTGCCTTAGGAACTATCTCCTCTAGGCAGGTTCTACATGGTCCGTGCAGGCATGCAGAGAGGGGCATCTCAACAAGCATACAAGGGAAGGCAGATCCATAGGCCGTCTTTTTCTGCTGTGCCTGTTATGAACACTTTTGCCAACAGAGGTACACCTGGTCTTGAGCTAGGTGGTATAAAAATATTATGAATGAATGAATATAAATGGCTTTCATCGCATCTCAAATATTTTAGTGCAATATATATCCAAGGAGCCTACAAAATTAAAACAGTAAAAATAATTTATTTAAAGTATTCAGACCTTGCATTTTGTAACAGTACTACCAAAGCACTGATACAAACCTAGAAAAAATAGCAGATAAAAATAGCTATATCAAGACAGCTACAGTAGATGGAAAAATATTCCACAACCTGAGGAAATAAGGTTTTTGCCTGGCACAGGAAGGAATCTGTGGAAATAAAACAACCAAGAAGACTTTTTTCGTAGTAATCATTTGCTCATGTGCTCATAACAGAGCATTTCCAAAGACATCATAGCCAATAATTAGAATGGCATCTGAGATGCCCAGGTCTCAGGGAGAATGGCTTATTGAACATTAAGCATCCACACTCTGAATTATGCTCCAAAGAAAGAACTAGGTGTCACTGGAAGTCTAGGAAAGATTTTTCCCAGGGACTGGTTTTGGGTAACAAGCTATTTTAGGAGATGGCGGTTTTGACAAGTTCTAAAAAGATCACATTGCAGTATAGTATGGCAGTCTTAGCTGGAATTTGTCAGACTTTCTCTGCAATCAGTTCTGTGGCATTTGGAAAGGAAAGCTCTAACCAACCAGTTTTTGGAGATTTATTCATCCTCCTCTCTTAAATTACCCTTATTCTTTAACCTTTATTCCTTAATCAATAGATATTGCATGTTTATTTAAAATTGAGTATATTTATTGTATTTCAATATTTGATTTCTCCTTTTTCCTTAAAAAACAGCATGGTTTCTTATATTATGTCACTGTTGGTCCCATTGTACAGAATAGAGCTGAAAGAGTTTCTCAACTCAAGCTAAGGGGAACTATGACTACAAGCAGGAATGTAATTTTGTGAATCATGCATCTATTTTTCTTTATTCCATTGACTTATAACTTACAACTGATTTTACTTTGGTAAAGGCACCATTACCACTAATTTGTGTGTCAACACTTAATTTAGGATTTGCAGGATGGATACCAAAGAACAAGAACACCAAGGG
This sequence comes from Liasis olivaceus, assembly GCA_030867105.1. Lineage (NCBI taxonomy): Eukaryota > Metazoa > Chordata > Lepidosauria > Squamata > Pythonidae > Liasis > Liasis olivaceus. The sequence continues at coordinate 30,854,200 of CM061349.1, read as the reverse complement.
AAATGCCAGGACAGCCGCAAACTTTGAAAGTTTATTGAGAAATTGTCCCTGAATATACTCACAGCTCCAGGGGCCTGTCCCTAATCTACTGGGTGTGCTCAAACAGCAAGGACAATCTCCAGAATTCGACTCACAAAGGGTTTGCTTTCATTGGACAAGTTTTATAGCCCTGCAACCTCTCTTTCCCCCTCCAACCCCAGAATTGCTTAGTTTAGGCATCAGCAAAGGAAGATTAGATATTAAAGAGGATTAAATGGGTGCCTGCTATGACACTGAGTGCCTGCTACCTGCTCTGACAAAAGGGGAAAATAATTATCTGATTGGGGTTAGAGCAAAAAGTTTGTTATCTCACAAGTTGTAAGAGTGAATAGGAAGAGCTAGCTTGTCTAAGCAGCCTGTCTTCCAGGTGTTAGCTGAAAAATGCAGGTCGATCACAGGACAGGCATGGTGTTTCTGCTGTATGTGCACCATTTGTACTTTAAGACTCTTTTTTTAAATGCAGAACTGGAGCTGGCTTGGGAAGGTGGGATTTTGATCTCAGATAAATTCTCTTGCAAAAAATAACACAGAATATGTCAGGAGCTTGTACATTAGGTAATCTGAATGGTGTCATTATGTGAGCAAAGTAAGTAATTTGGCCTGATAATTTGTTTGAAAAATAAAGCAAGACCTGGGAATGATTTAACGTGGATATGCCAGTTCAGATCCAGTCACACAAAAGAGAAGATAAGAGAAAGGTATCTTCCCCCGCAGATCAGAGACAGTAGAGAAGATGCAATTTTCTTTTCTGAATAGTTTCATGTCAGGACTGTTTGAGATTCACTCTTTTATAATTAGCTGAAGGTTTTCAGTGAGTGCAGATTTTGACTGGCCTTCTCAGGAAACACTATTTGCAATGATTGTGCCCTCTCTGGTCTCTTGTATGATTAATTGGTTCATATCCTGAACTACACAAAACAGCCAGTGTTATGTAGGGGATGAGAATGCCTTACGACTGGAACAAGGTCAGTGATTCATACATTTCAAAACTGTATCTTGTCATAGTAATGGATCTGAGGGTCTGTTGGTGAGTAATGCAATACAGTTCCCAGTATGATTTATGTCTACAGAAGTAGACTCAGGGCCCAGAAAAAAATGAAGCCAAATATTTATTCTGTCAAAAAATCTTCCAACTTTTGGACTCCAACCTACAGTCGGCTAAGGAGTCAGGCTTCCTAGCTCATTCCAGTGGCGTACAAATCCACTTAATCTTTTTATTCTTATGCCCCTTTTAGTGCATGAAAAGAAAAATGGAATTTTAAAAAGGCCGTTCTGGAGAGCTTCGGATTTTCCTGAAAGCTGACCATGGTCCCTTAGTGAGAGGATCAGCTAGGAAGCGCAACTGAAAGGCAACATGCCCAATACATATCCAAAGATTAGCCTTTCCAAATGCCACACTGGCTGGGAATTCTGTGAGTTGTAGTCCGGGTACACCTGCAAGGTCCCAGATCGGGGAAGGCCAAGAGTGCAGCACTAGGAAAGCACGGGACAGATTATTGTGGCTTCCATTCACACGATATTGCAGGTCCATTCTGTTATCCTATGATTATTGTGGTTCTGTGATGTGTTTTGCTTGGTTTTGGCTTAGCATGTAATATGAAACAGGCCACTGTGGTTAACAAACCATGGTTAATAGCTTGGTGCAATATGTGAACCTGGTCAGTTTGGGGCATATCAATCACACTTAATACAGACCTGGGTTCACTGCAATGTGCAAACCCAGTCTGTGGCTGCATTTGCACAGCATGCCTAATCAGGTCAGTTTGCACAAAGTGTAAGCCCAGAAAATGAATGCATTCAGTAACCGGGTGGAGCATATCATGTAAATGCAGTCATTTTGTGCTGAGAATTCTTTATGAACTGACGGTCAAGACGTTTTTGGTATTACAAGACCGATATCCAACCCCAAGGATGTCGTAATCAGTGTTTTGACCATAGAAGGAGAGATGACTGATTCTGCACATTGAACTAAGCCAAAATGTTTAAAGCATGGTTTATTGAATTAGCTATAATTGACTGGATTTCCACAGCACACTAAACCAAAACTTAACAAACTATATTATGGATTAATGAGATATGTAAATATAGGAAGGGAAGAAAGAATGTGAACGTATCAATTTAGAGCCTGAGAGAAGGTAGAAAGTGGGAAGAAGAACAAATAATTTCTGAATTTAAGATAAATCCATGGACCTTTCATGCTTTACAAATTAGACTTCAAATTAGAATCCCAAGGACACTGGTCTCTTGTCTGCATTGGGATCTCTAATACACCATTAATGTCTGACACCATAGGAAGAATTACAGAAAAAAATATTTAATAGCTTAGGGGGCTCCATTGCCATGCAGTTCACGTACCAACTTGTAATTCATAAATTATGAGTCTGCCCAAGCTACTAATTCATGTGATTATTTAAAGGTGGCCTTTTTTTTCAGAACTCACTTTCTGGATTTATAGTTTTTCAGCTGAAATTTCAACTTCCCCAATGAAACCAGGCAGAGGGCATTGCTGGGTGTGTGTGAAAGAGGGGGGTTTTCAGTATACATAATAATATGATCCATGATATAAGAAAAAAAATAGTTGTAGCAATAATAAAAGCAAAACTTAGTAAGAACAATAGTGATTATTTTTCTATTATTAATAGGGATTTCCAGAGTTAGCCAACTGTGTCAGCCAACTAGTTTTAGAGTGCCAGAGAAGTTTGTATGGGGGGCAGGATGAATAATTTTTTCAACCTCATACAGGGTTTAGGGATTAAAGCTTTTGGGGAATTCCCCCCCCCCTTTGCCCCTGCTGCCTTTGGGCTAGGATACTATAATCTACCTGAAACACCCTTTTTTTCAGATTTCCCTACATTAAAAAATATATTGTGGGCAGAAAGACAGTATAGCAGGATTAGTTAGAACTTCTTACCCTGTTGTGATTTCTACTTTCAAGGAATTTGTCTGAGGGACCTCCCCCTCCCTCTCCCTCTCCCCCTCATATTTACCTGTAATCTAAAATGCTATATTTAATTGTACCACATGCACTTTTGCCACATGTATAGATAAGCAGTTAATAGAAGCCATTTTTAGGAGAGACCATTTCCCATACTCCCACCTTCACCTTCCAGATATTGCTGAATTACAATTCTCAATAGCCTTAGCCAGCATAGTTAATGGAAAGATGATGGGAGTTGTGCCCTAACATCTGGAGAGCTAAAGGTCCTTGTTGTTTCTCAACTATCCTTAATTCTCTCCTTGAGTACATAGGGATAACCTTCTTGGGAGGCATTTCCCCTGATACTGATGGGTCTACCCAAAGTTGCTATTTAGAGAACCTGACAATGTGACTGTACAGTTGATGTGACAGATACTAAAACAGTCTGCTTCTCCAGAAATGCTCATGTACACCTGTGGTCATATAAAAACTAGTATCACTGTCAAAGCCTTGCTTGGTTAGTTCAAAGGGAATAAGTGGAAAAAAAAGAGGAGTCATTACAGATGCCAAATGATTGCAACGTGCTTTGAAATACTGCAGGGAACTCATCAAAGCCAGCTATAAATACCCCTCAGAATTATCATAAACTGTTTGCAGCTGTAGCAGAGAAATCACAGGCAAATGGCCACTCATCCACTCAGGCTAAACCCCTACATCTCCCCTTTTTAGGGAAAGCTTCCTATTGCTGGGTTTGCAGAACACCTTGAGCCCAAGACTAGCCAACTGCCTTTGGTTTATGTGTGGTTAGTTAATTTATTTATGCTGAATGTTATATGCCACATATGTCTCATGACTTAAGGTGGTATAAACCATAAAGAATGCAGCAAAGTGTCCTTAAAATTAAAATAAGTGTAGACTAAAGGATACAACAACATCTCCCCACTGTAAAAATTACTAAAGCTGCCCAGTCACTGATGGCACCCAAACGTCCTGCAAAACAAAGTGCCCCAGGAGGCAAAGTATTCCAAGGTGTGGGAGCAACTGGAGAAGGGTGTTGTTGTAATCCTGACCCCTTTATTTCATATGGAGTGGGGATTCTCAGGATCCCCCTCCTAGAAGAACGCACAGGGTGGAAACTTTGATGGAAGAGATAGGATTCGAGCCATTGGGGTGCTTTAAAGATACAGTAGAGTCTCGCTTATCCAACATAAACAGGCCTGCAGAACGTCGGATAAGCGAAAATGTCGGATAACAGTAACGATTGAGTGTGGTAAAAATAAATAAATAAAAACCGATCCGCTGCGCCTGTTGTAATCGATTTTTGCGTTGCGATGCTGCACTGTCGGAAGCAACAAGAAAGAGTACACTCACGCTCGCAAACAAGCGGCACACTTTTCTCGTCGCCGATTTATGCGTGTTGTTGTTGTTTTTTTTTAGGGGCGTCGGATAAGACGGAATGTCGGATAAGCGAAGGTCGGTTAAACAAGCCTCTACAGTAATACAAGCACTTTGAATTGGACCTGGAAGCAGACCAGTAACCAGTGCAATGACTATAGCATTGGTGTTAGATTAAATCTGCTCCCACTAGTTAGTAGAGGAGCTCCTACCCTATGGACTAATTATAGCTTCCAAGTCTTCTTCAAAGGCATACCCAAGTTTGGTGTGTTGCCTAGGTCTAACCAAGAGATGATAAGGGCACCACTGTGGAGTGGGGCTCCTGGCCCACAAAGGGCTGCAACTCCATCCAGAAGGTGCCAGAATTCGGCTGAAGCAGTCACCAACAAAGAGCAACTCTGTTTTTCAGAGATTTAATTTGAACTTGTTAAAAGTTCAATGTATTGTGCAAATCCAGAAATCTGGCTTCATTGAGTAAACTATGATTACATTAAGTACAACTGCAACAGCCAATGTGGTATAGTAGTTAAAGTATTGGGCTGGGATTGGGACTCCACCCTCAGCCATGGAAACTCACTGAGCCAGTTTCTCTTTCTCAACCCAGACTACTTCACAGGGATGTTGGGATATAATAGAGATCCCATGCAACTCAATCTGAGTCTTGGAGAAATGTAGGATAGAAATCTAACAAACAACAACAGTTCTCCAGAATGAGAATAAGTCTCTTTCCCATTACCCTAAAGAAGAGTGTTGAATATGCCTCACTTCCATAAAGAGCAAGCAGTTCCAGAGTTGTACTTAGCTGGTCTTGGTTCTCTTTGCAATACTTCTGCTTATTTACAAGCATATACAATATGCACAGCTGGAGATATATAGCTGGGAACCAATTAATGTTGTACATCAGATCCCTTCAAGTTGCATTTAATTTCCTTGAACCTCAGCTCTATCCCTCTCCTTTTCAAATTTATTTTATTTTTTTGTACTTTTACCCAAAGGGATCCAGTTCTCTACCTCATTCAGAATACTGAAGAACATTGCTGATCTTTTCTGGGTAATGGCTCCCATTAACAGACATTTTTCTCTATAGCCACAGAGGCAAAACAGATTCAGGATATGGCCATGTACAATACTCTGCCCACTACTGGAAGTGGATTTCCAATGAAGAGGAATGGAAAGGTGTGTCACATATGTTGCTCTGCCAACAAGTAGAGATGGTTTATTTAGGTTTTTTAAAAATTGACCTTAAGTTAATTTATTGCTAAGTGAGCTTTTAATCAAGTGGCTGTCTTTATTTTTCTCTTATGGTTACATTTTAATGTGATGAGTCTTTTCCCTGTTGTTTGCTTTGTATTTCATGGTCAGGAGCTCTATATATTATGTTTGATGGAAGGATGTATTTAATAATAAATACATTAACAAAATAAGTTAACAAGAACTGCATATCTGGGAGGGAGAACAGAACAGAAGTGGCTAAAAATTGCCATCATTCTAATTTTCTTGGGAACTCACTGTGTTCTTCTAGAACAGCTCTCCAGATGTTTGTGGAGCTTAAAATTCCCAGAATTTTCTGCCTTCAGAAAAACAGCAGTAAAACCATAAAATGAAACCAACATCAGAAAACAACTCACAATGTCAGAGCAACACTCCCCATATATTTACATTTACTTGGTTGTTGCCTCACCCTAGCCCAAAACCTGGGGGAAGAGCCAGCTCCTCAAAGCCTTCCTGAAGGCCGGGGGTGGGGGGGGGACTGCTAGATCTTGGCGGGAAGGCGTTCCACAGGGCAGGGGCCGCTACGGAGAAGGCATGCTTCCTAGGTCCCACCAGATGACCATATGTAAAGGAGGGGACCTGGAGCACACCCACCCTATCCCACCTGCTGGAACGGGCAGGTACCCTGAGCGAGAATTGGCCATGCAAATATGGGAGTTGTAATCCCAGGTTATTTTAGAGAAAAGATATTGTCCTCTGAATGTTTAGGTAATGAGCATTGTTTAGGGCAAGGAAGCATTATGAATAACAAGAAAGTAATACATTTAGATTGATTTTAAAAAATGCCCTTTTAAAAAAAATGTTATGTCAATTTATATCCTGTCTTTCTGTTCAGATTGATAGCTACAAGAGAACATCCAGTATAAAACACACACCCAAATCCAAACCCAACACCTGAAGTTTAAACCACAAATATTGAAATTATTAACCTTTAAAGGCCTAGCTCAAGGTGTGTCTTCTAAATGAAGAGAAAGTGGGAGACAGTTACAGCTCATAGGGAATGCCTTCCACGCTATAGAATGACTGCTACATAATCGATCTCATGCATTTTTATTCAGAAGTACGTTTGGCTGTGTCAACTGGACTTAAATCTCTGGTAAATGTGCTTAGAAATATATTTACAGTACTTTTCAAAATAAGCAGGAGCAATCTGATCTGCTACTGAAAACATGAAGGTTTCTAGTTAAAGAAGAGCCCACACCCTGTAGGCCTCGTGTGGGCTGCACTCTATTTTTGCTGCTCCTGGTGAATATGTTTTTTAAAACAAAAATGTGATGCCACGCTTTTTTAACCAACCCCGTCCCCCTACACACACATAGAAAACAGATGTGCTAAGCTTTGGCAGAACCTCTCTAAAACTCCCCCACCCATCCATCCCAAACACACAAACAATAGGGCTGATGTCTCCTTCACTGTGCCTGGTGAACCACCTCATCAGCATGATGTCTGTGGCCTTCGGAGGTTGCAGGAGGGAGTAAAAATTAAAGTTTAATTGAGGAAATTAAAATTGCCCACCCTTGGGAGTAGAGTATTAGATTAAGACCTGGGAAATATGTTTTGATATTTCATAGAAGGTTCAGTGGGACAAACAGGAAGCCATGAGAATCAATCTGTAGTAGGGGTTCTTCACATTCCTGGAATAAATCCAAGTGAAGTGCAGGTGTAAATACAGCTCATCTGTGCCTTATTTATACTGCAATTAACATAGTTGGATTCTTGCAACCATCTATTTATAGAGCTATTTTTTTTAAGCTACTAAGTACAATGTCCTTGAGAATACCAGCTCAGCACTTTTGTGATACTTATGCATTTTTTCAGCCAGCATTAAGTAAGAGTGGCTTATTAGTTATACTTAGATGGACCGGGCTCAACTACTAAAGGAACTTTCTAAGATAAAAAGTGAATAATAATGTTTTGGATTTTATTTATTTAAAGGGAAAAGTGCAACAAAGGAAGATTAATGACCCTTTTATTGAAATCTATTGAGAATTTTTTTTAAGGACCTATAGTTCCCTTGGATCACTTTAGAAGATTGATAAAAACATGTAAAGAAAGTGAGGGGAAATAATCCCTCCCCATATATATTTCTTGAACTTGTGGACACCCAATAACATCAACTGACATGAGATTCAAAAGAGAGAGAAATGAATGATTCCTTTACTCAGTGCATAATATGCCTATAGAATTTACCAAAAAAATGATCATGAATGCCAACTTAATAGCTTTCAGAGAGGGTTAGGGTTGCGGAGACAAAAGTCACAGGAGAAGATCCTGATGTTTGACCAAATCAAAGCCAGTTGAAAAAGAGCCCAACAGAAGACGAGGTTACTAGATAGTATCACTGATGATACAAGCATAAGTTTACAAGAATACGAAGAAGCAGTTACTGATAGAGAATTCTGGTGAAATTATGTCCATCAGTTCATGAAGAGGTGGAAGCAACTCAACAACAACTCCTCATGCAGGGGCCAAGGTATAAGAGGATGCAAAAAATCCTTTCCAAATCTATCACCTAGAATATGCTCCCTCAATAATACCATAATATTAATGGAACCAAAGTATCTTGACTGAGCTCTTCCTCTATTCTAGTTCCATCTAGATCATCTCCAGGACCCTAGACAGAAACCCAGAATCAAAGGAATCCTACTCACCAGGAGGAAGCAAGCTTTGGATCAAGTCACAAATTATGAGTCAGAAAGGGTAGAACAACAATATGACATAGCAGCTTGCTGAACCCAGATAGTGCTAATGCAAATATCTGTAACTATATCCTTTGTTCATGTTAGCCCTTTAGGGTAGACCAGACTAGGAATCCAATGTCATGTAGGTCAGGACTAGTTTTATGGTAAAGCTGTAGTAACAGAATTTTGGAGTGTGAATGTGCTTCCCACCTCCCTCCCTTTATCTTCGTGAGAACTAGGGACTTGTCTGAGATGCTTACTCAGTAGAGTCCTTGGTGCTCTCTGAGCTTGGTTGTTTGCTTGCAGATGTTACATTATCCAACTAAGTAACATCATCAGTGTGAGTGAGTGTGGGGTTTGCTACCTACTTATATACAGTAGCTTGCCCTGCCAGTGTTGGTGAGGGTGTGGTTTTCTCCTTGGTAGTTTCTTGATTAGGGTATTGTTTTCTGCTTGATTGTTTGCCTGGTGTTAATCCCTGCTTCTCTGGGTGCTGGCTGCTGGAGAGGATGTGTTCTGGTCTTATTGTTTCCTTCTTAGCTTTTTTATTGTCTCTTTTGAATAGTGTATAAATATGGTTTATTTCTATGTGTCTATTGATGGCTGATTTGTCTGAATGCTAAGCTTCCAGAAATTCCCTCGCATTTTTGGATTTAGGTTGGTCTAGGATGCTGACAGTTTCCCTCCAAAACTTCTTAACTAAACCAAAAGACCCAGTAGCCCAAGAAGAAAAAACAGGAATCATCTACAACATACTCCCAGCAGCTAGAGTCTCCTCTATATCAAAATTACAGTAAAGTTATGTGTATCTTGTCAGAAGAACTGGACAGTTAGATATACAGTAAATGAAGATGCCTTATTAGATCATCTGCCCATTTAGTTCTGTACTGTTTGCTTTGTGACTGGCAGCAGAAGTCTTAATTCCACAGTCAAGGCAGAATTCCTTTTCAACCCTACTATGAGAGTTAAGTATTTTCACATGTGGTAATGGCCAACAATCCATATGTTGATGAAAGGGGATTAGGCAAATAGCTGGAAGACAGGGCTACCAATGGCTATGTTTTCAATACTGCCTGCATAAGAGTAAAAAGCTGATTGCCTTAAATACCAGTTGGTGCCGAGCAACTACAGAGAAGGGCTATTACTCTTCAGTCCTACATGGGGGGTGTTCCATTGTAACAGACTGCCATTGTATGTCACAAGACTGTAGTATTAGACAGGCCATTGGCCTGATTCATCTTGACTCACATTCTTAGATGCCTGGAATGGAATCTGGGGTTTTCTGCATAGAGAGCATGTGCTCTATCATTGAGCAATGATCCTTGTATATATTTTTTATTAAGGATTTTGATTACAATAGTAAAAACTAATACAAACTAAACTTAAAGGAAAAAAAAGAATAGTAAGAAAGAATCAGAAGTGCAAGAAAAAAGAGAAAAGAAAGAATATGATAAAGAAAAAGAAATATACAAAGAAGTGACTTCCAAGTTCATAACAATACGTATAGACAAATTTAGTAGCTCTTCACCCCCTATAAGATTACAAACAGATATTTCTTCATCCTATATCCCATCCCTTATCTATAAGCAAATCCATAAAACATCAGCTTTTCAATCCTGGTGTCTTCAATTCTTTATCCCATCGCACAGACTTCTTCAAGGGTTTAACAAGCCTCTTTTGTAGATCCAGTAAGAAAACATTTTCCAGGTCATTCTCTCAGTTCATCATTTGTATTTCCTCTTTAATGTTTAGAATTTCAGCCAGTTTCTTTTGTATATCCAATAAAGTATCCTTTTCCAAATCATTTTCTTGGCCTGTCACTTGTAGTTCCACTTTTGGTACTTTCTCTGTTTTGTCAGACAAACTTTGCTCCACATCTGTCATTCCCTCAATTGAAATATTGTGGACATAATCTGTTCATAGAATCAGACATTATTGCTGACACCACTGATATTGTAGCTACTAATTTCTGGCTCCATTCTTCAAAGATGACCTTTAATATTTCCAATGTTATGACATTTTGTGTCATTTTGTAAATCCCAGTTAACCAAAAACTGGCTTGTATTTTTTTCCCCTTCTACTTAGAATCTTTAGTCCCCTCTAGTGTCTAGTTTCTAAAACCATAAAGTCACTTATCTTTGTTATGAGCCAAGATAGCCAAAGTAACTCTGGTTCCCCCAAGAAGCTATTTTTTTATAGTTAATTCCAAAATCTTATAGTAAAAGTCAATATTCCAAATTTAATGAGACCCTTAATCTGTTTGTAACTTTCTTAGATCAAAATATTATTTAGCTTTTTGCTGTTTATTTCAAATTCTTTAAGTTCTTGAGCTTGTAATCAATTTTTCTTTTGTTCAGAATTGAAGCTAAACTCACCTGATGATTTTTCAGACTTCTTGTTCCGAAGGTCTCTAACAGCTTTAAGTTGGTTAATAGGCAATTTCCAAAAGTGATTAGAAAGTAAGGCTTGCTAAGTTAGTGTCCTTTAAAATACTCCACCATGGCTGCGAGCAAGATGGCTAATCCCTTTATCTCCTGGCACTCAAATCCACAGAAAACTGCTGTCTTGTGGTCTCCTTGCAAGAAGCAGCTGTCCAGAGCGCATGTGGGCAATGCCCTGTCCTCTCCTTATCCAGAGAAGTTCCGAAGAACTGGTCTACTCACTGGTTCTTTGGTCTTTGCCGTGGTTGTGAGCTCCACTTTCGCAGAGACATCTTCAATTTGCCATAACTCTCCCGGAAGCAGGAGTGATCTTGTTGCCTTTCTTTCTATGCAGCGCTTGCCCAGAATAAATGCATGTCCTTGGATCTGCAAATTACACAACCTGACTGCCAGTCTAAAAATCCCACAAAAAGAGTTGATAATACAGTGTTTTAGTAGTGACCTTACTACAGTCAGAGCTTGTCATCCATAGCCCTTTGCATAATCCTCCTTCCTGCTTTCAATAATAACCATTTTACAAACTGGAAAATGTTATGAGTAAAGCTGCCCCAAGACAGATGATAGCATGTCTTTCCACTATTCCTTGCAATTCAGGCTTTAAAGACACCAACCCCCCCCCCCCCACAAAAAAAATCAGTAAAACCAATGAACTGCTACTTAGTTATCATTTTAAGAGATTGAGTTTAAAATAAGACCCATCCTAAATATGCTTTTGTTAATTTCATTTTCATGCAGAAAGATGAAATTGGACACTGAAAAGATAATAGATCATTGTAAATGTAGACTAATGACTTGCAAGTTATATTATTCCTCTTCACAGTGTTTTTAAGTCACTGAAATTGGACTGCATTAACGCTCCAGGTATTGAATGTAAGCAGATGTAATAGTATGAAAAAAGAGGAGAACTGATGAAACAATTTCCAGTCAGAAAGGCATGAAATGTACTGCTAGATTCTCCTTCTGCCCCCAGGCATATTTGGTAATCCATTTATACTTTTGGCAGTTTTGCGGCCAATCCTGGCCTGAAGGCTTTCCTGTTATCAGGAGTGCCCACGGGGATGGTAAAAAAAAAAAGTCAAGGTGGTGACCGCAACAGTGGGATTGATGTTCCACCCAAGAGAAGGACTTGCCTGATTTCATAAACAGAGAGTCTCTCTAGAATCTTCTGGACTGGTCATAAATAAGGAGGTGGGAGAATGTCTCTGGATTTATCAGCAGTGAAGCTGGATGCAAAGGGCAACCCCTATGATTGCTCTTTTTATTTTTTCCAACTCAAAGAAATAAATTGGAAAGAAACTGCATGAAGAAGCTGAGTACTCTATCAATCTGTGGGCCTGTCTTGCTGCAGGATATTTCTCCAAGACTGAAGAAGACCATGTCTGGTGCTGGTGGAAAGAAACCAGCACATGGGAAGCTTGAGTTAAAAATGGTCTGGATCTGGCCAAGGACTACAGAGAAAAATTCTTCCAGTGAATCCTTCTGGGAGAGGCAGTGGGGCAGCATCTGAGTATGCTGCCTTCTCTTTCATTCTGAGCCTCTCCCCTTTTCCTTCCTGGTCCTGTGTGTGGAGCAGAGCTATTATTATGGAGTCATAAAGAATTCCAGAAGCCATGCTGTAATTTCTTTTACATTAATTCTGGGGAGGCAGCCAAAGGCTTAGAGGGTGAGGTGATGATGTAGCAACTTCATCACTTAATGCAAGTGGTCAAGGATTTCCAGGATGGGAAATTGTATGTTATGAAGGGATTGATTCCTTGGGTGTGGTGAACTTAAAGGAAGGCCTGAATATGTTGCTTTTTACATTGAAAGGTGGAAAATGGTGCCTTGGTTTCTTGGCGTTTCACTGCCAACATGTAGAAACATGTTTTCCAAGGGGGGAATGGGCTGAAGTGCTCTGGGCCTACAAGAATAAGAATCTGTGCACAAATATCGCTTTGAGGCTGCTATTTTTGATTATTGGAATGTGACCAGAGCAACTTTCACTCTGGGTTTTCAAATTCATGAGCATGTTGTGAGGGTGAAAGAGCATATTGCTCCAGCACTATGGAGTACCACTACTAAATATGCTGATGCAGACATTTAGGGGAACAGAGGCAGATAGGGGTTTAAATGCACAAACAAGCCTTCCCAAAGCTGCTGCTTCAGATAAATTGGACAAGAGTTATTCATGTTGACTGGGAGCTGTTCTCTGCCTCAGAGAAGGCTGTCATGGCAGAAGTGCCATCATTTGTGCTAGAGCTATGCCAGATGTTTTCCCTGAGCTATGTACCTTGACCTGGATGGTCATCATGGGGGCTCAGAATGCCAGTGATAATTTTAAAGCTGCTTAACTCTGAACCAAATTGACTTTGACATATTGATTTTTCAGCAAAACAGTGAAATCAATACCGATATCTTGCAAGGCAACAAAAAAGAGAGGTGATTTCTTCATAAATAGACCCCAATCTTCTAAAAATCAGAGGTTACATATGCATGGGGTTGTACTGTGAATCAGAGCCAAAGCCCATTAAATTTAATGTAATTTCTCCAAAGTGAACGTATTGATAAATCAGGAAAACAAGTTAAGAAAACAAAGTTGTTTATCTGTGTGTTGGGCAAGGAGTCTTTCTCAGCACTGTTATTCTCAAATAACAGTCAGTGTCACAAATCAAAACAATCATTTTCACATATAAAAGATGTCCACTAGGATTTCTTTGGAGGTGTATTTGTAAGATGGAATAAAATAGACTTCAAAACAGCACAAGCACAGCAGCATTAAACAGAATCTACTAATATTTATCTCTGGTGAAAAAAAAAATTACATATGTACATTTGTTGGTGAAAGAGGCATCCAAAAAGAATGAAAGTCTGATACAAAGCAGGATTGAAGAAAGAAAGAAAGAAATTTACCAGAGATGCGTACTTTTTACAAGCCTGCATTGCAGAACATCACATTAAAAGATATTTTGTTTATGTTAAAGCCGTACTTATTAGGAGAGAGCCAGTTTGGTGTAGCGGTTATGGCAGAAGGCTAGAAACTGAGATCGTGAGTTCTAGTCCCACCTTAGGCACAAAGCCAGCTGGGTGACCTTGGGCCAGTCACTCTCTCTCTCAATTCTAAGAAGAAGGCCATGGCAAACCACTTCTGAAATTTTGCCAAGAAAACTGCAGGGACTTGTCCAGGCAATTGCCAGGAGCCAAAATTGACTTGAAGGCACCAAAAAAAGAAAAGGACAAGCATCATACAAATGTTCTGTATGTTAGGAAAAGTTATGAATGAGAGCAGGTGCATATTTTTGTTTTAACATCCATTGGGAAAATAATAGACTAAGATAATGCCTAGGGACATCTGTAGAGGAGAGATCAAGATTGAAAAAATGGCAGAGAGTGTATCATGATGCAAGACTAACCCTTTTTGAATGCGGGTGCAACCTCAGTGCAGATACAAGATGGATGGCCCTTGCCTTGCAACACTTTTGTTCACCACTGTGCTGATTTTGACACCCTCCCCCCCAACTCCACTGATAATGTCTTACTAATATGGACCAACAACAACAATAACAACAACAACAACCCCCACACACACATTACCTTTATCCTGATCTGCACATCTCTAGCTGTAAATTATAGTAATATTATGAATATTGGCCTGTGTGCCATTCTGTTATGAAATTGCAGGTTATGACTTGAGAAGATTGGATAGCATTTTCACCTTTCCTCAAATCACAAATGAATGTGAGGGAAAACCCTATGAATGAAGCTGCTTAATGCCTGTGATGAAGCATCAAGGTTATTGGAATTTAAATCAATTAAACACCTGTGTGAAGGGAAGATACATGCTATTTATTTAATTGTCATTTAATTTATTCAGTTATTAGCTGAAGCTGAAACAAGGAAGAGCACTGTAGGCTGGCATTAAAACCCAGGAGAGTAAACCTACAGAAACAATTGTTCAGGAGCTAAATGTAAGAGACTAAAATCCCATAGAAAGCTGATAAATCTTACAGCTTAGGCAGAGCTTAGGTAGAGAAGCTTCAAGTAGCTTCAATAAACCTCAATCAGATGCCTTTATTTATTCATTCATTCATTCAATTTATATGGCTGCCCCCTCACCAGGTGGCTATTTAAAATATGCTAAAATATGAATATATATTAAATAATAAAATATAAAAAGCCAAGCTTTGAGAGGAGGTTAAGAAACACATCCCATCAGAATGAGATCCACATGAAATTAGAAGAACAATCTGTATATGTTTACTGTAGTCTTAATTTTAATTTATATTTTCCTATTCTTTATTTTGTATTCTGTATTTAATCACTGAGGAGTTAAAACTGAATACATATTTGAGAAGAAAAGCAGGATGTAAGTGGAATAAAATAAACAAAGCATGCAGTCTTAACTCTTAGTTCAGTCTAGTGTTAGGTGGATGTAACACTTCAATGCAAGACAAGAGAAACCATGGTTTATAAAATAAATCATGTTTTGCAGAGTTCCTGTAATACACAAAAGCGTAAGTAATTTATAAATGTAGTGGCTAAATTCACATAATAAGTTATTAAAACTAAATGATGCATATTACGTATGTTGTAGTGCAACATATCAAGCCAGTGTTACTTTTTAGGCCTTTGATTACAACTCATAAACTGACTATGTTCATATGACACACTGAGCCACAAAGTCTACTTAATGAGCCCAGGCTGCTATCCTAAGCCACCCACACCCCCTCTCAATCTCACATAGCGCTTTGATCACAGTCTCAAACTTACTATGTCTGTTTAAGTGAAATTGCAGCTCTTTGAGGTTTATGGATACTGGAATCGGAAATGGAGGCATATAAGAGATTTCCATTTCATTTTCTGTAAACCCCAAATGGTGGCTGCATGGCATGATAACTCCCAGATTTTTATGGAATAAGGCTTTTTGGTTGAGGATATATAGGTACACGGCCTTTGATGAAGATCCTTAGATCAACTGAAGAGTTCCGATTCTAATTTGGGTTTAAATACCAGATAGAAATCTAGAACATTGTGCAGAGAGCCACACACAGCTAAAATGAATCTACAGGTAGTCCTTGCTTACTGATGGTAATTGGGACTGAAAACTTTGTCACTAAGCAATGTGGTCATTCAGGTGCGATGTTATGTGACTGGCCTGACCTATGATGACAGTTCCAGCAGTCCCAGTTGCCATTGTTAGGCAAATTCCACATAGTCGCAGCATCCTGCAATCACGTGATTGCCATTTGCGACCTCCTGTTGGCTTCCCCATTGACTTTGCTTGTCAGAAACTGGCAGTGAAGGTCACAAATGGCTATTACATGACTTTGGGGCACTGTGACATCATAATGGCAAGCTGGTTGTCAAGTGCCTGAATCGCAGTCACAACAACGAGGACCTGTTGTAAGTAGCCCTTGTTCAGGGCCACTGTAATTTTGAAAGGCTGCTGAATGAGTGGATGTTAAGTGAGGGCTATCTGTATTTGTAAACCAACATTAGGACATAGCACATTGTGTGAACATAGCTAGTTATGGAT
This sequence comes from Liasis olivaceus, assembly GCA_030867105.1. Taxonomy (NCBI): domain Eukaryota; kingdom Metazoa; phylum Chordata; class Lepidosauria; order Squamata; family Pythonidae; genus Liasis; species Liasis olivaceus. The sequence continues at coordinate 30,837,943 of CM061349.1, read as the reverse complement.
TATTTCAGATATTTCACAGTTAAAATAAACTATATATGTATGTATTCACACACACACAGTAGTTTAGTGTGATTTGTAAAACCAGCCAATGAATCAGATCTTTGCATTCCCAGAGGGACAATATAATGCTCTGAAAAATCTCCTTCTTTGTTCAGTCCTCAGATAAAAATTTACTCATATCATTGGGCTCAGCTGACCAACTGTGTTTCTATAACACACTGAAAAACCAAGTTGCCATCTACATTCTAGCCCAGCATATTCTGTGAACTTGATCCATGTGGTCAGTTTATGGTTCAGCATGTGTGAATTCAAAGAACTGAATTAATCAAGTAGACCAACGTTAAATTAACCATGGGTAAGGATGCCCTGTGAACAGAGCCTTAGATTTCCACTCATTAGAGCAGTATTTCTCAACCTTGGCAACTTTAAGTTGTGTGAACTTCAACTCCCAGAATTCCCCAGCCAGCTTGTTGCAGTCTTTTTATTGGCTTCAGCGGCAGTCGGAGGAACCAGGTGGATTGTAAAAAGAGTGCAAAGTCTATGAGGTTCAGCAAGCATGAGAGGACCCTTCAGTTTTTTGAGTATATAAGCCCCAGTGATAAAATGTAATAGTATCAGGAAACAGTAACAGGAAAGAAGGTTAAATGTCTCTGGGTGAGGGGTGAGGGACACTTAATCCTTCTTATTTGATTGATTATGTGCCATCAAGTCGATGTTGAATCTTAACAATAACATAGATGGATTTTCTTTATGAATCCTTCTTCTTTACTGATAGTAAATAAATTAATTTAACATGGAAAAAGTGCTGGAAAATTATTGTGGATGATTTTCAGTTTAGTTTACCTCCGGCACACTTCTAGTCAGCCCTTGTGTCCAGATCAGAGCAAGCACATATGCCACTCAATTCAACTAGCAAAATTTCACTTGATGCTTATTTATTAAACATCAGCAAAGATCAAAAACTGGCAAAATGGGACAAAAAGCAGGCAAAAGCAGGGGGAGAGGGAGATGTGAAGAGGCAGCAATTTACATTATCCACATCTATCTCTATATCAGAAGGGTGCAAGGCACTGGAAACAATACTGTGGGCAATTAGCATAGACAGTCCCAAAGGGAGGGGCTTTTGGTTATTCCAGCCTTAACTCTTTAATATAGATCAGTGGTCTTCAAACTTGAGATATCCAAGGAACCCCTTTCAATGTGAAAAATCAGTGTGGAACCCATTAATAAATATGCTGTGTTTTTCAAAGTTGGCAACTTTAAGATGTGTTGACTTTAACTCCCAGAATTCCTCAGCCAGCATGCTGGCTGGAGAATTCTGGAAGTTGAGGTCCATATATTTTAAAGTTACAAAATGTTACAATTAATGTTGCAATAATATATTTCATACAATGTAAACAGAAACCATCATGTTGAATCCCTGGATGATTCTCCGGGGACCCTGAAGTTCCAGGGAACAGAGCTTGAATACTGCAGATAATGGTAGCAGAACAGAGATGGAAAGTAGGACACCAGGTGATCCTTCCTCTATGCCGCACCATGGATGGTCTGATGTAGCCCACAAAAAGAAATAAAAAATAGCTAGAAAAGAGAAAAGTCACAGAGCCATGTGGTTGATGTGCCTTATACTTGCTTACAGGTCAGAAGCTAAGCACAAGTGCTTCTTCTGGAACACACTTGATAAGGAACTGCTGAGATGGGCAGGAAACCTGTCAGCCATATCCTACTTCTACCTTCTCAGTGACTGTGGAAGGCAGCTATTTGTGGAAGCAGTTGTTCTCGGGAAGAGGAAAAAGGGACCCTGTTTAATTCCTATTTATTGGATTTAGAAAATGTATATGCCACCTACTCCTTTAATGGTTCTGGGTGTTTTATTAAAATAAGAAAAAACCTGCATTAAAAACAATAAAATAAAAAACAGTAACGAAAAAACATTAAAAGGCCTAGGTGAATAAGTCTGTTTTTAGAATGTTCCTAAACTGTAATAAGGAAGGTTAATTCCAGTGACACGTTTTTCCATAAAATGAGTGCAGAAAAAGTGAAATTAACAGTTGATGTCAAGCGCATTTGTGGCAAAATCAGCAACAGGAGTCCTACTGATGACCTCAGAATGCAGGATGAGCCGTACGAATTAGATCTTAAAATCTGACATGTTGGCTGAAGGCTCTTCCACACCATCACCACTTCCACTTCCCAGTTCCTCAGAAGCAGTCATGGTCATCTTCATTGCTGTTTAGACTAGATTTCCTGATTCAGATGGAGCAATCAGTGCTCCCTCCAGCTGAGCAATGGGAGAGGGAAGAAACAGCATTCAGTGAGTGTCCTGCACCCCTGCCAAATTTTTAGATCATACTGTGGGCTTCATTTTCCACCCAAATTGGAAAGCTTACTATAGAGCAGTGTTTCTCAACCACTTGGCCACTTGAAGATGTGTGGACTTCAACTCCAGAATTCCCCAGCCAGCATGGGAATTCTGGGAGTTGAAGTCCACATTTCTTCAGGGTTGAGAAACACTGTTATAGAGAAAGACCTGCAAAGCTGTCCAGGCACTTCTCTCTTTCAAGCCACCTGTGATGCTATGATGGCTTTACCTCTGGGGAGGACTAAGAGGCTAGGCTGAGCCTGGGGGCAGAATGATAGTAGAGCTCCTGCCAATAGAAAGCTGGCCCTCCCACACGCTGTTCAACCTTCAGCATTTCAGAAGGAGAATGGCTTAACGTTCCATTTGAGACGCATTGCAGCTTATCCAGAAATAAATCAGCTCAGTTGCAAATAAAGTCAATGGGATATGATTACACACCAGTCACACCAATCTAGTACTGATTTTGGATTAGTGCAACAGACTTTGGTGGAAATGTCTTAAGATATTGTGCTAAGTCATAGCTGATTTTATGACTTTACTGAATAAGCCACAGCTAGCTGGGTTTACACAATATGTTAAGCTATGACTTACAAACTGCAGTTATCTTGGTTTTCACAACACAATAAACCCAAACTAAACAAAGCACAACATTCTGGCACAGACTTCCATAGGGGAACAAGGGGCAGCAAATAATGGCATATGTCATGCTTTACTTACGTAGTTGCTCCAAATGTCAGGACACCAGGACATACTTGCATTATGTGTGCAATGATTCCATGATGCATGTATCGTCACTTTGATGTCATGGCAGCTTGTTACAGATGCCAGTGTCACAGAGTGTGAATCTGGCCATCTTCTCATGCCAAGGATATGTCACAGAGGTGAGAGCTCTTAGCAATTCAGTCACTGGTGATAGAGAAGTGGGTTTGTGGTGGGCATATGATATTTGCCTGCCTAGTAGAAAGCATGGGTTCATAATCATCCATGGAAGGGCATGGGGGGAGCAAATTACAACATGCATCATGATATAATTATGCAAAAGATGCAACTTATGTACTTGTACCAGATTTTCTGATTTAAGTACATAATTGCATCATTTGTGCCATGACATCATGGTACCTATATTGTCATTTTGATGTCACTGTAGTTTGTTATGGATGCCTGTGATTGTGGTTCCCCCCAAAGATGACAAATTCAGTGCTACCCCTGCAACTGCAATTTGATTTCCCCAATGTGGTCTTCCTCAAGCCACTTATGGGAAACTTCTCCTTGCTCTGGAAATTAGTTTTTATATATATGTGCAATAATTTGTCCCAATATGCATAATGTTCATTTGCTTCCATGAAATTCCTCTGCTGTTTGGTTACTAATTAATTCAGATGAACTCGATCCTGTATTCATATATCTGAGTCTACCAACATAAGGAAATATTTTCTTGCATTTGGCCTTATCCACAAGGAATTGATACACAAACGATGGAATTTTTTGCATTGTTTAAAAAAGAAGCTTCATTGCTTTCTTTTCATGCTTCAGGCTGCTCTGTTAATCATTTTAATCAGAAACAAATAAACTGCCCTTTATATTTTCAAAGCTGCTTATGAAAATTAAATACGCTGTTCACCGTTTTTTGCTATCTAGAAGAAAGAGCTACAGTGACAAACCTTCTTTTCTACATGTGAGCAGAAAATGTCACCATTCTTAACAATATTCTTAATCTTCACTGTCCATATTGAATCCAACATAAAGGAAAATGTGCATTGTTGAGAAACATCACGGTAACAAAACAACCTCTGTAATACTCTGACCACATTTATTTTAGATGTTTTGTTTACTAAATACATAAGAGTGATCCTTTGAGGTTTTTGTGGCTTGCAACAAAAATCCCAGTAAAAAGAATCCCATTCAGTTAAACAGCAAGCTTGGCATGTTGGATTTCTATGTGTAAAAGTGACAGCATGCACGTATTTTCTAGCTGAGGTTTATAGCCAACTGAACCATGTGAACACGGGCCCAATATCAATAGTATGATGAGAGAAAGTAGTGTTTGTATGTCAAAAATCCCAAATTTATAAACCCCAGTGGCTGGGTTCACGCAACAGGCAAAGCCAACATGAAGCAAACCTCATAATGGCTTGTGCAATGTGTGAATCTAGGTAGAACCTGGCCTGATAAGAAGTAACACTACAGTTGATCTTGGCCAAAAGTCCAAATAGCATTTTCCTAGATTTTGAAAGCCAGCCTGCAATAAAAGCAAGCTTTGTGATATTTTGCTCATATGGTCTGTCAGGATCTAAAGTCTCATTTTCACAGGAAATTTTTTTTGCTATGAGTGCAATCTAACTAAGGCTGACACAAGAGCTACGATTTATGGATTTAAGCTGATTAATAATTGGTGGGAAGCTGATTTCTCATGGTTGTGCAGTTCAGTACTGAATCAGGATTCCTGAGAACATTTACTCTTCTTTCTCCCCTGAAGCTCAGAGAAGATTCTGAACAGCCATATTATTACTGCAAGACTGGAGGTGAATGAATAAAATCTGCTGCAGAATTCCCACAACCTTGCAGTAGAGATTGCTCTGCTGCCTTCTGTGCCTTTTCTGATTCAGCGCTTTCCCCTCCCATAGTTCTAAACTTGGCAGCAATGAGGTGTGATTAGAATAAACAGGGCTGCTTTTGGAAGAGCATTTCAGAACGTGATTTTCCCTTCATAAAAGCTGCTGCAGAATGAGATTGATGGACAGCGTAGTCTTTGCCACCCTATGATGCTTCCAGCCTTCAAAAGCACGCTACGAATGACAAGAACATTCTCAAAAACTCTTGAATGTTATCAGCGCCTCCCGACAGAGCAAACAATCTTGGTGGTACTTAATGTATTTTTATTAAATTTTATAAAATGATAGCCTAGTTACATGGAGAAGCTATGCTAGGAAGGCAATCCATGTCAGCTTTTGAGCCTTACCATATGGACAGCAGAATGTTGTCTCTGTGTGTTCTTCATTCCTCCTCTATTAATACTATTTGCATAGCAGGATAACCACACGACAACCTTCTGTTTTACCCTAGAGCAACAAATGTTGCATGTTAAAATGAAAGTCAACATTTCATCTTCTTCAGTGAGTGGAAATAGCACTGGTGGTGCTCAACCAACTCACACATGGTTGCCTTAAAATTATCATTAATGGTTAATGCCAAGCTGCTGTTATGGCACAGGATCTGCTTATGCTGAAAATCCTGATAATGCTGCTATTTATCTAGCTTGCTGCTTGGTGCCTATTCTGATACAGCACCTTCCACTCAGGTTCAGTACATGTATGAATGCTAGGAGTGGCACACTTCTTAAATGTTTCATGCTCCAAGGATTGAACCTGAAGCTTTTTGCATGCAAAGCTTATGCTCTGCTTCTGAGCAATTGTCTTCTTCTTTCCACTATAGCATAGAATATTATCCAAAATTAAAGCATCATCACAATGAAGGGGCAGTAATAGAGCATATCATTGTAAGGTCAGCAGTTTTGTTCTTCCAATTCCTATCTCTTACCTGTTTTGAAGTGTTCATCTATCTACTGTTGGGTGGGACGCCATTTTGGAAGTTATATATCTCCATCATTAAATGTTGCCCTCCCTATCTTTCTGGGTGGGCCCATCCCTACCCAGATGGGTTGCAAAGTGAGTTCCAAGCAGCCAACCCCTGGTTCCAGCCATATTATGCAGTCACTCCCTGTGCAATCCAGTCTAACAGCATAGTTTTATACATAATTTTGGTTTGTGATGCTGTAACATATCTTCAGGGCAATGTACCTTAACAGCTAGATAAAACGTATTGGAACTTTACAAAGTCATAATCTGTTTTTTAATTATGGGAATATAAAGATTTTTCCCCAATCCAGTTCCATAATTCTTTCAACCTTTTGTTACAGCTATATTTTTGCTTTGCCTGTTCTGCAAAATGGAGTTATTCCCCAGAGTGTACTAGAATTTATATTCATGTCCTGCACTTGGGGGGAAGCCAAAACAAGGATCTTGATATTGATGGGTTCAAAAGGGACCTATTAACATAGCAACATCCCAAAAGGCTTTCTATATATGGAATCATTTATTTCTTTTTTTCCAATTTACTTCTTGCAAGTGCCTTTTTTCCTCCCAAATTAACTCTTTCTCATATGGAGATCTTTTCTTTTGAATGAACTACTGGTAATACACCATTGCTTAGTGATCAAACATTGCTTCTATATTGACTCAGAGTGTGGGCTCCCCCATTTTGCTAATCCATGGTTCATTGACTAAATCACAATTGGTGGTATTCATGAATAATGGTAAGCTGTAACCCTTGGTTTACAAAATGCAGTGGCTGAGTTCAGAAGCCACATATGCCTTGTGTGAATCAAGCCAGTTTCCCAAAATCCTGTTGCCTTGAATACTGAAAGACAAGGGAGGAGACACGGAGACCATGGCAGGGCTTAAGATTATTAAGGCTCCAGGTAAAGAATCTTTGGATTGTCTTTGTCTACTGCAGCTCCTGTGGAAATGGTTTTAAATGCCGTGTCTCAGGCCATTGAATCTGAAGTCAATGCTCTACCATCCTGACAATTTGTAGGCTTTGTTGCTATTACTTTTTGAATGGAGCGTGCATGATCATTGATGCGCTGGCAGCAGGGGAAATACTGGAAATTTCTTGCTAATGTCCTGGCCCATTGGAATGCACAAACACAACCTGAAGGTTAAACTAGAAAAAAATGAATGCATTTGTTCTGTTCAAATCCCAGGATTAAGAATGAACCATTCCAAATTCATCAGTGTTGAACTGAAACATGGTTAGACAATGACAGCCTGTGAATATCTGAATATCTGGGGAGGAATTGCAATGATTCTGATTAAGGAAGATTCAGGAAGATTACTTGGCCTATACAGCTGAGATTTGGGCTAAAGAGTTGCAAGGACTTCACCTTTCTCACAGATGCAGTTTTGGGCAGCTGGTTTAGCACCAGCATTGTGGGAGAGATGGTGGGAAGGAAGTGGAGTAGGAAGACAGTTTAATTGAGGAAGAGGCAACATAGCCCAGATATGAAACCCATGTGAGAGCCATTTTAAAGGGACTCTGCCCCACTTAACTCACTGTAAGTATGGCTAGGAATTTACTCTGACAGTTTTTAAGATTATGTTTTTACCCCAGACTAACATTAAAAGAGACATGAAAGCTGCATTTGGAAGGCTCATTTAATCTAGTCTCCCCCCACCCCTTCATAAAGACATCACTTCCATATGTGTTGGACAACATCTTCTTTCTTCCCAACCAGCATAAAAAATACAGCATTGAGCAATAACGACTGTATTTAATTCTGGTTTCTTTGGAGGTAAGTTCACCACGGCTTTCTTCTAGCTGGAAGGGACTTATCCTTGCCTCAAGCCTTAGAAGTAATGATCTCTGCAGTTCAAATAACATGATCTAGTTCTGACTTATTTCACAGGTCAAGGATCAGGTGGTGAGCCTTAATTCTCCAAGCAGATTGTTCAGAGCCAAAGGGTATCTACAGTGGTGTGCCTATATGGTTTTCTAGTCACATCCATTAAAATAATAGTGTCCTTGCTCACATTGACACTAGTAATTTTATTTGCAAAATGTCCAGCAGAATTCACTTGGATCTACATTTTGGCCTTTCCCCCCCTGCTGTCTTCACCAGAAGACTGGGTCTTTGCCTTTGCTGTGTCTCTCTTTATTCAGGGCCCAGCTTTTCCCTATCCTGCCAGGCCTACATTTTCCTGCAGCCCTTCTATAGCCACAGAACAGGAAAATTTATACTCATTACACATCTTTTGACATTTGCTCTTGTCTTTCATTGCTGCCATACTTCTAGGATGGGATCAGGGGCATTTTGGAAAGGACTAAATTAAGAACCTGGGTCATTGTGTCATTCCAAATGAACATCAGAGCCTGCTAATCAAGTTGGACATCTAAAACGGTAGCATCCAGGAAAAGCATGCTTGAAAGCAGATGCAGCAAGCAAACAGTGTATGTGTGAGTTTTCATGCAGATGGTTTAAAAGTCAGTGATTACTGAGGAAATGGAGTTATAGAATTGTGAATGAACAAATGCAAATGTAGCATGAATCTTATAAAGTACAACAAGTCATACACAAAGTTTTAGGCATATCTTTTCTTGATCATTGATTGAATTAAACCAGCCAGGAATGTTGGACTACAAATTTCCTGTTCCTTCCACAATGGCCAACACGTTAATTGATAGGCATTCAGTCTCTCCTGTCTATTTCAGTGCCAAACTAAATTAATTAAATTAATTAAGAAAATAACAACTACAACAATAATTTATGCTGCTTCCTGTATAAATGCATCTCAAGGAATTTAAAAAATATAGAACAGAAATAAAAAATATTCATCACCTTTCATATTGAGAAGGCATGGGGGGAAGAGATCGGTCTTCAACAAATGCCTAAAAGAAGTAACAGTGTGTTCGTTTAGGAGGAAACAGCATAGCAGAATGTGGTACCAGCACAGAGAAAGGCCATCTGCAAGCAACTTCAAGATGGCACTCTATGGTTCTTGGCACAGGTGGTACAACTGCACCTGATGATCTCAATCATTGATCATGTCTAGTAGCCAAAGCAAATAATCAAATATCCTGGTCTCAAATTGTTTGGCAAAATATTGAACCTGGCTTGTTGCTAATAGACTGTAACATTGATTTGCCTTCCTGAACAACTTTTCTCGGTAAAGGAGCTCTATTGGTGGCAAGGTTACTTACTACCTTGGAGTATAAAACTTTAGAAAGAGTTCTAAACAAAAAAAGGAAGAAAGAATCTATTCAGCATCTTCATCAGACATTTTCAACATATATAAATACCCATCATGTGATTCCCTTTCAGAATAAACAATGTCAAACAAATTGCAGGAAAAGAGTAAGTATTTTTTTTTACTGTAAAACAGAGCTACTTCTTGTCATTTCACTTCAGCTACAGATAGCCCTCAGGTTATGACCATTTGTTCAGCAACCATTCAAAGTTATGACGTCACTGAACAAATGGCACTTACAATGGGTCCTCGTAGTTTTGGCTGTCACGGCGTCCCCACTGTCACATGATTGCAATTTCTGACATTCCCTGCCAGCTTCCCACAAGCAAAGCCAATGGGGAAGCTGGCAGGAAGTTGGAAGTCACGGCCACATGAGGTCCTCACTTAATGATGGCAACTGAGACTGCCATTGCTAAACAACATGATCATGTGACATTGCACTTTACAACCACATTGTTTAGCAATGGCAATTCTGGTCCCAATTGCTGTCGTAAGCCAAGGACTACCTGTACTTATCTGGCAGCATTTTTCATTAACTAGAACACCAACGTTGGTTTTGTATCTTGAGACAAAGTCATCCTCAGTGTTAGTTGTAAATATTCAACAGTCATTCTTAATCTTAGTACAAATTTGTTAATTTTCATAGATGAGAAAAACAGTTCACATATATATGTGCCTCCAAATATTCCTAGTACCTTTGCAGAATCAGTGAGTAACTTGGGAAATTGTTCCTGTGAAACCTGTAGAAATCTGGAATTCCATCATCTATATATTTCTGCTTCAAAACTGTGTCACTCAAAAGCTCCACTAATTCCGTCTCTATTTCTATTCCAACTTTGTCCATTTCCACAGAAAGTGAGGTAGAAAACAACCGAAATGGTGGTTTAGGTGCCTTAAAAGTATTAAACTGTATACATGAGAAGTAATATATGTACAGTCTTTCAAAGATTTGGTTTCAGCTAAGAAACTCAGACTTGGGAAATGGTCTCATACCCAGCAGCCAGCATTTTTTTCCCCCACAAAGCAAAGTTTACTTTGAATGATTTAACTCTGATATACTGGTTTCTATGTTGTAGTTTCAGGTTCCGTGCCTTCTGGTGATCAGTTATATCTGTTAGAAAACAAAATTGCAAATAAAAGTAAGCAGAGGTGCCACCTTGTTTTCCATTTCCATGAAGGAATCAATCTCTTCTCCGGGGAGTGGGAGTGGGGAAACTTCAGGACATTTTCCTGACTCACTCATTTTACATCAATGTGGTATAGAAGTTCCTTTCACTGTCTATGCTTGCTGGAAATGAAGTGACCTGCTAGTGATTCTGCCCTTATGCTCATATACAGATGGTTTTAACAATTACAACTGTAGTTAGTACAACTACGTCTTCATTAGTACTACACAGAGCTACTTGGTGCAAAATGCAATGTATCCTAGTGAGGGTATAGTGAGGGTGTCAATTGTTTTCTTCAACTATTCAACATTTTCTGAAGACATCGATGGTGTACCACCTGTAGCCAAAGGTATGAATTTATTCCATGGCAGGACAGCTTTTTCAAGGCACTTTTCCACTCCTTGAAACATGTTGCAACTCATTAATACCACCATCTTTCAGTGTTATTTAGTTTAATAATTCTTCAGTTATTTTTAAATAACAATATGTGCCTATAATGAACACTACACATAGTATGTTACCTCTATACTTTTGTCATTAGCAACTGAAAATGCTTCAAATTCTTTTCCTATTTGAATCATTTCTTTTCAATTTATCTGTTAAATCTGTAATTCTGGAAGCAGCTGCTTGTATTAGCAGACAAGTGGTGTAGCTGTCGCTTCACTTATCACAAAACTTGCTCTTACTGAATCTTTACTAGACTTGTTAATATTTTGGGGAAAAAGCTTTCTTGTTTGGAACATGCTGCTGTAAGTTGCAGAATTTAAGTTTTTCCAGTGACTGCGTGCTACTTTTTACGACACATCATGACATAGTGCTATAGCGCTGATTCCTTGGAATTGTCTCCTGACAAATAAAGTATTGAATTTTACCTTCTACTTCTGTGAAAAACTGTAAATTATCTAATTTCCGTTGGAAAATTCTTTTTTACCCTACAACTATTCTTTTCCTTTGCCTCCCAAAACTCTGACACCTAACTTTAAAACTAACCCAGTGACCCTCAATCCATTGCATTCAATTTACCTAAACTGCATTCAGAGGTCACTTCTGACTTAAACTCTTCTGATATTCCTAAAAATTCTGCATATAATTATGCAGCGCTACCTATTTCTTTAGTTTGTCAGTGCTATTGCTATCTTGCACTAATTAATCTCAAGTCATACAACAAGATGGTATAATTCCACCTTGCATAATTTCAAAGAGTCAGCAGAGGCTTTCAGAGGCTGTAGTGCTGACAGAACAGGACCTGCTTGCTTTCCTGGTGGTTGGAGGGTGATAAAATGGTCCCACATGCGTAGTAGAGATCATAAACAGCTGTGGTGACAGATGTGTAGTATCAGAGGTTATAATGACACTGGAGCTGGGTCTAGGGAGTGGGAAAGGTACCTCCCTACCCTGCTTCTTTACTGCTGGCTTTGGGAAGTTCCCAACATTGGCCTTGTAGGTCCTGCCACTGTTCCTTATATAGGGCCTCCTGTCTACCTGAGGTGGCCTGAGAGGGTGAGGGAGCAAAGCTATTACAGTAGGACCAGGGTCAGGACTTGCTCTCCCTGACACTACTACCATCACAGCTCTGCCTTGCAAAAGCTTGAAAAACATGGCTCAGTGCCCAGGCAGGGCAGGGCAAGTGGTGATTGCACTGTTAGTCCTGCATTGAGGTATTGACATGGCTTGGGCCACAACCCGCTCCCACTGCCACTGCTACAAATCCTCTTTGCTACAGAGAAGTACAGCTTTGTGCTCAGGTGACAAGCTGAATGGCCCCAGGTCAGAGCCTTGATGCTAGGCTAGCCACTGCCCGCTTGCCTGCCCCAACTACAACCACAAGAAGATGTGGCCTAGGGGCCTGTCAGCCTACCTGCCTGGCTTGGGCCCTTTCAGTTTTCCTTTACTTCCACCCTGCTGTGTGTGTGAGTTGTTGGAAAATTACTGTGGGTACTTTCCAGTTTAGCTGGCACCCAGCGCATTCCCAGTCAGTCCCTAGATCAGAGAAAGTTCAACTACACAAATATAGCTTGATGCTAACTTATTAACACCAGGCCAACAATCAAGAAAACAATACCTTAGTCAAGGAACTACCAAGGAGAAAACCACATCCACACCAAAACTGGCAGGGCAAGCTACTATATATAAACAGGGAGCAAACCCCACACTCACTTGCACTGATGATGTTACCTAGTTGGGTAATGAAAAGTCTGCAAGCAAACAACCAAGTTCAGAGCGCACCAAGGACTCCACAGTTCAACCCTGAGCTACATATATTCTCTTCTATTGGGTTACTTATTGAACATCAGTAAAGATCAAAACAAAGGTCAGCAAAGGATAAAAAAATAGGCAAAAGCCAGGGGTGGGGGGGAGGGAGAGTTAAGCAACAGTCTCTCTCTCTCTCTCTCTTCTATCTATCTATCTATCTGCCTGCCTGCCTGCCTGTCTGTCTGTCTGTCTGACAGAGCTTTCCAGAGCCACTGGACACAATATGGGGGGTAATCAGAATGGATGGTTCCAAAAGGAATGGCCTGTGGTTATTCCAGCCTTAACCCTTTTTTGTACATAACAGCAGCAGAATAGAGATGGGAAGTAAGTCACCAGGCAGTCCTTCCTCTATTCTGCACCATTAAAGAAACAAGGTGGTGGACAATATATCCAACTGAGTGAGGTGTGGCTGCACATAATATGCTGAAGGGGCACATGCAACCTGGTAGACCTCTGATACAGGAGAACAATAATGACATCCTGTTGAGAGCCAGTTTGGTGTAGTGATTAAGGCATCAGGCTAGAAAGCAGGAGACTGAGAGTTCTGGTCCCGCCTTAGGCATGAAAGCCGGCTGGGTGACTTTGGGCCAGTCACTCTCTCTCAGCTCAATTCACCTCAGGGTTGCTGTTGTAGGGAAAATAGGAGGAGGAAGAGTATTGGGTATGTTTGCCACCTTAAGTTATTTATAAAAATAATAAAGGTGGGATAAGAAAATCTAAAAAAATAAAAATAAATAAATATTTTTTCTAATCATCAGATATACATTAAATAACTCATTTAGCCTTCACACATATATTTAAGAAGTCATGCAGCCACTCCATAAGCAAATCACATCCCTATTTTAACAATTTTCCAGTCATACCATCTACACTTGCAGCCTTATCTGCATCTGTATTTACTCTGCATCTTTTAATATTAACCATGCCTTGCTTCCTTTGACTCTACTCTTTACAACTATCTTTCTCTCCCTCTATACGCATGATACAGTATATTGCTCTTAGCCTAATTTTTGTACCAATTATTCTCTTATATGCATATTTTTTCATCCACTTTCACTTCATTATTCCATCAACATCCTTTTCCTTGCTTGCCATAAACATAATTCCAGCACTTTTGCAGCACAGCTATTTAATTCCTTTTACTCTGCTACAAGCAACTTCTGCTGCCATTTTCCTTATGTTCATTTCCCATCAATTTTGTATGGACATTAATCTACCTTCTAATATTTTTTCATACATGAATTGTATTCTCTGTTCCTGCAGTTTTTCTACTTTCATTGTTCTTTCTTATCTTTTCTATTCTTTCATGATTATTGTCCCAAAATCCAGTTTTGATACTACCAAGACATAGAATGCCCCACATTCAGAACCTTTCCTCACCTTTGTATCCTTAATTAATTATCTTAATTTTTCATCATAAACAAGCAAATCATTCATGTTTTTAGATTTATATTCATTCTTTTGACATGGGTATGTATGAATAGACTTACATTTAACCATGTATTCCAGACAGGCCTCAGTCTACACAGATACTCAGCAAACCATCACAATTCTCTTTCATTCTGGGATCTACAAATGGCTTGATCACTTTTTCTATACTCCCTTATCTCATTTGCGGTCATTCCTTCATGCCACCCAGCAGAATGTTTTTGTCCTGGATCACATGCATTCAGAAGGTTGCACATTTCCTCCCGAAACTTATATCTAATTCTTCCATTGCCCGTATTCACTGGGGTGTAACAAGCACTTATCACCAGTCTATATCCTTTCCTTCAAACACATCTTCAGCAGCCTAGATGATCCAATTCATACTTCCTGACAAGCATTTTAGCCCTGTTATCTATAATTGAATGTATACCATTACTTTCCTGCTGGTATTCATGAACTCGTTAAGATTGGACCACCTTAATTCAGCTCTATTATATCTTTCCCCCTTTTTTTTAGTTTCATAGATATACACCATCTCTGCTTTTTCCTTCATTTCATTTATTAATTCATGCTCATTACCATTTATTCCTCTTACATTCCAAGTTACAAACTTCCATACACCATGGTAGTTACCAGATGGTCCTACAAATATTCAGAATATTCCTCAAACATTTTCAGAGTGGAAGAAAAAAAACAATAAAATAGCATACACATCCTCAAATAATGCTTGGGGTTTTTTTTAGTGACATATGAAATGGACATTAGTGGCAAGGAGTGATGTTCCTTCTGGTATCTTCAAGCTGAAGCAGTTGCTTCTTGTTGTGTTTTACGAACAGTGACCCTGCTGAATTCCAAAGTTTTGTGACATTTTAGGCATGAAATATCTGCATTTTATGCATTTTTGCACCATTTTTGCACTTCTTTCCTACCTTCCTTCATGTTACTTTTTTATTCAATTTGGCATTCATCTTTGGCTGTTGTTTGAAAGAAGAGAAGGCAAATTACCTTTGCTTGATAATGCTATTGATAGAATTGCCACAAATGAGTCTGTAT
Source organism: Liasis olivaceus (assembly GCA_030867105.1). NCBI lineage: Eukaryota > Metazoa > Chordata > Lepidosauria > Squamata > Pythonidae > Liasis > Liasis olivaceus. The sequence goes on along the minus strand of CM061349.1, from coordinate 30,822,878 downwards.
GCTTCCCAGCTCATTAAAGTGCATTGTTCTTTGCTTTTGTGTTTTCACTGTAGACTGATTTCTGAACAGCTTGATTGAAAGAAAAGGCAGTGTTAGGCTAACATGTTATGAATAACTCTTTTGTCCATGATGGAAGGGAGGGAGGTGTCTGAAAATAATAATCTTATTTCCTTAAGACTGTTGCAGAAACAAAGTCTTCAAGCTGTAGAATATAGCTTTTAAAAATCCTGTTCTTGTTGTATCTTTTGTTCTCTATTTCATCATGCATTTATATCATTTAGATTAAGTGTGGCAACCTAGTGCCCCAGAATTGCTTGCAGTCCCTGAACATTTTTGCAATTCCCGGAGCTCCTTTAACAGCACCATAAAACTGTTAGTGTATGTCTAAAAGAAGCTTAATATGGTAAAAAAAAAAAAAAAACTTCAAAGGAACTTCCTAAGTCCTCTGCAAAAATCAGAAAAGTCCCTGCCATGCATGTGATGCCCCACCTATTTTCTTACTGCTCTCTCCCTGCATCTTTTCTATCTCAGCACCATACAGTGTGGCCACCAAATGGTTGTCCACCCCTCATCTTAGGTTCTTAGCCTACTACATGTTTGCATCTTTGTATTTTGCATTTCTCAGCCATAAAAAGAATGAAAAAAGCAAGTAAAGAACAGATTGAAATGTCTTTCCCACTTCCTTCATTGAAAAATATCCTTTCCTGAAGCTGCTTTTTATCTTAATGGAAAATGACTATTGGTATTTGTTAACCCCCGTTATGTTATATTGTGTCACCAAACAAAACAAAATCCAACGTCACCTGAGGGTTCTATCTATTTGCTGAACTTCCCCAAATATTAACTTTCTGCCTTTAATTCTCTAAACAGCAAAAACTCTCTTATTATTCTGTTCTGTTCTCTGAGACAACTAATAGATGTCCAACGGTACTGAATGCTAGATAATCTGGCAAATCCAAAGAGGAAGAGTAGCCATTGCCTTCTAGTGGTACTTGCAAGCTGCCCATATATATGTTGCTATCCACTGCCGCAAATAGGATATTGGATTATCCAGTTGACAGCTCTTCGAGGTAGGCCAGGTTAGGAAACAGACTCCACAATTACTGGAACTCTGCTGTATTGATATAGGCTATAATAACAGAATATTGCAAGCCCGGCAGCATTTTCCTCCCTCTCTTATTTCAGAGAGAGTCAAGGCAGGGCCACGTTAAGTTTCTTTCTCTTTCTCTCCTGGACTTAAATTGTGTTTTGCTAACTGCCACTGCATATCTTCCTCAAAGTAATCTTTGTGTTCTCTACACCAGTCCCTTAGTCTTTACCAAGTAAAGCTTCATTGGTGCTTCCCCAGATCTATTGGACATCAACTTCTTTAAATCTCATTTGAGGTGGAGCAACATAGGAATTGAAATGTAGCAACACATCTGGAGGAGAGTTGAGAAGTCCTTTTTCATCTGTAGCTGACTCCGAAAGAGAGAGAGGGATGGCTTTGGGAATGGACTGATTGATATTTGATATGACTCTGGTTCATCTCTCCCTTTCTCTTTTTCTCCGATAGGAATCTAAGGAGAACATTACGTGTGCAAGCCCTGGATGAATCAAACGGCATTACAAATAGGTTCAAAGAAGGGAAAGCTCTGTCTTAACAACAAACTCTGTCCTTGGTTTTCTGTCCCCTTTCCTTCTGAACCCCTCTGGGAATGCATCAAGCAAAAATAGAGGTGTGCTGGACATGCTTCATTCCTAAGCATCTCTGGAATTCAATGTCAATTTCGGATACAACTTACCATATTTTTCCGACTATAAGACGATACTTTTTTCTAAAATCCTTACCCTAAAAATTGAAGGGCGTCTTATTCAAGGAAGTCAGCCGAGGAGAGAACCGCGCGGTGGCAAAACTGCCCATACTTTGTCTCTGCAGAGAGGCTTCCTCCTATTGCTAGCCTCCAATCACGAGTGAAATAGCTTCAGTCTGCAAACAGACTTCCTCCAATCACGAGCCTTATGTAACTGATGTCAGCTGATGCTGAACAAACCAATTAGAGGAAGTCTGTTTGCAGAGACAAGCTATCAGCAGTTTCACTCGTGCTTGAATGTAATCAGTTATGCAAAAGAGCTGCAGAGAGATGGTTTGGACCTACTCCCACCGAGTGTATCAGGTCAATGTTAACTAATTACTAAATAAAAATGTGTTCTGCACTAACTTTAAAATATTTAAAACATTGATTTCTTAATTTTGGGTTGGAAAAGTGGGGGTCGTCTTGTACATGGGGGCGTCTTATTGACGGGAAAATACGGTACATTATTGATTCCCCTGTTGCATAGATAAAAACCAGACAATAGCTTTCTAACTTGAGGAAGAAGTTAAAGGATGTTGTATACTAGCAGTAATGTGCACAGAAGGGATGCTTAGACCAAAGTTAAAGTGAATTAATTGCCAGCTTTTAAAATCTAACTGAGATGTATCTACAGGCTCAGATGCATGTCCATGAGCACATTTATCACTGCATTACTATCAAATCTTCTGCAAGTATTCTTGGGCAAAGATTTGTAATTTTGTCCTTTCTGTAGAATGATGGGTGATTCCTTCTGCTGTTTTTCACATTTTTCCAGCTGTCCATCCCACTGACTAACTGTGGCTCCGTTCACTCTAACTGTGCCTGACTTCTCCAGTCAGACTCAGTGCACAATTTGGGGGGATCCCCTGGACTCATGGCTCCTGCTCGAAGAGGAGATGGCCTGTGGCTAGGGGTGCCTTTGTGCAGATTCAGCTTGTGCACCCATTGTAGCTGTTTCTCGACTGGGAAGTCTTGCTTATGCCTTAGTCACCTCCCATCTGGATTACTGTAACATGCTCTACATAGGGCTGCCAATGAACAGCATTTGAAAGCTGCAGTTGGTCCAGAATGCAGTGGCGAGGGCAGTTTTTGGCATCTTGTGCCATGCTTATATAACACTAATGCTCAGTGAGCTGCACTGGCTTCCAGTTGGCTGCAGGTGTGATTCAAGGTGCTGGTTGTCATCTATAAAGCCCTTCATGGCATAGGGCCAGGCTAATTGCAGGACCACATTTCTCCCATTGTTTCTGCTCGCCCACCATATCTAGAAGAAAGGGCATGCTCCAGGTCCCATCTATTAAACAATCTCACCTTGTTGGACATAGGAATCATGCCTTCTCAGTGGCAGCATCTCCCCTATAGAACAGCATTCCCCTGGAGATCTGGATGGTCCCGACCTGTTAGTCTTTTTAAGGCTCTGAAGACCTGGCTGTTTCCCCAGGCATTCAGACCAGGGGTTTGGCTGTGGTTGATGTGTTTTTTATGACTGAAAGGGGTCATTCACCCGAGGTGCCATGGGCTATTGTTTTAATTGTTGGATTTTAACTTTTGTACCCTGACCAGAGTCACTGTTTTGAATTGGGCGGCCATATAAATTCTATAAATAAATAAATAAAAACGTTAAACCATAAACCATGGTTAATGAAACGCAATAGCTGTATTCATGCAACACATTAAGCCAACATACTGTAAATAGGCCACACTATGGATTAACATGATAGTCCATTCACTCAGTATGTTAGGCTATGTGGCTTTTTGGGTTTTGGCTTAGCCATTATGATGGTTGTACAACATGCACACACATTTATGACACTCATGGAATATGAGCATGATGACAGCCTTCTCTGTGGCAGTTCCCCCGCACTCCCCTTTATGGACCTCTTTCCTCCCCAGCGGTCAATGCAGCCCCTAGTTTGTTCCTCTTTCACAGTACTCTGACTCTTTCCTCTAATGACTATGAGTGAGGGAATGCACCTTGATGCTTTTTAATTTTGGTTTTGTAGTTGCTTATTATTTTATTTTGTATTTTTTAAATAGGTAAATAGACTGTATAGTACTTTTACTTCACTTTATTTTGTTTTATTGCTGGTTGCTTCCCAGAGAATTCTTGCCAGCAGAAATGCTGTCCATTTCTCTCAATGTATACAAAAGAGCAATTCATGAATGGTTCTTCAGATCTAGTCCATGGCATGACTGCAGGTACTGACCGCATTCTGTTCCACCATCAAACCTTCTGCTGTTTTTTTTAAGTCATGAAAATCCATACCCTTTCAGCTGAAACTTGCTAACATGCTTCTTCTATGCAAGTCTTTTTAATCAATTCAGTTTCATTTGCGACTTCCTCCACTTTTTAACACAGCTACACAATTGGCTGTATTTACCTGCAGCTAATTGTTTTCTCAAATAATTAACCTTTAAAATGGGAATGTTTCTTAGGATAGTTGAAAATATAGAAGTGGAGGCAGATTTTTTTTTTTCCAGTCTAATCTTCCTTTAACAGAAGGTTGTCCTAAATTTTGGCTCATTTTCCTTTTGGGTAAACAGAGTGTGCTCTTTTTTATTGACAAAACCGTCCATAATACACATATTTAAAACATAATTATAATACACCCTTTTTTGTACACAACTTTCCTCAGTCTAAACTGTTTTGTATGAATTTTAGTTGAGAATGATGATCCCTAGTGGACACTTTGGTTGTGAATGTGTTTAACCCTGGCTTGATTAGTTTTAACCTTGGTTTGTTTGGGATTAGCATGTTGTGCTAACACAGTCTGTTGGGACAGTTTAAAATGTAGCACACTGTACAAATCCAGAAAATGGGTCAATTCAATAATTAGGTTAAGGGTTTGTGTGAAAGCAGTCACTGCCATCTGGGGGGAAAGGCGTCGGGTTCTCTGAAAAAAAAAGTTGCAATATCTTGGCATTCCTTGCCTAGAAGACTAGAGCAAAGGGGCCAACAGGTGTGTCCATGAATTATGTAGAGCCCCCCCCCCCCAGAAGCCTTGGGGGTGATCCCCAGAGACATCTAAAAATTGTTACTCAACTGTATCATGACAGAAGGAGGAAATCATTAAACACATGGCTGGATAGCTATTGTATCAACTATAACTAATTGAAATTAAATTTAAATAAAATAAGATGAATTGTATTTTTTGTTCTGGCCCTACTCTTTTTGGCACGTGGCTCCAAAACACTCAGCTCACAAACACTTATGTGATCCTGCATTACTTCTTAGAGGAATCCCAAAGAGAAAAAAGTTTGGGTACTAGTGATCTCAGGAACAAAGAAAATAGGAAGTTCACTTATACTCCTGAAATCATTGTTCTACATAGTTTAATATTTTGTACTGACTGGGAGTGGCCCTCCAAACTTTTCTAATCATACTTAAAGTTCTTAAAGACTGAATCTGTGTTCCTCTGTATGGAAAGTGCATACACTATCACTGAGCTGCAGCCTTTCCCTTGTATATTGTGCTTTCAGTCTAATACAGTGTTTCTCAACCTCAGCAACTTTAAGATGTGTGGACTTCAACCCCCAGAATTCTAGCAGTACCTATTTCTATTTAAACCAACCAACTCTGTAAACTTCCCAATACAATGAGCAGCAGTCTTAACAAGAACCTCCTAATATCTTCTCTGCAATGCTTGCATGATGTCATAGTATAATTCCCCACCTACTATGACTGATTTAAGGAAAATCTATAGATTCTGGCTGATTTGGGATAAAAAGAAATCATTTTAAAAGAATGGCCCCAAGTTATCAAAATGTTGCCCTGCCCTGGATTAGAAAACAGACCTGTCAGCTATTAAATCCATTTTCTGCTTCACTCTTCCCCAAATATGGAAATGTAAAGAATTGTTTTGGTTCTGTTTTCTTTGCAGATACCCAGCACCTTCCTTTCTGCTGCTTCTGAAGCTTAGGGGAGGCTCAACTTTAGTTCTGGTCCCTTCAGAAAGAAACGTGCTTTACTTCACAGAGCCAATGGGTCTTACCAAATAATCAAATTGGATTCACAGTATGATAAGATCTGGCACATATACTTAATTGTAGCACTGGATTTGTATCAATAAAAAAATGAGAGAGGTTTTATACCCTGCATAGATGCTCCTTTCTTTGCAAGTTGAATCAAATATACAAGATAAGAATGTTTGCAAGTTCCAGAATTAAGCTTTCCTTAATGTATAATTTGGGTGACTGACATAGAATCTGGAATCTATTGCAAATGGCCAGGCTGGTTTGACATGGTACAGAGTTATCTTTGGACAGCAGAGCTGAAGGAACACAGTCTAGATTTATCCATGGGAAAATGATGAAGAATGACAGAGAAGCTGTAGCCCACTGTCTCCTGGGAAAAACAACACAACCCAGTCACAGAAGAAGAAGCTGCAAGGGAATTTTTCTTCTTTTCTCCTGGTCAGAAGTACCTATTGGCTTTATGGGGCTCTAGGTTAAGAGTGCTTGCTTTATTTTGTTTTTGCTTGGTATGATAGCAAGATCATTCACCAGAGAACCAGTAAAGAATAGTAGTTAAGGGACCAGAACTCGTGAGAACCAGATTCAAGTCCATCCTCAACCATGGGGTTTACAGGAAGACTTTGAGTCAGTCACTCCCGCATCCCAACCAACTGCGCAGGATTGTTGCTGAAGTGTGAGGTGACATTAACAACAGCAACAAATGTTGGAAACATGAAATATCAATCTTTTAAAAAATAATACTGAAGGGAGCTTAGCACTCTGCATATATATCTGCCTGTTTGGGAGATCTTTCCTGATTTTGTTTTGTCAACTTTGATGAGGTCTCATAATTTTAGCAAGTAGGTACTGATTTCTGAAATTGTAAATTGAGATTTTGCTTAATAGTGATAACCATGTATATTGTATTTTATATGGTACTATATAATACCTAAAGCTGCAATACATAACACAGTTACTAGTGCATTCTCTTGGGCTTTGTGGACTCCCTTTTAGGCATGTACAGAATTCCACTGTGGATGTACTTTCTTCAGAAGGTAGAAGATGTGTTTGTCCATGTATTTGATTTGGATTCGCTTTAGATAGTCACTTAAATTACATATTTATTACTGTACATAGTTATTACAGTAACTAATAAAATAGAAATGCTAATATTTTAAAGCAGTTTCTTTAACTGCTGCAATGTGAATGAAAGGATGTCATATAAAAGGTGACAGTCAATAGTGAATAAGCAGCATTTTTAATATTCCTTGTTGGGCTGTACCAGTAACCTTTCAAAGAGGCTTGCTTATTCCTCTGCTCCTCCTCACATTAAAGCAAGTGCATCTATTTTCCTCTGTCAAATGCTGGAGGTCGTGGATATTTGTTTATTTTTAAGCAGACTTAGAGGCACTCGGACGTTGCAGTCAGGGGGCTCTGTATAGGCTTGCCCCTTCTTTTTCTTTCTTGTTAAATTCTATGACTCTGTCCTGAATTACTTCATGAAATCAAGGCTTCTCTCATGTAAAGCAAGAGCAGTAAAAATAAATAAATAAATACACACCAGACTGGCCAATTACCAAAAAAAAAAAAAAAGGTAAAACAAATATACTAACAGTTTGAACTATATACTTGAGATTGGTGCCTAGCAAAAGCCTTCCTTTTCATATACCAATGATGAAATCAGACTAAGATATATTAAGTTCCTAAGTACTGATATGCACTTCCTGAAATAGATATAAATAATTATTTTTGGATTGTCTAGTCTGGTGCCACTTAAGCAATTAATTTAATCTTTTGAGCAAGACAGCTTCCTATACATAGAACGGGAGTATAAAGATTACACTTAAAATAAAACTAAATATGAACCTGCATTGCAGTTTAACATAGCTGCATCTGGTGAAGTAGAATTAGCACTTCTCACCCTGTATTATGAGATGGTTGAATACTTATTTATGTGTATAGTTTGCCAACAAGAAATGCATGGTGCAGAGTACAAGCCCCAAAAAACTTAAAACCCACAATTCTACACAAGGGAAACAAGGGGGAAAAGGAGGGAAGTGGAGGCAGAAGCAAAGGAGGAAGAAATGTACAAGTATTTGTTATTTATTTATTTATTTATTTAACCATGCATCTCATAACAAAGACTCTAGGTAGAACACAGAGGGTTAAAACAAAAAAACCCCCAAGATAATTTACAAAATAAACATCCAAAACAATTGTATAACATACACCTGGGGTTTAAAAATCATTCCATTTTCAATTAGAAAAGAAAGACCCCAGTTTAACCTCCTGGTCCAAATGCCTGCAGGTATGCACATCTGGGTCTGCAATGCCTTACAAAAGGCCAAGAAAGTTGGGGCCATCCGGATCTCTTGGGGGACACTGTTCCATACTGCAGGCCTTGCAACAGAGAAGGCATGACTCCTAGGTTCCACTAGATGACATTTCCTAATAAAAGTGACCTGGAGCATGTCAACCCTGCCAATTCTGATGGGGCAAGCAGAAACTCTAGAGACAGGCAGTCCCACAAATGACATGGCCTTGTGCTTACAGGTGACAACCAGTGCCTTGGAAGCCCACTGGGAGACTCTGCAGCTTGTAAAGCAGAGGTGACGAGGGGACATATTGTGGAGTACCCAGTACTGCCCATGCTGCTGCATTCTGGACCAGTTGCAGCTTCCAAATGCCCTTCAAGAGCAGCACATTACAAAAATCCAACCGGGTGTTTACTACGACATGAGTTATTGTGCTTAAGGTAGTTACAAGCTTAGCTGTAGTAGAGCAAGGCTGCACAACTTTCTTTGGATGTTAACTTTGCTTTTGCCTAGCATACCAGGGGCCATAATCTAAAAAGAAGCAGGTGCAGCTAGACAAAATTTAATTTTCTTTGTATTGACATTTAAATTTAACTAAGGCTATACAGAGATGTAGATAGATATAGATACATATCCAATCATGCATTTAATAATTTTCTCAGTCTGTCACATTAAAAATGTTAACTTGGCAACATTTTTTTGAATTGTTCAAGAGTTTCCTGTTCAACTGTGCTGCTTTTAAATGATTCAGCTGTTTGAAATTGTACATTTTACACATTATATCATTGTGATGGTTTAATAGATGCTTATTGTAAGCTTCTTTGAGTAAAAGAAACAGCAAGGAACAAAAGGTAATAATTCAGAGGTGCACAAATTGAGGCCACATCTGGCTCCTGAAATGTTTGGATGTTGCCAAAGTATAAGAAAGTATTAGAGTTATAATGTTTTTCATTACAAGTCTGGTGTTGGAGAAGACTCCTGAGAATACTGTGGACAGCCAAGAAAGCAAACCAATCAACCCAGAGTTCTCCCTCAAGGCACAAATGACCAGGCTCAAATTATCCTACTTCAGATACATGATGTGAAGACTCAGCTCTCTGGAGAAGGCTCTAATGCTGGGAAAAGTGGAAGGAAAGAGAAGAAGAGGATGACTAGCAAGAGGGTGGATGGACTCAGTTATAGTGGCGATGAATGCATCATTGGAAAACCTGAAAGACCGGGTTAGGAATAGATCGTCATAGAGAAAGTCTTTTTATGTGGTTGCTAGGAGTCAAAAATGACTTCATGGCACATAATCAATGAATCAATCATTATAAGCCCTAGTCCAATTCTGCCCAGTTTCTGCTTCAATCTATGTATTTAAAAACAAATTCAATACTTGATTACTGTGTACAATATTTCATGAAGTTGAAGAAGAGAGCAGTCAAAGGATAATTGTGATTTGATCTGCCTGAGCACAATAAAATTATATATATATATGTGTGTGTGTGTGTGTGTGTGTGTGTGTGTATAATTTTTTTATGGAAGATTTTTATGTGAATAAAAGATAAACATAAGAACATACATAAAGGAGAGTTAAGAAAAAGATAAAAGAAAAAGTGTGAGACACAGTACAAATAAAGAAAAAAAAATAAGCACTTTCTTTACAGCAGTTATAAACCAACTTATTATCCCTCCTCCCTCTCTAAGATTACATCACATAGTTCCTCTCTATCCCATATTCAGCCCTTTTAAACAACAAATCCAAAAATCACCATTTTGTTTTTTTCTATTTTCAGCAAAAAGTCCATAAAAGATTTCCAGTCTTTTATAAAAGTACTTGTTGTTCTGAGTACAATGAAATTAGATTACTTTGCCTAAAGTGTGGACTATGTTGAATTCTGCTCCATTTGTATTATGGGATATCACATTATATTTTATACACCGTATCAACTTTATATTATATCAACTTCTGTCTGGTAAGGGAACAGCAGCGCTGTGGCAATCTAATCTATTTATCAGTGAAAGTAATATTTTTATTTTAAACGATACTGGAGAGAGAGCACAGATGAAAACTTTATGAAAAGAGTGGTGGAGAAATAGTATTTACCATAAAGAGGGAAAACAATACCTACTGTAAAAAAGAAATACGTCACCCAAAAAAGAAGTGAAAAGAAGATGCACATTTGTATAAAATATACAGCCGCTAATTGATTGCTATAGATACAATGGGGAAATCATTTTATATTTTAACTAGAAAACAGTAAAGGAGAAGTGTTTGACCAGCCAACATATGTGCCTTGGGGTTCATTTTGCTGCCAGGTGCTAATTATTTATGTGCAATTTTAAAGCCCCTGCTTTCCCTCCTAATGGTCTTTTTGAATCATTAAATTGGATTTGGATTGGGACCCCTTCCAACTGAGAATATCTTAAAACAGAGGACTACCCTTTGCAAAGTACAACATGGGACTAGCCTCTGGCAAACATGGTCTTTTCAAGCATTTTTGCATCACTTTTAAGAGGAATCATGATTACACCTGCCCAGTCTCTGGATGAATGTAAAGAGATACAAGTTCATTAATTATTCCCCCCCCCCCCCGGTCAATAAAAGTCACAGGCATGGAGAAGTAGGTACAGTGAATCAAAGACAGGATAACTCTAAACACTGCTGCACTGAGTTGGCATAGACTTGTACTGATTCCAGATCGTTGGAATGGAGAGACCATTTGGCAGAGGTACAACTTCAAAAGTTTATTCCCATATAATTGAGCTTGCGAGTCTCACTCTTCCTATTGCATTCCAATCGTCCGTTCTTGCAGCCCTCTGTTCATTAGAGGCTTCACTTCTGCATTGGGAGCCTTCTCTTCTCATATAGTCTTATGGCATGATTTTCTTTGAATCGTGATCACAGAGTCCCTGCTGTGGCGCCTGCCTTGTGGAATCTTCTCCTCCCAGAATTGAGATTAGCTCCATCCCACTTAATATTCCATAAGTCCCTCAAGTTCTGGCTGTGTGATCAGGTCTGAGGTTCCCAGGAGGCTGGGGAGATTTTATGATGGCTCCCTTATTAATTTTATTCACTCCTGTTTTGTGTGTTTTTACTGTTTTTTATATGTAGCTGTTTTTATGTATTTATTTTTTTAATTGTTGTATGCCACCCAGAGCCACCTTGTGTGAGATGGGCGGCTATATAAATATGATAAATAAATAAATAGAATAAATAAACAATACCACTGAGGCTGAAAGGCTAGTCATATTGGTGGAAAGAAATGTAGTTTCCAAGGCAACAGTGGAACTATAGACCCCTAAGATGCCTGAATCCCAGAATTACCAGGCTTGTGATTATTGAACCAGAATCCAAATGGAGACCAGGGCCTGCAGCTTCCAGGCCTAAGTTCAGTAATATCCAACATCCGTACTGCCAAAGGCTATACAGCAGGTACCCCAACACAGACAGCCTGCCCAGGATAATCTCAAGAAGAAACAACTCAGTACTATGTACTTGAGTTAATTGATTAATTGATAAATTTAATATATTTATCTGTGTTTCCATTAAAAATTGTATGTCCGATGGTTTTCACTTCTTAGGAAATGGGTGAGGGCTGAGAAGGATGGTCAGGCTCAAGGAGCATACAGGTAGTCCCCAGGTTAAGAACACCCGGATTACAGATGGCCCATATTAAGAATGGAGCCTATTGTAGCAAAATTTGAGTTAAATACACAATGATTCAAGTTAAATACACAATGGTTTGAGTTCATTACACAATACTACTTATACAGTATTATACAGTAGTGCTGTTCTAGCTTACATACAAATTTGACTTAAGGACAAACCTTGGAAACGGAATTGTTCTGAAACTGGGGACTACCTGTACTGTACATAGAAGAGCTCTGTTCAAAAAAGGCTGTGATTAAAACAAATTGCTGCTGCCTTGGCTCTGTCCAGGGTCCTGAAAAATTTGCAACTGCCCCCACTTGTCTATGGTATCATCTTCATTTGTGCCTAGCTATATACTAGATGTGTACCCTTCTGCCATTTGGCTCTTCATTGCAGATCAGGAAATAATTGGTAGAAGAGCTGAGCCTTGACTGGGCAGATCCAAATTCAAGTCAGCCTTTAATAATGAAAGCCTCTTTGGTGACTTTGGGCCAATCAGTATCTCTCAGCAACACCTGCATCATAAGGCTATTGATCTGGAGAAAATGGGAGGCTATAAATCTAATAAATAACTGAATGAACATTATACATGACACTTCAGTTTAAACATCCAGACATCAATACATGTAAGACAGTGATCTGGGATGATGAAGAGGCCATGGAGAAGAGGTTTGTTTCAATGGAGAAACTTTGTGCGTTTGTGCTCAGCTATGCATGCATATATCAGTGTTCAAATTAGTGTGTGTGTGTGTGTGTGGGAGGGGATGTATTATACAACCATCACTGGATATGATTCTTGAACTGAAAAATGTGCCTATCCCTGGACTAGGTTTTAAAGAAATGTCCGGTCAGCATCAGCCTGTAGTGTATAGATCCACTTCAGAAGAAGTGAGCCCTAGATCATATCTCCCTATCTATACTGAGCCACCAGAGAATTATTGGATAGCTATGGAGACTCTGCAAATGCCTATTTACTTATTTATATGCAATATTAGCTTCCTTCAACATGGCTTACAGCAATAGCATCACAATATAGCTACAGTATAAGATAATACAATTTTAGCATAATAATAAAGCACTAATAAAGTCCATAAATAGCACAGCTAAATCATTTGCCACATTCTTAAAATTAGACTCATAACAGCTTAAAAACTTAGAACAGAGTAATAAACCCATTCAGGAAAAGATTCAATAGTCCTCCAGTACCAACCAACTCATACATCAAAGTCTGCCCAGAAGACTTTGTTGTTTGTTGTTTAGTCGTTAAGTCGTGTCCGACTCTTCGTGACCCCATGAACCATATTGCGCCAGGCCTTCCTATCTTTCACTGCCTCCCTCAGTTTGCTCAATTTCATGCTCATTGCTTCAGTGATGCTATCTAGCCATCTCATCCTCTGCCGTCCTCTTCTCCTTTTGCCTTCCATCTTTCCCAGCATCAGGGTCTTTTCCAAAGAGTCCTCTCTTCGCATTAGGTGACCAAAGTATCTGAGCTTGAGCTTCATTATCAATCCTTCCAATGAGCAATCAGAGTTGATTTCCTTTAAGATTGACTGGTTTGACCTCCTAGCAGTCCAGGGGACTCTTAAGAGTCTTCTCCAGCACCACAGTTCAAAGGCATCAATTCTTCGGCGTTCAGCCTTCTTTATGGTCCAGCTCTCACAGCCATACATTACTACTGGAAAAACCATAGCTTTGACTATGCGGATCTTTGTCGGCAAGGTGACGTCTCTGCTTTTTAATATGCTATCTAGGTTTGCCATAGCTTTCCTCCCAAGGAGCAAGCGTCTTTTAATTTCATGGCTGCAGTCTCCGTCTGCGGTGATCTTGGAGCCCAAATAAATGAAGTCTGTTACTGCTTCCATTTCTACCCCTTCTATTTGCCAGGGATTGATGGGTCCAGATGCCATGATCTTAGTTTTTTTAATGTTGAGTTTCAAGCCAGCTTTCGCACTCTCCTCTTTCACCCTCATCAAGAGGCTCTTTAGTTCTTCTTCACTTTCTGCCATTAGGGTGGTATCGTCTGCATATCTGAGGTTATTGATGTTTCTCCCTGCAATCTTAATTCCGGCTTGTGATTCTTCCAGCCTGGCATTTCTCATGATGTAGCCCAGAAGACTGCCCTGACATAAAACCTGTGATTGCAGGTTGATTCATCAGACAAAGCAGTAGCCAGGAGTTAGACCTTCTCAGAAGCAGCACCCCAACCTAAGGGAGAAAGCTATCTTCTCTTAGATAACATTTATGTTCATTCAGACATTTGTAGAATAACCATTTATTCCAAGATCAAACCATCTTTTAGATGATAATGATGACAATGATGACGATAATGATGATGAATCACCAGGAGGTATAAGAGAGGTATAGAAAATAATTGAACAACCGATAGATAGAAAGACAGATAGAGAGAGAGAGAGAGAGAGAGAGAGAGACAGACAGACAGACAGACAGACAGACAGTTAGTTAGTTTTTAGGGGTTTAAAAAAAACCAAACCAGACAGAATAAGGCATTATGGAATCAAGTATAACACATTTTTTAGAAAATGACAGAGAGTAAGAAGAAAAAAATTAAAAATGGTAGAAACAGGCTGCATTTGTAAAACTGTACCATTATCTGAATCATGTGCAGAATTAAATTGCAATGCAAATACCTAAAGCTGGTTAGCTGCAGGGCTAAGGAAAGGCAGCTTTAACTAAAACCAGCCTTCATTTTCTTTGCATTAAAGTGACCTTTCCCTATCAGTTGTATGGGGTGAAAACCATAACCCAGTTGTTCAGTCCCATCTGCTCAATACTCCAGGAAAAAGAGAAGACGTACAGATGGCACTACAAGTTTAACATTCACAAAAGCACTGAGGTGAGATATGGCTGTACTATTTAAGGTGTCCACAGAAAAACACCATGACCTTTTCTCTATTACCCCATAATGCAGGATTTGAAACAGTGGATTTAAGTTACGGGAAGGCACATTGCCGTTGGTGGTAGTGGGAAACTGCTCACACCAAAATCAAGACACAAGGAAAGCCAAACAACCTCCAGCACTGCAAAAGGGGTGAGTGTAGACCTTTTACCAAAAAAAGTAGGCAAAGTGTTGACAGGGAAAGGCCTGAAGGCTTGAAACTTCAGAACTGCACCCCCCCAGGTCTTGCAGCCTGCAGGCACAAACCACCTGCCAATTGCTGGAAAGAACCAAAAGGCAAGCCAAAGGAGACATAGAACACTGTCTTTGGAGGAGCGTTGCAAGAGACTTGTAGCATCTATTAGTATCATCTTTTTGGGTGGTGAACCTACCCAAATGAATATGAAAATCAAAATAATTGAAATAAGAAGGCACACTCTGACTTAATGTTTAAAAAACTTTCCAAAAGTAAGAGTAACTCAATGGTTGAAACAATTGTCTCAGAACTGATGCCTTCTTCTTACAGGAGGTACTCAAGTAGCCTGGATTGTGGCATTGAGATAGAAACTGTACCTGTGGCAGGGCCACCAGCTCTGAGTGGCAAAATTCTGAAAGACCACTAGAAGGTAGTGAGTTAGAGTTGTCTGTATCTCTGCTGCCATCTATTGCAGCCTGCACCTGGTAGTCCTCCTCCATGGCCTAAATGACCCTCCTAACTCTAGATTCTATTATTCAAATAACCTTTGGTATTTCTCCTTTGTAAGGACAACTTGCTGCTGCTAGAAAGGAAATGTCTTGCCTCTTTAAGAAAACATTTTTGAGTAAGATGACTGAACACACTGAGATGATGCAGCCTATGATGTTCCCACTCAGGCTATTATCTTTCTTGTTTGATATCTCTCTGGGTACAGTCCTGGTTTGGGGGCTAAATCTTATTTTATGACCCTGACAGTTACATGGTGATGTTCTAAACTTTTTAAAATTCAACTATTACATATCTTGTTGACATGCATGCTAAAAAACAAAATACCAAATTAAATTAAAGTAACTTATGCCTGCTGTGAATACCAGTCCAAATGCAAAAGTTTTACAGCTCTTATGTGAAGTGGATAGACTCAGATTCTGTTAGATTTTGGGAAGGTGATTTGTTGACTGTGGGAGCAACTCCTGAGCACCTTCAGGCAGTTTTTAGTATTGATCTCTTGTAAGAGATTCTTTGAAAAAGTGTTAAGGGAGCAGGGAAAGTAGAGATAGGAGCAAGTTAAGTGAACTTCTGAACATATTGATCCTGTTTTTCATGATTGGGCTTCTCTTGTTTTATGAATGCAAAACCCTGATCGTTGTCCACATCAACTAATCATTCAAAATGTAAGTAAAGAGAGTGTACGCATTTATACTTTATTTCATTTTCTATGTGATTAGAACGGCACTGAGAAAATAACTGGATTGGTTCAGATTTCCCCTACCTGTACCTTTTAAATATTTTTTCTATTAGCATTTGTTCAATGTTATTCATGTTTACAATCACTTTGCAAAATCCTTTCTCCTTCCTGTGATTTACTCTTGTAGTCTCTAGCTTGTCTTCACTGAGCTTTATAGCCCAGAATGTGGCCTTTGTCTCTGAACTGTCTCCTGTCCTTAGGTAAATACTTAAGAACATAATAGCATAAGCAGTGCCCTGCTGGATTGGACCCATGGCCCATCTAGAGCAGCAGTCTGTTCTCACAGTGGCCAACCAACTGCACAAGGAAGCCCATTAGTCTCCCAGCAGATGGCCTTCAAAGGCAGTCACACTGACATCTAGGCTGATATCCATTGATCCCCATGACTTACATGAATTAGTCCAACTTTTTTTTTGAAACCAGCCAAGCTGGTAGCCAGCACCACAACTTGAGGCAGCAAATTCCAAAGTTGAATTATGTGTTGTGTAAAAAGGTGTTTCCTTTTGCCCGCCCTGGGTCTTCCAGGATTCATTGGGTGACCTCTGGTTCTAGTATTTTGGGAAGTGGAAAATAGGTTTTCCTTGTCCACTTGGTCAATGCATAATTCTGTATGCCTCAATCATGTCCCCTCCCATTCCCCTTCTTTCTAGATTAAAAAGCCACAAATGCCACAATCTTTCCTCATAGGGAAGCTGCTCCAGCCCCTTGATCATCTTAGTTGCCCTCCACTGAACTTTCTCAAGCTCCATCATATCCTTTTTGAGGTATAGTGACCGGAACTGCACATAATATTCCAGATGCACTAAGGGCATTATGATATTGGGGGACGCGGTGGCGCAGCGGCTTAATGACGCTGAAAGTGCCGGCCAGAAATGGCTGAAAGCTTCAGCGGTTCGAGTCTAGCCTCGCGTTAACAAGGTGAGCTCTTGTTTCTATACCCGCAGCTTCTGCCAACTCAGCAGATCGAAAACATACGTGAGTAGATAAATGAGGACTCCGGTGGGAGGAAAAATGCTGGCAGCGGCTCAACAGAGAGATGGGACAAGTTGCCGGTAAAAGCGCGAAAAACCGCGCTCGTCCGAAAAAGGGGCGCGAAGCAACGGAAATCCCGCCTCCTGTGCTGCCAGCTGGGCTGACGCTCTAGGAATTAGGCTCTGGCAAAGTCTAATTCCGAAACTAGAAAGATGCAATTGCCTTGAAAACCGCTAGGGGGCGGTCACTGCAGGGTCAGTAATGACTGTTAAGCAGATAAAGATTAAAAAAAAAAAAAAAAAAAATTATGATATTGGCATCTCTATTTTCAGTACTGTTTCTTATTATCCCTAACATGCTGTTGGCCTTTTTTACAACGGATGCACACTGTGTCAACACTTTCATTGAACTGTTTACCATTACTCCAAGATTTCTTTCCTCATCAGTCATTGCTAACTCTGATCCCATTAGTTTGCGTGAGTTGTTAGGATTTTTGGCACCAGTTTGCATCACTTCACACTTGCTCATGTGGAGTGACATCTACCATTTTGATGCCCAGTCCCCTGATGTGCAAAGTTCCCTTTGGAACTCTTCACAATCCCTTATTGTTTTTACCACTCTTAACAATTTAGTGTTATCAGCAAATCAGAAGACTGGAAAATAAAAATGTTTTATATTTCTTCTTGAAAGTATCCAAAGATGTTTCCATTTGTATCATCTGGGAAAAACTCTCAAGTGATGCTACCTTTGAAAATGCCTTGACTCTGATAGACGTCAGCCTTATATTTCCTACAGATGGGCCAGAGTGTAGGACTTCAGTGTTTGCATCATTGGCTAACTGGGTTAACAATCAATGCCATGGATTTTACAACCAGTCTTAAATCTACTGACATTAAAAAAAAATATCAAAAACTTTAATATGGTCTTTTGGCCAGTGAACACTACAATAAAAATACATAAACTATGATTAATCAAACTAAAAAGGAGACATAAAATACAACAAAATTACATAAAATAAATAAAGTAGCAGTAAAGTAACAATACAGATAAAAGTGGCAATCACCAAAATTTGTACTACTTTTCAATCGTAGTTAGGACAGATACAAGAAATGGTGGCACAAAATCACTTGGAAGGTGATTTGGAAAAATATGTCAGGGTCCTGGTCAGATAGAAGAAGTGACAGATAAGCCTTGTGCTTTCTACCAGGGTAGTTCTTTAAATGGGATAGATAGATGTCTTCTGAGATTTCCTGTAAAGAGAGCAACAAAGGAGCAGGTGGCTTAGGGGTTCCACAGAGTCATCTCCACATGGGCATAAATGCTGCTGGAAAGGAATGGAGCATTCCACAAGGATGGAGGGTAGTGCATCCAACCTGGCCAAGGTGAAGGCCTGGCAAACTTTCAGAATTCAAATTGAGGAGAGAAAAGACAATGGCACATGCCCATTTGAGGAAAATCCATGAACTGTGGGGTTAGATATTTTACTTTTTTCTCAATCTTAAAACCAGTTTTCTCCATCAGTTCTATTTGATCTTCTATTTTCATATTTTTTGTTAATATCTTCATCTTCTGCCAAAGTCCTATAATTTTTCCATTAATGTTTTTACTCTTCCTAATGGATCCTCCAAAATTACCACCAGGTCATCAGCAAATGCCCTTAACTTATAAGTTTCTTTTTTAATCTTTACTTCCACAATTCTCTCATCTGGTCTTATGTCTCTATTCAGTACCCCAAGAACTAAAATGGAGACAACAGGCATCCTTGCCTTGTCCCTTTTTCAATCTCACAAGGTTTTGTTAATTTTCCATTAACAATTATTTGTGCTTTCTGTGAGGTATGAATGAATCTTATACATTTAATAAAATTATCTCCAAGGTTCGTATCTTCGAGAACTCTAAACAAGAAAATCCAGTTCAAATTATCAAAGGCCTTCTCTGCACCTAAGAAGATCAATGCAGCTTGATTTTCATTGTGTTATTCTAAATATTCCAGAATATCCAACACATTTCTAATATTATCTCATAATTGTCTTTTAGGTAAAAACTCACATTGATTTTCATGGATAAAGTCCTGTAAAGGTATTTTCAACCTTTCAGTCAAAATCATTGTAAACAATTTATAGTCATTATTCAATAAAGACATTGGTCAATAATTTCTTGTTAAAGCCAGGTCCTGGGCCTCTTTAGGTATTAATGCTATATTAGTCTCTTTCCAGCTGTCAGGAATCTTTCCATTCTGTAAAATAATATTCATTGTTTGTTGTAAAGGTTATAAAAGTTCATCCTCAGAACATTTATAATAAGACCATCTGGATCAGGTGCCTTTCCTGTTTTAGTCTTTTTAATGGCTTCACAAACTTCCCTTGTTGTTATAGGCCCCTTCAAAATGTTTCTCTGATTCTCTGTAATCTTTGGTAAATTCTGTTTATGTAAATATTCATCCACTTTTTCCAAGGAAATTTCTTGACCCTTACATAAAGTAGAAAAATACTAGTGAAACACTTTTTGCATATTTACATTATCTCATATTACAGTATTTCCTTCTTGAAACTTTAGTATCACTTTCTTTTCTTTTTCTTTTCTCAACTTCTATGCCAACCATTTCCCTGGTTTATTTGCAAAATCAAAATTTCTTTGTTTTGCATAATTCATCTTTATTTCCATCTCTCTCACTGTTAACATAGATAATTGCCTCTGTAGAAACTTAATTGGGTGGGTAATAGTTGTCCTTTCTGGGGACTTTTTAAACTCTTCTTCCTTTTTTATATAAATATTCCAAAATCTCTTGCCTTTTCTTTTTAAATTCAGTGTTACATTGTATAAAATATCCTCTTATAAGAGCTTTGCTTGCATCCCAAACCATTCTTACTTCTGTGCCTTTATTAAGATTATTCTTAAAAAATTATTTTAACTTCTTTTTGCACTCCTCTAGTACTGTTACCTTTTGCAACAACATCTCATTCAATCTCCATGTCAAAGAGCCATTTTTCCTTTAAAAGTTAAAATCACTGGCTTGTGGTCTGAGAAAGTCTTTGGTAATATCTCCACTTTATGAACATTAGTAGCTAAAGTCTTAGAGATCCAAATCATATCTATTCTTGAAAAATATCCATGCCTTTCAGAAAAATAAATATATTCTTTTGAGTCACCCTTTTTATATCTCCATACATCAGGAAGCTCCAGACTGTCCATTAAATCAAAGAAAATCTTCGGCAGTTTGCCTTGTGTATTTTTAATATTTTTCTCAAATATTTTTAATATTTTTCTTTGTGGGGAAACCACCCCATTCTAATCTCCCAGGAACACCAATTTACATATGGAAAGTCCAATAATTTATCCATAAGTCCTTTATAAAATGCTGTTTTATTTTCATGTGGGGCATAAATTCCCAATATCAAAATTTTAGCCCTTGCCTTACTGCTTTTTGGTGTAAACAGCTCCAGAAAGATGCCTCCAGGGGGAGCATCTGACTCTCAAAGAGATGTTAGAATAAACAGTCTGGATAAGAAGGAACAATCTTTTATCCATTGAGGATCCCTGCAGTTTTTCCCATAGCTTCTCCCTTGGAATCAGATCAAAAGCTGATACGAAATCCACCAAGGCTGCAAAAAGAGTGCCTTTGAGCAGTAAGGTGTATTTTTTAGCTAAATGGTGCAGGACCAGACAGTGGTGTAAGGTTGAACGGCCCCCTCTAAACCCTGCCTGTTCCTCAACAAGAATGCTTTCACTTTGGACCCAATCCTATAGTTTTAAGCAAAGGTATTTTGCATATAGCTTGTTTATTGTGTTAACCAAGCGAATAGGTCTGTAATTAAGGGTTAAGTCTATTTCCTGTATTCTTACAGAAAGACATAACTATGGCTTCATTCCATGCAGATGAAAAATGTGCTGTGCTGTTAATATAGGTAAAGAGAGCAAGCAGCCAGCACTGAGGGTCACCAATCTATTTTATTTTAGCAACTCTGGAGGGATGAAATCACCTCCAGGAGCTTTCCCAGATTTCAGCTGCATGATGAGATCCTTAGCCTCAGCTATAGATACAGGAGGCCATTTGAGAGGAGTCACCACTGGGTGGGGAACCACCACTGGATTATTTGATAGTTCTGAGTTGAAAACATTCTGAAAGTAATTCTCCCAAAAGCCTGCAGGTATTTGGCAGATGGAACCTAAGCAGCTACCCATAGGAGAGCAGTTAACTAGGTGTCAGAACCAAACAGAGTTCTTAAGCTTAGCTGCTGCAATTAACTGACATTGACTTTGGTTAGAAAGTGATAAAAGCAGGGATGGGATAAGGGGATGTTACAGCTGTTTGTTTGTTTGTTTTTTAGTAGTAAGTGCTAGAGAGAAATAGTGTTAATATACTCTAGCTTCCCACAATAATATTATTTGATATCATTTGTTAAGACCTGATGATGTCACAGATTTGCTAATACTTCAAATATGTGTTACATCACTTGGGTCTGGGTGTTGACCATCAGCCAAAGAGTTGAGTTAAAGATGTACATGTGCAGGAAAATGGGAAAAATCTGAACAGATTTTATGACTGATGAATGTAGCATTACTTTGTGCTGACATAGGATATATAACTTTTTAACATATACAGTTGTGTGGAAAAGAAAGTACACCCTCTTTGAGTTCTATGGTTTTATGTATCAGGACATAATAAAAAACATCTGGTCCTTAGCAGTTCTCAAAAGTAGGTAAATATAACCTCAGGTGAACAACAACACATGACATATTATACCATGTCATCATTTATTTTACAAAAAGAAAGCTACAATGGAGAAGCCATGTGTGAAAAACTAAGTACACCTTATGATTCAATAGCTTGTAGAACCACCTTTAGCAGCAATAACTTGAAGTAATTGTTTTCTGTATGACTTTATCAGTCTCTCACATCGTTGTGGAGGAATTTTGGCCCACTCTTCTTTACAACATTGCTTCAGTTCATTGAGGTTTGCAGGCATTTGTTTATGCACAGCTCTCTCTCTGCCACAGCATTTCAGTTGGGTTGAGGTCTGGACTTTGACTGGGCCATTGCAGCACCTTGATTCTTTTCTTTTTCAGCCATTCCTTTGTAGATTTGCTGGTGTGCTTGAGATCATTGTCCTGTTGCATGACCCAATGTTGGCCAAGCTTTAGCTGTCAGACAGATGGCCTCACATTTGACTCTACAATACTTTGGTATACAGAGGAGTTCATGTCGACTCAATGACTGCAAGGTGCCCAGGCCCTGTGGCTGCAAAACAAGGCCAAATCATCACCCTTCCACCACCATGCTTGACAGTTGGTATGAGATGTTTGTGCTGATATGCTATGTTCGGTTTTTGCCAAACATGGTGCTGTGCATTATGGCCAAACATCTCCACTTTGGTCTCGTCTGTCCAAAGGGACAGTGTTCCAGAAGTCTTGTGATTTGTTCAGATGCAACTTTGCAAACCTAAGCCGTGCTGCCATGTTATTTTTAGAGAGAAGAGGCTTTCTTCTGGCAACCCTTCCAAACAAACCATACTTGTTTAGTCTTTTTCTAATTGTACTGTCATGAACTTTAACATTCAACATGCTAACTGAGGCCTGTAGAGTCTGAGATGTAACTCTTGGATTTTTTGCAATTTCTCTGAGCATTGCAGAGTCTGACCTTGGGGTGAATTTGCTGGGATGTTCACTCCTAGGAAGATTGGCAACTGTCCTGAATGTTTTCCACTTGTGAATAAACTTCCTTTAAAGTCCAATGATGGACTTTAAATTGTTTGGAAATGGTCTTATAACCCTTCCCAGATTGATGGGCAGCAACAATTGCTTCTCTAAAATCATTGTGTTAACACACACCTCAATGCTCGAGACCAGCAAACTCCTAAAACTTTGGCTTTTATAGAGGTGGTCACACTTGCTGATGATCAATTGATCAAGGGCATTTGATTAGCAGCATCTGGCTGCTACTTAGCCTCTTCATACCTATGGAAGCAGTGAAGGTGTACTTAGTTTTTCGCACGTGGCTTCTCCATTTTGGCTTTCTTTTTGTAAAATAAATGATGACATGCTGTAATATGTCATGTGTTGTTGTTCATCTGAGGTTGTATTTATCTACTGTTGAGAACTGCTAAGGACCAGATGATTATTATTATGTCCTGATATGTAAAACCATAGATCTCAAAGAGGGTGTACTTTCTTTTTCACACAACTGTATGTATGTGTACATATACATATACATGTGTGTGTCTGTGTGTTGTGGGTTTATCAAAATTGCTTTATATGTTACATTTTATCCTTTTATTTTGTACTTATTCTAATGCTAAGTGATTTGGGAATATTGTAAAGTAAGATGATATGCTTACTTTCTGAATGGCTACTCTAGCCAAGACAATCTACTACTGGTGTGTGTGTGCATACAAACATGCATTCAGACATACTGCATGTAAGTCAGTTATTCTAAACAGTTGCCCTTTTCCTTTCTTCCTCTTTACCAGCGTGGGTCTTTTTTATTTCTACAAAAGAAATTATTTTTCTTCCATGCAAACGTCATTGATTAGTGCTATAGTGCAAGCAAAGAGAAAATCAAATTTAGCTGCTGAGCTTCAGATGAATCAAGAACAAGAGCCAGTCTCTAGGCTCCAGGAAGTCATCTCCCACCTCCAAGTTCTCAAACTACCCAATTTCACTTGTGGGATACATTCCTTCCTGGCCATAAATTGAGTTGACCAGGCAGAATCTGCATATAACCAAAGCTTGCTTATTTGGTAATTTCAAAAGAAAATTTTAACCAGGCAAAATTTCCTGAGGGGAATGCCTCTTACCACAGAAAAGTAGAACTAGTGCCTCTTTTGCATGTTGCATAGAAGACTGGGTAGTTTTTAGATATAAAAACTGGGCCCATTTAAATAGAAGTTATCTTCCGAAACACCCTCCACCTTTCTTCCCTTGGTGTGAAAATACTGCACAAGCTTATATTAAGGACATTGCCAGGTAGCTATATATAAGTCTGTAAATAAATAGTTAAGTAATCCCCACCACTATAGTGTAGAGACAAGGCTCAATAAGTAGCACCAAAGACTTTGCAGAAGTTGTCACTAATGAAGGTGGCAGGGAATCATGTGATAATAGATTTGTTAGTCTTTGTGGTGCCAGAAGTCTCTCTGCTGCATTTGCTGAAAAATACTAATATGATTACTACTCTAGAAACAGTAACAACATGTATATATCAATAGTACAAATATATCTTTGAGGACAATGAGGATATACATGAAACATCTAAATCAGGCCTGCACAATTTGTGAGTAGGAACTGATGAATGAGTTTTTTGCAGTCCATATCAGTTCAGCTGTATTCTAGTACAGCTTTGTTCTATCCTGTTTATCAGTCAGCAATTAAGAAAAAAATAAAAAATAAAACACAGAGCTGACATTTATTTATACACATACAATTTTGCCATTTAGGCACAATATTTTGGCTAATTTTGTTTGTTTGTTTTGCACCTGCACTATTGTACAAGATCATGCAATAATAACCGTCAGCTGGAAAGACTTCTGACTCTGCTAGATTCTTAGCCAACTGTGAGAGTGTGGACAGAGAACGGCCAGGCAAGGGGGGTCAAGCATGTACTGTTATCCTCCAAACAGCGAGGGAGAGATGATGAGACTGGCCCCTCCCTGAGGAATGCTAGGAGTGTTTACAGATTGACCCTGGGAACTGTTCTCAGTCTGGGAAGATTCTCTGTATAGGCTAAGCCAAATAAACCTTGCTGGATTGAATCTGTATTGTCTCCTGGAGTTTCATGGGCTAAACCTGACATCAATCTTCCCAGACTCAGAACAGTTCCCAGGGTCAATCCGTAAACACTCCTAGCATTCCTCAGGGAGGGGCCAGTCTCATCCTCTTATCTCTCCCTCGCTGTTCAGGGGATAACAGTACATGCTTGACCCCCCTTGCCTGGCCGTTCTCTGCCCACACTCTCACACCAACCATGCTGGATCAGAATCCTAGGATTTGTGGTCCTTTGAAAGGGTACTGAGTTGTTAGAGATAGTTGCCCATGATTATACCCCTATCTTTATTCCTTGACAGCCTGAGCTGCTCCCTCCCTTCTGTCTGTCCTTTATTACAAGGGTTGCAATCTATTTATTTATTTATTTATTTATTTATTTATTTATCAAATTTATATGGCCACCCATCCCCCACGAAGTGACTCTGGGCAACATACAATGAAATCAACAATTAAAACATTCTACAAAACTGATTAAAAACAATTAAAAACAATACGCATAGATAAAACAAGAACATGAGAGGGAAGATATTACATATAAAATGCAGCCAACGCACAGGTTCCCTATTACCAGAGGATCCCCAGGCTTGCTGAAAAAAACATGTTTTGAGGGCCTTCTGGAAGGTCACAAGAGTTGTGGCTAATCTCACCTCGGGAAGGATGATTTTCCAGAGGGCAGGTACCATAGCAGAAAAGGTTCACCTCCTAGGTCTCATCAGATGGGACTCCTTAGCAGATGGGACCCACAACATGTCTCTCCTGCCAGACTTGATGGGACAGGTATATGTAATCAGGAAGAGGCAGTCCCTCAGATAACCTGGCCCCATGCCATGTAGGACTTTAAAGGTCAAAAACAGCACCTTGTTGGACCTGGAAGCAAACTGGTAACCAATGCAGCTCACAGAGCAGAGCTGTAATGTGTGTCCTTCTAGGGGCACACATAACTGCCTGTGCTGCTGTATTTTGCACTAGCTGAAGACTCCAGATATTATTCAAGGGCAGCCTCATGTAGAGTACATGACAATAGTCCATTTGGGAGGTGGCCAGGGCATGGGTAACTGTGAGCAGAGCCTCACAATCCGGGAACAGGGGCAACTGACATACAACATGAAGTTGTGCAAAGGCCCTCCTGGCCACAACTGCCACCTACTCCTCGAACAGAAGTCATGAGTCCAGAAGGACCCCCAGATTGTGGACTGGGTCTGTCTGGGGCAGTGCAACCCCACCCAGTACCAAAGATGGTAGAGTCCCAGATCGGGAAGGTCCTAAAACCCAAAGCCACTCAGTCTTGCCAGGGTTCAGTTGAAGCCTGTTGTTCCCCATCCAGACCCCTGCAGCCTCCAGGCATCAGGACAGGACATCCACAGCATCACTTAATTTGCCAGGGGCAGAGAGATATAATTGAGTATCATTAGCATACCTCACCCCATAGCGACGGATGATCTCCCCCAGCAGTTTCACATAGAAGTTGAACAGGAGTGGAGAGAGCACTGAATCCTGTGGCACCCCACATAGTAGGGGCCAAGGGCAGGACCTCTCACTCCCAATCAACACCAGCTGGTATCAGCCTTGTAGGAAGGAAGTGAACCAGCAATGTACAGTGCCACCCACTCCCAATCCTTGAAGCTTCCACAAGGATACCATGATCGAGAGGTTAAGGAGAGCCAGGATGGATGCACTACCCCCATCCCACTACTGCCAGAGATCATCCAAAAGTGTGACCAATGCCATTTCTGTCCCATATCCAGGCCTGAATCTTGACTGGGCCAAGGGTGGGACCTCTCACTCCCAATCAATACCGACTAGTATTAGCCTTGTAGGAAGGAAGTGAACCAGCACTATAAAGTGCCGCCCATTCCCAATCCCTGAAGCCAATCCAGAAGGATACCATAGTTGATGGTATTGAAAGCCACCAGAGGTCAAGTAGAACCAGGATGGATGGATTTACATTGTTGGTTACATTGTGAATTGTGATTGTTGCGCTGCCACCTTAGCTTAAGATCTTTGACTTTGGGTCTGCTTAAGTGCGTGATTTGAGGCAAGTCTGCAAGGAATATCTCCTCGTTTTTCCTCTTAGCTAGAAAAATGATTTAACCCAGCATACTAATTCATATTTCCCTGGGCATTCTCTGAACTTTCTTTCTTTTTATTTAAAATCAGTTTAACTGCTGGGGATATCAATATAATGTTTTATTATTCTGTGTAGCAGAATATACCGTAGGTTTGGATGTGAGTTTAGCTTTGAATTCATTGTGCAGTTCCACCTGAAACTGAAGAGGGAGGAACCTTGATATAGACTGTACATATAATTTTTGATATATAAGTTGCTGCAGGCTGAAACCAGATTGTCTCAGATGGAATCAAGCTTTCATTTAGATAATATCTTTGATTATTCTAAGCCAATTTAAAACAAT
This sequence comes from Liasis olivaceus, assembly GCA_030867105.1. Taxonomy (NCBI): domain Eukaryota; kingdom Metazoa; phylum Chordata; class Lepidosauria; order Squamata; family Pythonidae; genus Liasis; species Liasis olivaceus. The sequence goes on along the minus strand of CM061349.1, from coordinate 30,795,655 downwards.
TCAGACCTAGTAATATTTCAGGGCAGTCTTCAGTATATCTGGGACCCTCCAGGGGAATGGGGATTAAATTCCCAGAATAATTACAACTTTCAGAATTCTGAACCAGCCTCCATGATCTGATTTCTTTCAAACGTGCATACCTTTAGTTTCTATCATACACTAGACAGCACAGATTATGGAACAGTATGGTTGGGATTATGGCAGTAATTTTTCTAATTGGTGGACGCTATTGCATGAGATTGCACACATACCCCCACACACACAATACAAAGAAGAATGAAAAATTATCCACAATCCTGCAAGACATTGCACATGTGCACTAAAACCTCATAAAAGTTCAGGGTCCTTTTCTTAAATGTTGAGCAATCCTATGTGAGAATGCTGAAATCTCATGGAACTACAAGTTTTGGGCCATTTAGTTTAATAATTGTTGTTTAATTTGGGGGCTCCATGAACATTATGTCATCTAAATGTGCCACATTGCTCACCTCTTGATTATAGAAATCTAACACCTTAGGAACACAGCATAGAAAAAAGTTATCTAACTATACTCAACTATCCCTTCCTTTAGCTACAACTCATTTTATTGGCCTCCCTGCATTTAATTCATACCTCTTTCCTAACCTCAGTAACTATGAAGTCCCATCTGTAATTATCTCTTCAAAGGCTTGAATCATAGATTCCTAGTTTTAGGACCTTGTCTTTCCTAATTTCTAACTAGCATGACTACCAGTTCTTCAGTTGTCTCAATCTTTTGCCTTGTCTGCACAATTTACTCATTTTCTTGCCTATAGACTTCCTCTTCTTTCAGTTTTCCTATGTTTAGGAACTTTTGCCCATCCTCAGTGCCCCTAAGGTTTTAATCCCAAGCAATCTGACAACTTCTTCCCACACAGAAGCTGAATTGCAAAACCGACTTAGTGACCAAGCATTCATTCCATTTTACAATACCAGTTCAACCAAATGCAAGGGAATTCCTGGAAGCTTGGCATTCAGACAAGTCAGCCATCAACAGGCACATAGAGATAAACAACATTTACACACTATTCAAAAGGAACAATAAAAAGGAAACAAGAAGACCAGAACATCTCCTCACCAGCAACCAACATCTAGATAAACAGGGATTAACATCAGGATTAACACTAGACACACAATCAAGCAGTAAACAACAGCCTAATCTAGGAACTACCAAGGAAGAAACAACTCCCCCACCAACACTGACAGGGCGAGCTACTGTATATAAAGAGAGCAAACCCCACTCCCTTCTAGCACGGAAGATGTTACCTAGCTGGGTAACAAAATGGCTGCAAGAAAACAACCAAGCTCAGAGAACCCCAAGGACTCCTCAATACTATCTAATTTTTCTCTTCAATAGATTATCAATATAAGATAAGCAATTTCAACTGACAATATCCATGTTACTTTTACCTACTGTATCTAGAACCTGCTTGTGTCTGATGACTCTTTCCAGTGGGATAATCAATAAGCTTAGTAAACAAGGTTTGGAGTAACATTTTAGAACAAATATTAGTATAGTATACTGTAGTATTATTATGTAATATTATTAGTATAGTTTAGTATTATAGTATTATTAGCATTAGCATAATATTATCGTTTTGTGCATTTCACTCTGCTCAAATAGTCAACAATAGTCATTTGTATTTGTTTCCAGCTTCCTGCTGATCTATTCTGCCCTTTAGCTGAGCCAAGTTTGGACTTATGCTCAGCTCTGTTATATTTGTCTCAAATAATTTTAAAATCACCCAGCAAACCATTTTTCCCTCTAGGAAATTATTTTAGCCCCATAAGAAATTGAAATGTATCTTTGCCCTTCCCGCCCCCAGATCACTTCCTTCCTTCAATTTTCATTAAAGGGATGAACTGGTTCTACATTCTGTAGCCTTGTCACAACTGTGTGTTATAGCACTTGAACAAATATGGTCTTCAGTATGATCAATATTGTGTATTAAATGATAAGTCCATAAATTGCAGAATCAAATTAATGTTAATGTGTAATATTAATGTTAATCCTTTTCCTGGTGCATTCTTCAGTCTTGCCTATTGCTATATAAGAATTATAGAAACTTTTTTGAATTACGAAATTTACAATGACAATAGTGAATTTAGGCAAAATGACAAAAGTTGTGGCCGGTTCTTTTTTAGTAGTGAGAAGGACAATGGTTTCTTGGCCATTGGATGCCAGTGACAATAAGAGATGACCACTGTAAATGACCACAGAGGCACCAGCCTTACTTTTCATTCATTGTAGGAAACAGTTGGAGAAAGGCAAGTCCTGACTGAGTGGACTTTGCATATCAGAAAAACAGCACCCAGTAGCATCACTTAAACCATATTACAGCTGCTTCATACAGATAGTTTGTCATGCTGAGACAACTGCAAGAAGCAGAATGTAAGCATCTTCTGAATAAAATATTAGGCTTTGGCAGCTCCCCAATGAAATGGGAATTGGTAACTGAATACTGATAGTCAGTTTGGTGTAGTGGGTTAAAGGTACCAGGCTAAAAATTGGGAGTTTTTGGTGAGTTCTAGTGCTGCCTTAGACAATAAACCAGCTGGATGACTTTGGGCCAGTCATTCTCTCTTAGCCCTAGAAAAAAGGCCGTGGCAAACCACTTCCAAAAACGTGGTGAAAAAAAGTGCATGGACTTGTCCAGGCAGTCACTAGGATTCAAATTTGACTAGAAGTCGCCATAAATGAATGAATGAATGAATGAATGAATGATAAATAAATAAATAAATAAATAAGATGGCGGTGACAAATTCAATAAATAAATAAAATAAATTACATAAATAAATAAATAAATGAAATAAATAACCCACTGCCACCATCACCTCAAAAAACCACACATCCACTACACACTTGAATCCTAAAGCACTTTCAAATCAGTTTGCAATCATTTTGGGATCAGCTCCAAACATGATTGATTTTGTGCTATCATTTGTTTTCAGATGCTGAATTGTTCTGTTCTGAATCTACTCCAAATTCTTTGAAATCACTGCAAAACTGATATTTTATTTAGAATTGCTGTAATTCTGTAAATTTCATGAGTGGTTCATTTCCTCATTAGCTGGAACCTTTCCTTCACCCTGCTTCCTAGCACTTAGGTTAAAGTGAGTTATGTTAAACTAGACCTCCAAGGTCCCTTCTAGTCCTTTGATTCTATGATCCCCTCCCCACATACACGCTAGAATGGTGTTTCTCAACCTTGGCCATTTGAAAATGTGTGGGCTCCAACTCGCAGAATTCCCCAGCCAGTCATGAATTCTGCCAGGATTCTGGGAAGTTGAAGTCCACACATCTTCAAGTGGCCAAGGATGAGAAACACTGCACTAGAAGTTCAGCATCCTATTCTTGAAGCTTGACTTTTTCTGCATGCATCATTTAAAATTTATCTCTCCTTTTTCCCAGTCCAGTAAAGGTAACCATGGTCACAGCTGTAAGGGAAAGTATCCACTTGAAAAATTGCCAAGAGAATGAGGCTTCTCAGTGCTTTGAGGCCGGTAGAAGTAATAACATTTATTGGTTGGACTTGGAATCACACTGTTTTATGAGGGATTAAGGGGGTGGAAACGCTGGTGGTGTGGAAGTGGCCCTAATTCGCTTGAGAAGTTCATTCTTCCTGACAGGTTTTGCCATGCCTGCCAGTCTCTGTCACACTCGGTTGCATGATCAACACGGATTGTGTTGGATATCCAAAAGCAGTCAGTATCTCAGTTGTACCAGATTATCCAGACGTGGCAAAGATCTGGTAAGAAGAGAGAATCTCTCAACTAGATAAACTGGGGTCCAGTTATTTGATCCTATTTCAGTTGGAGGAGGGGGTTGTCTGGGCATTTATTCAAAATGATTTAAATGTTTACTCTGTTTATTTCAGATGGCTCAGAATAAACAGCTACTTCCATAAAGCAGCTGTAATGTGGGCCTGCTGACTTTCAATCAGTTTAATGCTATTTCTCTGATCTCTAAAATCACCCAAAACATGCGAATGACATTTTCTAAACATTTGTCAGGATTGTACTACTAGGATAACCTCAGGATAAAAATAGTTTTTCTAAAACTTATAAATTGGATTCTGATGGCAAATGGATAATATTTGCTAAGAGGGAATACGAATACATGTATGCTGCCTATTGGTTTTGATAGATTCCATAAATCTTGGGCAAGGACTCAGTGTCTTCTTGCCATCTGAAGTTGTATTTTGCATGTTGTTTATTCTTATTCTTCACATTGTTTTGACCTTTGACTTTGGAGTGAAATGAGTTTGCTTTCTTGTACTGGTTGTTTGGCCTAGTAATGACTCTTGATTTCCCTTCATTTTCACTTGTGATGTTACTTCTTTCTCTTCTTCTTCAGTGATTTCATACAAGGCTAACTGAACACCTCTTTGCATGAGAGGTGGAAAACCCCAAAGGGCCTTCATTCTTGGCTTTCCCCCCCATTATTTAAACATTGCTACACAGGTGATGGCAGAGACAGCTGCTTGGCTGTGACCAGAGCAACCTCCTCCAACTTGGCGCCCTCACAGAATTCTAGGCCAGTATGGCCATGCCATCCCAACACATCTGGAAGGCACCATGTTGGAGATTAACAGAGAGCCAGGCTTTGGCTGATATGACTTATTTTATCTTTGTCTTCTGTTTCTCTGTGTATTTCATTTTAGAAATACTGTACCTAATAATTACAAACACCAAATGGGATGAAGTGGCCATCTTGTTTCATGCTTTTATTCCAATGGTATATTTGGTGTTTTTTTTTAATGTTGTGAGCTGCCCAGCCTATACCTACAAAGGTCAGAGTTGTGCAAGCCATGATTGATATTCCATGGCCTGGAAGTGAAAGTTGGACTTCGAAGAAGGATAGGAAGATTATTGGTGCTTTTGAACTTCAATGTTGGAGCACGCCTTTTCATATGTCTTTTTTAAAAACATTAAATGTTTGTGGAAACTCATAACTTGCACTGTTCTTAATGAATTATTATGTTTTAAAATTCTGCTATGTCGTGTACATTTCAGCACCAATGAAATGGAGGGGGTGCTGATCTTCTATATAAATGTTTTACTTACCTTTACAAAAAAATTATTAATGCTGTCATGCCCTAATGTGAAAATAATAAAGGACCCTAGTACAAATGAAAAGAGTATCATGTGAAAGTATGATTCACGCAAATGCATGCTCGGAAATGCTGTTTCCCTCCCCACCAGCTGTGGAGAATCAAGTTTTAATTCCCTATGAACTTCATAATGGAAGTCAGTGACTGGACAGATACACGATTCAGAAGTGGAAGGACAGAGCAGCGCTCAGCCCATGCTCAGAGGGGCTTTATTATCATTTCACAACACAAACAAGCGCTAGAATTCCAGCGGGACTCCTGATCTAAACGAAACCCAGTTACGGACGAATGAAAGAGCGCCATCTATGTCACCTCTTCCTCGGAACTACGGCTCGGGTTTCATTATCCCTTTTCCTCCTGAATGAAATGTGTGCGGAAATAGCGCCCCCCCCTTTCCCTTTTTTTTTCCGTTTTGCCTGGCAGGAGAGCCAACCAGCTCACGGCTAGCGAACGAGCGGGGCGGGGATCCAGCTCCGCGGAGGCCCGTCCCCCTTTCACCCGCCTCGCCTGCGCCGAGGAGCCAGTCTGGAGACGCGCCTGGTGGTGTGCTGGTTGGAGAAAGAGCCTGGCAGCGCGCGAGCAAGCGAGCGAGGAGGGAACGCGACGCGGCGGGGATTTCCAGACTGGGCTCGAGGGCGGGAGAGGAAGTGCGGGGCGGGGGGAGAGAGAACCAGCCGGGGCAGCGCACCAGGGACTTTCCAGCCGGGGCAAGGCAGCTACGTTTGGCCGAACTGCTGCAAGAAGAGCAGCGGTCGGCAGTGCTGGCGGCCGCGGCTCTTTCCCCCCCTTCTTTTCCTCAGGCGCGGAGTAAGGAGGGGAAGAGCGGAGAAGGTGGCCGGCTGTTGCTCTCCTCCAGGCAGAGGCGGAATCCGGAGCTGGTGGGGAGGGAGCGTTTCCCAAAGCCGAGGCGGAGCGGTGGGTCTCAGCCGTTTCTGTTGCCTTGCTAGTCAGGGGCGGGAGCTGGCTGGAAGCGAAGCCGTCGTGTGCGTGAAGAAGGGAGGACGCGGCGGCCGGAGGTCCCTTTCAGAGAGCCCACGGAGGCAGCCGCCGGACCGTGGACCTGCTGGGGAGGGGGCAGGGAGGGGGACCAGTAGCGGTCGAGAAGGTCCCCGCTGCTAGTCGGAGGGAAGGCGAGGCAGGTCCGCCGCCTCAGGCAAGCGCGTGTGTGAGAGCCGAGAACGCCTGGTGGGGGCTTGCGTATAATTGGGTAGGGGCTGCATCTCCCGCTCCCCGGAGCTGTTGCTTCTCTCTTGCCTCTCTTTCTAATTAAGGCAGCCGCCCGGAAAGAAGGCTGCTGCTTGGGGACTATGCGGGGAGTCTGTCGGTGCTGCTGCCCGGAGGCATTCGTATTCAGCCTCCATGCTCTTCAAACTGCCTCTCCGAGATAGATTCGTTCTGCTACTGCCGCCGCTGCTGCCAAGAATCACCACTGGCTGCTTTGCTCACACATTCATCACCCTTCAAGCTGTGGCTGCTATTGTTGCTCCTCTCCCTCCTCCTGCTCCTCCTCCCTCCACTATCGCTTTTGGAAGAAGAGAGGTGGTGTGGTTTTTTTTGTTTTTTTAGCCTTTGCGAGGCCGAAACATCTTTTAAATGTTTCAAGATCGGATCAGCAGAATGTGATGTCTGATAGCTGCGGGCGGTGAAGAAAGCATGCCGTTTTTCTTCGGCCGTTGCTGCGCTGTTAAGGTGTCTGCCTGCATGCATTGGATGTGTGTGTCTGAATGCAGAACGCTCTCTTAATTTCTGGCTCCCTCCATATGCAGTCGAGGTGGGCGGATCGAAGGCTTTCAAAGGGGAAGCGTCTGCCGTGAAAAAACCGGGGGTGGGGGGAGTGCTGCTTTTAATTCACTTGTGGCAAACTCTCATTGTACCAACTTTGTGTCTTCCCGAACACTTGTTTTGCTTGATTACTTTGCAGTTGCTGAAGGATGCTCAGGGAGCTGCATTTTGAGTTTCCATCAGTAATAGTGCAGGATAAGGACTGTTGCGGGTGCAACTGAAGAGGGAGGACACTTATAAAAAATGTGGGATGAATGAAATGCAATGGAGGTTTATTCTTTATTGTTTTTTTTATAGGGATAGCTTTATAGCAAGTGCAGAAGAAGGAGCAGTTAAAGGATACAACATGAAGGTATTACGGCCTTGGGTTACAAATTGTTTTGCTGTTGTCACCAAGGTAGTGCTTTAAATATGCCTCTATTTTAACAAATAGAGAAGCTTGAATTACATATGATTACGTCATTTTGTAGTGCCATGAAGAATTTGTTTAAAAGTTTATCCTGAGTCATTCCTCTGCAGATTAATCTTACTGATACTTAAAGCTGATTGTAATGTTTTTTATATGTATGTCTATTTTAAATGAGTGAAGTTGGCAGCAGATCAGTTTGTAAAATGTATATTTATTTAGAAAAAGATACAGTTAAATTAAGAAAATCATAGTTGCATTTGTCAGTCTAGTCATGTCTCCATAGTGTTTTACTAAGATATTGCTGAAATATGATTCAGATGTTATTGTCAACAGCATGGATTTCCGTCCTTTCATTCATCTAAATGTATTTTAAAAGGCTTTGTTCTGTATCATGGTGTGCTAGAAAATTAAATGGATATGGATTGTAGGATATTGTGGGTTTCTATGTGGTGAAAATGGGAGGAAGAGCCATCAATTTAGTAAGGACTGAATCTTCTGCATTTTGATCAGAGATGGTACAAAGACAGGGTATGTGTTATAGCTTTTATGGGTAAATATAATACTTTAGAGCTCAATTTTCGCAATTATTGACCTCGATGACTAAACATGTCTCTGAGATTAGGACTGCACCAGTAGTACTGTACGCTTCAGGCATGTCTGTGGAGTGAAGCAGGGTCTGTTTCAGTATATGCTATTGAATGCTATAATGTGAATGACTTTGACTTTTTATTGATCTCTGTACAGGCTGTTTAGAAAAATGCATTATGAGGATAGTTACTGGCTGTGTGTAGTAGCTAAATTGTAACAAATTTTGACATTTTTTTGTCCATAGACTATCTTGTTTTTCTTTTCTATTCTTCCCATTTTCATTTGCTGAAGGCTAATGGTTGGTGTTGAAACTGCATGTATTTGGCTACCTAAAATAATAGAAGATAGATTTATGAAATCATATTCAGGTTTAAACATTTTAGTGCTTACAGCAAAGATGTTCCATGTGAGATTGTATGGTCATTTTGGGAAGCTCCTTGTATTAGCTAGGAATGGAAACATGTCAGGTTAAGCAAATAGAATTGTATCTGCATGTGTCCTTAAAAGTAAGTTGTGCTGATGTTATATACATATAATACTTGTGTGCAATTATAAGGAGCTAATCCCAAGTCCATGAAGGTGTTAAGAAAACTGAAAACCATGCTTTTTCTAGAATCTATAGGTCAGAAAGGAATATGTGTGACAGTTTGGCGCTGAGATTTAGAGGTGAAGAGCAGACAATTTTGACATTCTAAAGAAAACATTAGACTAACTTATTGTACATGTACATTATTTTTGTCTGCAGTGGACATGTGCAGCATGCCATGGAGCTAAAATCAGGAATTATGACATTTTTTGAAATGTAACGTATATACTTAAGAACATGACCAACCTGCTGGATCAGACCAAAGTCCTCCCTAATGTGGCATCCTGTTTCCTGTAGTAGTCGAGCAGTTGTTACTGGGAAGCCTGCAAGTAGGGTGTAAGGATCATAGCCCTGATTGCTGCTTCAGGATCATGCTGTTTTTGATATTAGAGATAATATATAGTTATCACAACTGCTGTCCATTGATGGCTATGTTCTGCCTGTGGTCATTAATAAAGAATAGCTCCAATGAATTTCCAACATTTCAGAGGGTTGAGAGAACGAGGTTTCCATGCTGATGAGAAATCTTAATTCCTGGATGCATGTCAATTCTGCACAGAGACCTCTGCTTTCAAATAACACTTATACTGCTATGTTTCAGGATGGAAAGAAACTACATATTAAAGTTTGGAGGTGATGGGATGAAATAATTGAAGTGTGCACATGATACTGGATAGCACAATATGCTCTTCAGTTGCTTTTCTTTTTTTCTTTATATTTTATTGTAGACTTGGATTCCATCTATTTATAAAATCAGTGTAAGCCTACATAAGAAATAAAGAAAATAATTTGTTAACAGCTCATTTTGCAACTGTCTTCTGAAATTTTTGATACACTCTTTTCTTCTTAAAATGACCCAGTGGGACAATAGGACAGGGTAGCCATCTGGTCCTCTTTTGACAAGTTTGTTCAGTTTTTTAGAAAATGAAAAGTGAGATTATATTCTGAATTTTCATTTCAGATGAATGGCTTGAAAAGCTATATGTAGAATAAAAGCAAGATGGCACTTGTCCTTCAGTGGCCATTGAGATCTGGGTATACCATTTGCATACCCATATATAAAATACGATGCATGCAGTTCTGTTTTGTGTAGTCATGAGGAATTTTACAAACATCACATTGTTGACATTCAGTGGACACAAAAATATGACTGTACTTCCCAACTTTGCAGTTAAATGCATTTAGACAGCCCAGAACAACTTACAGCAGAGCTCATTTTTGTAGCAGAGGCTACACTTCTTGGTGTTTGCATTTGCTGCCGTCTTTCATAGCATGGTATAATAGGACTTGGGAGCTGCAAAAAATGAACAGAGGGGCCTACCTGAATGTATAGTTGGTTCATAACCTTTTTTCTGCAACCAGGTTTTTAAACATTTCAGTTAATACAAAACTGACAAAAAAAGTCCTTAAGAAAAAAAAATGAAATTCTTCAAAATTCTTAGTATATTCCAATTCTGCCCCCAATAAATATATATCAGCATTTATGAATTATTGTCTCTATATACGTAGGTACCTGCTTAAACACTGGCTTCTTAGTGAATAAAGTTAGATAAACCTGCTCTTGCTTGCTAACCATTTTATGTTTGAAAAGGCAAAGTTAATTGCATAGAAATCGAGCTTTCTTGTTTATTTTATTTATTTATTTATATATTAAATTTATATGCTGCCCATCTCCCCTAGATGGTTGTTACCCTTAATCTCTTCAGTGTGCAGAACAATTGCTAGATCTTCCTACTGTAAGTTTATTCAAAATATTTTTGAATTTGATAGTAAAACACTGAAATAATCTGATCATTCTGCAAATGAATATAAATACACTGCCACAGCAAATGTTAGGGATATGGTTCAATAGGAAAAGTATTGAACACATGATCTCTTTCAGTGTGTAATATTACATATCAGCAGAAACATTTGTTATCACTGTAGATCTAGTTAACACTTTTGAAAATGAGCAGATGGATTTTCTCATTTGAACTAGTTTTAATTGTCTGTGGCCCAAAGATTTAAGATGTGAATCAATAACTTTTAGAAGAATTTGTATAATAACTTGGTAAACATTTACCAAAGCAAAAATAATAGTCACCCTGATCTTTTCCGTCATCTTCCTATCTTTCTCTAGCTACCAGAACCAGTCCAAATAAAGTGCCTTATGGTACTTAAACATTCCATACTTTGTAGGGTCTTCAAAAGAGAAGTATTTCTCAATTCTGGAGTAGCTTATGTGAACACACCAATTTTTCCTTTTGTCCCTTGAATTTAGTTAGGGCGGCAGTCTAAGAATGTTACCTGCTAATCTACAAATTCTAGTAGATAATAAAGGAAAATGCTCATGTTTGATTTGTGGAAAATGGGACCACATGCTATATATGCATCTTAGGTGTGAGTCACTGAGTACAATCTAAGCTACTGGATACAACATTTTCAGACTTAGATATATTTAAACCCTACCTGTGGTAGAAACTATATAACTTCTAGATGAATGGTTCTTGGGCAAATATCCTCCCTTGCAGGCCACAGGTGAAGATGGTAATCCAGAAGAATCAGTACAGGCAGAACCATTGCAATATGACCAATAGCAATGTTGCCAAACAGATCTTTACAAAAGCTAAATAAAAAGCAGGTGAAAAAGCATGTTATCTTCTCACTTTAGAACTGACATAAAAATGCACCAGGTATTTCTCTGTGTAAAAATGGAATCTGGGTCCAAGTGCCCTGCAGTACTAGTACTTTGAGAAATCTGACAGAAACAATGGGCAATGGTAGAATAGAATATACAATCATCAGCCTCTTAAGATTGCATAGACTTTGTTTTAGGTGAGCCATCCCTGCAGTAGAGAATAGGGAAATGCATTTGGGTGTTTTCTGCATACTGATGGCTCATTTATATAAACAATATTTGTATCTTCCTCCCAAGCAAATGTGTACACACTCACAACTTTTCCAAAAGTCTTTGCAAAGCATTAATCTTTAAGTTATTTCCTGAGTCCATAAACTATTAAGCTGGATGGCTCTTTCTTATGAAGGAAGAGCCTAAGCACCACTACTGAAAAGGCTCTTGTTTTACTGATAATTACTTTTATAGTTATGCTACTCTTTCTCCATTTACTTGCCTGACTCATTCAGTGCCTTTTCATACATTTCAAACTGCAAAGGAAGGAGGAGGTGAAAATCTGCAGAATCTATGCATTCACAGGAATATCTTCAAAAGATGGCTATTGCTATCCATAGATTATTGTTTCAAATTAAAAGAAGCAGATCTGATTTGGTAGTGTTAATAGATGCTTGCAGCTACAGTATCAGCACTCAGTAGATTGGAATTGTAGCATAAATGAGTTATCATACAGCTTTCAAAGAGAACATACCTTGCTGTGAAATCAGAATTTAAAATTGAGATTCAGGTGGCAGCCAGGAGAAAATTCCAAGCATGGAGTATCAGTGTTTTTTTTTGGGGGGGGGGGTGCCTTCAAGTCAGTGTTGACTCCTGGCAACTGCCTGGACTAGTCCCTGTAGTTTTCTTGGCAAGATTTCAGAAGTGGTTTGCCATTGCCTCCTTCCTAGGGCTGAGAGAGTGACTGGTCAAAGGTCCCCCAGCTGGCTTTGTTCCTAAGGCAGGACTAGAACTCACAGTCTCCCAATTTCTAGCCTGCTACCTTAACCACTATACCAAACTGGCTCTTAGTGATTTAGCACTATCTCTACTTGTAGAACCCAGATAAACAGGAGAATAAATAACATGCTTTTTTGAATTACCAATGGCTTTCATTAATTTACTTTTTCAATTGTGTCTATTGCTCTTCCTCCTAAAATTCAGTATAGCATTTTACTTTTGGGGAAAGCAGTAAGAATTTGCAACAGTCCTATTGCTTCATATATGAGTAGGCTTTCAAATTCTTTCCAATGTAAAGCTCAATTCATTGTGGCATGCTAGCTTCCCTTCCTACCTCTAGTATACAGAATTAATCATCATCAACTTTGAGCTTTAATCACATATTTAACTTTGGTTGGTTTCACCCAGCTTGCTAGGCTAAAATGTGGTTGGCTAATTTGTGGCTAAGTTTGCAAATCCAGGCAGTTGGGTTAGTAAACCATGGTTCAGTTATCTATGGTTATATTGTGCATATATTGATGACTGTTAGAGCTCTCGGACATGGAACTCTTCAATGACCTGCTGTCATGTAGGCTGCACAGGTGTGCCAGCTGTCTCACATCAGAACTGATAAAAAGAAAGGTGGCATTTCTTCCTATGGTTAGTAAAAAAAAAGAAAGCTAATTGTACTAATTTGAAAGCAATTTGTTAATAAATATGGATCTTCCAGAATTTAGTTATTTATTTAAACAATTTATATGGCCACCTATCTCACTATTGTGACTTTGGGCAGCAAGCAAGAAATTAAAGCCAGAAAACAGAACAATGCAAATAATTCAAAAGAAATGTCAGCCACAAACAATATATTGTATCATGCGACAGATATTTTTTTTAAAAAAAACATTTTACAATCAGTAAAAAACCCAACAACCATAAACAAATCAACCAGCAGGACTCACTTAACATCCTGACCCAAATGCCTGAGGGAGCATAGCTTTTGGTGAAGCTATTAATGCATTAAATATGATATGTCCCAAATTATGGAAATTATGAAAGCTTAAAAATGATTATTTTAACACTTCTCTTGCACATGAATTGCTATGCCATCTTACATATAAGAGGCCTTTCCTACAAGATGTTCATAAAGAGATCTTAATTGTAATAAGTAACAATATCAACAACAAATTTAAATCATCTGGTTAATATAAATCTTTAAGTCTGCCATTAACAATGATGGCCTGCATATGAAGAAGAGTACACATAATTAAAAACTGAGTTTGTCACTATTGTCATGTGACCAGTGCAGGATGTATCTGCCTGGTTCCTAAGTACAGCACTTGGCCACAAACATAGTGTACTTGTGTTGAAGCAAGTGAATTGGGTCCTAGTTAGCTACTGGACCTGAAGTAGCATGAGATCAGGTATCTAGCAGATTGCCTTTCATTACAGATCTGCGGAACTGCTAAAATTGTCAAAGAATTTATGTTGGCATAAATTGTGGATCATCATCCTACAGTCACTCAGAATGGCCTTTCTTGGTCATAGTATCTGCTCTTCAGAATGCTTCCCACTTGATAAGCAAGGGGCAACTATTAGTGCATTTAGAAATCTTCCTTTTGAATGGTAGAGGTGGATTTTAATTTTTTTTCTCCCATTCATTTTTAATGTATATCTTATGTGGAGTGTTTTAACATACAGTTTTATTATCATTCTTAAAAGTGATTGTAAACCGCTTTGAAATATGGTATAGGTGGCAATATATAAGTGGTTTTAATGAATGTCATGTTAAACTCAATAATATTGTTATTGAATTGGATATTCTTCTCTCATTTGAACTATCCAATACATTCTCGCTTTCAAAAAGGTGCAAATATAGACTTGTATAACATCTCTAAGGTCAATTGCATCTTGTTCCTTGTTGAAATGCAGTAGAACTATGTGGATTAATCTTTGTTACTATGTTTTCCATAAATAAAATATTTTTCTTGCAGATATAAATCACATTCAATTAGTGATCTTCAAGACATGTTGAATATGAACTGTTTGGATGTTGACTTTCTTCTATCTGGACCGGTTTATTAGTATCTATCACTGATGGACTTCAGCTTTCCTTGCTTATCATAAGCCTGGGATCTTCAGACATCCATTCATATTCCTGGATCTTTCAGTTCCAGGAATAAAATATATCACCAAATCCATTTGATGGAGAAGGTTATGAATATATCCTTCAAATCTGTTGTGACCTAATTTGTCATGTCTTTCAAGAAGACCATTTAAAAGCTATATTGGGACAAAATATGGTAGCTTCTCTGCATGGAATATTTATTGCTATTACATAGTACACAAAAATTAAAGACATGGTCCTTCCACCAACATGCTAATTAGACATAATAATAAAGGAAATTATTGAAAAGGTTCTTGTGCTAGTTGAAAAATGAAAAGTAAAAAAGCAAATGTAAAGTAAAAGTGAAAGAAATATTTTTCACTATTAAAATTTTTTACTGTGAGACTGATGGGAGTTTAGGAACTGCAGAGTACAAATGAATAAATAGAGCTGTGAGAGAGAATATCCTGAAGGATGAGTTTTGAAAGAAATAGGGAGATGAAGAGTTGCGGCCTAATGGTAAAGCATATGGTTCTAGGTTCAACTTTTGGCACTTCTAGTTAAAGAACTGTTGGTAATGGGCTTTGGAAAGACCTTAAACTGAGACCCTGGAAAGTTGTCAATGATTTAGGAGATCATTGGACTTGATACACTAATGATATACGCCCTTTCTGAAACTATACCTGTATTGGGCTTCAGTATCCCACAGGTAGACTTGGATGGGGGCTGGAAAATTATGGGGTAAATTTTGGGATTGAAGTCCACCACTTCTGGAAGGTACTAAGATGTGGAAGGTTGGAATTGATGGATTGATTAGATATTTTCTATTGCCATCTCCTTATGTCCCTTACTGATTTACAATAAAAATATGAAATCAGGGTCTTCATGAATAGGAAAGAAAGTGAGGAAGAAAAATGGTATCTACAGGGGCCATAAAGACACTGAAACCATAATTATAGGTACTTTGAATTCCATCTAGCAGAAAGGAACTAATGTAGATAAATATTCACATAGAGGAAACTAGATGGAGCAAAGTGCTTGACAGATAATGAAGATTAAAGAGTAAGCTTCCAATATTTAAACAATAGCTTAAATGTATACATTACAAGAATTAGTAAATTTGCAAATTTTTAGGAGTATCTCTGAATTTCAGACGATTTTTAAAATATCTATCTGTGGAAAATGCCTTGCTCAAAACATGAGACAGTCCTGAATCAGTATCTACAACTTTTCTCAATATGCCAGGTGTCCATATTTAAAAGCCATCCTGATAACTGAGCCCAGTTTAGAGTATCAAGATGGAAATACGTTAAATCAGAAAGGGAAAAACTGAATGGGAAAAGATGAGAACTAAGCAGAGAAAAATCATTCAAGCTGGCTAAATAAAAGGGAGACAATATTTGGATTCCAGAGCCAAAAACTGGAGGGTAGTATTATATATCTACATCTAAATATCTATA
This sequence comes from Liasis olivaceus, assembly GCA_030867105.1. Lineage (NCBI taxonomy): Eukaryota > Metazoa > Chordata > Lepidosauria > Squamata > Pythonidae > Liasis > Liasis olivaceus. The sequence goes on along the minus strand of CM061349.1, from coordinate 30,780,008 downwards.
TATAGATATATAGATATATGTATCCGCACTCAGTCATTAACGATTCTGTGGCGACTGCCTGGACAAGTCCCTGCAGTTTTCAAGGCAAGGTGTTTCGGAAGTGGTTTGCCATTGCCTCCTTCCTAGAGCAGAGCCCAGCTGGCGAGTACAGGAGGCGTGGTTTCTGTTGCTTTGCGCCTTTTTCAGGCGTGTGCGGCTTCCACATTACCGGCAACTTGGTCCCGTCTCCCATGCAAGCACCACCAGCATTTTTCTTCCCATCGGGGTGAGAGTACCCATTTAGGTTTTTGAGCTGCTGGGTTGGCAGGAGCTGGGGAGGAAGCAGGAGCTCACTCTACTGCACAAAGCTGGGCTCAAACTGCTGAAGTGTTGACCATTTCTGGCCGGCAACTTTCAGCGTCATTAAGCCGCTGCGACTTTCACACTACAGGTAGTCCTCAACTTCTGACCATTCGTTTAATGACCATTTGAAGTTATGATGGCACTGAAAAAAGTGACTTACGATCAGTCCTGGCATTTATGACCATCGCCAGTGTCCCTGTGGTCATGTGATCAAAGTTCAGGTGCTTGGAAACCGGCATGTTTTATGGTTGCAGAGTCCTGGGGTCACGTGATCTCCATTTGCAACCTTCCCAGGGGGCTTCCAACAAGCAAAGTCAATGGGGGAAGCCAGATTTGCTTAACAACTATATGATTTGCTTAATGACTGGTGATTTGCTTAACAACCATGGCAAAAAAAGGTTGTAAAATTGGGCCCCACTCACTTAACAACTGCATTGCTTAGCAACAGAAGTCCCAGTCCCAATTGTGGGGGTAAGTCGAGGACTACCTGTACTGGCTCTCCTTTAAAAAGCATTGTTGTCATTGTATCTGGAGGTGTTGCTGTTGGGAGTTTTGTAGCTGGTAAGTATCCTTAAAAACAACTTTGTTTTGCAATAGGAAAGTCATTTGTGTTTTCACTGGTTTAAATCTTAAGCTCTTGATAACCATGCAGCTGCTCTCACTTGTTATTATGTGGTACGTGTATATGTGTATTTGAATATGTAATTTTGATAGAAAACGTTTTGAAGTTGCCACTGTATATTATAACTTCTTCCTCAGAATTGTGGCAACACAGTCACCTTGGTCCATTTTAGTGATCTCAGCCCTCATGCATAGCTGAGATAGAAAGCTTTCCTCCAGTGTGGTCTCTGTTTTACACATGTACAGCCTGAAGGTGGCTTTGAAACCACAGCAAAGAAGTGGGAGAAATGGAAACTGAGACATTAGTTAAAAATAGTAGAATAGAAGAGTGTTTGGGTAATAGTCTTCATGTAGTCTCAGCCTTTCCAAAAATGGCTTTTAATCAATACTATAGTATAATTATAGAAGGCCATTCAATTTTTTTTTTAAAGTTGTAAGCCTGGCATGTGGAGATTTCTGATGTTTTTACTTTTTTACTGAACTAATACTCAGACCAAGAATTCTTTTACAATAACAGAATCTTCTGACTTTCCCCATCCCATCCCATCCCATCCATAAGCTAAGTGAGAAAAATAAAGTCATTTGGTTATTGCTTTTGTACTGCTAGAAGTTCAAAATCAGTGTTAACCTTCTTCAGATTATTCATGTAGACATGTTACAAAAGGAAAAAAGAGGGACTGTAGATATCCTGAAATTTAGCGGTAGGTCCTCAACTGATTTCTTCACAAATAAACCTGCTGCTGTTTTATTGTACACTTTAAAATTATGAAGCTTGTATGCTTAGGTCTGTTTTTTACAATGTTGGTGCTCTGTAGTTCTGTAGAGCCCCAACTCCTAGAATTATCAGCAGTGGAAGAAGCCCAGGTTTGGGGAGACTGGCTTATTTGTAGAAGTACCAGTACCACTGTTTGCATTATGAAAGCTTAATGTTACAAACCTGTATTTTTAGAGTCTAGTCTTTAATGAGTTAGTATTTGCATGGGTTTAGTCAATTCAGATTGCAAGTGATTACTCTTCTGTTATTCTTCTTCCAAATGGTCTCTGCATGGAATAAATTGACAAGGGATAAAAGTGGGTTGGAAAGATCTATATTCTGACTGAATATAACCCAAACAGATTTGGTAGTTTTGTGAAAATTAGGCCTAAAGATGCATTCACTTTAATAGTGATAGGGATCTCCAGAAATTTCCTGGAATTAGTTTTGGTAAGAATTAGTAGAAAATATATTAAAGGCTCAGTTCTGATAGGATCCAAAAATTTGAGCAAGGGGTTAGGCTAATAAGAGCTTTCTTTAACATAGCCAAATAGTTCGTTGTTATTTGCTGAGTATTAGGATTTGCAGAATAGGAAGGCAATTTAGGTATAAGACAGCAAGGGTTTCTAAATGTATAGGCTGTTGTGACCATTTGCAAAAAGCAAAATCTTCACATGTAACCTATTCTAAGGCTAGATGGTGAACAGTTTAGTTTTCTCTGTTTTATGATGTTATCTTGTGTCAAACAAAGCAGCATTTTAGAAGCTATATAGAGAGTTCTTTGCCACCCTTCTTAATTAAAAGTCTAGTTCGGCCTTCCTCAACCTGATGCCCTCCAAATGCATGGACCAATTCCTAGAATGTTTAGCAATGGCTATTCTGACTGGGAAATTATAGGAATTGAAGGCAATATATCAGGAGGATGTCCAAGTTGGGTAAGGCTGATCTAGCTCTTTATGAGAATTAGAAAATGGTGAGGCTGCAAATGTCATTTTTATAACATAGAAGGCAGAGGTATGGTGACACCTGCATCCTTATATGAGGATGTGTTAGGAAATGAGAAGGCCATTTCATTACTAAGGATATTTCATTACACAAGTGCCAAATTATGACTTTCTTATCTATAGTATGAATTTGACAGTGAAAAATACAAAGACCTAAAAAAAAAATATAAATGCAAAAGTTATAAAACAATATTAACCAGCTTAGCCTATTGATGCAGAAAATGCATTATTTGATAATTTTGTAAAATCATAGTTCTTCATTCCAGTTTTTCAAAACCAAAATTAACTTGAAGCTGGTTGTTCCAAAACCATTTATCTTCCACTACATGGACCTTTAAATCAGTGTTTTGAGCTGGAATTCTTGTGTTCAGTATCAAAGCCAGATGCTTGATACACACAATGCAAATAACACACACATGCCTGACCAATATAGAGATTAAGTTACAAGGTTCAGTGTTTGTTTTTTGTTCACTATTAGCTACCTTGAATATTTGGTGAAAGTGTGGAACATAAATTTAAGGAAAAAATCCTAAATCACTTGAAACAGTTAAGGATATTAAGAATTAAAGTAGGCAAGGACATTAAAAAGGGAGAGGAACCAAAACTATTAAAATCATTAAAAGCTCATGAGGCTGGATTTCTATGAGAACAGCATCTATCTGGAACAAACCTGAAATGAAGTTACATAGTCTGTGGAGCTAAGGCCCCTGTTTGAGAAATTATCTGAATATAGAAACACTATATTCATATTTTATCATGAATCTGAATAGATATGTGATCTCACACAATCATGGCAACTATCCTAGTGAGTTGCCATTCTTAGACCTTGAGCTTCCTAGCTTGAAGCCATAGACTTCATGGAATAGGATAAGTTCATAAATGTAGAACATGAGAAGCTTTCTTACTCCAGGTTAAACTGTTTGTTCCACTATCGCAGTATTGTGTACTCTGATGAACAGCAGCTGTTTGAGATTCCTATCAAGGAAAATCTTTCTGATTAGCCACTGCTTGGCCTTTTTTTTTTACTGGAAATGCCAGAGATTAATCCTAAACCCTTTTGCGAGCATAGCAAATGCTTTACCTTCATTTGACCTGAATTTTGTGTTTGAAGATACTAATTGTTCCATTGAAAGCTGAAAGTTATTCTGGGAAGGCAAATTTTAGAGGCAGTGCCTGGAAACAATTTATTTATTCTGTTCTTTAACTATGTGTCCCACCTTTCAAAACAAGTTTGCATTTTATCAAAAAAATTTTTCAACCAATAACTGAACATGTTTAAAGTAGCATAAAAACATTCAGTCAGACCAAAACTTAGAGATATGATAGAAATACAGTTCATCATTTCACTCCACTAAAGTGGATTGAAATAAAAGTTTACTTAAAATAAGTGGGAGTCAAAGATACTACTTCTTTAAATGGTGCCACCACTGAAAATGCTTTGTTCCTTGCAAATCTAATTTATCTTAAAATAAGAGCAGATTTTCTGTGATTAATGGTAAAGCCTAGAAAATTCTTATGAAATAAAGTGACCCTTTGAGGAATCTGGTCCTAAATCTTGGTAAACTCAAAGCACTGAGGAAAAAAAAAATGTGGTACTGTGGTTTTGGTACCAGTCACCAGTGAAAAGAATTGGAAAGTAAATGGGAAGGAGGGAATGACTCTTTAGCAAGCTGTTCAAATGGAATTCTGTTTGGAACTTTGGAGAACGTGTCCTGCTTAATGCCATTAACCAAAGCTTGCATTGATACAGAAGAATATATTTATAAAAATTATTTGGGTTGGAAAAACATAATATAGAATTGGAGCAAATTTATTCTAGATTTTTTTGCATTATTTTTCTCGAAGTAGATTCACAAGAGAGTCAGTCTGGTGAGTAGTTAAGGTACTAGGCCAAAAACGGGGAGACCATGAGTTCTAGTCCCACCTTAATCTAGGTGCAACAAATCCTTAAAACTCTTTTAAATAAAATAAAACAGATTCCTCACAGAAGAGCAAAATCATTTGTGCTGTCTCTATTTACAAGGATTTATTCCCTGGAATCACCCATCTTGCACTCAAGGGGAGATCTGAGTAATAATTAGAGCTAAAGCTCCAAACACACTGAATGTGAGCTCTTTAGAGTCTATTGTCATCAAGTGGAATATATGTTGACCCTAAACCAGTGTCAGTTGTCCTAATTGCTGGCAAATTGATCAGCCTGTTGGTCCTGATGCATTGTCTTTCATCTATGCTGACAACTTGGCACTTACTGCTCAGGGAGCCAACTTCGAGGAGGTGTAAGTTAGGCTTACTCTGGCCCTTAAGAATATGTCAGAATACTGTAACAAGAATGGACTAAAACCTAATCCATCAAAAACTAATGACTGTGCATTCCATCTTAAAAACAGGCAGGCCAGACGTAGGCTTGATATTATCTGGGATGGAGTGAGACACCTTGTTACCTTGGCGTTACATTAGATCGAACATTAACCTTTAAAAGACATTGTTGCAATTTAAAGCAAAAGATCTCCACCCGTAATAATCTCCTCAGAAAGTTGGGTGGAACTACTTGAGGGTGCCCATCCTATTACTCTACCAATGGCTGCCCTTGCATTGTGTTACTTGGCAGCAGAGTACGCCTGCCCTGTTTGGGGCCAGTCTGCATGTTCTATACATGTGGATCTAAGTGTATAACTTTGTGATACATGTCATATTGTTACTGGATGTTTGCGCCCCACTCCACTTGATAAACTGTATATCTTGGTGGGAATAGCCCCACCAGGTGTTAGGAAGAGCATGGCACAAGACGTGGAATATGGAAAGGTGTTACATGATCTGGCACACCCATTATTTGGCCAAGTACCTCCCACAAAAAGATTGAAATCAAGGAGGAGCTTTTTAGATTGCGCTGAGGAGATTGCTACCACACCTCAAACAGAACGATTAAAAAGATGGAAATCCCAAGCAAAACATCTTTACGATTGGATAGAACCGCTTGAGGAGTTGCCTGGAGGTTTGGAAGAGGAGTGGACGGTTTGGAGATGTTTAAATAGACTGCGCACTGGCTTGGGTAGAACTAAAGATCAAATGGAAAAATGGGGGTTTCTTCCTGAGGACAAGGATATTTATTGTGAATGTGGCGCTATTCAAACAATGATCCATCTTTTGCAGTGCCCCTTGGGACCGACATGCACACAGAATGACTTGCTGATTGGAAATACCTTTGCCATCAACATGGCCTGGCATTGGGCAAGAATTATATAAATCTATATTTTTATTAAAGTTTTTAATTTTTTAAAATTTAGATTAATAATTTTCTCCCTTCCAGTTCCTGCATTTCTGACACGAGATGAGACGAGCTGGCAAATTTTAAAACTGGATTAGTAAATTAATCAGAATCTTTATTTTTTGTGGGGGAAGCGTTTATGTTGATTTTTATGTGTTAAATGAAATACCTTGTAAAGATTTATTTTTATTTAAATCTATTTGTATGGCTGTCCATCTTATAAATACAATTCTAGGTATTTATAATAAATACCTAAGAGGACAAAGATTAAAAAATGCAATACAAAATTGATTAATCGGTTGCAGCTATTGATCAATTACTTTCTTAGAGGACAGTCCTAAATAAAACAAACTTAACAGAAATAATTGATTATTACTATGAATTTGTTACTTGCAGGTCATGCTAGATTAACCTTATCTGTCTTTTTTGGTGATCTCATGATGCAGCATAGGAATGCCATGCATATAATACATCTTCATTTGAGCAAAGCAGTGAATATATGTTTGATGAATGATATAAAATTTAGGATAGAAAATATTATTGTTAGATGGTTCAACAGCTGGTAAAGTAAGTACACTTAGCAACTGCTTATTCTAATGGGAATCTGAAGAACACCAAAGACCTCTATTTTGAGCTCCGTACTGTTCAGCATTTTTATAGGTAATTTAGATGATGGGGTAGAGGTGTAGATTCGCTTATCAGATTTGAAGATAGGAGAGATTGCTGCTACCATAGAGTATCTTAAAAGGCTGGGATATTGGATTGAAACTGGGAGAAGCCTGTCTTGGGAAAGAAGTACAGGAAAACAGTTTAAATACCTTAATCAGTTACAGATTGAACAGTGTGTTGTGATGATTGAAAAAGTGAATGCCGTCTTAAGCTTTATGAACAAAAATGTCAGGATCATTTGAAATCAGTTTTTGTCTGTATTAAGGCAATAGTGCATTGCCAGTTGATAAAGTGAAGTGTTCAGAAAAGAGTAACTAGGAAAGGAAGGAATCTAGAAAACCAAGCTTACAAAGATTTATTGGAAAAAATGATCATAATTACCTTGCAGAAAATATAATTAAGAAAAGACATGACATAGGTCTCCATATATCTGAAAAGTTGTCATGCTGAAGATGCAATAAATTAGATTTCACCCAGAAAGAAGGAAAAAATTCATAATTGTGAGAACTAGTAGGAAGTGGAGCAGAAGGGTTATACTTCACTACACATATTTAAGCAGATGCTATAGCAGTATTGTACATTGAGATAATAGTTGAACAAGATGTTCTCTAAGATTCTATCTTATATTTCTCTAAAAAGATTACTAAATCAGGTGAAAAGTTCATCTTAATCCAACATTTAGTACCCACTAGTGATCACTAGATGCTTCTGGTATCCATCTGCCAAACATATTACTGTTCAGAAGATATAATTTCTTTGGAATATGAAAGTTCTATGTAGCCATTGGCTATTGATGAACTTACCTTCCCCCAATTTGTCTAAATCAAAATCACAAAATTTAGCATGTATTTTGTGGTAATTATAACTTGCAGAATAATGATGATAATGAATATTATACAAAGTGTTTAATTTCATTAGAGTATCCTGAGTTCCAGCATTACAGGAGAAAGGAAACTTGTTTTCTGTCTACTTTCCCCATAGTACGTGCAGTCAGTATACACATTGGTTAAAGCCGCACTAGAACTGGGAAAATCCAGGTTCAAATCTTCATTCAGCCATGAAACTTCTTGGATGACCTTGAACATGTCACCAGTGTTTTGCTTCACAAGATCTTTTTAATTCCCCCAAAGGGGGGAGGAGAATAATAATAATAATAATAATAATAATAATAATAATTATTATTATTATTATTATTATTATTATTATTATTTTAAATTTATTATAGCTGCCCACTCCCATAGATTCTGGGTGGCTTACAGATACAGAACAATAAAAACAGTTAAAAATGTGCTTTTTAACTGCAGTTAAGCAGGAATCCTGAATGTGTGTCCCATCACAATCTTAATGACCCTCTTCTCAATCTTTGGATTTTACTATCCTGAAGTCTAGGTCCTAATATATTTGGAGGACTGCAGTTTCTTTTCCATCACAGTGATAATGTGATGTGAAATAAGTGGAAAAGAAGATGCTTTTCTTCTATAATGCTAAAACTTGGAGTCATCAAATGAACTGAATGGTGGAAGTTAAGAGATAGACAAACTATGCCAATGAGAAGTATGGAAAAGGATAATTGTTGGATAAATAATATGAAAGTCAATTAAGAGTCCAAAATATGCATATAAAGGAATGACAGATGCAAATAATGAAATTGTGAGGAGCAAAATGTGTAGGCGTGATTTGTAATGGAGTAGGAGGATGGGTGGGGAAGATGTTGTTGAACCCATCAATTCTGAGCTGCTGTCCATGTTTAGATAGAGAAAGCTATGCTTGGGTTGGGGTTGATGGTGGCCTTAAGGTGGAGGATGGAGCCTATTTGCTATTGCCTGATTTCAATTGTCACACATTGGTTTGAGAACTTCCATATGGGAATGTTCTTGGTCAGAAACAGAAAGCTAATTTTCTAGATCAGAAAATTGTAGACTTTAAACACTTTGGGAGAGCCTATTGGTGTAGTGGTTTAAGGCACAAGGCTAGAAAATGAGATAGTGAGTTCTAGTCCTGCCTTAGGCACAAAAGCCATCTGGGTGATTTTGGGTTAGTCACTCACACTCTCAATTCAAAGAAGAAGGCAATGGCAAACCGCCTCCAAAAAACTTGCCAAGAAAACTGCATGAATTTGTCCAGGCATCACCAGGAGTCAAGAATAACGCAATCCTTAACACTGCTGAGCAAGTCTTTACATATAAGATCTTTTTCCTTGCAATCAGAATACAAGCAAGAAACTGAAGCTACTTGTTGGGTTTCCATTTCCATTCAGTACAGATAACCACCCAACAAGTCCTATTGTGTGTAGATTTTTACAATTTTTACAATCTTGACAAATTACCAGTTCCCAGAGATTATAGTCAGTGATTGTGTAATCACTTCTGCTAGCTCCTTTAGTACCTGGAGACTTAAGTTCATTCAAATTATCTAAGAATTTTTTTACTCTCTCCTTGTCTATCCTGAGCTACAGCTCTCTCTTTCTATTAGCAGCACAGCAATGCGTAGCTAGTGCTTTGTTTCCTTTCAGAGAGAAGACAGATTAAAATAAAAATTAAGACATTCTATTTTCTCACGATATCTTGATTCACAAAATTTTTCATCCTTCTTAGATACCTTTCTCCTTCAGGATTTCAAGTCATTAGATCTGACCTATTTTCCATCTGAGTTCATCAAAATCTGCTCTTCTGAAGTCCAGTATACTCCAGTTTAACTTTTCCCTATCCTTCCCTTTTATATAATGAACACAAGGATAACAGGTCCCAAGTTCCTAGTCACCTTCACTTCTTCAACTTGTTCCTTTCTGTTGGTAAGGGTTAGGACCTGGATAGGAGACCCCTTGTTTGTTTTTCCACCTTGTGACAAATGAAGTTGTTAGTGAGAGAGACAAGAATTTGTTGGACCTCTCAGTCTTGGCAAAGTCACATTCCCAGCAAATGTCATGATAATTGAAATTCCCCCATTATCACTATTGCATGCCTCTTTGAAAGGCTGGTAATCTGATACAGAAATATTCCATCTGTATCTTCTGCCTGCTCCTGTAGTCTATAATAATCTCCCATAGCAGTATTACTTTCGTTTCTCTCCTTTTATTCTTACCCAGATACTTTCAATAGGATTTCTATGCTCTGATTCCTAAATTTCTGTGCAAGGATATTTTTTTTCTTTACATACAGTGCAACATCCTCATGCTTTCTCTTGAGTCTGTTACTTTTAAATTGTAGCCTCCCAGTGTGGGATGCCAATCATGAGTATCATCTCATAAAGTTTTACTGATGCCTATCACATTCTGAGATAGGATCTCTAGTTTCCCTGTTTATTTCCTGTAATCTGTGCACTGATATAGGTTTTAGTCACATCTCACCTGCACCACACCCCCACGCACCCTCTCTGACCAGCGCCGCACCCTTGCACACCCTCCTGGACCCTTGCCACACCCCTTCACACCCTCCCTGACCCGTACCTCTTATGTACCCCCTCAGACTCTCATGCACCCTCCCTGACCCTTGCTGCACCTCTCGCGCACCCCCTCACATCCTTGTGCACCCTCACCAACCTTTGCTTACTCTGACCCATACTATGCCTCTTGCGCATCCCCTCGCACCCTTTCTGACCCTTGCTGTGCCTCCCCCATGCCCCCCCAACTCCCTCCCTCACCTGGCAACAGCCACTTACCTGCCTGCCAGCCTGAGACTTGCAACTTCCTGCTGGCTTCCTCGCTGACTTTGGTTGTGGGAAGCCAGCAGGAAGTTGCCTTGCCTAACGACCATGGGACTCAGTTAACAATGGCAACTGGGACTGCAGGGATTGCTGTTGCTAAGCAATGCAGTTGCACTTTACGACCACATAGCTCAGTGACTGAAATTCTGGCCCGAATTGCTGTCATAAGTCGAGGACTACCTGTAAGGACACAAGCGTTCACTTCCAGCAGGTATGGTTTGGTTTCTCTTCAGGCAGAGGAACATATAGAGCACACAGCTTGCAGAATACCTTGAAACTTCCTTAATTCTACATGCTGCTTGGAGCTCCCTCTCACACTTCTTCTGCCAAATTCCCACAAGAAACTCCCTTACTTGCTCCCCTGTTTGCTCACTCAGTGAGCTTGCTCTCTCAGGAACTGGCTTCCTTATATGGCCCCTAAAACTGTGTCAGCTAGGTTAGCAGCAAGCAGTACTCCACTCATACACAGTGCACAATCAGCAGCCCTCAGAAAATAGCCAGCCAGTAGCAATCAGTCACCAATTGCCTTCCCCTCTCTTCCGTCTCCTCAGTTCAACTCTGTTTTAGAGCTCTGCTTTTTTTCTCTCCTTGTTTGTTCACTCTGGAATGTAATAATCTTTATGCACTTGATAAAGAATATTCACTGAATCACATAAAGCAAAGACACTAGGGGCAAGAGAAAAGACATATATTGTCATGTATGCTGCACCACTGGAAGACGTGAAAGACCAGGTTGGGACAGATTATCATGGAGAAAATCTATGTGGTCACTAAGAGTCAACACCAATTTAATGGCACATAATTAACCAATACTGGTGCAGATGTTCATGGTTGGTGTCAATCAAGGGATGATGAGTTTTCAGGCTAAATGGCCATAGTTTGGTTTTCTGGTGTCAAAAGGGTAGATTTTGGTTAAAAGTTAGGACTGTTTCACAGTGAAACAAAATGCTTTGGAAGATTGGTTTATCTATATCAGAGGTGGGCAACATTTTATTGGTTTGGGGACACATAGACATTTGTGGGAAGATTAATGCAGCAGTGTGTGGGCAAAAATGTAAAGTAGTTGGGATTATGTTATAGTCAGATTTTTGGGGGCAGCGGAGGATTTTTTATTTTTGCTTTTTAACTTTGGGGCTTATTTTAGAGTTTAAGATTGCTGCTAAATTTTCAGCAAATTTAATTAGAGGGCACTCAGTTCAGATTAAGTTACCCATCTTTGTTTCAGATGGGTTTCCTGAATTGTACAAGAATTGGACAAGAAGATGTATATGGGGAGGAGGGGGCTATGTAGATGGAACTGTGAGAAGGAAGTGGAAGAGGAGTACCATTTAGGTGACAGCTGCCCAGGTATGAGAGCCATGGGAAGTAAGTAGCTCAATTAACTCACTGTAAGTCTGGCCGGGATTTATTCTTAACAGCTTTCAAGGTTATGTTTTACCCCAGACTATCATTAAATGCCTTTCTGAAATCCATATAGTTTTTGCTGCTTTGGTTTGCCAGCTACATGGGGCTTGACAAAAGGGGACATGGCCACATCATCCATCAACATCCTTATTTCAAAGGGTTTTTTTTAGTTTTGGAATAATGTGTGCTTATTTTAGGGCAGTGTTGTCCAAACTTGGCCACTTTAAGATGAGTGGACTTCAACTCCCAGAATTCTCCAGCCAGCTGGAGAACCATGCTGGCTGGAGAATTCTGGGAGTTGAAGTCCACTCATCTTAAAGTGGCCAAGTTTGGACAACACTGTTTTAGGGCATACACTGCAGTTTTCATGTGCTTTTTGGCTGAAAATGTTAGAAACGTGCCGTTAATTTTAAGCAGTTATGATCAAGGGCCTCAGAAAGGAGGCTCAAGGACTTTGTGCACCCTACCCCAGCTTATAAGATCTGCTCCAGTACCATGATTCTGATGTTCAGCAACAGCATCTCTTCCTAGCCATTCTGGAGAAGGTGGATACGATAAAGTATATGGATTCTGTATATGGGTGCTGTATTTGATGATACAGGTAGTCCTTGCTTAATTACCTTAATTGGGACCAGAATTTCCATAGCTAAGTGAAGGGGTCATTAGGCAAAACATCACATGACTGCACTGCTTAGCGACGGTAATTAGGCAACGACCACACCGTCGTTAGACGAGGACCTCATACCTCTCTTGTCCTGCTGCGCTCACCTCTGCTTCAACTCCTCCCACCCACTTCTCTCCTCCCCCTCCCATCTCTGCCCTTTTGGCCATCTTGCATTCCACTGTCACCGCCTGCCCCTGCCCCCCCAACTGACCTTCTCAATCTTCCTCCTGCTGCTGCTGACGAGGTGTGCCTGGCCAAGACAGCTGCTGGCCACTTGCAAGGCCACGCAAAGGATCAGCAGCTGCCTCAGCCAGGTGCACCTCGTCAGCAGCAAGAGGAAGAAGATGGCAAAGGTCAGCAGGGGCCAGCAGGGGTGGTGGAAAGGGCAGAGATGGGGGGAGATAGGTGCAGGGAGTTGAAGCACACACTGTGGTCATAAATGCAGGTGGGCTGCCAAGTGCTCAAATTTTGATCATGTGACCGTGAGGGTGCTGCAATGGCTGTAACTTCAAGGACCAGTCATAACTACTATTTGTTCAGTGCCTTCCTAACTTTGAATGGCCTCTGAATGAATAATCATTAAGCAAGGATTACCTGTAATTCAATGTTCCTTTTTAGTTTGTAATGTACAATACAAGGGAAATACTACCAGTAATTTAGTATTTCTTCGATTTTTGTCCACCTGCATTAGGATAAATTGTCCTGTGAAATAAAAGAAATCACTCCTGAACATCTGCTTTTTAAAGACTACTAGACAACCCTGTGACCTGTTGGTTCATCCTTTGAGAGAAAGGTAATGCAGTCTGATGTGACCAGAACAAACATTAAATTTTAGGCTGACCATATTTATTTTACCCCAATGCTGGATGGTCCTGTGATCATCTAAGAAGAGTATATATCATAAACAGAAAAATAATTGTGGTGGCAAGCAAACTTCAATAATAAATCAATATTTACTTATCTAAACAGATAAACAGCAACTTTGTGAATAAAACTGGCCTGAACATCATGGAAATTTCAATTCCACAGGAGTAATGGGTCCCAGATTTTTCATGCATTCTTTAAGTTAGCGGATTTTAGGTATCTTGATTCAAAAATTATTGTAGTATAACTTGATGGTACAAACAGACAAACAGGTAAACACAATGAGAGTTTTAGTAGTATATAGATTGTCTTCCAAGATATACGCTGTTCCTCAACTGTTATATTATTTCGATAGTTTATTTTTCAGTTCATCATTGTTGTGCTTCTATGAGTCAACAGCAAACTATGGTCTGCTGCTCTTAAAGCCTAAGATCTTACTACTTTTTGATGAACTGTCCACAACATGGAGAAGCTGAGAGGGCAGTGAGAATACAAATGTTTTCAAGAGTGGTTTATTTTTCTTTTTTTAATTTATATTTATTGAGGATTTGACATAAAGTAAAAGACAAATCTGAAGAAAAATATAGAAAAGAAAGAAAAAAGGAAGAGGTGCAAGAAAAGAAAGAAAAAGAACAAAACTAAAGTTATGAAATACAATGACTTCCGACCTTCTCTTCAACGGCTATTAACAAACCTATCATCTCCCCTCCCTCTGAACTCTGCCAGATGTCTCTTCAACCCCTTCTTTAATTCTCATCTGTTTCAATCATTAAATCCATAAATCATCACTTCACTTTTTTCTTCTTTTAGCAAAAAGTCTGTAAGATGGGTTTATTTTTCAATGAGCAGCACAGCTTCTAGAATTGAAATCTGAAGAATCCCGATAGTTCACTCAGTGTATACCTGAGGAGAAACTTAAGTTTGAAATCATGAGCTGAAAAACTGCATACTTCGACATTTTCACCTTTTTGAATATATACCAGTGCCTAATAAGAAATTTATATCTTAATGACAAATTAGTATTTATATTCAAAATTAAATAGTTCATGTACATATATGATTTGCATTTACGGTCTTTCGGAGTTGACCCAGAAGTATAAGAAAAAAGGAAAGAAGAAAGGGAAGCATCAGAGTTATGAAGTATAGAAGCAAGAAATACCAGTATCTGAACAAGAGAATAGTTTTAACACTTCTGCAAGCAAGGGTTTAAAAAGCTAAGCAACTTTAGGTTGTGAACCTGATATGTAACTAAGGAGTAATCACTTTCAAGTGTTTCCAAAGCTCCATCACTGTATCGATTTTTTGCCTTTGGGGCTTGGTTTAATTACTTATGCTTATTAACAGGAAGTTAAAATAAGGTTCACCAGTTTTTCTCCCAGCAGGAGATCCCTGACTATTGAAGCTTCCAACCTTAATAATGGGACCAGTTCTCCAACCAGCTCCAATCCATTCAAAATGCAGACTGGGGTCTTGCATCTTGCTTTGCCATTTTCTTTTAATGCATAGCTTTATTCCATACACACTGGAAAATCCCAGTAGAATTATTTCATTTCAATGTACTGCAGAATGCTGATCTTCTCTGTGTATATGGCTTCTTTCCTTTTTGCAGTAAAACAGGTAATCCGGCCATATCATGTCTGTAAACTTCTGCTTTAATCAAATGCCTTTAATTGTTTAAAGAGTCAAGATTTATTGCTATGTTTGGAGTGAAGCTTGACTCTCACAGTGTCAGGTTCAATATGTTTTGGCCTTCCTATTACATTTAGAACAAGATGATTTCACAGTCTCTTGCCTAAAATTATACTTCAACCTATCACTTCCTCTTCTCCTTGCTGCGGGAGGGGGAACTCCCTTTTTTCTAACCAACTGATAAAATATTTCATGAAGGGCCTGGCATATCTCTATCCATCAGCATCTCTACCACTTCTAGTTTGGAGTCTGTCCTTTGTTCTCTCCATGGTAATGATGAAGCACTTTTTGTCCATGGTGACCACCCCATTCACTTCCTATCATGGAAAACAACTTTAGCTCACTGGGTAGGAGAGCTATGTATAGTACCTTGCAAAAATATTCTCTTTATCTTTCATAAGTATAAGATAAATTTTTCATTCAGTCATCCTCATTCTTCCAAATTCTGCCTCTGTTTTTCACTTGAGTCAGGTCATTATAGTTCAAAACATAACTAAAGTTTGCAGCATCTCTCTTCAATGATTGTCTAAATGGATAACAGTAACTATTAAGCATTATTATGCATTGGCTAAGAAGCTGTGCCCCCTTCTACTAGGGGGACAGTAGCATCTGCAGCTTTTCTTCAAGGAATCCCTTTACTGGTACTATGGTGGGCAGCAATAGGGACATAGTCTTCCACCTTCATCCCATGCTACAGACTTGACTTCCACTTTCAGAGAGATGCCATTTTTGGAAGAGCAGTCCTTTCTTTTGTTATTTTATGACAATCAGACCTTCTTCCAGGTAATTGGTTACTCACCAATATGTGTGAATCACAGAGACTACACTGAAGATGTGTAACTAGAATTTACACTTTAGGTGTTGATTTGTGAATTTGCCCAACCCACTCTCATATCCCACTTTGTATCAGGTTACTTCACTGTTCCTCCTCATATCTACTGTGTCAGTCTCAGAAACTGAAGAGATTCAGCAAAAACCTTGTCTTGATGCATGCTATGCTATGCTCAAAGGACAGGATTCCCACCAAAGAATTCTCTCATCTCTAGAAGGTTTCAAACAGGCCTCTTCACAGGTGCATAATCCATATGTGTGAATTGTAGAACTTCAACTCACAGTAAATAACTAGTATTTTCATACACCATCATACATATTATGCATATGATCACGAACAGTCATGTTTAGTATATAAATACTCAACTTGCTGTTCCAGAGCTCACAGTATTTTCTGTGTGATTAAAATACACTTATCATCTAGGTAGTTTGCAGAGCCCAGTTCAGTGGTTAAATGCATGTGATGCACCTTAGATGTGGTGGAATTATAACCAATCAACCAACATGACCATGCAAAATGACATGCAGAAATCCAATAAAGTTGGGGGGGAGGCAGGTAAGAATTGTTGATAAATGCTTGGTTTTCATGGCATTAGTTCTGCCCTGAGATACTGTTATCAAAATATGGAACAATGCAGCTTCATTATAATGACTAGGGGTTCTGTCTTCATCAGTCATTTCTTGTTTGTCATAACAGTAGAGTTACCAGATCTGGACTGCAAAAATCCAGATGATTACTAGCTGGCAGCAAAGAGACAAAAACCTCTAACTTTTTGCTACCATCTTGCTGGCTGGATTTTTACAACCCAGATTTGGTAGTTACAATAACACCACATTCTTATCTTATTCATCCTGTTAGTCTTTTCAGTAAGTAAGCAGTGAGAGATAAATTTTTCAGACTCTGGGCATCATATAGGGAAATAGAAGCAAAGCAGTATCAGATCAAAATTACAGAATCCCAGTACAATAAAATAAATGAAGCTCTTAGAATATATTGCAGAGTCGTCCCAAATTGCATTCGTCTGAGCCCTACAATGTTCTAAGCTAAGGTTCATAATAGGCAACCTTTGTACAGTAATAGCTTCTGCTTCCTGATTTGAGAAAGCTTGTGGTAGGAATACATCCATGTTATCTTTTTGGGATTTGACTGTAGCCTGGAAAGTCAGGGAAGCCGTGGGTTGCTGGAGAGGAGATTATACAATGAAAGACATTTCTTCCTTTCCTGTGTCTGTGGTGCTGCTTTTCACTGAAGCAGAATCAGTGGTAGAATTGTTTACTATGGGTGGATCTGCTTTGTAGACCAATTATTATGTTGCTCAAGTGGAGGTTAAAGGTTGGTCTTTACCATTTCTGTATGTATGTGTACAACCCATCATTCCAGGAAAGTCATGTTCCAGAGAATCTCAGAATCTTCTGTTCCTCTTACACATCATGTTGGTCTACCTGTTCCATGGATAGTTTGGTGGTTTTCTAGATATTAGTCCTCTGAGCAGGAACTGGGATTTTCTAGAACACCATAAACCCATGTGGAAGGATTAACTTCTGGAAGATGTACTCTTGTTCTCCTGTCAGTTTATTAGGTTTAACTGTCTGGCTAGCCAAATAAATAGGCATGTAGCAAAGTCAGAAAGCTTCCTTTGACTATTTCTTAACTAACATAAATGCAAGAATCTCAGTTCCATGAGAATTCCACTAAATATTTCCTTGTTGAGAGACAAACAAAATTCTCTTCCATCAGATGAATGAAAATGGTTAAAAAAAAACTGAAGAAAATGTTGATATAATTCATGCTTAAAGAATGAGCTGTGTTTTTCTCTGGTGTGTCTTATATAGATATTTGAAACTCAAAGATTGATTTGGAGATATAGCATCTTTCTGCTAGATCAGACTAATGACATATATCTGACTGCATGGATTAACCTGCCTCTTGCTTTCTTTTCATGTTTGAGGGTTTTTTTCCAAATGTATATTGTGTTTGAGAATGCTTGTTTAGTCCTTGCTAAATAATTAAGCATCTTCATCATATATCTCTTATATACGCACAGAGAATATTCCTCCACTGATCAAGTGCTCTCCCTTTCTCCCTGCCCTTGGCTACCTGTTCATATGATATTCTGTTCTATTGGATATGATGTTCTTTTTGAAGAACAGATAAGATAAATGTAATAACATGCATTTTTAGAGCTGTTCTTTAAACTGGCTATGTTTAATCCAACTCTTTTAAGGCTGTCCACCTGAACTCCTGGAGTGTGCAGGATAATGTCTTTTGTGGATGGATTTTTTCTTATTTAATTTAGCTAATCAAGATTGAACATCCATCAAGTGCCAGTTTCTAATCCCAGTAATGTTTTATGGTGTCAGAGAGCCTCTTCACATTCTTTTTTTAGAAAAGCAAATTCATAGTGATGCTTATTGTTCAACAGCATGACAGGGAAAAGAAAATCCAGGAATTACAGCATTTTTCTTAAATTGTTCTTCACCCTTCTTACAATGCATGCAAGCCAGTTAAGTTCCAATTAAGTTTCTGTAAGCATTTTTAGCTACTTTGAAAGGGAATGTGACTTCAAAACTGCTTCTGTGTACCCACTCAGACTTAAATAGCATGTTCAGTGTGAAAATTCAACGTTCTCGTTATTTTTTAAATTTAAATGCTATTTAAAGAATATTAGTAATGTAGAAGTAATATGCAAAAGTAAGTTACAAGGAAACAGAATGAGATCCAAGAAGCAAAGCTGCAATTTTGTTTAATATTTGGTTTTATGTACTGAATTTGACTTGAGCATTGATTGGCAGCATAGCTCTGATGAAAATTCCTGTAAATAGTAAAGCGTGTTGTGCTGCTAGGTTGTATATTTGGAGTTGGCTGTTCAACACTGAATTGGCGGCAAACTGATCCCTTTTTCCCATTATTGCAACTGATGGTGGGGTAAATTCTTTTCACCACTTGTACATGCTTACCAAGTTGGTATATGTTCCTTATAGTTTTGCCATACTGTAAACAGCTATGTCCATCCGCCTCAAATTCTGGTATACTGAAATGCTTCTCATGCCATAAGATATATTTTAATAAGTCTCAGTATTTCATCACTTGGGGGCAGAAGAGCAAATCTATGTGTAAATTAATTGTAGTAAGTACTGTTGGTAATGAAAGTTTTGTGGTGGTTCAAGACATACTGCTACTGTTCAGCATTCATCAACCTGACACCCTTTAGCCATGTAAGTCTATAACTCCCATTATTCCCTGTCAACATGGACAGGGAAGGCTAATACCATTGGGCTGCCTTTAAAAGTTCACTCACGCTGATCATCGTCTACTTTGCAGCTTCCATATTTCACTATGACTGAATGAAATCATATTGAAATCATTCGCATTATTCTAAGATGTGGTTTTGTTAATTGTGTCTCATATAATATTGTGGCCTGGAACATATAAAGCATTAAGTCACATCCCAAAACACCATTCTGTGGCTGAGGTGAGATATTTGAATCCAGAGTGTGTTTCACATTTATAGCATTAGATAAATTTTGGGACTGCGTGAACCATTTGAAGGGGATGTTTGTGGCAATCCTGATGAGAATATCCTCTCTACATGTACATGCATTGCCTGATGAGACAAGGAGGTGAGGCCCTTGATGGCCATATCAAGCCTTCAAGAAGGCACAAGCCTTTTTTGCTTTGAGCAGTAGGTTCAAATGAGTGCACAGCTCATACTAAACTCCCATATACAAGCTTGTACGATAAGTATTGTCACAGTTACCCCTGTTTTATAGTACCAATACCAGGTAGTGGAGTTCATGCTTTGGAGCAAAGCAGAGTCATAGGCAAGTGTTTGCTTCAAACTGGGGTGTCTAAAATCTAAAAATACAGCAAAAAGCTTGTTTGAAGTAAGTAGTAATAAATTACTGCTTTTTCATTTGTAATCTATCCTGTGGTAATGAATGCTTTTCTGTAAAAGTAAAAATAGTTTTGAAAAAATAGAGAGTAGGCTATAGAGGTTCTACCCTATCCCAATAACTTCTGTTCCAACTTAATATGCAATGCCTATCGGTAAACTTCTTTGATTGTTTCTGTAAAAGCAGTTTACAATAAAGGTAGGTTCCTCAAACTGCTTGCACGCTGCCTTGATTTTATAGCCATCAAGGAAGATTGCAGTGCAATGAATGACCATTGGACAGTTTATAAACTGAAATCAGTGGTAACTCTTCCCTTCTGTCCATCTGCAAAGATGAAATAGGAAAGGAACATATGCATTTTAATTTATGAGTCAATAAGGTGCTGCCTTCATTCCATGCACTGGGGTTTTTGTGCTTTGGCTGTTTAGCTAAAAATCTTTAGCAAAATACATTTTTCTGAGTAGTTTAGTTTCTGCATGTTGGACAGCTGTGCGTTGGACTTGAATTCAGTAAGAAGTTTTCCAATTTTGTACTTTTTTCTCAACCCATTTCCTGGACTAGATTTGTTTTTTCCATTGCTTACATGCAAACTATTTGCACATTGAAGAGGTTGTTAATAATAATTATGAAATAAAAGTATTTAACACAAGTACCTCCATGTTTGCCAGCTGATATTTTTTTCTCATCTACCTTGGACATAGTTTCACAATTGGCTTTAAGGAGAAGATATAAGCTAAATTCATTCCCACTGATGAAAATAGTATAAACTGAGGCGATTGGATGTGGTTTAGATAGTTACAGGCATGAAATAACTTCTTGGAAGTTCCTCATCACCATAAAGTAACTATCTTAATAAAAATGGACCATGTAACTGGGATTTCTGGGTAACATTTATATTTGTCTATCATATATTTCATTATTTCTAAGTCAGTTTCTAGTTCTTCCTCAGTTAATGGATGAAAATCCAAGCCAATTCTCAGTGGTTCTCCTTGAGATCTATGAGACAAAGAAAATGGGTTATTGTTGGAACATACTTGCAATCTGATATCCTCCAGATACTATGGTCATCAGACAAACATGACATTGAGCTTAAGTCTTAAGAACACAGGCATTTTGGGTTGGACAACAGTATAGATTATGTACATTTGTGTGAGAGAGTTTTAATTAGAAAAGTTTCTGTGTGTATATATGTAGATATGAATCAACTTTTAAAACGGGATGCCTTATTTTAATGTGTGTTAATTTAACTATTTTATGGCCCTATAATTTTTTTTAAAAGAGGTCTTTGGGCAGTGTGTATATAAAGTCTCCTTTGAATCAAGCTTGACTCCTGATGACTTTATGGATAAATCCAAGGCCAAATTTGTGCCTGAAAATAGAACTCCAGTTCTTTATTCTGATACCTCTTTTGTTGATGCACATTTTAAATATTTAGGTTATTTGAAGAACCTAAGCATCCTGATTGACACTAACTAAATTAGATGTTGCTGAGGCAGTGCCTGTATAGTCTATTTCTATAGCTTCTGCTCTACTGAAATTATTTGCAACATACAAATTGGTAGATGTCCTCTCAATACTTTTGCTCTAGTGGTTTCACAGTTAGAAACAGCTACTTATGGCTATTCTGAACTTGTTTAACACTTTTGCTTCAGTTGTAACACTGTGACATGCATCTTTCTCATCAGAAAATACTTTTAAGTGATTCTAATTATATTGCTCATACATCTTACAGACAGCTTCATGTTTGCTTTAAAATTGATTTTAAAATTCAACTTATATACCTAAGAACTATTTAAATATATTCCATTCTAATGTTTTTCTGGCTTTAAAAATAAATTGGCAACCAATATTATTATGTATGATTTTTGGCTCTGAGGATGGTGTAAGGATTTTATAAATAAAATAAATGTCTGGCTTCATGATACATTTATATATTTCTTGGAAAATCTTTATTTATAAAGCAGGACAGACATCCACAGCTTGCTTAGGTCAATGCAAGAGACTTTAATTAGTCTAACAGATTTCATTTTCTTTCTTTCACCTGTCATTTCCAGTTGTTCAATATCACCAATGAATACTTGCTTTTAAAAACAATTGATTATGTATCAAGGGAGACATGTTGGGAAAAAAACAAGTCTTCCTGAATTTGTGGAACCTATTTCTGGATCCTAGCTCAATTACTGGTTATCTCCTTTTATTTTCATTCATTCATTCATTCATTCATTCATTCATTCATTGCCAAACATGTTTTAGAATATCTTATTTATTAGGACATCAAATTATGGCTACCGAGTCTAATCTTCTGCTCAGAATTGGACACAATATTTGAGGAGGATTCTGGTGAATGCAAAGTAAATTGGAAATATTATTTCCCATGACTTGAAAATTATATTTCTGTTGATGCAGTCCAAAATTACAATTGCCATTTTTTTGCAGCCATATTACACTGATGACTAATACCAAGTTTGTAATTGGATTTTCACAAATACTTTGGATGGAACATGATGAAACAAGCTGGTCCAGATTGGCAAAGGAGTGAGACAAAGCTATATACTCTCTCCCTATTTATTAAACCCACTTGCTGAATACATATTGAGGAAATCTGGATTGGAAGATGTGCATGGTTTTAAAACTGGAGGAAGATATACCAATAACCTATGCTATTCTGATGATACTTCTCTGAGGGCTAAAAATGCAAATGATCTACAAGCTCTAATAACAAAAGTCAAGGAGCATAGTGAAAAAATGGACTTTCAAAATGTAAATATAAAGAAAACCAAAATAATGACAAGTACAACAACCAGCTTTAGGACAGGGTGAAGATACTGATAGCTTCTGCTTTTTTTAAGGTTGACTATTAACAGTAAAGGAACCAGTAGTCAAGAAATATGCCTCAGACTAGGACTTGGTAGGATAGCATTGAAGGCCTTAGAAAAGATTGCAGATGCTGTGACGTATGTATACCCACATATATCAAAATTATGCAGGCAGTGATTTTCCCTGTGACAAAAGTTGGACTTTGAAGAACCAGGACAGAAAGAGGATTGACATTTTTGAATGTTGGTGTTGGAGAAGACTTTCTGAGCATATCATGAATCGCCTAGAAAAACAAAAACAAAAGGAACATAGAACAAATCAATCAAGAGTTCTCACTTGAACTACAAATGACCAGGCTCAAATGATCATATTTTGGACACATTATGTGAAGACCCAGCTCCCTTGAGAAGTCTTATAAAGCTGAGAAGGGTGGTAGAAAAGAAAAGAAGAGGACAGCTAGTAGCAGGATGGATGGACTCAATATAGTGGTGATGGGTGCACTGTTGCCTGAAGGGCCAGACTGGGGACAGATCATCCTGGAGAAGGTCCATCTGTGGTAAGAGACGACACTAAATTGATGGCACATAATCAATTTCACAAGTACTGTTGCCAAGCTAGACATCCCCCTTATGCCTATGCACTTCCTGTGCTTTTACTTTCTATTTCTTAAGTGAAGAACTTTGCATTTATCTTTGATCAATTTCATTCTGTTATTTTTTAGCCCTTTTCTCTACTTATCAAAATAATCATAGAGAAAAGCCACATGGTGTTTAAGAGATCACACTGACTTGATGGCACATAATCAATATAAAAATAAATATGAATGTGATATCATCTACAATGTTGATAAATATTTCTTTACCCTTATCATCCTAGTGGGCAGGATTTATAATTGGATTGCTGACCAGGGGAGCCTCAAAATTGGCAGTCCATCTTCTGGAAAACAACCACCCTTTTACAGATAAATTATACTAAAGTTATGGCCAGACTGAGAGCTACTTTTGATGAACTGGCTAGACAAGGAATAACTTATCATAAGATTGAAGAGCTGTGACAAGGTAAGCACACAATATAAGTGTAGAGTTCCATTGGATTGAGGCTGTGTATACATTTTATAAATAAATAAGTGAGTGACACACAGCGTCTGGTCCAGGATGTGAGATAGAATGAGATGGCATAGATTGACTGGTTTAAAAGAGCCTACAGGATGATCAAATTGGACAGGGTGCTCCAAAACCTTTAGAAGCATTCCTTCCGTGCTGCAAGAATTGTGACACACTATGGATGGGAAAGAGAGAGAGTTTCTTTGATTATCCCCACCGTTTCCCTCCATCTGTTTATCAGACATCAAATGATGCAGCAGGGAGCCAGCAGAATCTTATTGTTGGCTGCAGAAAAGCAGTGCCAACACATGCATGGTCTTTGTTTATATTGTGGGACTTTGGGATATTTTGTACTAGATTGCTAACTTCCTGCTCTGAATCAGCTGTGAAATCCTGCATCAAGCCTAGATGCCCTATGCTTGGCTCTTTGGTGAAAGAACACAACCTCCACTCCAGGAGTTTGGAGGGAGAAACATCTGACAATTACAGGGGACTCAGACATATAGTGTACAGCATCAACACTTACCTGCTATTCTTTGCACTGAAACTGACTCTTTAATAAATTATCAGGCCCTGAAAGATTCTGGAGCCACAAACAATTTTGGAGACTCCGCAGTTGCTCACAGTTATGCTCAGACACTGCCCACTGATGAAGATAGACACCATTGGTGGCAGAATCTTCCATTCATTCTAAATATACAGGATCTCATCATCTCACCATTTTTGACCATCATGAAACCTTGTAATTCTATTTCACTTCTTGTTGCATGTATCCATAGCATTGGAGATGGACTGACTTCAGATCTATAACCTACATATTCATTGGGACCAAGAAAATATCACATTTGACTTCACTGCTTGTGGGAACTAAAATCTCTTCCTGTTCTCCTCATGAATCAGCAGAACATTATCCCTGTTTTAACAGCCAAATATTCTGATTATGTTTTGCCCCCCTAAATCTTATGATTATTTTATTAACTTGGTTCTAGAAGCTTGAATCCCTGCTAATTGCCCTATCCCATGTCCTCAGAAGCACTGACCTGTTTAAAGGAATTTATTGATAATAATTTGCAGAAGAGGTTTACCCATTGCCAGCACACCAACATTGTTTGTTGAAAAGAAAGATGTTCTCTGAGTATGATCCATGAATTCAGAATTCAGACTCTGGAACTGTTAGGTATCTTTTCTCTCATTTCTGAACTTTTGGAATGGCTACACAAGACACAATATTTTTACCAAATTTTACCAAGTTGGATTTCAGGAGAGCTTACAACCTGATTTGCATAAAGGAAAGACACAAATACCTAACTGCTTTTGACACAAATTAGTGTGCTGTTTTGTCCTACGGTTTAGTGAATGCTCTTTAGTCATGAGGAGATTTATGAATAATATATTCTATGTTGGAGTTCTATTTCATTCTGTATTTGGATGACAGTGATTTATTTCAAAGAGTCAGCTACCCACGCTGATTAGGTCAAGACTTGAATGGCTTTGCCAGTGCAACTTGTTTACTAAGCTTGAGAAAACTCCTTTTGATTTGTGTCTAGAATTATTTAGAGTACCATAACTCTTTTGAGGGCATCCAGATGGGTACTGCCAAAGTGGACTCTATTCTTTTTTGTCACTCCTCAAGAAATGTTAAGGAAGTGCAGAGGTTTTTGGTCTTGAAACTGTTATTCCTAACAGAGTTTGTGGCTAACTTGAGAAGTTTAACCCAACTTACTAAAAGGGTGCCCCTGTTCAAGATGCACCTCTGTCTTTTCTATCACTAATACATACTTTTTACCTTCCAGCCCCTTCTCTATCCAGATCTCATTTACCCATCCATTATTCAAATAAATGCTTCTGATTATGCTTTGTGTATTTTTTAGCATACCTTAACCACCAAACCAGTTGGTCTGTTGCACCCTGTCCCTACAGGTCCTACAATTTCCTTGGATTTTATTACAAACCTGGCAAGGATCTGAATGTTACATGATTGTCCAAGAAACCAGATGCCAAATTTACTGGTCCCTACCCAGGCTCTACCCATTTGCCCTTCTCCTGCAATTCTGGATATAATGAAAATACATTGGGTTTTCCAATGTTCCCTTTTGGTCCTTGATCACCTTCTATGCTCCTTAGGTTCTATCCCACCTTCCCCTCCAGTCTCAGTTGTGGGGTACAAGGGGAAGAATTTGAGGTAGAACATATTTTGAATTCTGAGTGCAGAAGGGGAAAACTGGAATATCTGATTAACTATTCAAATGCAGACAGATCCTGGGAATGTCCATTTGGCAGTTCCATTTGTAATACTTGCCCAAACCCAAGCCTCTAAACAGGCCATTCAGACTGCTTAAAGGACTTACCAGTTCTTCAGGTACTGTGGGAGAGGGAACCAGATTTGGACAACAGGGTCTGCTTCCTACAAGGACCCTGATTC
The DNA here is from genome assembly GCA_030867105.1 of Liasis olivaceus. Classification (NCBI taxonomy): domain Eukaryota; kingdom Metazoa; phylum Chordata; class Lepidosauria; order Squamata; family Pythonidae; genus Liasis; species Liasis olivaceus. Next base: position 30,753,963 of record CM061349.1, on the reverse strand, counting down.
ATCTCAGCCTGGGCAAAGTGAGAGATAATGACTAACATTTTCCTTGAAATAAGCATTTCCCTTTCTAACTCTGATCCTAAGGATAGGCAATTTCCTATCTCCAGTTTGCTCCAGAAACTGTGGAAATTAATTCTTTTCTGGGGAAAGTGTTTGACCAGGAGTTTATGGTGTCAGAACTTCCATGCCTCCTGTTTCCTGTCTGGAAGAGATGGAGGTTCCTCTCTCTGACTTTTTGGGGCCAATGTGGAGAGAAGGGAGTAGAGATTCCTTTTTTTCTAGGTACTCTCCAACGGGAAGAGAAGGGAGGGTTAGTCCTTCAGTCTTCACAGACAGGTAAAGAGATTCAATGAAGAACCACAGATCCTTTCTGAATTGGCTGAGGGGGTGGGTGAGGGTGGAAGCACAAGGCTTCTGCAGGAATGAGGGAAGGGATGTCTTGAAAATGAAGTAGTGTGAGAACACGTTCTTATAAGATTACCAGCAAATAGCCTAATACCAGATATAGGATTTGCATACATATCAGTCAGTGGAATTCTTTTGTAATAATTTAATTAACTTTGCTATTTATCAGAGCTTTTGTATTCTTGGAAGCCTTGTTTCTGCAGTTTCTTATCTAGCTACCCAAGAGAAGTCTGATACCTCCTTTTTTTTTTTTTTAAAGGAACTCACATCCTTCTTGAGTTCTTTTTCTGATTAGCTTCTTCTGCCAAAGGAGCTTATTTATGATTGCTCTACTTATTGATCCTACTTACAATTAAGCCTTCTAGTTTTATGATTACTCTTCATAAAATAATAAGAAAGAATGTGGCTTATAAACTTCATGGCCTTTGTTGTCTATACATGAATGCTTAGAATATGAGGAATAAACAAGATGAGTTTGACTTTTTGATACAGGAAGGCAAATATTAATTAATTAATCCTCAATTTAATAATGGTGATAATACATTTATAAATTCAAATTATTAGAAACAATAGAAAGTTTTAATGTGCTTATATTTTTATATCTTTATAAATATATACATTATTTATATCTGCTCACAAGTCTAAGAGAATAAACCTGGAAATACTGTAGAGTATCTGGATTAAAATAAGTGGAGGAACAAATTAAAAAACAGGTGATCCTCAGTTAACAATCACTTGTTCAGTGACTGTTCAAACATGCAACGGCATTGAAAGAGTGGTACTTACGACTCGGCCTCAAAGTTCTGGCCTCACAGCATTCCTGCGGTCATGTGATTGTGTGATGATTTGCTTAACGATGGCAACTGGGAATGTCAGAATTGCCATTGCTAAGCAGCGTGGTCATGTGACATTGCATTTTACGACTGTCACTTATCCATGGCAGTTCCTGTCCCAATTGCTATCGTTAACTGAGGACTACCTATAACATTGTTGGTGTCTTATATTGTCCACTCAGTCCATATATAGTGGATTAAACTTTCCAGAAGCAAACTGCAGATCCCCAGTGATGGGGACTTTAATAACTGTTGGGAGACAAACTGCCAAGCATAGTTCTTCCAAGAACAGCTGACCATTTTATCCTTCAGATGAGTGTGAAAAGACACAAGACACTCAGCTATCCTTGACGTGGTGTTTTGTTTAATTTTTAATCGTGGTTTTAGTATAGTTGCACAATTTATGTTTTTGTTGTTTTAACTGTGAGCCGCCCAGAGTCACACTTGTGAGATGGGCAGCTATACAAACGTGATAAATAAATAAATAGGAAGACTTAGTAGAAATACCATAAATTTTAGGGGAAAGTGATCATGTAACACTAGAGTTCTTTATTTTAAAGGAAAAGAAAAAGTGTAACCAAAAACGTACCTTGGATTTAAAAACAAATGTTAATAAGTAGGATCCCATAGCAGAAGACCACCTGAGCCACCTCAACTTCCAGGTTCTTGAACTTCCTAGATTTTTAAGTCCATGATTTGTACCTGTTTTTGCAAAACTAGTTGTCTCCACATGTTTTAGCAAGAAGGGATAGTAACTACTGGACGTGATAAATCTTGGAAATTCTGTTGCATCCCTGATCCTTGCATATGACAAACAATACTTAATGAGATGACAGGTTCTGCTCTGCATATATTTATTTCATTTCCTCATGGTAGTGAGTCATCATCTATCAGAACTCTTTGCATCCTTGCAATGCTTACATTGCAATCCTAGGAGCTGAAACAGTCTTTATCTTAAGGAAAGTTGCAAAAGTTCTTTATTGCATGAGAGGGATGGAAACAGAATTAAGATGAATAGTTGAGTATAGAGGTGAGCAGCTACCAGCACAGCAACTCCTAGTGGAGAAATATGAAATGCAGATTTCAAGATAAGTTTCTTAAGCAATAAGAAATTAAGCAACAAAATGGATGTTTTCTGAAGTTATGATGTAGAAAAAGCTGTATTGGAGAATACTATCCTATAGCTGTATTGTCTAAGAGCGCTTCCATATTTTTCACTCTGTATACTAAATACTTTGTTTTCAGAAGCTGCAGTATTGCAGATTTCATAAGATCAGTTGGATGTGCTCTTTAATATAAATTATTTCCTGTAATCAGTAGGTTTCTTATCTAACCCCTGAAGATGGATACATAATTTCTCTAATACAATTATATTCTGAATTCAAACATAGTCTTGCTCATTCAAAGTTATTCCCTTTCTCTAAAATATAACTTGACTTTATATTTAAGATTTTTTCTTTTTTTATATGCATCTGAAATTAGTAAATAATCATGTAACTAAAGAAAATACTATTTCATCATGGAAAAACTAAAAATATCTCCTGCAAAATGCACGTGTGTTTTGTGTTCTTTAATCTGCCTTTGAACTACCAAAACTAATTTCTTATTGCAAATAACCAGCGAGGCTACCAAGTTTGGGCAGTAGCTGTTTATCTCACATTCCTTCCTATTTTGCATTTATTTTTTCAAAGTAAAAGGGGGAAATGTATATCTTTGGCCAGAAATATCTGCTGACCTGTAACTGTGGACAGATTTGTGTGGTTTCTACTCATTAAAGAGTCTTATGACAAAATACAGTGGTACCTCGGGTCACGAATGCTTCTGTTCCCGACCAATTCGGGTCACGAACAGCACCGTTCGCAAAATTTTGCTTTCGTTCGCGAACGCCGGATCGGGTGACGAACAGGATCCGTGGCCCTTTTCCCTGCCATGACACGTGGTCGTGGCTTCCTGTAGGGAGGGGGACTCTCCCTCCAAGCAATAACCGCCTCCCCACCCGCCTTCCTGTCCTCCACGCCAGAAGTCGCCTTGAGCAAGGTTAGCATTCTCTCTCTTCGTACTGTACTTTGTGTCATATTTTTGTGGTTTAAAAAAAACAAAACATATGGTTCAGAACGGATTAACCATATTTACATTGAACCTTATGGGAAAATTTGATTCGGGTTGTGATCAATTCGGGTCGCGACCAGAGTCGCGGAACGAATTAGTTCGTGAACCGAGGTACCACTGTACTTACTTCTGCAGTTGAAATCAATAGTAACAGCAGATGTAATTATGATAGAATGTCAGAGTTTAGAAGCAGAAAATTCCATGTATTCATCATACAAATTTCTCTATTTTATATTTTTTATGCTTGCATTCAAATCTGTGTAAAAAAAATAGAATGCCACTGGTTTAGAACATGTATAATTATAAATTTGCATGGCAATAGTTCATCTTATAAATATTTCTGGGTTTTGTTTTTTTCCTATGCTTGGATGCAAATCTGTGGAAAGAATGCCACTAGTTTGGAAGAGTGATAATTGAAATGTACATGTAATGTCACAAATACTGAAAGCCAAATAAAAATGAAAACAGGATTAAGATGGGAAAATAAGTTTTAAAAGACATCTGCTGGATTTCTAGTAGTCTAAGCAATATGAAAAATAACTCTTAGGGGAGTAAAAGAGACACACTTAATGATTGTGGGGAGGAGAACAGTCTGATTATGTATTCACCAGATATCTTTAATTCTGTAGGATTCTGTAGGTATCTATATTTTGGATATGAGCCTAAAGACATTTGTCTCTATCTTTAGATTAAAAGAGTCCACATTTGATGACATCACCTTGGAGCTGCTTGAGTGTTCCTTTTTCTTTGATGTTTATCTCTATTCAGACTTAGATGTTCTTACCCTTTTCATCTTTCATACAGGTAAGCTGTTTTATTCTGGGAAGGAAATGTTATTAGCATTTAGGAATAGACTTGATGTTATAAGGGCCAGCATGGTGTAGTAGTTAAAGTGTTGGACTAAGAGCAGGGAGACGCAGGTTCTAGTCCTCCGTGGAGGCCAGCTGGGTCACCTCGAGCCAGTCAGTGAATGATAAGGCTCAGGAATGATAGATCAGATGAAAAAAAGATCACTGATAATCAGCTTGGTTCAGCCTCTACTAAGAGTTGCAGTGGAAAAGCCAGCCTCCTCAGGTAGCCGTGGAGGTATGGTAGGGATGAACTGTGCTTGCAGCATGTCCTGCATAAATGGTGAGGAGAGGAGGGCAGCAGAATACCCTTGCCCTCATTAACACCCGAGTGGCATGAAGAAGATCAAAATGAAAGACTAGAGCCCAGCTCCAAACCTTGGACCTTCTGGCTCTAGAGAGATCAGTGAGAGGGACAGCAGCAGAGTCAGAGACTTTGCAGCAGCTGATAAGGAGATTAACTTGCAGACACCAGTGAAAGGGAAAGATGGGATAAATGGCAGTCTTATCAGCTGTTTTGTAGCTGGAGTGGGTGGTCAACTAGGAAGCAAGGTAGTCTTTTGAGGACTTATTATATCACATACCCCATGCACAAATGAGAGCTGAGTGCTGAGGAAGTCCCCTACCCTACAGTGAGAGAATATTGTGCGTGAGGAAATGCTGCTAGCTGGTACACATTGGAAGTGCACAGATAACAGAGGAGAGTTCCTGGGAAACTTGAGAAGGCAATGGATAATGTTATTGAAGGGCAAGGGCCCATGGAGCTAATTACAAGTTAGGTAGAAGGTGAAATGAGTTAGGGGTGTAAGTTAGTGTATTACATGCCAGTCTAAACCCATAGAAGTGCCCTACACATGTCAACAGATGTTGATGGGATAGATAGATGGCAGATGCAGGTAAGACAAGAAAGAGAAGTGGACTTTTTTGGTGTTCAGGGGTGATTTGATGGGGGCTCAGTTGGACAGATGTAGGCACAGCAGGATTGTTATAGGTTCTTTGGAGGGATGGCACATAGAGAAAAGGTGATTTTCTTTCCTCCTTCTGGTACAGTAGAGAATTTAATATTCAAAAATACAGGTGTGCTTCACAAATAGAATTGTGGGTTTTTTTACTTATTCTTCAGACTTATACCTTATTTCTAGGTTTTTTATTCTTAAGTTTTTGTATTATTTCTATAACTATATTTTCTTATCTAATTATGTTGTAACCTGATATTTCTCAATCATTTTATCTTTACTTATCCAACTTTTATGTTTCTTTTTCTCCATAATTTTACACCATGTTTTATGCACTTACTACTGTATTTTTTATTATAATCTCTTCTATAAAACTATTTTCATTCTTCTATGCGTCAGTTCCAGACCCTCTCTACTGACCTTTCTCCTGGCTTTTTGCCATCTCTCTTGTGCATGTGTGGCTGGCCGCCACTGTAGATCTTGTAGTTGCCTCTAGTTCTGCTGCTATGACCATCATTTATTTTCTACCTGCATTGACCCTCTCTGGCATTAGCCACTATTAAGGCAGGACCAGTTGACTCTAGTCCTGGCTCTCACCACCTCTGTCCCTGGCTCTCTGGTGCTACTGCTCTGGCACTAGCTCTTTTTGTTTGATACTCTCTGACATTTGATACATCTAGCCCACTCTGGCTTGAACCTCTCTGATCCCTCTTTGGCATGCCTTTTCTTGTTTGAACTTCTTTGGCAATTAGTTTGTCTAACATGTTCTGATTTGACTCTCTGCCACCTAGTGCTGGCTGTCACTGTTGCCCCATGCTGCTTCCAGCCTCATCTGCAGCTGCTGCCTGGCTTGGAAGAAGTGGGAATTCTGAGGGCTGAAAGGCTAACATCCTGTCTTCTTCTTCTGACTTGGCCACCTCTCAGGGCTCAGCCTAGTACTCCAGGACTTTCCAGTCTCCTCTGACTTCCAGGGGACTTGCCCTCTCAGACTTCCCCTGGCACCACTTCCTTTTCTTCTTTCTCTTTTAGCTCTTCTCTTTAACTCTTGAGCTTCCTTTTTTCCTTTCTTCTTTGTGGTGCTGCACTGCAGAGCCAAGCTTCCCCTGCCTGCTCCAGCTACATCCTTGTTTAAAGGGTTGGGTCCTCGAAAAGGTAATGATGGGAGCCTTTTAAGCCATTGTGGGAAAGTACAGACATCCTTACCAGTGCTGTTGTCCTCTCACAGGGAGATTGTTGCAGGAAAAAGAGCACATTGGTGCATCTCCTTGCTTCAAGGCCAGTTGCTTCAACTCTTTTTATTTTTATTTTTATTATTACTTTTTCTAGTAGTCTTTTGAATTTTTGGTGTATTCAGGGTTGATAGGTTTATTAAGCTCATACTTATTTTTCCTGCTGATCTCATCTATGAAAATGAATTCCTAAGAACATCCTGTGATGACTCTTTAAATCAAATGTTGACTTCCCCAACACTTCTTGGGACTTAGCAAGACGGAACACACAATTCTGCATCTATCCTCCCTCATTGTTTTAAATGAAAAGCAAGTTTGAAAGACTGCTATTGGGATTGGAAAATGAAAGGGGTTGATTAAACTTCTCCTTCTGCTGTTCAGTGCTTTCTAAAATATTAATTTTGCAAAGGAGAAAAAATGCTGACACTTGCTTTTCTTGAGTATAGAGTCACTCAAAAGACTTTTTTCGCTGTAAGAGTTTTTCTATGACTGTCAATCAAAAACATTAGTTCATTAGTCCTGCAGGTCCTAATCAATAAGTATGTTAACAATATAGCAGGAAGCTGTTAATCACAAAATTACACACAATTTTAATCACAAAATTCATGTGGAAAAGCTCAGTGACTGGTCTTACCACTCTTCCAAACTTCAAATCCATAGATCCATATCCATATCCTGTTGTAGCACTGGGATTCATCAGGTACCACCTTGCCAGAATTGGCTTCCTGTCTGGTCTGAAAACCTAAGGGGTCCTATTTAAAAATCCCCCCATCTCATGAGGTTCATGGAGTTGTGGGTGAAATAACAGGCATTCTCCATAGTTACTCCCACGCTCCTGGAGATATGCTGAGCCCCTTCCTTCTCACATTCTTAAGTCCATTTTATTCCACTGTGCCTTTGGTTCTGATTGATACTGGGTGATCATTATACGTACATTTATTTAATTTTGTATTTAATTTTTGCTTTGCTTTGCTTTATTTTTTTTGCTTTTTTTTATTTCTGCTTTTTGTAACATGGCCCATGTCTCCATGGATTGGAACAGTCAACAAATAGTAAATATATGACCAAATATATAGACTTCTTTTTCATGTCATGTCCCAGATCCTAGTGAATGACTAGAAAGTCAGTGGATCTTAAAATGTTTAAGTTTCACATGAAGGAAAAACAAGTCAGAGGAACTGAATGTAGGATAGAACAATAAAGATTAAGCATATATTTTAGTTCTGATTTACTGATTGATAGTAAATTCATTAATGTCTTGATAAGCAATTTAAAGCATGTGATTACGATACCATTGTTCTTGTTACTGTTTCCATGTTGTAACTATGTTTTAATCTTTTGCTACTTCTATTACATATTATCAGTTAAATCCAAGACAATATATAACTTTTAATCTGGTTCATTTCAAATGTGTATAAATTATTAATACTTTCTGTTAGAATATGAAACTGGTTTTACAGAATTGAGAACTATTGTGTTAATATTCAAGGTAGCAAACATTGTTTTGAATATACTTATGGTTGTAGTACAAAATAAGATATGTCTGAGGGAAAGTTGTGGGTGCATTAGCTTCCACTCTTGCTTTTCTAAGATGACAGAATTCTTCTGGAAGGGTTGAGCACCATTGTTATAAACTCTGATTTTGTGGAATATGTGCACGTTGGCATTGCAACTTTGTTCAAAATGTTGAAACTGGTTAAAAAGGGGGAATAGGTGAGTCATTCTAAACTTAGTGGCAGGAATAATTCATGTGCATTTCAAGGAAGGGAATAGAAATCAATCAAGAAGCTTGAACTGATAGTTATATAAGAGAGATATGTGTTGTGTCTATCCTCTTATCTTGAAATGTGATTTAAAGTACAACTGGGAACGTTTACCAGACTGGAAGGAGAGGGAAGGCATATTGGTGACAACTAGTGCTGTTGAGAAGGATTAGGTGGCAGCAAATGTAATATATGCTCTTTAGCTGTCAGTTATAAGAAAATACTATTATGAGGAACTGGCCAGTCTTGATCTAAGACTAAGGCATTCTGAATTGACGAAGTGCAGAAATAGGACAGAAAGAAAGGCCAACAATGAAACTTTTGCACAAATATAAACAAGAGGTAACCAGGTCACAAGTTTCCGCCATAGTACATTGAGAGCTAAAATGTTCCAGTCCTTTAACTTCATTTTCAATGTAGATATGCAAGATTAGTGAGAGCATTGCTCCTCCCTTTCACTATTCATGACTCTAATTCTGAGGAGCTGTAAGGATGAACAAGCTGAAAAAATATTGGTATTCACTATGTCTACCAGAAGTTATATTTCAACAGGTTTGTATGAATGAACTCAATTGAAAAATATTAAGCTTGAGGTGATAGATGATTACTTGATGATGTAATCATTGAGGAATGAGCCTTTATGCATGAACTGGGCCATAAGAAGGAGGAATATTTTTGCACACTTGTAAGTACTTAATGCTATCATATTTGTAAGTGTGGTATGATTTCAAGGAAATGC